>CM040762.1:9512552-10112552 GCA_022829145.1 Albula goreensis
ACTTGCTGTACATCATATATTTTCAATAGACATCCAAACTCGGCCAATTAAGCACTGCTTTAGTTACATGAGCGACACTGATTCTCACGCACATGCAGTTGCTGAAGTAATTGAGATAAATGCACATGAATCTAGATTGCGGATTACAGTGTACATCTTTTCCAGCACAGTCGAAAGATATGCAAACCTCAGACCTCATTGTGAGCGCAGACTTCTCATTGACTGGCATGAGTTCAGAGCATGCTCTGCATAAATCAGCTGACTGCTGGATCATTTGGACGGATCGACGGCAGAGGCCAATGACTTGATTGCAGCATCTGTATTATATAAGGATTAATCAGTTGTGGCGAACTGTGAACCACATAAGCATTGTTCACAGCTGTTTTTTTCTGCGACATGAGATGAGTGAAAACTTTACTGCTTTATATCCATAGAGAATGTGAAGCAAATGACCACACTGGTACTGCAATCACCAACAGCAATGCCATTATCAACAAAAAATCGGATGCAGTCTGTCATATAAAGGGTTATATCAGCAATAAAAAGCAATAAAAATTCTTGGACTCAAAATTACTTTACATGCAGATTTAACATCCACGTTACTGGTATTGAAATTAAAGCCATCAGCTTTTAGAGATAAGCTTCACAGAGGACTGATTTTGAAGTCAAAGGTTTCCATCTCTGATCCTTGCAATGTTATGCAATAACCAGTAACAGTGATGTAATGTGTCTGTGTTGATGATGTTAGATGTGAAAATGGCCTTCCATGGGATGTCACATGATGAGCTGTGGTGTTCATCCTGCACAGATCCCCTCTGGTCACAGTCTTCAACTGCGCACAAAACGTCCTCCACCGACTGTGTGTACTAAAACTGATGGGGTAAAAGAAGCAGCAGCTCGACATCATTTGTTTTAGTGGGGAGCTCATGCTTCTCTGAGCTCATGCTTCTCTGCACTCTCCCTAATTGACAGAGGAGGTTCCAGGTGACGGGCACTAACACATATAATTCGGCCATTCCAATCTGGGTTAATAGGAATACTTGTTCACACTTAGAGTTAGCTATTTGACAGAACCTGGTACGGCTGTTGAGATGTGAGGTATCTTAAAGCAGAAAAATCTCCACTAGACATGTTATTCCTCTTTACGCTTGGAACAGAGGAGGGTTATTATTTGTTTTGCGTGGTGGAACAGGACGGCGTAACCGAGAGCCATTGCGAATGAGTTCCAGGGAGATTTCTTTCATGCTGGAGCTCGGTCCACAGAGGCGCGAGTCGGCGGCGTCCTGGTTCCATGATGTCAGTCAAACCTCACGGCCGCGCAGCTGACTCCAAACCCCAATGGTTCGGCTGCCTTGGCGGGGACGAGACGCACTGCAATTTAAAGCATTCCTGCCATGCTTTCACGCTGGTGGGCAAGGAGGGGTCGGGCGCTTAATACACACCAGAGGGTTCATGAACCAAAGGCCTCTCAGACTTACCATTTCATAGCTCTCCAAACAACCCCATAAAGCCTCACACTGCCTTTTATTAAGATTCCTTCTATTGATGCAGTAGGGATACAGACTGGTAAAAACTCTAAGTTAAAATACATCAAAATGACTTTCAATTACAATACAACATATAAATTCCCACTCATAAAAGGTTCTAATGCTCCTTGCTCCCTTAGTAAAGCTTGTGGGGAAGCACAAAAAAATTTTAGAACACTAATTAGTTATATGGTGGAAATGTTTTCATACAGTACAATCATATGGATTTAATAGGTTGAGAACATTAGTGATATTGGAGACACTCTTTTTTTGTTTATTGCTTTGGAAAAACAATAATATGGAGGAACTGTAACAAACACTGAATCACAGGTTTTTATTTATTGGTAAAATGAGTTGGTTAGAGGACTGCCAAGCTGAGTACAAAATATCTAGCTGGTGTCACATCATTTGGCAGGCAAGGAAACTGAAACCATAGCCAAAGTAAAACCCAAATTCTTCAACAAAAATAATTTTACAGACAAATTTTGAAAACCGAAGACCAAGCTACCAACAGAAGGGATTCACAAATCCAAATTTCTGGAGGGCCACAATATGCAGATTTTTCATGTTTTAGCATACAATTTAGGCCTTAGAAACGAGGTTCTGATTCTAGCCAAGCAATGACTTAAATTCAGCACTGGGGCTAAAACACACCAAGCACCACCATATACATCAGCCTTCCATTGCTGGAACTATGGACCTTGGTGTTCGTGCTAAAAAAGAAACCTGTCACAGTAAATATGACAATCCTGAGATTTTAACTCAAAATGTATGTTTTTGTCAGAATAATATGATTTTCCAGGACAAAAACGACCTGAAATGGGCCAGATTACCATCTGGAGTGAGAAATGAGTAACCATTCTGCCAATCTGGTTGGAAAAAAAAGTATGCTACCCCAGAGACAATGCAGTCACTCTGGCTGAGTTCACCAAACCTGGCAGCAAATGACTGGTTACCAATGCAGTTTTCCACCCAAAACATCCTTTCTCCTGCCTGCTGTTTGGCAAATTATTTATACTACACCATGCACATACAGCAAAGTATCATTATTGAAACTTTCTTAAGGTTGGGGATATTGTGTTCTCATGATTTAGTTTGGTCATCCTTAAAACATTTTGCTGTGGGAGAAATGCATATTTGTGCTCTGGACCCATTTGCAATGTAGCTGGAAATTTGTGGTTTCCAGTTAGTAAAAGTGAAATGTTGAAAAACATTGCTGCAATGTTGCCATTCAGCTTAACCTTTACAATATTGTAAAAAGCAATAAACAATTACTATGGTGCCAGGCTACTTCTGTAGTCTTATCGAGGGTAACTCTGCAGTTCCTTTTTTTTGGCTTATCCAAATACCTGCCATATAACCTGATTCCAGCAAACACAGCCATTTCATGGTTCCAATGGTCCTCAGATATTCCTCTCTTATTGAACACAATAAAAATCCTTTATTATGTTAAACATTTATTGAAGAATATGTTCTGAAGTTAAATATATCTAAAAGTAAATCTATGTCATATACATAAGTTTGCATGTTTTGTGCAATATATACTGAATGTTTCAAAATATATTTTCTTCTGAATTTGTTTTCTTAATTTGTTTGGTAGTTACAAAAACAGACAGGATTAGGTAGGGTAACCTTCTAATGTAAGTTATAAAATGTATTACTGTCTTACTTGCCTTAACCGGTATACTTCCATATTATTGTTATGTGCTAGACACATGCAGAGGCCTAACATACTTTAAACCATAAACAGGCTCAAATGCTGCTCCATTTAAGTATTGTCCGTTTACATCTCAAATGAACTGCTGGAGCAGTTTACAGCCAATTAATACAAAACTGCTATACCGTCATTGACCACAAGGTGGAGAACCTGACACACAAACATGAGGGAACCTGATTAAGCTGTAGCTCTATTTTGTGGTGACCATGAATGTTGAGTTAAATTGCTGAAGAACTACAAGTTGTGTGAAGTGAGAACATACATGGAATGAGCTTTAGAGACTTTTCTCTTCAGACAAAGCTAGTAGCTTTGGAAGCTGACGAAAGTAAGGCTTCATTTATGGATCCAATGAGCACTTATTTGAGGCAACAGAATGTAACAAAGTCTGCTGTGTTTACTGCCTCTGCTAGCTCTCCACGATGTCCATCCCCCACATTAGTACACCTCAGACGACAGCCACAATCAGGGTGCAATATTGCATCTTATTGCACGTAAATCTGAAGCTGTAGTAAGCAGAACGTCAAGCAATCAGGTGCTTTATGCCAAACACTGGGTCAACAATGACAAATATTTGCACGCTAGAAACAACAGCCTGGGTTTATATAGACTAGGCCCTGTTGCTAGGAGACAAGGCAGTAAATGTTATCTAGCTTAAAAAGCACTCTGGTGAATGTCTGACAGCCATTTATCTTTTACTTTAAGCCCCCCCACATTCTCCTCAAAAGCATAAAATATGTTATATTTTTCAGCTTTTCCCTTCTCTCCACTTCTCTGTTGATATTTATATATTTATTCTGTTTATTTTTACAACAATTTCAAGTTTATTTTTTGTTAAATATTCTTTTTCTCCATAGGCTATTGTTCATAAGTTAAAGGGATATCCAATGAATGTATCAAAAAACAATATGAATATATATTTTTGTAATGTACACATTTGTTTGGCTGAAATAAAATCCAACATAGGGTAGCCTAAAAATGTCTGTGAGCTGAGCACTATTTTTATTTCTGTAGGCTGACCCACTTCAGTGAACCCTGCACCACCTATTTAGTGTCCTCAACATCAATTTGTTCTAGTCAATATTTAGTATGATTGCCTATTATGAATATAGATGCTATCTCCATTGAGGAAATCTATTGTGTTGTAGAGTCATTAAAAATACATAAATTCATAAGTGGATTTTTTAAAACAATGACCATAGTAATAATTGACAGGGATATTGGATCACAAGACCTCACAAGTACACAGTACTAATAAACATGACTGTGGAAACTACAAAAACATCAAAAACAAGGAACATGCAACAACAAGTAAACAATGTTAGCTGGAATTGACTGTCAGTCTGGAAACTGTATAGTCTTGGAGAAAGCCCTCCAGCTGTATGTGATATTTCACTGAGGATATTACGGAGGTGACTCGCTGTATCAGTTGTTTATGCTCATCTGTCCCTGCATGTGTTGCATTTGTACATGTGAAGTTCTAATTACCTTTACAAAACTAAAGCGACACAGAGATGGCGGTTCTAGTTTCAGGGTGAAACAGATACCAGGCTCAGCCCAGCTAACAACGGTTTTATGACCAAAGAAAAACAAGGCCAGAGAAGGAACTGAGTAACGGTGTGAACACTGGGGAACATATGTAGTCCAAGTGTCTCCCTTTCAATCAGGAAAGATTATGTAATGGCGAGTGTAACTGGATGACATTGGGAAAGTTGTGGATGCATTCTTTCTGCTCTAATCTCTGCTTTCATCACACCATTCAGCAGCAGTGCTGGCAAACAGGTGTGTAATGTAAGTTAAAAGGCTAACTGGTAATTATGTGTTGCACCAAACTAGACAAAGTTGACTGGCAATGTGATACAGTAACAAAATTGGCTGGTAATGATATTGTAATTTGGCACAATGAGGTTGATAAAGTTGACTGTTAATGTTGAGATGTAGTCATTTGGTGTGCTAAGGTGGCCAAAGGTGACTGGCATCACTGCAAAACAGTTACGCGGTGTCTGATAATAGTATGACACAATCACTTGGTGTCATATGTAGGGTAACAGGGTAAATTACATTAGAATATGTCCCTTTTCACCCCATAATCTCCCATATATCAGCCTTGGTACAAACCAAAAGAGAAACTATGGCTCGGATTTAATTAGCCCAGCCCTGACCTCTGACTCACTAAGAAGTGTAAGTGCTTATCCTTCCACTCACAAATAGAGTTTTACTGAAGTTTCAGTGCTCCTTCAGATTCTCTAAAAATGCAGATTTTTGTTGTCAAATGTTACAGATCAAAGCTCTGAAATTAACTGAATAGAAAAAAAAACTACAAATAGAAAAAATATCAATAAAGAAATATTTGTTTTGTCAATAAAGGAAAAGGACAAAGGTTGAATTCTGTCCTGTATTGTACATTTATTTTCACCTGGGAGAAAATCAGGGTAGTTGAGAGTACAGTGAGCATGCTGGAACAGGTCGATAAGAGCTTGGGAAAAAGGGCGCACCTGTCCTGTAAAGGAGAGGAATGAAGGGTACAGATGCAGCATTAGAGTGGTGCCGATCCCTCCCCTTGGGCGTCTAGGTAACAGAATCCCCCTCTGCACACCTGATATATCCGTACCATGAATGTGTAGGCTGTGAGCACCCACCACCTCCCCCACCCCCCACCAAACGCCCCGCCAGGCATTCATAATGCAGAGACGTATCTTTTCTGTGAACGCTTGAACTCTTGAAATGATGACGGGACAAAAGCCCAAATTAAATTGGGGAAATGTTGTTATGACATTTTTTGGATGTCACTATTGCGATAGTACTAGATGATCAAACATTTTAAAGGGGGGGTTACAGTGAAATTCAACGGTGGATGACCAATACAGCACCACAAATGATATTAACATTTGAGTTCATTTACATTAACAGTTAGTAACCAAAACACTATGAACACACCAAACGAAGAAATATAAGGATGCAGACACAGAATTCTTAACAGAATGATTTACACAGTAATAACTAATATTTATCATAGCTATTACTTAATAACTAAAAACACAATTTTTATCAGATTGGTGAGATGACTTGACCAAAATAGCTGTGCACTGAGATTTAAAAAAAAAAATTGATATAATGTATTAATGCAACCTATTATTTACTTTAATGACAGACATTTAATAGAAAATGGAATTCCATTTACAGAAAAATTCCATCATGTATCTGCTTCCAAAATTTGTACATATTCGTGTTATTGCATTCCTAATCTATCAGTCTCGCCTGATTTTTGAGTTACTTGAGTGTGATTTTCAATACATACAAGCAGCCTGTGATTTGAGTTTGACCTTAACCTTAAGGTCACTCTTAAGTGTTTTGAAATGACAAAGTTATGATCACTCATAAGAGACATGTCACATGATTGTTTTTTTGCTTCATTTGTAATTAAATTTCTCAGATCAGCTACTTCCCCCTTCCCCTACTTTCACATACTTTTAACAAGCGGTGATGGCATCGGACAAAATTAACCCGAGGAAGACAATCAAAAAGACATTATGATATCTATCTTGTTTAGAACTGATATTTTTGGCCAAATATTCTGAATTGTATACCCTCATTCATGTTATATTCATATAAATAATCTACACGTTACAATCAACTATTATTATTTGTCAGGTTGGAAATGTATTGTGCGAGTATGTATGAAAGTTCAGAAAATGGAGGCTCATGACTGGACTATTCAGTTAATTTAAGAGCTTTGTAACCAGTAACATTTGACAACGAACATCTGCATTTTCAGAGAATCTGAAACTACAGTAAATTATGACTGATGATGGCCAAAACATCAAATCGAACAGCTTATATATGATTTTGTGCACAAGCAACATTTACCTGCAGAAGGACAGGTACTGTAACTTCTCGCGTGAAAAATATATAATATAGATCATATACTATAGATATATGAAACATAAATGTGATTTTTTGGCTGTGTGTGTGTAACATTTTCACAGAGTCCATTGAGGTTGCGCATTTCTGTGACCTAGCTAAGGACATTAGTTATTCAATTATCTTGAAAGCTGATTACACTCATGAGATGTCCATGTGTGGTTAAAAGGGTTAGGCAAACAAAACGGGAATTCCCTTACTTTGCAACACTCTTTCCTCTCAGCTTTAAAAGCCAGCACATATAGAAGACCCCCCCTCCCCCAACCATTAAGTGTGTTAACCACATGAGTACCTGTTACAGTATCCCTTGGGGAGTGGCAGGGGTGGGGGGGGGGGGAATTCCAGTAGGAGCTACACTTGCTTTGAAACACCTTCAGATGCACTAAACAGGTAAGTGTTCCAGGAAGGGGAGTACAGACGAAACAGCTCCAGTAAGCGGCTCAGTTTACGACCTCCACCTTCCCCTCTCCCCCAGCCCAGCCCCCCCCCCGATTCTCCCACCCCCTGTTGAAAGAAGCAGCGATGGCCTCATTGCTTGTATTTGCCCATATTTGGCAGAGCGTGAAACCGAATAACACTTTAAAAGCAATCGTATTCCTCCATGTGCTAGCTTATCTGATGCTAATACACTGGCGTATGCGTCCAGAGATTACCTCTGCTGAAATGTCGCACTTGTTGTTGGTTTTCCAAGAAGTTCCATCATAACAACATTAATGGCATATGGTGCATTCCATATGACGCATCTTAATTCCATGAACCTTTTTAAGAATATCTAGATACTCTCTTGACAGAGAACACACACAAACTTGTCTGTCAGGGTGTGTGTGTGTGTGTGTGTGTGTGTGTGTGTGTGTGTGTGTGTGTGTGTGTGTGTGTGTGTGTGTGTGTGTGTGTGTGTGTGTGTGTGTGTGTGTGTGTGTGTGTGTCAATAATGCCCAGTTACAGATTACAGTTACAGTTACAAAAAGAAAGCAGTTTGGGAGAATCATGGGCTCATCTGCTCCCAGTGTTTGGCTGTATTTGATTTCAGACCTGGGACTGGGCAGTGCCACTTCAGTCTATTAACAGAGGAAACCTGATACTCCTATTAAGCTGGTGCCATGGAGCTGCTGAGGTGATGAAACAGTCAGTAAAATACTGAGGAAAAGCAGAATTTCTACAAAGACAAAGTTGTTCTTCTGATACTCCTCATGCAGCATGTCAGACAGGCATGCATGGACAAGAATATACCCTCTTCCAAAGCCATGTTCGATACAGAAGTGTACACACATTCATCCAACTCTCTCTCTCTCTCACACACACACACACACACACACATACACACACAAGCCCAGTCATCTCAAACACGCATCATTCAGTCATACTTATTCTACCTCTGACAATAAGTGATGAGTCACTAAGGGTGAAAGGGTGAAATAAAAAAAAATAAAGAATGAGACACAAAAGTGTTAAACGAACAGGCACGCACACGCGCACGCACACACACACACAGACAAAACTTCTAATCCTCAAAGCTTATGTGATATTTTTACTGGCAGTTTTACATTGTTAAGGCTGAGTTTCTGGTTCGTATTAAAAGTGGTTCATTCATTTTGATCTAGCAGTGTATATAATGGGTTTCATTCCTCTTAAACAGGGTCACATAAACACTCGAGGTAGGACTTCCTGTGGTCACGCTGCACACCACTAAATTGAGCTGAGACAGTTATCATGCCTGTGAAACTGAGGATGGCAGCCAGCACACATGTGTATATCAATCCATCTATGTGTATATAGTGTGCATGTGAGCAAATACAAGCACAATTTCATCTGTATTGGATATTCACATACCATAGCTACTTGAGCAAATTAATTAATGTATATTTTGAATTGTTTATAACATATATTTACATATTCCTTACTTAATGCAACTTCATGTGGGGAATTGTTTATCAGCTATTATGCAATGTTGCTTATTTACTTAAGAGAGGAAGGGAGTATATGTTGGTGGAGTAGGTGTTAGAGCTGAGTTGTTAGAAGTGTTTAGCTGAAAATACTTATGACCATTACTTTAAAAAGGGGGCAGCAACAGCCTTAGTAAGTTCTAGTAAGATGTTGGTACAACCACAGGTAGAGGCAGAATGAATGCCTCTGTCCATATGTTTTATAAACGTTGCACTGCACATCTTTTTACCTCACAGTCATATTGTACCTCATTCTTGTGAAATAAACTACCAGTGAACCTTAGGTTTTTCAGAACTATAGCCTGCCTGACCCATATGTATGGTCATGTGTTCTAAGCACAGGCTACGTCCTACAGTTTAAACATCAATACCTCGGACAATTAAATGACCAGACTACTATAAAAAAATACAGCCTGTCGTTCGTCTCCACTTTCTTTTCAAAACACTTGAATGTATTGTATTTAAATAGATGTCAGATAGTTTCTTTTTCAGGGCCCTAAACAGTCTGGTTTAAGGATCGGACACTACACAGACACAGCCCTGGCCAGTGTGGGAATTTCAGGCACTTTTTCCTCTGCTGGATGATTTTCTACCTCTGAGATCATTTACAGCCTGTCCAGCAGGCGATTAGGTATATCAACAACTCAAATTCTCCCAAGAGGAGTTCCCCAGGGGTCAGTGCTGGGCCACCTCCTGTTCTCTCCTTACACTAAGTCACTCTGATCTGTTATTTCTGCCCATGCTTCTTCCTGTCATCGATGGGCTGATGACGTTTTCTCTTGTATTTGCCAGAGCTATTAAAAAGGAGTTTTAAAAAACTTTGATTAAAATGGAATTCCCAAAAAAGAAATATGAGGAATAATCAACAAGGGGCTGTGACGTTATACAACAATATTCCATGACAGGGTTGTGTGACGCAGTTCCCAAATGAAGTCAACTCTTGCCCAGCCCAGCCTTGTGTATCCCCCATATTCCACTGCTGCTTGTAAAATAAGTACCCTGACTGGCAATTACAAGTAGAATCCAAATCAAAATTTTTCGTACAATGTATTCAGTTTGGATATTGAATGGGTTTTAGTGTTGAGTTTGAATGGCAAAAAGGCAAATTTCACAGCAACTACTTCATAGTCTTGCATTATACTATTCCTCGATTCAGGTTATATAAAACCTCAAGACCAATCAGAACCAAGATAAACTAACTAACTAACTAACTAGCTATATAAATAAATAAATACATAAAATACAACTCTGCTGAAAGTCCATAATACAAACTCACATCAGTGTTTTTTCAGCCATAATTGGGTGACCCCTCACTTGTGAAAATGGCCCTCTTAGCATGACACTCTGCCCAAAGACAAGCTCTTACAGTATCCCCTGCATGTATCTCCTCTTATCGTGGCACTGTAAACGAAATACAACTACGAGAGAGAATACAACACTTTTGGGATTAAGAGGCCAGAATGTCCCCTCTATTATATTTTGTGTTTACTATGTTTACAACATGCGGGTTAGTCATGTTTGGGAAAAACTAACAGTATACACATCCTGGCAGAGTAAATTTTCACCCACTTAAAAAAAAAACTTGTACTGAAGTCATACATAGAAGTAGTTTCTCTGTTAAGTGGTCACCATTTTTTGTAGCTTTAGTGGTAACTTAAATCGCTTTGAATTCAGTTGCAGTTGACACCACATTATTAATCAGGTCTTTGTGGCCTCATAAAGACTCACTAAAGGAACAATCTTTCTGAATAAAAATTTACTGAGGCAAGAATGATATATGTGTCCCAGTGACTGTCTGAGCCCTTGTGATTAATGACATTCTTTCCCCATGACTGAATGGGAACATGAAGAAGATGTAGCTGCATCATGGCAGTGACCAGCAAAAACAAATACAGTATCACTATGTGGCAAAAATCGATATTCTCACTTTGAGCCCTGCACTAATCCACAGCTCCATCTCGAGTATTTTTTTTTTTTTCAGAATTTACCTTGCATATGATTATTTCCTATTCGTTAAAACAGGCCCCTTCTTACCCTGTCCACCTCCCTTGCTGTTGATGGTCATTTCCCGATCGGTAGGGGGTCCTTGTTCCAGGTCAGTGGGCCTCGACTACGTGAAAGGGCCATATTGATCAAGTTTCACAGATGTGCCCTGCATGTGTGAGGGCCCCCTCCCCATTCCTCCAAAACACTTTAGCAGGGGGTACCAAAATGCGACTGCATCCTTCCCAGGCCCCTAGATGCCCTTACACCCCTCCCACCCCACTTCTGCCCACCCACCTCCACCAGGCATCCCTGCTGTAGACACCAACACTGGAAGTAGTGCCCCATGCTTGGCCAAATGCATGCCACCCCCCAGCCCAGCGGCCTGATGGATTACCAGTGAGGACCGGCCTGTCATACCTGCTCACCTGCCCGGGCCATCCTGCCTGCCTGGCCGCTCGGCTTTAATTAAGATGAAGAGGGAGGGCAGGAGGACGAGGGTCCGTAACGAGATCCCTGGCTAATCAGTGACTTATCTGTGCGATCAGGACACGAGGGAGAGTAATTGAGACAGCGCTGAGGTCACGCTGCGAGGGACGCGGGGGCCTTGGAAATGGAACCTCGGGGACGGGCTTTCCGCTCGTTAAAAGCTATGGTTGGATGCGTGTTAGAGCCATCCAGCTACGGAGACCTGGGTAATCACAATCCCCTGTCAGAGAATCTGAAAGTCAGCAGCAGTGCTGGGCTGGTGCTGGGGTACCGCAGGGCAGCAGCTGGCAACTCCAAGCCCACATGGTCAGTGTGTATACAGGTATTCATGTTTACCAATTACCCTGTCTGAATTAGCTAATTAAATGCACACAATAGAGCCCTTATATTCATAGACCAAACCATGGAGAAATTGTTTCATATGCTGACATTTAAACAGTTTATGGCTGTCATTGTAGCTTATCAAGAAATATAACTCAAATAAAAAGATCAAATAATTTATTTGGCTTGTTAAATAATTATGAGTAGAGTTTGGCATGAAATGCAGAAAGAGATACGAGCATCCTTGTCCATTCCAGCTACAGCCATCATTGCCCTCTGCTGTACAATCAAATACTCCTGAGTGCAATTAATCAGCCGCTTGGCACAAAGTTTGACAGGGACCTGCCTGCTTGAACCTTTAACTGTATTGCTTTCTTTCTACAATAGTCTCTTTCTTTATTAGCAGATAATATCCATCTGTAGTCCTTGGGTGGGCTGGAACTGAAAAAACCCAGAATAATCAATAAACAAACAATATGATTATAATTGAACAAACAACAAATGTGAATCGATGTGCTCAGTTCTTGACTATAATTCATATAGACAGTCAACAAGGGGTGGGGAATGAGGGCCACATTGTTTCTGTATTTGGAGCTGACTTCTGCACTTAATTAGTTGAATCATTTGTGCAACCTGACCTTTTGACAGGTCAGCTCTTGATACAGACTGTTTTCATAGACGCACACACAATGTTTTACAATGGCCTACTCCCTTTGAGAATGCAGATTGGTTTATGCAACTGAAAAGCTACTTGAGTAAAAGGTAATTGGTAAATACAACAACCTGCACACATGCTGGCCCTCCAGTACCAAGTTTTCCCATGAAATGTTCCAGACTCATGAACATGTTGCCTATTCCGACCAAATTGCAGCGTTTTACACAACCAAGAGCAGAACTAGCCAATGTGTTTTTTTTTTGGGAGGGGGCTACATTTGGTGAACTGTGTATGTTCAGACTGAAACTTTATGTAATTACTCATTTTTTTGTCTTTCTACTCACAAGATGTTTGAGGAGGTTGTTGGCATGGATACAGGAGAGGTATAAAGGAACAGACAGTGTGATGACCTAAGCGAATAGGGGCATGACTCCTTCTTTCAAATTTCCCTGCAACTGTCACCATGTCAGCAGACGGCCCGGTGAGCTAACACTTTGCTTCATTTCCCAAAAAGTGCCAAAAGATGACATCAGTTTCCTAATGCACAGGAGATTTACCCTGAACGTTGATTTCTTTGACCGCACATCCTACGAAGTGTGAAGGTCCACAACTGCAGGGTGTATAGGAAAAAATAAAATGCAGGCTTAGCTCTGGTCTCGTCTCTAGAGGCATCTATAAAGCATCTATAAAGCATATACAACGCATCTTGTGTTGGACCACTGCTGAAGTATACAGAATGGTGACATTTGTGAGCTACAGGGCATTGGGACTTCCGTTAGGTTCGATACAATGTTCATTTGAGCAATTATAACTGCATTCTCTCCATAAGTATTGGTTCTGAATGAATAACATAGATGGCAGTACTCTCACAGACCAGGGACAGAATTCCTGACCTGTGCAAAAGAAGCTATACCTGGGTCCATAGCAGCAGTCTTTCAAAGGTTTTGCTTGTGCCTTGTTTTTTGTTTATTTGGGGGATTTGAGTAATTATATCTTAATGAGAAATCGTGCTATGCTGATGTATTTTTATACAGAAAAAACTGAAAGTGTGTTTTACTGTATGAGGACAGCTGTGACAGGTCACTGGTCGGACCTGGCGAGAACAGATAATGATTCAGGACTGCAGTATCTCTACTTAACACGTCAACCTCCCACACCCCGCCCCTGAGTGGAACACACGCAGGCCCAGCCCAGTCGCCCTGGGTCTGCATTGCCTTTTTAGGCCAGCTGAATCGTCTCCCTGCCACGCTAACAGAATCCACGGCTTTCGGCCTCCCTCACTTCCCTCCTCTCTGGCCATGGAGCGGAGAGCAGAACGTAAACACGGCCCGGGCTGGCGTGACGCACACCAAACAGACAGGCTGGCCGAAGCAGATGAGAGAAGATGTGTCGAGCGTCCGCCTTGCACCGGCATTCTTCTTCTAGCGGAACGTCTGTTTTCAATAAAGCAGCAGAGCGTCCCACATGGTAGTGATTTCCAGGAGACGCCGGCGCTGGGTTTTAGTGCGTGCCGGCGTGACGCTGCTGCGGTTTGGCTCAGGGATGGGGGTCTGCCTTCACCGGGAGTCCCACAGCCCCGCCAACAAGCTGCTTGTGTGGTAGTCTGTTCAATCGGATTCGCATTCATTTAGCAGGCATCCCTAGCCAATGCTACATACAGAACAATGTATGACATAAGGTTTTGTAAACACCAGAATGGATACAAAAAACTGACTTTGATCAACACAAGCCACCACTGTTAAAACAACAATTCTTTACAAAAAATAACTGTCACACAAATGTCCCACAACCCTCCGTGCTGAAGGGGTCATATTAAGACAGGTCTATTATAAGTGTTGGCATTGGACTATTCCAAAAAGAAACATCAAAAATCAACCAATCGTAAAACGTAATTACCAGTCATCATGAACATGCATGACATCACTGATTTGGCCTGATTGAGACAGATATGATTGTGAGAGACACCAAGAGAGATTGGAATCTGTACATCTATCTGATACGCACATTACTGCTGCTCTACAAGGAGTCACACCTCCTCCACAAGGGAAAACATATTTTTTTTTGCAAGGGTGCAGAGTAGTTTACAGAGCTTTTCTACCATAGGTAATTTATCTATCCCTCTCTCAGGCCATGGAACCATTCAGCAAAGCCAAGAATGTGGTAGTGCTTAATTTAATTATGGAACTGAGCGGCGCTGGAGTCAGGCCATCATGGAGCAGTGAAGCACATGCTCATGGGAGTGTTTCCTTAGTGGTGGCTGTGCTGTGGGTGACAGTAGAGTCAGAATATCCCTCCAAATTAGTCATGAGGTATCACAACACCAAAACATAGGTGGAAATATAAAATGTTATGAGTAACTGAATGATATGAATCAATCATTAGACTGGTTAAAACAAGTCAGGGACAGGTGGCTAGCTGTCATTCACATATCGTTGCAGGCATAATATCTTGGTCACCCATCCCTCCAAAAAAATCTTCCACACTCATAGAGGAAGGAATTTGACAGTGAACAAGTTTCAACTCCCAGAGTCACTGTCTAACAGGATAGCTGCCTCTACCAAGGCCCACTTACCTCATCCTGGCATTTTTTGGTGAAGTCAGAAAATGCCATTAGTGATTATTAACAACTGGCCCACAGAGAATTTCCTACATGCCTCGATATGTACTCTTGCATATATTACAGATCTGATGTAGCTATCCTGTTTGTACAGAGCAAATGAGGGGGCGTAATTTTTCTACTTTTGCAAGGTTCTATGACCTCACGCACTGCTTTCATTTTGTGAATGCTAATTTCAGTGGAATCAGGAAGTAAGTCTCGATGGGATTGGCCTTAAGTACAGCATGCACTCGGGATCCAAACATGCGTGCGTAGAAAGATTTGTGTTTCCTACCTTAACCTGGAGTTGAGACTAAGTTGACGAATCTAGTGAAAGCAGCCAGAGGCACATTGCCGCAGGGAAAATGGCAGAGCACGTTCGAATTCCACACCTTCCTGTTACTTGTCCTTCATGAGTCAGATGGTTTGATGTGGTTGGTGCCTCGCGCCTCTGTCTGAGAGCGCCCAGACAGTGGTCTTTGAGGGCCTCACTGCCAAAAGCTGAGGTTAGAATGCTGGAGCCCTGCCTTGCAGCAACAGGCCAGGGGAGGTGGGCCAACTGGGGTGAAAGGTCAAAAGAAAACAGCAATTTTCAGTCAAGATTTCTCATAACACCACCTGAACATATTGATGAAAATTTACTTAATTTGATCAAAATACACTTATGATACTGTGGTCCTGAACCAGCAGAGAATGGACAGGCAGCTTTCACTGAAAAACTGAAGTTGAATAACGTGGCTGCCTTTCGTTATTTAAGCTAGCACAGTGTCTTGTTCGGTTTTGAGCACAGTTCACGAGCGGAAGGTTCAGTCGGTCATAACACAACTAACAAGTTATCACAGCACTGCATCATCGTGAATTATGTCTGAAAGCAGATTAAGCCACTCATCCATGAAAAGAAAAATATCCACATCACCAATGATGGCTGCTGGTCCTTGGGAAGCAGGTCACCATGCTGCATATGAATGGATGATGGGGTCATTCACGGAGCCTGTGAACACATGAATAATTCAGCTGTAGATGTGAGTGAGATCCAGGAAATGAATGGGGGTGCTTTTGGGCCCTGTGTTCCAGTATTTCACCGCAGTTCACTGAGCCCTGGTTTTAGCTCCCTGGCAGAGTAGGCCATCCCCCAGCTGTCTGCAGACCCCCAGAACCCCCCCACACACCCTCCCCATTCCTCTTCTGCACTGAAATGCACCGCTCACTCCAACAGCTCTTTTACTGAGGCCTGACCAGTGAGATGTGCAATGACTCAGCTAAATGACCCGCCGCCCTCATTCACAATAGGGCACTAATCTGGCCTCGCGTTCTAATCCAGTGCTGGATGGCCTTGTATGAACCACTGCCTTCCTGTAACTCACTGCAACTTCTAATGCTTGAGTTATAAGCTATTTATTAAAGAAAACATATAAAAAAGGTAATCGATCAATCATTATTATTATTATTGTTGTTGTTATGATTGGTAGTAGTAATAGTAGTAGTATTATGTTAAATTGTGAATGTTATAAGTGAAAATCAGTTCATAACAGGACATTCACAAGAGATCTTTAGCAGTGTGTGAACTACACCATAGCTTTCTTCTGGGGGAGCTCACTTTTTTACGGGGGGGTCGGGGGTTGCTTGCATGTGTCTCAAAGAGAGGACTGACTGTGACTCTTGTTGCAAGGAAACATTCATAGCTGCAAGCATGTCGGCCTACTTGCTTTTTGTCAGCTCACCTGATATATAATAATTAGTTATTGACCACATCAAACCTCCACACGTGTATCAAAACCAAACATCATAGTATGATCCAATCTGGCACACAGACTGAGTGGGACTAAAGAAAGTTTGCTTTTTTGTTTTATGTTTTTTTGTTTTTATCTTCAAGTTAAAGTGAGTGATGTTTATGATATTACGCCGCCACACTTGGATTGTGATTGTGTGTCATGCCGGTATCTTTATGAAAGTGAATTTGTGATGAATCACCCTCATGCATGAATCATACAGCAGTGATAGCCTAATTTTACACATGATCCATGATGATGAAGATACAGAAAAACAGAAATGCATGGGGAAAAACAGCATACTGTCATTATTTTAGAGAACCCCCAAAATTTCACAAGTCATGTTTTCAGGGAAGCTCATGTTAAGATCTTGTTAAGAGGAGCCAAGCTCCCCCTGGCTCCTCTGTAGTTCACACCCTGAGCTTTAGCTGAGAGGGAAAACAAAATAAATGTGTTTCACATAGATATTTGAATGAGAAATAGTTTCTTCTTTGTAAAGAGTAATTACTGCTGTTTGTGCTACATGAGAAATCTTCATGTAGAACACTATCCCCCTGCAGCAAGAAGAGAACGTCTTTACTCTCACGTTTTCTCACGGAAAGATAATTTGTTGTAAAGTGAGAATGCAAAAGGAATGATTTCAGAAATGCCTCACAATAAGAAAACACTCTCAGGCGACTCCCTGTTCAGAGGAAGCAGGAACCTGTGAGCTGTGAGCAGGAACGTTTCTCCACAGCTATCAAATGTACACCTGTCGAACAAGAGTCTCCGCGAGTCGAGTCAGATGCCACAATCTTCCTGGGCTTCCTATGGAAACCCAGGGCCTTTTGGAATCAACAGCCAAATGGTAAAAGCGATGGGCTTTTTGGCCCACTGGTGCCACAATCTAGTGAAGGTTACAATGTGTTCCAGGGCTTAATTAATGTATTTAAATCACTGGCAGGTTAAAGGCCTAAACTGGCCTCTGGCTGAAAGGAAACCACAGAAGCCTCCAGCCTCTGGCCCACCGGAACACAAGTTGAACATGTCTTCTCTGCCTAAAGATGGCACCTTCTGATGGTCTCTCCCTCCCCCTTAGTGGCTGGCACTGGTCCTCCCTGTCTCTGCTGGTCCTAGAGACAGCTCCACAGCCCTGCAGGAGAGAATGGCAGTCTGCTGTCACACAGGCCCCTGCACCAGCCAGTCTGGCCCGCTGCTGCAGCCTGAAGCATGGGCCTCGCCTAAGTCAGCACAGCCCAGAGTGCCAAACATTCCCTGGGGAGATGGGGTAATTTACAGTGCTGTGGCACTGGCCCACAGCCACTCAGTCCAACAGCAAGGCCCTAAGCCAGAGACTGTAAATCACTGCAGAACTCCATGAGCTACAATCAATCACAACCACGAAAACGCTAACAGGATTTCCCAACACTATGGGCTACAGTGTGCCCTACTGTCCAGACCCCATACCCCCCTTCCACTTATGCCCGATTTCATAAGTAGGAGGGGGCTTGTTAATGTGTCAAAGGAAGGAAACTGGTCATACCTTTTGCTTCACTCTAAAAACAGCTTGTTGTGCTTATGAGAGATTTTCCACAGAACGCCCTCTGAATCCAGAGAATGGCTGCATTCGAAAAAAAAACAAAAAAACAACTGCTTCGTGCAGGCCGTTATAATTTGCCTCTGTCTTGATCTTAAGGCCTAAGAGTGCTTCTAACCCTACTTAGTAGAATACTACCACCAACCTTTATGATTGTAATAAACAGTTCTGACTTTGTTCAAAAATAAAAATACAGACATCTGAGAGTGATTCATGCATACAGTATATTATTGGCTTTCCATTTACAGAAGAATTCTATTCTCATCAGCACTTCCCTGCACAGCTTTTGATTTCCATCAGCATATTTAAGGATAGCTATCATTCTGAAATATACGCACTTAAGGGAAGCCAACTCAACAATACAGCAACTTTAATCCTAACGTTTAAAGGTTGAGTGGGAAACTCACAAAAATGTATTTTTGCCATGCCACGAAACTCAGATCAAGGAACTACCACCAAGTGAGATGCTAATGTATTTCTGCTGGCTAAAAATAACATAAATGATTTCATGAAAAATTCCCAAAATTGCCTCATATCCGGGCTTTAACAATGTCC
Organism: Albula goreensis; assembly: GCA_022829145.1. NCBI lineage: Eukaryota > Metazoa > Chordata > Actinopteri > Albuliformes > Albulidae > Albula > Albula goreensis. The sequence continues at coordinate 9,531,601 of CM040762.1, forward strand.
CAAAGACAGAGAGATTTGAATGAAACTGAGCAGACCTGTCACCAAGTACACTATTACAGATACATATCTGTCTTGCTGTTTCAGGAAAGTGTCACATGCGACTGAAAAGACTGTTCCCTTATTTTTGCCTTGTCACTTCTGTTTATTCAGCTTATTTGTCCTCAGAATACAAGCAACTGTATCTAAAACTCCACACACTGTTCCTCTTTATCATAGAACTACTCTACAAAAGGACTCACTTCCCTGTTAACAAGTCATTTGACCAAAGAGATGCCTTTTCGCCTTTATATTTTATGGTTAAAATGTATTCTGTTTAAACATTGAATTGTTTGTGAGAACTGGCCCTCGCTGTGTGGTAAAAGCCCTGTAACGGACAAACATGAACAACACCATCTGAGTCAAAAGCATAGACAGATGGGATAACTCTATGCAGGCACTAATGACTGTATTATGGCCTGCCACTTAATCTGTCAGTTAACACTTATCTCAGTTTAAGCATTATTAATTTTAAATTTGGTATGGAAAATGGGCCAAGGAGAAAGAGGGAGAGCCAGAGAGATAAGGAGAGGGGGAGAGAGATGAAAAGAAAGAGGAGAGAATGAAATTGAGAAAGAGGGAGAGGAAGAGAAAGAGAAAGAGAAGGGGAGAAAAGAAGAGATTTGGGAGATTTGGAATCTCTGCAGAGCTGCATGTTATTAATCTTGCACACATGGTTGACCTCTACACCCCCAGAGGGGAATTCATCAAAACCAAGGGGGAGTGGAGAGGGGGGTGGGGGCGATCCCCCCAAAGCCATACCCCAGAACCCACACCACAGAACCGCATTCAACTTCTGTCTGCCTTGGGTGTAGCGCAGGCCCAATAAAATCATCATCAAAACTGAACATGCAGCACAGTCGGGCGGCTGGCAAGACTGTCAAAACAACACATCCATTCTGTACATTTTTCTTCCCGCAGCTGCGTGTTTTGAAGGCAAGGTCTTCTACTTGCCTGAAAAAGAACTGGCCAAAATGTCTAGTTGCCAAAAGTTGTTTGAGGTTTTAGGTTTTTGTAGGTCTTAGGGACCACAAGTCCCTCAAAGGCACAATTTCTTGCAGCTAGAATCTTAACTGCATATTTGTATATCAACGCTACCATTTGCTATTTACTAAGCTGTGGAGCCTTTGTTTTTCACTCCTGATCAAAAGCCCTATTTTTTAGCTTGGAGCAATGTTTTTCCCCTTTTCCTATGATTTTTGGGAACTAGAAAATTTTATTTACTGTTTAGTCATTTAGTACTTTGCTACTGTACCAACATTGGTGATAACTTAACTTCCTTATCAGGAACCTTTAAAATCATAATACTCTGTAACTGAGACTTGAACGTTTGCTTTGAATGAGGTAGCAACTGTTTTAACAACAGAGTTTTAATCAATTGCCTCCAGCCACCTTTGAGTTTTAAAAAGGCACCTACATGCTCTAAAAGGGGGTCCCCAAATTTTATTTTACTAAAGGGTCCAATAGAAAACTTTTCTCATCAACAGGAGCAGGGCCCAACCAGACCAGTGATTTGTACTCTTAAATTAGAGTTATCTAACAGGTGCTATGAGTGGTTGTTGGACTGATTTAGAAATCCTAGCTTAGATAAGCACTTGGACATCACCTTGCAGCTGTTCCATCAGGATCTTGGGTTTATAACATTATAAAGTTTTTCAGCAATGCTTGAATCTTCACCCCTAAGCTGCAAACTCCACCCTCACTTCCAAAAACCAGTGGACATCAGGGTCCACAAATCGGCTCCATCACTCCTGCTACTCAAGCAGTTTGGTGCTCTCTGACTGACACTGAGGGAGAGATGGGTGAAAGAGTAGGATAGTTGAACACACAAATCCACCCTCAGATCCAGCAAATGCAATCCTAACCCCCCCACCCCCATCACTCCTGCCCTATCAGCCTGCATTGATTTCCTCTAATGCAGAGTATGTGTTGCCATGGGACTAAGTACTGTAAAAGCTTTTTTAGAAAGCAATTGGTAGCTTTCCAGACTGAAACTCTTTGTAGACAAACTCACCCTATGGAACAAGTTTTAAAAGGAGGGGAGAAAGCAGATGATCTGATGCAATCAAAGCAAGTGAAGCAGCACTCTTTCCAGGGCAACCTGAAACATTCAGAAACAAACACCTTGCATATTGAGGGAGATATGCACACAATGGAGTGTCCCGAATAAAGGCAAAACCACAGCGTTTGCAATGCCCACACTCAATCATTATTAAGCAGCCTTTCACACACACAAATATGCAACAGTGTATGCATTTACACTGCATTTACACTGTTGTAAAGTTGTACCGGGAGGCCAACTGGTTTGCCCTAGTATTGATAGTGTTGTACCCTGTTAGTACTCTGTTTTGCAGCAGTAGAAATCTATCTGTCTTAATAGGTTCCAGATTGTTTAAAATAGCAAATAATTAATGTGGCTTAGGGCAAATGCGTGTGCTAAGTAAACCAATAATGCAGTAATAACATTAGACTTTGGCCATGGTATAACTGTACAGTACTGGCAGGAAATTAGGGGCGATAAAGCAAGATCCATACCGCAGGAAAGGAAACCATGGCAATGAAAACTAATGGTACATATTGCAGCAGACAGGCACTGGACATCAGACAGTATGGATGTCTGATGTCACAGGACTAATAAACATAGCAATGAATATGCAAGAGCCATGAGTCCAAACCAGGCACCACTGTTAGCAGAAGATAACAGATCTATCAACAGGAAGTGCTTTTAAGTCCCGTGATGCCATCTGTTAGTTGCTGTGTTGCTTTGTTTCCTCTTTCCATTGAATGTAAGCTGGTGTCCACATGGAGCCTCAATGAAGCGAACAGAGCAGAGGTTGATGGAATGTGTTATAAAAGCACCTACCAGCATAACCCAACATCACAGGACTTGGTGCAGACAGATTACAGGGAAGCATGACATACAGCCAGCTCAGTTCAATGCTCACAGAGCCTGTTCTGTTCCAGCCTTGTGTTAGGGCTACTGGAAGCAAAAATGTGTATGTGTCTGCCAATGATTTTTCATCTGACAGCCAACGAAAGAATAATTAAATTGACAAAAGAAGGTTGCATAACAAAATTCCATGATCCCGCAATTCACATGGTGAAATGTACTGAATACATTTAGTTTCTTTCTGAGACAGACATTCAAACAGGAAGTGGTTTACTCGTTGGCTACTGCTCGAATAGAAAAGAGTCCCGGTGCCCGCAGCAATTAGTGTACAGTTGCACCCGGGATGTGCACTCTAGCAGGAGTGATAGCAAGGGAAGAGTAATGTTGAGCAAGCTCCGATTGTTATTCGAAGGATTTTCTAGCAGTTCTGCCCTGCAGGCACAGTTGGCAGCATACACAAACATTTCGTCAAAACAGACGTATCGTCTACCTCACCTCGGTCTTGCTGTACAGCAATGCTGCATGTTCACAAATAAATACACCCACGTACGATCCATTTCAGAAAACGTAGAAATAAATCGGTTTAGTCTGGTCTAATTTAACATAATCGCTTCACTTTAAATAATACTTGAGGGATTTGTAGAATATAGTCTGCTATAAAGGAAAAATGCCCTTACAATTAAAATATCATATATGTTTGACACAAATTATATTCAAACTAAAAATCTTCAAAATCTGTGAATTTGTGCTGGTTTGAACACATATGGTTCTGAGAAGTCAAACTGCTTCAACCTTCATTGTGCTGCAGATCCTGTCTCGCGAGGGCTTGCCAAGCGCCATGTATGCGCCGAGCTTGGATTACAATACCCCAGAGAGAAAGCCTGTTTTTCAGTTAGCTTGTTTTAAGTGCCTTAAATGGACAGCGTGGTGGGCTATTTTTCTCTGTCATACAGTTTTATCGTTCCACAGAAATATAATTATCACAATTATAGCAGCTGCTATTAGCTTTATGCGCTATATCCTTGATGTTTCTGCTGTAACGAAGATGAGCAATAAAGTTATAACTACCACATTCTCTCTTTGAACAATGACGCTATATATCGAATATTTTGGATATAGGAGTTGGTAGTGTTTTAACCATATTATTCTGAATATAGATTAGCAGTTAGAAAGAGTATTTGCCTTTGAACTCATAGTAATTATTGATAATACAATATAATTTCCTGGTTTTCAAAAACAAGTAAAGGGTACATTGAAAAAACTTGATATTAACCCAAAGGAAACAAACGGAAAATATATGCTATTCAAGCGGTGAGGCGGCGACCCTCTCAAAAGAGTGGTACCCATCAAGCTCTGTTCCAACACTCTCCTAAATACGCAGAGTAGAATCATCCAAACATATGACCTCACAAAAGCAATGGTCATCGAATTGATGTCGTGAAGAAACAACCTAAAGTCCGACAGAAGTCCCGAACTGGTTTTTGTACCGACTTATTTCATTAGTACAACAGAAAAGTACGGAATGTAAGATTTGCATTGGCCATTGGGATCTACCAGCTGCGATACATATATAATTATTTTGTTATATAAGTAATATGTGCTTTACTTTTCCAAAGGAACAAAATTGTCTCACTTTTATAATGTGTCAGCTCAAAGTAAGTTATTACTTGCGACAGCCAAACTACGTTTAATTTAATAAACAGAGCGTCTAAGATGGTCCAGTGTGGTTCGTTCCAAGTTTTTATGAATGAAGGTTTTTCACTTTTTTTGTGAATGAAAAACAACTGGAAAAACTTGGAGAAAAGCTCTGGGGGTCCCAACCTCTGATTGGTCTCAGATATTTCAGCTCCACCCGCGGTTGCTATGGTCCCTGAATGTCTTGAAAACGATTGGTTGGCAATAGGAGCTGAGATTTCATTCACAAAGTCAGGTCATTCATTAAAACAAAGGCAGAAATTCGAGCTCTTGAAAGAGGAAATTCACCAATCATCAGCTCCCCTGGGCAAACAACTGTCTGAAAGCAAGAAAAACAGGTCCTCTCCAAATCAACACTCTAGTCTAGAAAGGTTTTATATCGACATTATTACCCAAAAGTAGAAACATTTAGACTCAATGCACAACTTGCACATAAAACGCATCCTTATGAAAAAAAAACTGTGAGATTCATTCTTTTGTCGTTCCAAGTTAATCGCTGTAGATTCATTTTATATTAATTTTATTGCTCTGTCTTCATACTGAGTAGAAACTTCCTTGCCAACTTTGTTCCCCTGGGCATGATTAGAAACGCTTCATACCTTCTAGTTTAAAGAGATTCCAACCGTTTTATTTTCCCTATAAAGAAAACAGAAATCGAGTTGATTTTAAGGAGAAGTTAGTGGTTTCCATTTTGTGGTGGGGGAAGCTGTGGGCGTTGTTGTAGGGCATTTTTAAAATGGTGTTGGATGCAAGCAGAGGAGAAGGTTGCATAAATGTATACCTAATTATTGCTAATATTTTATAGCCACTGTCGTAGCCATCACAACTCACGCGTTTAGAACAACGTTAACTTGTGTTGCTGTTCTTATCGTTTGAATAGTTCTTTCTTTACTTAACTTCGGGCTGTGAAACCAATCGTTGTGGCGTGCGCAGTGTAAAGCGAACGCGCGCAAACAAGCAAGACAGCATAGTGGCGTTCGTTTCTGCGCACGGTCTCTCTGGAAACACAAAATACAGTCAAGCAGCAAATGGGGACAGACGCCCGCTGGGTAATCGCTCGCCATGCCTTCTCTGCATTTTTTGTGAATGGAGCTCATTATGCATGCAGCTTTCTCGCCTTCCATTCACAACTGCTGCCTCTGTTGCTCTGCTCTCTCCTCTGCCCAGGCTGCCTGGATTTCATGCAACTCAGCCTAAATGACCACAAACGGTTAACGTCCGGAATTATAAAATGGATGGATATTTGGACCAGCAAGTGCCTTATACTTTAGCAAACGTAAGTATACTAAAATATGTTTATTGTGTTTTTTTTTCTTTTAACTAAAGAGTCGATTTTCTTGCGATTGTCCTTGCACGGGGCTGTTTTGGAGCGACCGCTGCCGCGATCATCCAAACTATTTTCTGTTTTGTTTTCCACAAGCTCCCCAATAGGCAAACAAGAGTGTCTAAACAAGGTAGCTATATCATTGTCTTTTATATGAAATTTACTTTAATATATCTTGCTTGTATCTATATTATCTGAGGTATTATTTCGCAAACTAGCAAGAGCATCAAATAAAACAGTAAAATCATATATTGTCGCTGCCGTAAGTGCATGTAACACTGATTTACAACCGTTTTGAACTGTGACTACAGTGATACTTAAAGCCTAGGTTATAATTTACCTGAAACGCCAAAGATTACTTCAATCTAATAATCTCCTTGGTCTTATTTATTAAGTGATACATACTTACATTTTTTGAATATAATGATAAGATGGTAATGTTAATCATTGATAGTTATTTTAAGTTTAACACATTTACAGCAAAATCCATTCAAAGTTTATTTTGTTGTACAATTATTTTAGCTCGTGACCGATTGGTGTAATGCCGTTTTCTACATTTAATACATATTGTTCTTGTGCAGAAAACGCAAGGAAATGGGCCCTTAAATAGATTATTGATGGCGACAAAGAGGAAATACATGGACACGGAATTACCCCCTCAGGAATCTGAAGGTAAGGCAGCGACTGTACTGTGAAGGTTATTGCCTGCCTGTCTCCTAGGTTTTTGTTCTGGTTATTCAACCAACACCTAAGCTTCAAGTAGTAAGTTGCGCCAGAGCAAAGCCCGGGCCTCGCGATTGTACTTGAACTGATCTTTGATCTCGTGCCCCAGTCATATTCACTCCGGTCCTTCTCTTTTCTCCACATCCAGATCTCTTTCAGGATTTAAGCCAACTTCAGGAGACGTGGCTCACAGAAGGTGAGGCTGCACTTCATTACATGTGTTTACACAGTCCATGCATTTACACCCGTTGACGCACGTCTTTAAAGGGAGGCTTTAAATGAGTGAATCATCTGAATGAATGTCAAATCGTGCCGGTATTCGTGAGGTTTTGTGGGAGTTATTTATGATGATGGCACGGATGAAGATGATGAAGATTATTGTGGTACTTTGAATAGGAATTACTAAAATGAATCTGCCTGCAATTAGCCACTGAACTTTTTAAATTAAACCAATTATGATAGATTTGTATGACCGGCAAAACACTATGCTGATGCAAAGTCCTGCAGATCAAAGTTTCCACAATAACCCCAATTTAAAATAACTTGGACCAAGATGAGAACAACCCAGCAGTTATTGCTGTTGTCTGCTTCCATTATATATGTAATGGTCAGGGTTTTGGTGGACCTTGTTCTTGGAGGAGATTAGGAACCATGCACAGGAAATTTGTCAGCTTTGGAAGTGTCATTATTTCCAGCACAGGACATTAGTGAGGTTGTAGTCTGTGGAATTCTGCATGGCCGTTGTTCCGCTGGGACTGTGACAGACTGAGTGCTATTAACACTGTCTTTTTCTTATTAGCACTGTAAATTCCCCCGTCCCAGGTGACTTACATAGCTAACATTCAACTTAATACCCATTAATACAGATAGGTATTTGCATAAGCTATTCAGGGATGAACAGTGTGGTCAAATATACAATGGCCTGGCAGGAGCCAACTCCCTAAATATCACTCCCAACAGCTGTGTCTCCACTTGGGGTGCTTGTTTCTGATCCTGCTTCCAGCTGTGAATGATGTCAGCACAAAGAAAATAAGGTCTAAAAGGAATTCTGATGGCTATTGATTTTGGCTGGTTACTCTAGTTCTGCCTCGTTTCTTGCTGTCTGAGCTGTCTGGTTAGGCCTCACTAATGCGAATGACTAATGAACGAAATCAATGTTGTCAGCCCTTGTGATTGAAAATGGCATTCCTGCAGGTGTTTGGGCCACAGTGTACGCTACACATCTGAAGAACTAGTCAATACAACACAGCTACTCGTACATGTGGTTTTGTTCAACTTTGTTCAACCATATCTACAATATTAGATTATATAAGATGATAACGATAATAATAATTGTACAAAAATAATAATATTTGAATGCTCAGGAGTGATAAATCAAGATAAATGGGTTCCAGGCAAAAAAACCCCAAATCTTTCACTGTTTGCTACATGCAATATGGCTGCCAAAGCCCATCCAGTAATAATTCACATTTAAAGGGCATATCCTATTGAATACCTACTGGTTACATTTAGAGTTACGCAAGTCATAGACCAGGAGAAACTGCTTTTATCCATATTAATTCATATTCCCTTTATGCACCAAGGCTTTCCCACAATGTGAACCAATACCATGTCATTAACTTTTCAAGACAAAAATAGCAATAGTAAAATATCAAAAACATATCTTAGCCATTTAGACAGGAGCTCCTCTGGCTGATTACTTAGATATGTTCTCATAATTACATTATGACTTAGATATGTCCTTTTAGCATTATCCAAATCATCGGTTATGTAACTGTAATGTGTAAAAGTTGAAGAATGTGTCTGAGCTTTTTGTTCAAATTTGGAAGAAAAAAACTGGAAAGAAAACTTTTGTCCTCATGTTTTCTGACCACTTGTACGTGTTGTAGAAAATTATGATGTATGACCAAAATAAAAACCATTACAAATGTACTTTGTAATGGAATGCATTTGAAGGCCATATGTGATTTGGGCATGCCACAATCCTAAAGTAACATTGTAGAGATGCCATTGGATATCTGGGAAGGAATGTGACCACCTTCTTGCTCTTGAAGTTATGAGTTTGGGAATTTGAGAAAGTCAACGCCTGGCACTGCAGATGAGGACCACAAGGATGTGGGAGCTGGAACATTAAACCACTATGTATATTTCTGAATGGGAATGCAAACAAGATCTATGTTCCCATACAGCAATCAAGGCTTTGGCTAGAGAAGCCTGTCTACTGGATGAATATATCTCCATCCCCTCTTTGATACTGTGTGGAATGAAGTCAGGTACTGGACTTAAAGGAAATGAAACACCCAGCTGTGAGAACTGTAATTATCAATGAAATATAGCAATTTACACAGGCAGAATTTAATAATGATGAATCTTCAAATTATCATTAGTGAAAATAAATAACAGAGGGCTCTGCTGTAATAACATAGTGTACAATCCTTAAAATGGCCCTCCACATAGAGTAAAGCCTATTATTCGTGGAGTATGTCTGCTTAAAGCCTTTAGCTGTGCTTCAAAGGATATCACAAGATCCTCTCTAAATCCTCAAAGAGAGTTGCATAACGTAGATAAATAGAAATCAAAAGCATCTCTTCCTGTTTTGTGATCTACGAGTTGTGTTGTTTAAATGTTTATGTTCGTAAATATGAAAGCATATAAAGGCTACAAAGAGCAGGCCGGTTATAATGAATGCGGGGAATGTATCGCATTAGCTCGATCATAGACACTGCCATTAATTTAGCAATGTCTGCTGCTCCAGATGTTGGGTGCATGGGGTTTTCCGAGCATTTTAAGACCAGTCTGTTTCTACATTTTTAAAAATGCATCACTGATTGTTCTCTAGTTCAGTAATGGTTGAGGGAAGTGGTTTATTGAGCATTTATAAGATAAGAAGGATATGGAACTGGGCATGTGTGTGTGTGTGTGTGTGTGTGTGTGTGTGTGTGTGTGTGTGTGTGTGTGTGTGTGTGTGTGTGTGTGTGTGTGATCACCTTCAGTCAGTAGCTACCACCTCAAGTGTGTGTAGGTGGAGGCATGTTTAATGAGTGAGGGAATAGGAAATGCTGAATCCTCATTAAAGCACTGGTGTTAAACACGCTCGGTCATGTTCAAGCTTTGGTGCCAAATGGGCCCCTTGGAAGAGCTTCCATTTTGTTTATGGTGAGTGGGCCATGTTCCCATTTATGCATTTATGGTTATTCTGACTTTGCACTTTGCCATACAGCAGAGAAAAGTGTGCAGTTTGCATATTGTGACGCTGTCAGTGTTTCTGGAAAATGATGCGTAGTTTACCTTCAGATTGTCATTTGAAGCTCTTTGTGTAATGGAGGCTGACATACATTTCTAGTGTACTGGTCAGGGGAACAAGTCTTTTTATTTGTTTGGTTAGAGATTCCAAGCCCACAAAGTCACTGGCCTCAAGAAAAACTTGCCCTATGATTTATTTTCACATATAATCACCAAATGCATGATACAGAGGAATGGCTTATATTCTCAGTGACAATGTGTAGTAGTCCTGCCAGGCCGGAAAATGAAAAAAGAGTAGTCTATATTTTAAAAAATTTGCTCTTGTACAGTAACAGTTTTTTTGTTTACTTATTGCATGCCCTAAAATGAGGGCATAAAATGGCCGAACCAAAATAACATCCGCCTCCATAAGAGAATGTTTGGCACACAGATGAGCACAATGGCTCTTGCCTGCCCTGGAACATGTCTTCTGACATACCGGTAATCTTTAAAGGGAGATTAAAATAACCGGCGGCTTGAGTCGGGCTGTGAAGGCTTCAGGAACCCAGCCCCTGTTTCCTGCCTCTTTAATTAAAGATCATGTCACTGGCCCATCATGATGACGGTGATTCACTGCTGGTGTAAACAGAACAACTCCGGAGGCCCGCTGCAAACAAACAGCAACAGTCAAAAATATATGGGGGTTGGAATTTTTTTTTTCTTTTCCTTTTCTTCACTTCTTTTTTTTTTGTTGAGGACAAGAAAGTTCTCAATGAGTTGCGGAGCCTGTCTCATCTTGTTAGTTTCTCTTATTTGTATGAATGAGGTTGACTGGCTCCTCCCAGGATATCCCCTGGGAAAAAAATATCAGTCAGGGTACACCTCTAGAAGAAATGAAGAAAACACACCCAAGCATTCTCTGTTTCTCTCTCTCTCTCTCTCTCTTGATCTTTGTCTCTTTCTCTCTCTTACATACACACACACACACTCCAAGGCTTGTCTTGCACTGACTTGAGTCTCAACGCCCTGGAGACTCTGCTGCTGGAATCCAAACCACAAACACACGCAGATGGGCCGGATTAAGCGTAGGGGTTATGTCCCAGTCAGCTAGCGAAAGGGGCTGTGTCCCAGACTGTCATTAATATCCCTCTAAAACCAATCGGATGTTGCTCCTTTGCTGGCAGGTTGAAACTAGCAGGCGTGATTTGTTATTTTAAAAGATGTGGCACCTGAAATGTCTACTACTTTTTTTCTCATTAAACTGTCCCAGGCACTGTCTGTCCCTTAGGGCGAACCTTAAAAACTCTTGAAGGAGAAAGGTATTGACATTACCAAGCATGAACAGAGCAGAACATTATTTAAGATTTCAGTTGGGGAAATGAATATGAGCACAAAGACTGGGGTTCAGCACTTCCGCCAAGTGAGACAGTGAAAAAGAGGGTTTGAATCTAGCAATCCTCCTGCTTCAGTATGCCAACGGCTGACCTTTGAGGTGCTGTAGAATTCCGGTAGCTGACAGACAAGGACAAAAGAATGTGTTGAGGTTGAGGGCTGGGCAACATTTGCACCGACTTGTGATGTCACAGGCGCCAAGATAACTTGTTGCTTGTAGTGCATTCTGGGGAAATGCAGAGGAGATCATTTAGGGACCTGTAAGGGCACAATGTAATAATCCAACATAATACACTGTTTGCCATCAGGAAAAATGGAACATTCCCTATGAGGGGTAGCATTGTCCTGCTATACTGGAATGCCTTTCAAATGTTTGATTACATTTTAAAAATAACACATGAGAAAAATGAGATCACGCTAATCTTCTAGGAGCTTATCCTTTTAAATTGGATCACAATTTTAAAATCACCATTTCAGAATAGGAATATTGTCAATGCCCGATGCATGACAAAATTATTCAATTTTGTGATGGATAAAAATACCACAGAAATTTTAAGTCTTGTGGGACCTGAATTACATTAAAACGGCATATGAATTGACCCCTTTGAGATTCTCATATCTGTAACGCATACGTCTCTTGCATTAGAGAGATGGCTCTGCTCTTGCCATTCAGCCTGCAACCTCATTGCCATAAACAGTATTCCATTTCTCGCAAGTTCAGCCACGGCTTTTTAAAGGAGTCAGTCAATATCCGGTGTCCCGTTTACAAACTCCTGTGAAAGGACTCGAACCAAAAACTCCAGTCTATAAAAAAAGGCAAGTTAAACTTCAAAGGAAGGGCAGATCATAAATAATCTCTTCCTCTCAACCCATTTTTTTTTGTGTAAGTGAGGATCACCTTCCAGGCCAACTGTCTGCTCATGGGTGCACTGGGGTGTAGGGAGTAGCCTGACGAGCGAAATTCAGAGGGGTCTGGCGGCTTTTTGGTTGCCCTGTGCCATGGGCTTAGCCTTGTCCTGGCACGTCGCAGATCCCCTTTGTCAGATTTGGCTTTCAGACGGCACACCAGGGATGCTGATCAGGCCAGTGAGAGGTGAGACCGCTGCACTTGGGTCAAGTTACCACCCGTCTGCTTTCAATAAGCTGATGGGGGAGGTGGAGGAGGTGTCGATATATCATGCAACCGTTCCCTGATCCTGGATCAGTGTCATGATTTTTTTAATTTTTTTTTACCAGAAAAGGGTTGGGGAAAGGATTATCAGGGGAACAGCATGAAGTAATGATTCAGGAACTTGGCTTGATAAGATAAAAAATATTGTTAAAAAAATATTGATAAGATAAAACATTTGCTGTTCCTGTCCCTCTTTGGTGTGCTACTGTTATGCCAGTATGCTTGTTCAATGCCAGAAAGGCTTTGAACAAGGGTCAGAGCAATAACAACAGTGATCAGATACATCTGATAACAGATTTATGAATGAAGAGTATGGAAAAAAACATGCAAGTCCTGTAAATTGCTCCAGATAAAGGTGCTATCTAATCAACCATTTAAGTGAATTTGCCAAATTAGCTGGATTGGAAATTAGCTGAGGTGAATCTCCCCACTGGTTAAATAAAATGCAGTCCTATAATCAAAACATGGTGGGTGAGGTTAATGTTTAGCTCACAGATTAGGGACTGATTCAATCAAAATGCAATGCGGTTTTGGGCATAACATTCTGCACCACATTTAAGGCAGTGGTGCTTGTTTGCTTTACCCATTCAAGAAAATTGTTTTTTCTTAATTTAAAAGGGAGATAAGGACTTAAATTTAATTTCAAAAAATGAAAGTGCCTTTAATTGGATTTAATAATTTTACAAAATTCAAACAGATTTGTGGTGCAAGCCTGATTCCCCTGATAATCATAGCCACGATTTTCCAAGAATTGAAGAGTGTCCAGATTCTGCTGAGAGCAGACAGTAAGCAGGGATGTTAAATGTTTGTTTCTGTGGGGTAGAACATCACTTTTTGAAAATGCAATAAAATTTGATTATGAATAATCATTTATAGTAAGTTTGTAAGGAAAGGCAGACATGTTAATGTATTTAATAGCTACATGTGGAACATGCTAATAGTTGAGAGGTTAATAATACATATTCTCCATGTTATTTCCATGCCTAAATGAAAAACCAACAGAGGACTTTTATCATTATGCCTTCATTCAAAATGGCCAGACCATTTTTGTACAACTGGGAAAAAAAGAAAACTTGTTTATAACTATAAATATAATCAAAGTTTGGCAGGGGAATTTTTCTCATAATTCATTTAACAACCTAATGGTTCCCTGGCCACAATGTTCCACGATGTTCATGAGATGTTGTGCTAGCTGGGGAACTGGAAAGACGGTCGCATGCAGGAATTCTGCAGCTGATGACAGATGACTGTCTGCTGTTTTTATATGAGTGGGTAGTGCCATCACCCCAGGCACTGCTCATAATTATAGTAAACAGGTCATAGGAAGTGAATTAATGCATGTATATAATGCTAAAAATAATAATTAACATACTTCTTGAGCAAACGTGAAGGACGTATGCGTCAGACCGCTGAAACGTTTGTCAATCTGCCAGGTGAAAATGGCCATTTGTCCTGTTTTCACTCTGGTGCTGAGAGACCAGTAATCAGGGTGGTTTCTCTTTGCTTTTCTATGTTGCCACGTAATTCAGCAAGAGTGATCTGTAGCTGAATCTGGCAAGGGAGGCAGACTTTAAAAATATCTGTCTGCTGTGGCACAGGGAAGGAAATTAAGAATTATGGTCTGCTGGAATGTATTTGTTTATGTATGTATTTGACAAGCAGATGCAAGTAACCTCTGAAATGATCTTTAAAAGATATTTCAAATGGGACAGTTGAATTGGGAAAAACCTTTCAAGTGTTTTAAAAAGTGTTAAGTAAAACCAAAGATAAATTGAGACAGATAAGCTTTGATTGGCATCAGCTCACAGACTGAAGGACCAGATCCTTTTGCAACAGCTTTGTAGTTCAGGATTAGTGCCAGGCAAACATTAAGGCAAGATGAAGAGAAGCAAAGGGCCGTGTTTCTGAACACGGCAACAATTCTAACAAGGCTACTTCAAAGGAAAGGTGTGTGCGTGTCTTTGTGTGTGATATGCAAGAGGTGCTCATGTGAATGACTATGAGTGAATGGGCATGGGTGTGTGTATGCATTATGTGAGTAAATGTGTGTGTGTGTGTGTGTGTGTGTGTGTGTGGACTCTACAAGGATAAGACTATGCACATATGCAGCTGCATTCTTAAGTATGTGTATAGGAAAAGGGAAAAGAGGAAGTAGTGCGGTGAGGGGCAGACTGTTTACCCGTTCTGTGTTGAAATGAATATCAACACTGCAGAATCTGCACCCCACACCCCTCACCCCACACCCTCCTCCCCGTTCAGTCTGGTTCACCTGAATCATCTCCTCTCTGTCGCAGCCAAATCTTTGCTCTTACAATCTCTCTCTACAGTCTAATTCCAACTGTTTCTGCTGTGCCAGTCTAACTTTGGCTCTCTCTCTCTCTCACTCCTTTTCTTATGCTCTCTGTCTCTCTCTTTCTCTTTCTTACCTTTATTAGTCTTTCATATACTCTCTTTCTCTTCTCCCAGTCCCCCCCACCCCCTCTGAAAGTTTTCATGGCATATGAGGGTTTTCCTTTTTTATGACTTTCTGCGGCTCCCAAAGCGGTCCCTGAAAAAGCACTCTTTGGGGGTGTGGCCCATGTCTCACCCCGAGCTGCTTTGTACCGCTGCTTACAGTGAGGCAGGGTGGCAGTGGGGATTAGGCCGAGTGTCTGAGCTGTCGCAGGGAGGGGAGGTGAAAAGTTCAAGTGCGGAAAAGGCTCTCGCTCCCGGGTCTCCACCCCGCCCTTTTCCCCTCAGAGTTCTGCTTGAGTACACCAGCCCCCGCCTCACCCCCTGTACGGTTCTATTGATCATCCATCCCTCTGGCTCAATAAAGCAGGCCTGTATGGCTTACATTCCACCACTGATCCGCACAGTGCGTTTTTGAAGGCCTTAAATCTCCCAGGACCACGGCCCTAATCTCTGCCTTGAAAGGGCAACCAGTATCCCACACACTGAGATCTGAAACTAGCCCCACCCAGGAGATTTTACTTTCCGTACTCATGACTGAATGAACATTTTTTTTTCTTGTTATTTTGCTGCTCTAAAGGGGTGGAGCCATGGGCGATGGGCAGCACATGAGCCACCAAACCAAACCCCCTCCCTCTTCTTTTCCTCTCACCCCTTCTCCCTCTCTCCCTCTCTCCCTCCCTCCCTCCCTCTCCACTCTGTAATATTGATCTTCTGTACAAAGGAAAGTGCTGCTGTGCTGGAAGGTCACAGGGGAAGGTCAGCACATGCACTCAGGCATAAACTCGGGTTTCACTGATAAAGACACACTGAGTAGCAGAAGCCCATGCTGTACTTCAGCCAGCATCCACAGGGAGCCCTGTTCAGCTAACATAGCAATCTGACATATTTTATTAACTACCAAAAACTGGGAATGTCCCTGGCAACATACTTTGAGCAATTAATTAAGGTGTGGCTGGAGCTTTTCCCAAATGGTATGAGACCTGTGTGCAAGTCAGTGTTAGCTGGTGGACCCATCTTCCTACCAATATACACTACAGTCTCAGGAAGGCTCTGGGTAGCTGGTTTGTGTGAGAAGAGAAACTAGGGAAGAGGTGACTGATCCATGGCCCGGAGGCCTGTGTCTGTGGTACTCAGCAATCCTGTGGGGTTTAGAGATGCCCTTAAATCAGTAGTTAATTGATGCCTGGAACAAAAAAAAGGAATAATCCAGGCAATCATTCAGATTAAAGCACTCAAATCTTGGGCAATTGTCCAGCACAATGACTTAAATTATTCTTCTTTTTCCCTAATTCTACTCTCTAGCCAGTGGCAACCTGGTAATGTGATCATTTCAATGTGCCAGAACAAGGAAAACTAGGATTGGGGAATGGGCCCCAAAAACATTAGAAATGTTGCATGACGGATGTAGCGCTTTCAGTGCAGGATTGGCAGCACCATCGCTAATCTTGGTCCCAGTAAACCCAAAGGGAAGTGAGAATGTCGGCATAGTGTTTCCCCTTCCGTCCACAGAGGCCCGCTGTCAGAAGCCATGCACCTCGCTAACCTATACTGTAATTCATTCAGGATATCAAAGAGAAATGGCGTGGGAACATCAAATGGGCTTAATTGGAATCTCAGAAATGAGGTGGCTTTCTGTGACCCCATGGACTAGCTTAACCCAATTGGCTTTGAATTAGCGTCTCACGTTATTGTAAGAGTCTAGGGCTGGGAGGATAAGCATAATTTGCCTATTTTGATTGTGGTATTTGCCCAAGCAGGATACTAACTCTGCACCTCTGTGTCATTTTTCCGTTTCAGCTCAGGTTCCCGACAGCGATGAGCAGTTTGTCCCAGACTTCCATTCAGAAAACTGTAAGTAGAGCTCTATCAAGTGTGTCAATATGCAGGAGAATATCTGGTGCATTTGGGTGCAGCAGCTAGACTGTCATTAACAATGAAAATATCCCAAAAGTGAAAACATTCTTGAAACAGCAAATCTATGCCCCCCCAAAAAAAATGAAAGGGGGGACATTGTTCTTTATAGAGTGATAGAAATTTAAAATCTGCACACACTAGTAAACACGACACAGTCCATCAGACAGAAATGCAAAAGAATGCATTTAGGGAATTCTTGGCTGTAAAATGTACATGTCTTATTAAAAAAAGGGTTTTGACACCTCCATGCCTTTTTAAGGCACATTGTTCTTTCCTGTCAATTTGCATCTGTTTGGACGGGGGTGGGTGGGGGTTCCGTCTTACAGCTCAGGAAGCTTGTCAAAGGCAATTCAAAGTGCCTGATTGAAAGACCCACCTTTGTCCCCAATGTGTTTGGGGGCGATGAAAAGGCAAATTCAAATACAGCGTAATAACAAGAGTTGCTTTTGAAATGGTTTCCCGTTTTTTGTCGAAAGTCAACAACATTGGCTGTTGACTAGGCACCGGCAGGGTGTGTGCACTCTTCAAATAGTCAACTGTTTTGCTGTGCTCCTTGGGCTGTCAGGCTAAGGTTTTCGCAATCCAGTGTGTTTTGAATGAAGATGTGTATCGAGGAACTTTTCAGCCTATTAATGGAGTTCTCCATGACACCGTAACCGGTGTCATTTTGTGTCAAATATTCCCATGAAAAGCGGAGTCAAAAGTCAAAGCACCAATCCTGAAAGAAGACAAGAGCCTGCCAATCAAATCTAAATCGCTCCTTGAGTGCTCATTCAGTTATTCTGATGCCAGAATCTTAGCCAGGGAGCGTACAGACTTAACCCTGCCGCAGTTCCCTGTGTAAACATTTGGACACAGAGCAATTTCTCCAGAGGGTGACACTGACAGATGCACCCTTAAGGCCATTGTTCCCGTCTGGCGTGTGACAAGGAGAGGAAGTGGAGATGAGCTCCAGGGCATGGGATGGGGGAAGAGGTCAGGCCCACTTAACCCTGTCTGCTGGACCTCCATTCAGCCTGACACATTCTGCCCATTCATCGGCTGGGCTAGTGTGGCTAATGCTCTTTTTAAATGGCAATTTGTTGACGGTCCCTTCCGCCTCGCTGTGTGAAACGGGCCTCTGATTGATTCATACGCTGGCCTGCTGGTGACACCCCTGCCCTGGCATTGAAAGAGAGCAGGAAAATCCTCCTAACACTGGGATCCTTTTTTGGGGGTCCTTCAAATATTTAATACCCCAGTCCTGCTTCCGTCAAACATGCATTTGCCATCTTCACAAATCCTTTAAACATTTAGCTCCTGATTTCCATATTTTTTAAACACGCTATCCTGGTTTACGAGTTTCTCAAACATTTGGCTCCTGATTTTAGGAAACATTACATTCTGACAAGCATTCTGATAACATCCCAATGTTTCACAACAACCCAAATTGGAACATGGGATTTTAGACTGAGCTCCAAAACATACAATTCACTACCAAAGAATGCCCCATTAAAGGGATTAATCATTTTATCTCATAAGGCTGTATTTGTATAAGCTTCGCTGTACAAGCGAAATTAGCAACCATCAATCTAATACATACCTTTTTCCTTAAAGGGACAAAGAGTCAACAAATGGTTGTAGAAGTGGCTGTAAATTCATACACACACACACACACACACACACACACACACACACACACACACACACACACACACACACACACACACACACACAACTGGCACGATCATAAACTGAGAGGCCCGTATCGCCACTTCTTACGCAAGAAAATGTTTAGTACGTGAACATCTCCCTGTGCCTGCAGTAGGCTTACCCTCAGATAACCTGTGTGAGCAGCGTCTCCCAAAGACAACAAAGCAGGTGAGTCAGAACATTGGGGGCCTGCAAGCAAAAGCATTCTGAAAAAATGCTTAATCTTCATTCAGGAAGTAAAACCAGGGAGAGAGACAGGGGTGATGCAGTATCGAAAGCCATGGGCAATATCAGATCGGAGACTCGTTGGGCTCTCTGTGGCACATATGGGGAAGGAGAGAAGCGAAACAGAGAGAGAGCAGCTGGACACTCAGGAATGTCAGCCTGGGGGGTGGGGGTGGGGATGGGGGAGGACACAGTTGTGCAACACCTCCAAGTCTGGCAAACTCATCTAGACCCGCTTCCTTTTTTCCCAGAACGGGCGCTTATTTGTGTTCAATGCCACTAACAAGTAGACCATGGCCTTCATATTTCCTGAGGGTCTATGCTTGAGTTTTTTAAATACTGTCAGCTGTGTAAAAAATGTATTTATGTTTTTATTTAATACAAGAACAGAAAAAAATGCATTGATTGCATCAGCTGTTATGTACTGTCAATGTTTCACAGCTTTGGGGCTAATAGTTTGAGTTTGAGATACTGATGATATTGATAAGCTTAACATGCTTATTTGGGAGGACAAAATGAATCCTTTAAACATGCGAGACAGAAGGTGGGATTTTAAAGGTTTGGTCAGAAATTGAGCTGCTAACTCCTCAAAGGGACTTGAAGTTCTGTGTTACTTCTCTAAATTTTAACTGTGAAATGAGTTTGGTTTCATGGGAGAGGGGCACACTGCACAGCTTGGGGTGGGGGTCAGCCATTGTCTGCTCTGATCTATTGGCTGCTTCACATAAGGGAAAATGGATTCTCATGCTCCTTCTGCTGTCTTCATCTTGATCTACAGGGAGCCAGTTGATACTGTGTTTTCCCTCCTCTTTATTTCATGTGGTCTTTCCTCCAAGCCAACAGTTTAACCATCTGATCCAAACAATCACAACCTTAAATGAGTCAATTAAGCTCCTCTCTCAACTAAGCTTTCCAATTTCAGTTTTGCCCTACCTTCTTGAATGTCATGTGGACCCCCCTTCATTTTGAGGACCCCCTAAAATGAATTGCGCTGAGTATGTTGAAATGTGTGTATTAATCCTGCAATTACCATTTGTATGTTTTTTTTTTTGTTAACAATCATCGATTACAGAGGATTTGGTTTTAATTTCCATATCCACTTACCATCAAGATTAAAACCATGTAGACTGTATTGAGACTGGACTCCTGTGTTAGGCAAAGCTGTGCAGGTTTTACGGTTATATGATTCTTTTTCTGAGTTACAGTCCTCCCAGTTATTTGTTTTTGACAAGTTTTTCCTGCCTATTTCACTGCTGGCCCAGACCCTGCCTACCTCCCACTGCCCCAGTAAACACACAATCCTTGGTTACTTCAGTTTTCCAAAATACAGGTGCCATGCAACAGGTCCTCAAACACATACATCAGGGCCAATTCACCAGGCTAGTCTGGTTCAAAGTGTTTATGAAGCGCAGCTGAGTTCATGCCTGCCAATACAAAAATACTTGTCTAATATATATGTTCATAAATAAGTTTTTAATCCTCATAGAATTGCATAAAGTCATACACCCAAATACACACACACACACACACACACACATCTCTCCTCTCTCTCTCTCACCACATGCACGCACACACACGGCAGTATTTATTTTTTCCCTCCTGTTTTTATGAATGGGCCGGTTGTGAGAGGGCCCGTCTGAGGGCATTGGGGAATCTCCATTCACAAGTCGCAGGGGCTTCTAGCAGCATGCTGAAAGAGTGGCCGTGTGTGTTTTATTACAGGGGGGAGACGGCCCGGGGGATTTGGGGGGGGGGGTCTCATGCTGAGAGGGGCAGAGGTAGGGGGAGGGAGAAAGGACAAAGTGAGGGAGGGAGGAAGGGAGGGAGGAAGAGACTGGTCTTAATGCAAACCAGCCAGCGATGTCTGACCGTAAATTTTCCCATCAGGAGGAGGTTCTGTTCCCCCTGCAGGCTGACGGCAGAACAAGAGAGGGCAGATGGGCTGTGGGAGGCCTAAGAAAAACAGGGGATTTAATGGGGAGCTGATGAGGCCGTCCCATTACCGCTAGCGCAATCGTGAGGAAGCCTCTCCCGCCACCTCGGCCCAGAGTCGTGAGGGAGGGCGCTGTGTTGTTTTGCTGAGCTGGATGCTAACAGGATAGCACTGCTTCTAACCACCCACATCTGCAGTTAATCAGGCAGAGAAATGCCTTGGAAGAGCGCAGCTAAGCGCTGACGTGGGACGTGACGTGGATGGGGAGTACGTTGAGCCAAAATGAGTCTAGCACTTGCCCTAAAACTACGAGAGAGACTGGGAGATGGTCATTGGGTTACATTTAACTTTGTGCGTCACACTGGAATTATGTCAATGTTTTGCAGCATTTTTGAGAAGTTGCCAAAGGCAGGTAAAAGTCACTTGTTTTCAGCAGGTGGGAGCCTATTTAAATCCAGTCTGACCCTTTTGTTCAACCACAGTTTCCATTCAGCACTCAGAAATGAATCACTATGAGATGAGATTTAACTAGCATTATGTGCAGGCTACATTTTGTTTGTGCATCAAGCAATTTTCTTCTTCCACTATTTGGCTGAAGGTATGAGACAATGTAGCAAACCTTCATCCACTAGCAGTGATTAATTGGTTCTCAAAACGTAAATTCCAGGTCCTGGTTTCAATTCCTCATCAGCACTGGACAATTTTTGTTCAGAACAAACAGAAGGGTAAAAGTTTGTCTGCAGTTTAATTCATCTTCAAGTGATCTGCATCTCTTTCTTTGGAGACAGAGACCCTCTTCCCTCTCACTTCAGTTCCACAGGACGTGTGTCAATAGGAGCTCAATGCGGAGATTCTGCAGCAGCACAGAAATCGATAGGGACATTAAACATTAAGAGGAGAGAGCTAAATTGGGGCCCAGAGAAATATAGTGTGAAGAGTCAATATTGCAGAAAATTAATTATATCTAGCTCCTCTACTTGTCAGCTGCGTGTCACAGAAACGTGCCCATAGCACGACTGTGGGTTTTGATTTAATGTCGTAAAGCCAGGGATAAAAGGAGCCCATGGTTTCCATGGCTTGCTTTTACTGTCGGGTCAGATGAATAATCCTGAATCACACGACTGATGTTACATTCCATACTGCTATTCTATGCCTCAGCCCGGTGAATGTAAAGACTATAACAGCATCGATCATTTAGTCATCAATTCTGCTGCAGTGTGCCTCGGAGGACAGTTTGGCCTGTATTCAATTTACATTCATCATTATCTTTACCAAACAATTCATTATTTTTTTTTTTTTTGCTTCAGAAACAAAATTAGAAAATTCAGCCATAAATCTTGGATGAATCCAGTCAAATGCTGATTGAATCCAGGTCTTTGAAAAGAAAAACAATCCTAAAGCCTCTCTCCCATGCACAGAGACTGTTGCATAACAAGCTCCCGGAAAAGGAAATGGGAAATCTGGACCTTGCGTGCTTTGAAAACTGTTGCTGTGCTCACTTGGTGACCTATGGTTCTTCACTTCCTGTGCACACCCAAGGAAATTCGCCTGATACCTACCCTATAGCTGTCACATTTCTCATTATGGCTTGAGAGCAGACAATCGAGACATTGACACAGTTACCGCTCAGATGATCTTTTTTTTTTTTTTTAAATCATACCCTGGTCTACCAACATCTTGAGCACAATGTACAGGTATAAGGTGGAAATGATGTAGGAACACCCTAGGGCTAGTGATTAGCGGATCTCCTGCTCTGCCTTTGTGCTGCACAGGCATTAGCATCATCCCTTCCCATAGTGCTCCTTTTTTTGCACTAGATTCCATCTGTCCAGCACATGTTTCCCCAGTCCACATGTAATAGCAAAATTATGGGATTATTTCTTCAACAGAGACAAATGCCCCAAATCACCCCACTTATATACATATAATCACCTTCATCACTTCCCCTCTGTGGAGTCTTTGCACCAGGTTTCCTGTAGCTCACACTCTACATGGTTGCTAGGGTAGGCCTTTACGTGGTATTACAGGAATGATCTCGCTGCTTTCGCATATAAATAAAACACAACTCCGCTGACATGGCTGCCATTTCCACTGAAGCATCAACCCTGTTATCAATTGGCCAGTGGAGCACTAAATATCCCTTTTACCTCATCGATTCACTAAGTGCTGCCACTTATTATCAAAGTGCACAATACACGCCCTCTCTTGCACATGGCGGCAGAAAAATAATCAAATATAAATAACCCTGTTTTAGAGGCAGGCACACAAAGGACAATAGGACAATATCATTATTTTGTTGTATTGTGACTAAAAGCAGTATTGAATTGGAGCTGCAATGAATTGTCCTTCTTGAACTGCAGTTGGATCAAATAAAGACAGGCCTCTTCATTAGACCCTCTGTGGAGTGGATTTTGAAATCATAGTGATAGGCCTGCGGAATGTGAAGACGACTACTCACCCAGGGAGCCGAAAATGAGTCTCGCTTTTACACCAACAATTCTACATGATTTGATGAGGTCTTGGTCTTGATGGGGAAAGTCCAGTCCCCTGTGGGTGTAGACGTAATTTGGTGGCTTATCTCAATTGTACTCTAAATGCTCCGACCATCCAATCATGTCACAGGGTCAATGTGGAACAGCTGTCCCACACCCTCGGTGTGCGTGTGAGCGCATGCACGCAGACACACACACACACACACACTCACACAGAGTTGATAAGTGACAGCAGGACCAGATGGTTATTGGAAAGGAGGAATCACCCAGCATGGCAAACAATGCTCATGGCCACCAGCAGTCCAGCATACAGGGTCCTTGATCACAGATCAGTCAAGGCTGGTGTTTATGTACCTTTTTTTCACCTTTCAAGTGAAGAGCTTTATTTCAACAGCTCACTACTTACACAACTGATCCACTCATTCAGGTAGAGAAGTTTAAGTATTTTAAAGCTCCACTCATGCAACTGTTTTTCACCAATGGCTCTATATTGCTGTCACTCATTGCTGTCCTGTGCATATGACAAATCTCATAAGATGTTTTATTTTTGGAAATCTTGCTCTATTTTTTAAACTGTCTTAACAAATGACAATTTAGTTTCCGTTCGAGGCTTTGGGAACACTTTTTTTCCGGATCTCATCAATTACAGCTCATTTTCTTTGTCTTACTTTTTAAAACTTTTTTCTTTCCTCAAGACGAGCTTCCCAGAAGGAGTTGTTTGCCACAGGGGAGGGTTGTCCCTTTTTTGGTCTTTGACGTTAGCAGGACATTTTGTGCAAGCACTTTGGGGCTCATTGGTTGGGAAGAAAAGCCGACAGCCTTGACGCGAAAAGACCCTGTGTTGACGTGGGTCCAGGGGCATTCTTTGTTACAAAGCAGGACAATGAGGAGGGGCATTGGGGGGTGGGGGCATCTGCACTGGGGTGTCAGCGAGTCACGAGCAACGAGCACCACAATGGCGCCTCCACTTCCTAAATCGCTCAACCGTGACCGTCACCTCTAACCCCCCTGCGCCACCTTCACACCAGTGTTTACACAGCCAAAAAAAAACACCTTCTCTTAGACTCATTGTCGTCGGGGTGCTTTTTGTTAATTCGCCTGCCCTGCTGAGCCAAAGGGGACCAGGGGTAAGAATTTGTATTCAAATTCACTTCCTGTTTCTAATATGTATTTGTAAAACAATTCAACAAAAAGAAGGATATCAGATAGACAAAAATAGACAAGTATAAGTAGGCACCAGAAGCAAAAATCTTCATTGAGTTTTCCGCTAGCTTTGTTTAGACCCATTTTGAAACCATTATGCTTGTGGTACAAGACACAGATTCCCCACCAAGAGCACTCAAAAGAAAGGGTTGGTAAATTTCTGTTTTTGGAAGGGAAAATTTGACAAAAGAAACCGTTTCATCCAGTTTCAGCATATAACCATTGTGGAACATGCTATTTTTCATCTCTCTCTCTTGCTGCCAAATCTGGAGCCTAGCTGACCGCTCAGAATGTTCCATGACGTAATACTGCACACTGGATGTGTATAGTATCTGTCCCAGCACATCCAAACACTGAGGATCCACTATGCTCTGTGCTCAAGTTCATGACCTGCTACATTTTACAAAAAACATGAAGACAGCAATATTACTACAAAGCATATAAAACTACAGGTCAGACTTAAAGCACCGTTTTACAAGTTTTTTTTTTTCTTTTTTTTAGATGGTAATCATACATAATTATTTAATGGTAAATATTGATAACTGATTCCATTCTCTCTGATCTGGTTTCTTCCCTTCCTGTCCATTCAAATACCCTTTCTTTTTAAGCTGATGGTCTGTTTTGTAGATCACTTACATGCTGTTTAAATTTGCTGTAATTCTCTATCACAGAGGAGTGCGTAATCTAATTACAGGTTTCCATTGCATCCACCAATGGTACCTTCAGTTGATTAACTAGGCTGCTGGACAAATATTTAAGTGAGGGGAAGACCACTAATTACTGACAAATGCTGACCAATGGAGCAAGCTTTATTAAGCCCCAGGCATAATCATTTGTTTGTGAGATTCTCTGACCGCTGTACAGAACCATACTCTCCTGATAAGAGTATGCTATGTATTCTGATCTGTGTTATGAGAGGCATAATCTATATCAACAGCTACCGGATATTCCTGACAATTATTCAACCATGACACTCTGCTGTTCTGTTACTAAACCCTACTTCACTGACAGTTCAGATACACGAACTGACCAAGAATGCGGCAACAAACGTGGAAAATACAACATCATTTTCCAATGGTATCCACACATACACACACCTTTACTGAGACACCCCAGTATCCGATTCCAAATCCCGTTATCCTTTGCGCACGTTCCGACTGCATAGTGGGGGAGGACAAGCCTTTAATCTTCACCCCCCCACACACAAAATCTTGTTAAAATATTTTCTCATCCCTCTAATCTGAGTCCAAAGACAACGCTTCCTCTTGCCTCCTGCCACGCCTTCAACGCGAGGGAAAAGGAGTTTGAGCCAAAGCAAAGTAAGCATTAAAAAAAGCACCTTGGCTTTTGTCTTTGGACCTCCTCTTCAGCTAGTCTTTATTTGTTTTCCTGGGAATTATGGGATGAAAATGGAAGCTGCCCTTGAGCACTGTTCTGAGGTCAGTTTTCTGTGTTTCCTCCTTACAGTCAAGGTTAGGCTCAGAACATGGTTGGCTGTTTCCACACCAGTACATAGGCCCAAACTTGAGTCCTGTGTGAATTAAGGGTGTAATTATCTGGAGTCGTATTTCGGTTGCGCCTGCACCCGTCCAGGCTTGCCGCCCACTCCATGCGGCCCGACGCATAAACACAGGGTCTGGCCAGCTGTAAAAGAACAGCTGCTGCTGTTTACACCTGCAGACGCGTTAAAACATCCACTGGCACACTCTGTACGTTTCAGTTCAAAAAACATGTTGCTCAATCTCGCTCAGCTTTTGTGGCGTTTTTAGGCTAAAGTACAAAAACAGTCACAAGATGGGGTCTATCCAGGATGGGTAGAGCCCAACAACGTTGAAACTAAGTTGCGGAAAAAGCTCTGTAACCTAAACTATGCCTCCCCTCCCCCTCCCTCTCTCTCACACACAGCCGTAGCGTTCCACAGCCCCCCAGTGAAAATCAAGCAGGAGCCCCACAGCCCTGGATCAAACCCCAGCCAGTCCTGCAGCCACAAGCAAACCTTCACCTACCCACATGGGGAGCAGTGCCTTTACGCCAGGTAAGACTGGGATGGAGCAATGGAGCCCACTGTGGGACCAACTTAAGATATCAGAGAATAGTGGAGTTACATGTGCAGATAATAGTCTTATAAGATACCAGGCTTTTAATTTTTTTCATTTCTACAATACAGTTTTGATTTCTTTTGCACTTTAACGGACTTAAACATGTTCTACTAAGGAAAACCATTATGTTGGAAAAGGAAAACAAAATTCTCAAAATGCTATATTAACAACTTAGTTTTGGAAAAAATTTCAGATTGAAATTGTACAATTTGACGTTCTTCTATCATTAGCAGTTACCTTTTATGATAAATGTTTTTCTTTAAACAAATCATCGCACATCAACACATGTACAGAACACAGCACACACCCCACTACAGTACGTCTGATACAGAAGGTCATGATTTTTCAGACACACACACAAAGCATGAAGGAGTTGTTACCCTGCAGCAGGTACTCAGGCCGGTTGCTGTAATGGTGCTGTGCTCTCCTGTCTTTGCTGTAGTGCCTATGAGCAGAAGAGAGCGACGGGACCCAAGACCTCCAGCCCTGGGACCCCCCTGTCTCCCATGCAGCACTACCCCTCCAAACCCCCCCTGATCTCCCAGCCCGACTCAGGCTACATGAACCCCCCCGCTGCCTCCCAGCCACTCCCCAGCCACGGATACCCCATGGACCACAGGTACCCATATAGAATGTGTCTGTGAAATCTTTAATAAGGGTATCAGAGTAGGACTGCTGATCAGGGACTAGTTTTGCCTTCAACCTAATAACTGATCATGTGTGGATATGACCAGAGTGTCCTGACCCAAGACCAGCACTTACACTCTGAGATGCTGTACAAATGTGGGCCCAGTCTTACAAAACAGTTCTTGAAGGTGAGATTCACAGGGTCTTTGGCTTTTCTCCCCATCCAGCTCCAGGTACCCCCAGCCCTCCACAGAGATGTGCCACTCGTACCCACCTCAGGGCCAGGCTGTGCAGCACCCCCACACCCACACCCACCCTCACCCTCACCCTCAGCCTCAGCCTCACCCACATCCCCATCCCCACCCAGCTGCGGGTGGAGGAGGAGGAGGAGGAGCAGTTGCAGGAGGAGGAGGAGCTGGGGGAAGAGGTGGAGGAGGTGGGGTATACCAGCGGCAGCACTCAGACCCCTGCATGCCCTACCTGCAGCAGAGCTTCAAGCAGGAGTACGTGGACCCCCTGTACAACCGGGCCAGCCACATGACCGCGGCCCAGCCCCAGCGGTTCCCCCCGGCCCACATGATGGTCAAACAGGAGCCTGCAGACTACGCCTATGATCATGGTAAGGCCCGATGCAGCATGGCTCTACAAAGCTCCACAGACCAGCCGGGAAGAAACTCTAAATACCTTGTGTATATTTCAAGTATTTTTTCAATACAGCTGAAGGCAGTTATTGAAAATTTCAGAGGAACTTAAACTGGAGGTTTTTCCAACACAATCAACTTTTAACATCAACAATGGATTAGTTATTTAGGTTCAGCTCTGGAAGAAAAGTCTGACGATCTATTGCATTTAAGTAAAAAAGAATTAGACCAAGGCAAAAGGACAAGGGTATATTTCATCTAAGGCTCTGTGTAAGCCAAATTTGAGAAGCAAACATCTGAAAGAGTTCATGTCTGCAGTGCATTCTGAGTTCCGGGGAGATTTGAAATCTCTGACCTTGTTGTGCCTCCCCCTCTCCTTCTGGCCCTCTCTCCTCCCCCCTCTATTCCTATCTATCTCTCTCTCTCCCTCCCTCTTTCAAAACTCTCGACAAGCCTCCAAAATTCAATCGTGCCTTTGACTTAAGCAACCCCCCCATCCAAAACACACACACCCGCCCCTGCACCCGCACCCGCAGCCCGTCCCCTCCCAGCCCTTGGAAAGACGAACTGGGAATTTCATTGAGAAAATGGAAGGCGCTGGAAAAGGGCTAGAGCCCTTGGCCCTCCAGGGTGTCGGGTTGCAGTGGCAGCTTCCTCTTCTGCAAACCGATGAAATCATAATGGAAAAACGAGCGTGACCACGGTAACCCGAGCTGCAGTCTTGCTGCTGCACAGCAACACAG
Organism: Albula goreensis; assembly: GCA_022829145.1. Classification (NCBI taxonomy): domain Eukaryota; kingdom Metazoa; phylum Chordata; class Actinopteri; order Albuliformes; family Albulidae; genus Albula; species Albula goreensis. The sequence goes on from CM040762.1 coordinate 9,560,077, forward strand.
GCGAGGTGGGGTGTCGGGGGGGTGGAGTGGGGGGGCTGGGCAGTTGGACTGAGAGTGCCTGGAGCAGGAGGAACAGGGCAAAGAAATGAAGAAAGAGACTACCAGAGCTGCAACACCTCAGCTCAAAGCGGTCCCTCTGGCAAAGCCTGCAACCACTAGCAAGCAAAGCAGATATCCACACAGTTCTCATTCTGAATAGTAACCATACAAGACAACCAATAATCTCAATTATTTCACACATAGTGTGGTCATCACAGAGCAAAGCCCCATGGCAAAGAGAGGGATGGGGGTGGGAATAAAAACTATATCTTATTAAAAAGCAACGAAAGACACAAGCTTGCGTTTTCTGACGTCAGTTCATTTCTTTCGGTTTTGACTCGGGGCCCGGCTGCAGTAAGCTGTCCTGTTGTTTTGTGCTTTTATGGGATCGGGGCAGGCGAGGAGGAGAAAACGGCCGAGGGAAAAAGGATGTTTGATTTCCGGATAAACCCTGTTATCAGAGGCGGGGCACAGTCTCGTTGTGTGTCTGCATTATCAGTTGGCTGGCAGGCATGTTTGATTTGGAGCGTTGGTTCAGCCTCAGCTATTTTCTCCCAGATTTTTCTGCCTCTACAGCCATCCTGAGAAACAGCTGCTGAGAGAGTGGACGTCTGGGATCCCTTTTTCAATTGCTTGTCACATAGACACACTGTTACAATTGAGATGAATTTCATAGCAATTACGCAAAATGTAATTCAGGCACATAAACACATGGCAAGAGGCCCCATAAGTCAAGCCAACGAATAGTCCTTTCCTTTCTGGCTAAAGCCAAAGACAGTAATATCATTATTTTCAATGGTGAAGCAGAAAAACTGAGGGGCATGCTGGTGTGGGATATCTCATTTCCCTCAATGGTGGCTAATCACCGCCAGATCAATGCGTTCTCTGGGCATGAGTCACGCTGAGAGAGGGACAACGAGAGCTGAACCTTCACCCTCTCTGAATTACACTGTAAATTCCACTGACACAGTGCACTGGGTTCTGCAGTGCTCACATGCTCTTACACCAGCTAAGAACGTGTGTGTTTGTGTATGTGTCGGAATATGCAGCATCCAGGGACCCCACATCCAGTTCCTATAGTCCACAGAAGGTTCACATCAGCTGTGCCTCTGTTTCAGAGCAGCACCTTTGAATAGCCCATTGCAATAAGCAGTTATGCTCTATGAATTAGTACCATTGCTAATGTAGTTGACTACTTAATGGTGTAGGGCACCTGAGTACTTGATCTTGACACCTAAAGAAATCTAATGATGAATGGAGCCTCTATTTGCACTGGTCTGAATTGAAATTCACTATTATTTATTCAACCAGACAAAACTTTCTGTCCAAGGTTTTACAACAACTTCTCTGGCAATTCCAGAGAAAAAGGCAAATAAACTAGATATGTAAAAGTGCATTAAATGTTTAAGGCATTGTATTGATACATCAAACATGAGTTGCACCCAATTCTGAGAAATGTAAATCCATTCCCTACCTTATTCTGCAGATGTGCCTGGCTGCCCATCAATGTACCTCCACAACGAGGGCTATCCCAACCCCCTGCACAGCAACGAAGGTGAGCTTGTCTTTGAGCTTTTTTCATGCTTCAGTTGAGAAATCAGGCAGGGTATTTTCTTCAAAAAAAGTCTTCAAAAAAATCCTCCATTCAACTTTGCCATCCTTACTCTTCTTCTCAAGTGCAGAATGACAGTACATCTACAAACATCTATAACCTTTTCTTAAAAAGGCCAGTGAGGTCACAGCCTTTGAAAAAGCATTTCATTTGAGACCTCATGCCATTATAGTCTGAGGCAGTCTTCGCTTAACTTTGAAACCCCTAGTGGTGTTCCAAAAGCACAAAGAATACGAGAGAACATTCCAGAGGAGAACAATTAGAATTGGCAGTTGACATCATACATATACATAGAATCTGTAGATGACATCAAGTGCTCACAGTTTATGTGTCAAATCTGACATGCAATCAACATGTTCCATTGTTCAAGTAGGATATCTTATATTTTCAACATGTGGCTATGACAGAACATGGATCTTAACACTTCGTAAGATAAGTTCTGTCTGTATGGTAAAGTGAAGAAGAAGCACAAGAGAGAATTTGGTCATCCTTGCTAGACCAAAATAACCCACTCAGGGGCTAACCTAGCTCCTGGTGGACAGGTCAAAAGAAGCAGGACAAGAATCACATGGAACCGCGGCCAGTGTGCTTGGGCATGCTCCAACCCTGTGGCCAATCGGCTAACCAGTCCAGAGTATCTATATTTCCATTGGCAAAGACAATGTCTCCCCAGCCTGTCCGCATTCTAGGGTAAACGGTACTGCTGGGAAAGAGGAGTGTTTTTCCTGGACTGGATGCCTAAAGTCCAAGGCCTTTTTTTATTTCTTCTTCTCACGTCTCATTCTCAGGGCGCCTGATTATCCTGGCGCCCAGTTAGGGGAGTTCTGCTCACACAGTGGAAATAACAAGCTTGAGAAGCAGCCTTTTAATGCAGGCCCAAAGTCCACAACTCCCAGGGCCATGTGTCAAAGATGAGGAGCACCAGAACACCACTTCCCTTTTTCTAAATAAACTTCAGCATTAGAAACCTCAAAGAGCAACGATTACTTCCACTTGGTTTTATTTATTAACAAGTCATTTATTCGCACTACAGTTGCAATCAAACTATAGGCCTGCAATACATGATTCCTTGAGGACATCCTCCTATCTGACTAAAGATTGGACAGAAATTTTGGTGTTTTGAGGCATATTAAATTAATAATCTATTACTGTTTTTAATGAAATGTATCTTTTTTTCCCCAGGATATGGATTTGAGAATGACTCCCGCGTTGTTCCAGAGAAATTTGAAGGTGATTTTGGAAATTATTTATAACCCCTGAGAAAACCAGTTCCATACATTTTCCTGCCAGTATCATTCAATGGAACTGTTTCACTGTAAAAGGTAGTTTGATGTCATCAGACATTGTCATTTGCAAGGCTTGGCATTAATGGTCTGACATGACAAATATCTGGGACTGGTCTTGGTTGTCCTCCTCCAATTGGCTGTCATTATGTTGCTGGGTGCTATCAATCAGCAAGCCCTCATGATTGATGAAGCCATCTCAATGCCAGCAAATTAGCGCTCTCACATTATTTTCCTAATGCACCTGGAATGGCTCTGAAAAACATAATCCCAAAGAAAAGTGGCTACAATTTACAATGTAAGCATTTAGAAGAACCCTTTAAGATACATATAGGAAATGCATTTGAAATGACAGAAATAATTACAAGAGCTGAATACCAGAAAAGCTATCAAACTAATGCCATGGTTAGACATGCCAAGAATTTAACGCCACTGTCCAACCAAAAGCTTTACCGGAATTTCATTTTTACATAGTTTTTCATTGAATTTTTAGCAATGGCATGTCAATGTGATATATTTCTTAAAAGATAATAGGTGAATAAACTATCGTTGTGTTGCTTTCAGCAGGTTCTGCATGAATTACACAGGCAGGGAAACAGAACCTGTGTGCTCATGTGATTCTGAGATAAAATCATTTTTCAACCGCCTTCTCATTACCAGTATCACTATCCACACCTTGTCCAAGTTCTGTGGTGTTGAAGGTATCGAATGCTGTCAAAAAAGAATAACTCATTCTTTAGGTGACAGGCACTTAAACCTAAGTGGCTTTGGTTTCGTCAAGCATGAGGAATAATGCAGCTCTAGTGACATCTCTGTAGGGTGCGGTGTCATTCTCTCAGAGTGCCTCATAATTTATTTGCTTGGAGCTGATACTGTTAATTGCTTCTGGTTCACTTTGAAACCTCTGACCGCTTTTATTTGCTCAATAGTGAATGAAAGCAAAAGTCATTGTCTTTTGGTGTTCACATTTTAATTAAAGTATTGCAAATGAGTTTAAGGCTAGCTGCTGTATAAAACCTCTTGACTGATTCAAAGAAATACATGATTTACAGCAGCTCCACCCATTATCAGACTCACCAGTCAGCAGACACAGTTGCTTTTGTAAATGTATGTGTGACCTGTAGAAAGAGGTCTGCCCATGGACAAAGTCTTTCTACTTACGTGCTCTCTCTCCTCTATAGCAGGTGAGGTGAAGCAGGAAGCTGGTGCAGTGTTCCGTGAGGGTGCCCCTTACCAGCGCCGTGGGTCCCTGCAGCTCTGGCAGTTCCTGGTGGCTTTGCTGGACGACCCTGCCAATGCCCACTTCATTGCGTGGACTGGTCGTGGCATGGAGTTCAAGCTCATCGAGCCCGAGGAGGTGGGCATCACCGATTTCCTTTTTGGCTTGGTTTCTCAAGTGTTTGGCTCAGTTTAGCAACCACCAAACAGAATTTACCACAAAACACTTCCAGGGAATGACATTTATAGTGGAGAAAATGTTTAAAAGATTTTCATAGTGCCATTCGACTTACACTTTTAAGTACTTAAAGCAACAGCTTGACACAAAATGGTTTCAGCTGTCATCCTCCTTGACGAGTAAAGGAAAACATCTGAATAGTAATTTTTAAACTAACACACCTTGTAAGAATACATAGTCAGTACGTTGCCCTCCACTCTATCCCCAGCAATATCAGTGGCTAAACCTGCCTTGTCTGGACCAGCTATCAGCACTCCAATCTGCCCCTGGCAGCCTCTTGCGCTGACCTAAAATACACTGATCCTCCATTAGTGTCTATGCATTATTCACTACTGAGTACACAATGCAAAGGAGTGATACTCAGATCTCAGTGTAACAGATCCCATCCTTCTCATATAATGTATACAGTTTTCCCCGTTATGTTGCTCCTGTTTTGCATTGATGAGCACTACAATGTTAAGAAATACTTTCAGCTTTTTGTGGTTTTAATCACAATAATTGCAATGTTTGTACTATTATATCATAGTAATCTCAAAGATTACAGCAGTCCTGGCAGTTCAAGGTCTAGGGATGCGGATGTATTTATATATATTGACTGGTCATGATGAAACCAGATCAGAGCTTCATCTACCAAGCAAATTTGTTAGCCCAAGTAAAGGGCTGTGTAAATTGTTTGGTATCAGCAGCTGCTGTAGTCCAGGGAACAGTGAGTCGACGAGGCACAATATTACCCAGGTGCCCAGGCACAACATCAGGGCATCAGTCAGGATGCCTACCCACAATCCCCAGCCCAACCACTTGCCCTATATGCTCCTAACAGAGCCTTCCCTTTTAGCACAGAGGAGAACTCTGACTAATGTCTTGGCTTTGTCCACCGGCATACCTCGACAGATTAACTTTGTAACTTCATAACTCAGCTGGGATATTTGTCATGTTTGGGTGTCAGGCAGCACAGAGGGATTCCTCTGGCTCTGGCTCTGAGGTCTCTCCGAGTTCAACTCCAGGTTAAGCCTATAATGGCCAGGGGGGTGTCATTCGATGCGATAAGAATAAAGACATGATACGGATTATTTTTAAACTGGAAGAGATGTGGCATTCTGGTCACCTCAGATGGCTCAGCTCAGATGGCTTACATATAGCACTGAATCCAGTGTTTCACTCCACCGATGTGAATCATTGACTTATGTGCACATGGGAACATGTCCAGCTCTGGAAGATCACCACCGAGGCTCAGAACGAAACAAAGATCATGAACAGCAGTGCGCTTTGCTGATCAAGACCATCAGGTCCTGGACTTTGACACCCTAAAAAGAACATTGCTATCATGTCCTTAAACAAGCTGTACTTCCCCTCAGTTTATCCACCACAAATCCTAAAGCAAGAGCACCTAAGTGTTACACAATATTGCAAGTTGTAAAAACACTGCACATATTTATTTAGACCAAAGGGTACTAATAATTTGTCTATTCAAATTTCCCCATCAGAATGTTGAGGCCATTTACCTTGTAGCACTAAAACAATGATCGCTACACAAACATAAACTTAAATAACCCGGCTTCACCTTTATTCTCCCAGTACCAGTCATAAAAAGCTGTACTTTGGGATTATGTAATATTGCAAGTTGTGAAATCATAAGCATTGTTTATGTCTGTTTCCAGTAGAATGCTTAAGTGAAGTTATCTTGGAGCATGATAAACAATTGCTTTTGAGTATGAAACACCCACTGGACTGGATGTTTTCATATGGTTTCCTTGGGAGAAGCATATAATTTGAGTTGCTATGATTTATGGTTAGTGGTGGCTTAAATTAATCATTTGTGTGAGAAAATGGTAGATTTTTTATTGCTGCCAAGGTGCTGGGTTGTTTTCCATTATACTTAATGCACATTTAGGCCACAAGTCAAACTGGTTTTTATAAAGTCAACTAACATTACATGTTTGAGTACTCACTCCCAAGTGCTATTATGTATGTTGCTTAAAATTGTCAACCTAAATTCTAGCGGCAAAAAATTCACACCAATGGAGCAATAGTTAATGTGGCAATGCAAAACAAAAAAGGGATCCAAAAAGTGCATTAGGAGTGCCAATGTGATCAAAAGTGTAATCTGCAGAAGAGGAGAGAGGTTCCATCTGTTCCGCTGTTTGAGGGATGTGACCCCTTTGGCTGAGTTTGATATGGTTTCTGTGAGGCTCCTCTCTGAACGTGTCATCTTGCTTTCTCTGTCAGGTGGCCAGGCTGTGGGGGATGCAGAAGAACCGGCCAGCCATGAACTACGACAAGCTGAGCCGCTCCCTGCGCTACTACTACGAGAAGGGCATCATGCAGAAGGTAGAGTGACCCCCTCCTCCCCAACCTGTCAATCAAACCTTGATCCCAATACTCTCCTCCTGCCTGTCACATGCAAGATCGCCCACATAAGCCCCACCCAGCCATCTGCCTGCTTGTCAGAGTTTTAGCCTAACCCCCATGTCGGCTCCCACCTACTACCCCCTAGCTGCCTGTAAAACCAAGCTCAACACAAACCTCCCCACCCACCCAGCTCACTTGCCTGTCTGTCTACATACCCTCTCCCACTGCCTACTAAATTCTGGCTGTGGGCAAACCCATGGACCCCCACCCAGTTTGGAAACTCTGAACCTGCGCAGGCTCCCAATACACACCCTACACCTGGCAGTCAAGCCTTGAGCCCATTCACCCTTCTTTCTCTACAGTGCATTAAAGCTATAGGGTGAAGCCACTCCCCACTCTTCCCTTTCAACTTCTAAAACACTTGGACCACACTACTGTTTGAAAGCCAAACATTCCACCTGCCAAAACTTGAACTGAAGGTATTTGTAAGCACATCAGAACTTCAGGGGTCCACACCCTTTATTGCAATGCAAGTCAGCCCCTGTGTAATCCTTCATCTACATTCTCCTAATTAGATAAAATCATCGTCCACCCATAAACAAGAAGAATGCAGATCTGGTCAATATGAAAAAGATTAAAAAAAAAAAAAAAAAAAGTGTGGCCCCGTTCTTATCTTGACACAATAACTCTTAAGAAATGTCATCATCTTGGCAGATGCATACTACACTACGTGGACCAAGTGCTTCAGAAAAAAAAACTTGTTAATGGCGTCTTTGTTGAGCTGGTTGCCTTAGTCCAAAGGACTTCAGCTTGGAAATGGATATTGCAGTGTGATAATTAATTTGTGACTTTGAATCAGCAGTCTTAAGTTTTTTTTATCCAAGAGGGTCACAGTTTATGCTGGTTTTTGTTTTTACCTGAACTCCCATGACCAGTTCATACCCTAAAATCAAGGTGAGGTGAGTTAACCGTGTAATCAATTTTTAACTGGCCGATAGTTGCAAAAAAAAACCCAGCATACCCTGTGGCCCTCCAGGACTGGAATTGAAGGCTATTGCTGTGCACTAAGCTGTCCTCTGTCTGTGTCTGTGTGGCAGGTTGCGGGCGAACGCTACGTGTACAAGTTCGTATGTGAGCCGGAGGCCCTCATCTCTCTGGCCTTTCCCGACAATCAGCGGCCCAGCCTGAAGGCTGAGTTTGAGCGCTACGTCAATGAGGAGGATACCGTCCCGCTGTCCCATCTGGATGAGGGCGGGCCCTACCTCCCTGAGCAGGCCACTCCAAACGTAGGCCAGCCCCAACCCTACTCCAAAGGCTACATGTACTAATGACTCCCTTCCTCCTCTCTTGCACACGCTCACTCCACTTCTTGTATATATGGCTATGGTGTTTTTTTTTTGTTTTTGTTTAAATGAATCCTGATAGGGACTCGGTTTTAAAAGCTCCATTCTTCTCACTTCTGAGGCCTGATCTATCCAAAACACGACAGTGGTTAAACTTATCACTTAATAAAGACCCCATATTAATACTACACAGATTCCTGTTTTTTTTGTATTGTGCTGATACTGACTATCCATATCTATGTGCATTCTGCAATGTGGGAGGTTTGTATGGTGTAATAGTAAGCTTTAAAGGACTACAAAAGGGTGCATTAGCTTGGGTTACCTTAATAGCATATTTGTGGTTCAGATTTTTAACCATGACATTGTACATAATGGTGAATTATGTATCAAAGCACCAGCTGCTAAGTTATGGAAATACATTGAATATACTTTTCCCAAAAGCAGAAATTTGCCTGATTTGTGTAGCTGGTGAAATGACAGATAATATTCAGATGGCCTACATTCTGCGACTGAATACAAGCCTGAATGCTAACAGCTGCTCTGACTCATGACATGACAGTCATTACGCTTGAGTCCCAGATACTGTTCGCCAAAGGATCAGCCAGTGGGGGCGGGGGGCACCACGTGGCCCATTGGCAGCCCCTCACCCACCTGTCCAGGCTGTGCCAAGCAGCATGTGGGGTTGGCATAGGGTACAGGTCTGGTTCGAGATGGGGAGGGGACGGGTGTGGTGTGTGCAGGGCCAGAGGACCAGAAGGCCCACAGGCGGTGGTGCGGTTGGGCCAACCTGTCTGCCAGTGGAAACCTGCAGGAGTCTGCACGCAGTTAATTGGGCCGCCGCCGTCCTGCCGCCTGCCTGCCGACAGACGCTTCCTGTCCTGAAGTGGAGGGCATTGGGCAACTGAAGCGGATGCTGGTCTGGGGTCTGTCGATCCGTCTGGATGACGGCATGGCTGATCTGTAGCCAGTCTTCTGTAGGGGGTACAGAAGCACCAAGAGGTTAGCTTTGTTTCCGCTGGTATATTAATATAACAAAGGAACAGTGCGGTTCACTCACTGCATTCAAGATGACACACTGAGTGGTAATTCTGTACAAATTGGTACTCGTACATTAAGAATTGTCAGGTGAGTAGGTAAGATTAGGAATTCAAGGTGACCTGGTAACAGTCCCATGTTGCAAGGACATTATACAAAGTGTACATATAGTCAAGAACAGCTTGTAGAGGTTGAGAGGATATGGAGCTCTCCAAGCAGGTTACTTTTGCATGTAGAATTGTGACATTACTTGGCTATTTTAAGATGGATAAAATATCATGCAAGGCAATAAAAAGTAACAAGATCCAGGTCAAAGATTTTTGAGGTGCCACCTCTATATTAACTTATCTATATTACATCCTGTCATTGATTACTGGCTTGCTAATAACTGCTTACAGCACAACTGAGATCGCTATCAGTTTAACAGGGTTCAAGCCTGCATTTGGGACTGGCAATGCTATGCTGTTCTTGCTCTCAAAGATTAGAGCAGCCATTGCAGCTCCAGGTCTAAGGGAGACTAAAGACTAATTCAGGGCTTAAAGTCTGGCTTAGGTCACTGCATTTGCAAAATACCTCAGATACTTTCAGGCATAGTCCAGACACAGCACCACTACTACTAAGCCATTGAAACATTTTCCACAATTCAAACCTCTGAACTGTGGATTGGGTGAGGTGTTATTTTGGGGGGCAACTTGTTTGACAAGTTTATTAATGACTGACAGGTGATATCAACTGAGCAGATTGCACTGTAAAGCAAAAGTAGTGAAATCTTACCTTTTGAATGGAGATGTGCAGACGATGACATCATCGGCTGGCAGACGTCAGCCTAGCACACCTGCACAGGGAGCTCACCAGACTCTGCCCCTCCCCCAAGGACGCATCTATGGGGACCCAGTTCAATCACTTCGTTTGATGTGGGTGTTCTAACCATTTCCCCTGATTCCACCCCCTGTAATTTAGCATATTTTAAAGCTTCATGCTTACAACTTCAAAAATGAAATAGCTTAGAATTCCAGAACTGATACAACTTCAAAAGGTCAGGGGCGGAAGGCAGTGAAACTCAGACATCCGAAAAGGACTCCTCTGTGGAAAGTGGCATGATTAATTAAGCATTTAGCATCCTGGCTCAGAGCCAGAAGTCACATCTTTAATTAATGCTCTAATCTGCATCATGTAAGACAACTGATTTCAGATGAGAATTTAATGGAGGAAAGCACACACTCTGAGTATATACAGGATAGCAGCACTCAGAGGAGCTCTCCCTACTCCTCAGAACACATTCTCAAGTTTGTCTTGTGTTTTTGAATGGACCAAAACAAAGATTACCATGTTCAATTACACTTTTACTCTGTGACCTACCAACTCGGGACAAATATCTCACATGTCTATTTCATTTTCTCAATTTTTCCCCTCAAGAACATCAGGCCAAATTTCCCCCGTATCATGAACATTATCGGGCATTTTACCAGGTTTGGTAATCGTGAAATAACGGGTCACAAGACTGACGAATTAAGACACAGGTGTCAAACTGGAACCAATGGGTTCCATTTATTCACAAGTCTAGTTTACTTTTGGGTTCACACATGAAGTATAGATACACTGCAGCCAGCTTTCAACAGCCCTGGGTTTTATGTAATGCAGGGTGTGCCCTCAGGAACCGTTCAGTACCCTTGTAAATCTGCAAACAATCTCAGCGCTAGGAACAGTGAAATTAGTTAATTTAAGGCTGTAATTACTTGTGCTCAACTGCTCTGGTGGAAAAGGGGACAAGGCTGAGGCCTTCCAACAACTCAACTGAATGTGCAAGGACAGAGAGGACACGGTGGAGGAAAGCGAGACATCTCCGCACAAACGTGAGGCAGGCAAAGCGGAAAAGGTCACTTTGCATGGATCGACTCAAACGAAGGCTCCCAATCCTCTGCTTCGTCATCTGAACAAATGGAATAATGGAAGGATGACGTACTAGACTTCCCGCAATTACAGAAACAAAAGGAGAAACAAAATGATCCAGACTTAATACACAGATTTTTTTTTTTGGAGGACAGGCCATATGTGGCAAAATGAGGAAAATGCTGTAAAGTCCTGGCTGAGCAACAGAAGGTGAAATGGATTTCAAATTATGTCCTGTGGCTAAATGACAGCAACTGAGACACAAAGTGCTTTTGAATGTCTGTGACTAACTAAATATGCGTGCTTATTTTATTCTACACATAAATGGGACATTTGTCTCTTTTCCCCTGACAGCAGAGGTAAGAAAACCCCAGCTTCAGAAAGTAAACGTATGACAATGTATTTGTTCCATCCATGTGCTAAAACAGCTAATTCTAATTAGCACAACTCCTCAGCCAGGTAGATGAGCTAGTCAGAGAAATCGGGTGTTTTAGTGCTTCTCTGCCCAATAGTGAAGTAACATTCTCACGTTTTGAAAATTCTGCAAGTCATTTACCTCATTAACCTCACATTTTAACCAGAGTTTTACAGGACATGTGTACTCTCATGGGATCAACAGCAGCATATGGGCATTTGTGGAACCGACCCTATAATTCAATTCCACAAATGCCCATATCCAAATGCCACAGAAACTACCAGAATTTTCACACAGTTCACCATTCATAAAGCTGTGAGGTAGTAATTACAGAAACAGCTCCATTTCTAAATATGCCCTTTAGTGAAAACTCATCCTAAGCAACAATACTAAACACCGGCCTCAACCAATTGTTGTACCTAGTCACTAGAAACCTGACACCAGCAAGCCTCACACTCAAACAGATTAATAGGTCACACAGTCATTAATAGAAAGTCACATTTAATGAGCACAAAGTTCTACCAGAGAAGTACAGCAAGCCTTCTAAAGGCTTACTATAGACAAGGGTATGGGGTATATACAGTAAACAACCCTGAAGATGTCAAATTTAAAAAATACAACATAAGTACAAAAGGCATTTTTTTTTTTTTTGGCTGCGGTGTTCCCCAGGCTGCCAGCTCTGACTCATGACCCTGTGGTTCTGTTCTGTTTGTTTAAAGAAGGGTTCTGGAACTCTTCAATATCCTCTCTGGATTCTGCCAAGCCTCGAGAGGCAGAGACTGTCAGATCCTGAAGCTGTTTCAAAAACAGCCAGCACAGAGTACAAAGTGCAGGTAATTCAGCTGGCAGTCGCAAACCTTTTCGTGATCCCTTGTTGCTGCTTTTTCACCCGTCTGCCCTGCTGCCTTGCCTACAGGAGGGCATAGTGGCAGTTTTGTTTTTTTCCTGTTCATCTTAAGGGTTTGATCAGTCTGTTTAGTTAACATAGCAACCCCCTGTTTGGTTAACATTCCCAACCAACCAAAAAAAAAAAACAAAAAAACAAAAACAAAATTTAAATCAGAATATATTTTGTAGGCATGAACTTGACCGACTGTATTGATATTCTGCAGTGCTTTAGGGGACACAAAAAATACAGCTTCACTTTGAATGCGTGTTATTTACAGCTTGATGTAGGGTCAACCGCATCACAAAATGGGGGCTTTTGATCATCTTCACAAAGCGCTGCTAGCTCTGATCTCCTGGGATAATTTTACACCAATTTCAGACTCGTTTCTGGTTCAGTGGCCTCCTATCTCTCCCCAGTTCAGATTGCACTCTATTCAAATCAACCTTCTCCTTCTGACAACGCAGGGAGCGCTTTACACAGAAAATTGGCAACCAAAGCAATCCCTGCTATTATGCCATATCTTTACTCTTGTGGGGCGAGAAAACACAGCCTGGACTGCCGCTGTGAAGGTTAATGGGGAGAAGAGTTGCCATTCATTTTCATGGTCCGCTCTGAGGCAGATCATCGATCTCAAGGAGCCGGAATTTCTTCTCTGTGGAACACCACAGAGCCTGATAGAAATGCTCTCCTTTACCACATATGGTCAGGCCTCACATCTCGTCCTGCAGGCTGCAGAATAAAGTGGCGGCAAATTAAAATCAAAGAGATAAGTGAGAGGACCAAACAAACAAATCAAAAACAGCAGAATTATGTAATCACATTTTAACTGCATGTCCACCTTGATGAACAGTAATCACTATGAAAACACAAGTTAGTGATTTCCATAATTACAATCGTAAGGACAGTTCAGGCCCTATCACCCAACCATAACACTATCCCTTGTCCAAACACCATCATTTGGGAAAGTAACATTTTTAACATGGACTTTACTACAATACATGTACAGAGGTATACGGCCTTTAAAAATAACAAATCCTTATGACAGGGGTTAAAATAAAATTTCCCGCAGGTTATAGGGTAGAGTTGAGAGGGCAGGTTTGTGTGCTCTCCACAGACATTCCTCAAACTGTATAAAAAAAAAAAAAAAAAAAAATTATAAAATAAACAAGAGACAGAGTGCCCTTCCCCCAAGGTAACAATGGGGTTGAGAGAGAGGCTGGCTAGCGGCGTCGGAAAGCCCTTGAGATCCTCCAGGCATTGGGCTCCTCGTAGCGGTTGTAGAGGGGCTCCAGTCGCTGCTGCTTCTTCTGCTTGCTGAGCCTGGTGGGGTCAGAGACTTTGAAGAAGGCCGGGGCAAACTCCACCAGCCAGCGTGGGTCAATGGTGGTCACCTCCCGCATGTACTCCTTTGTGGTCAGCACCAGCTCGTGATACACCACCCTGAGGACCAGGAAAGAGGGGGAGGGGTCACTGAATGAACTCAGTCTATCTATGAATGCTAAACCCAACTAGCATGTTTGACAGGATGTATCCAGCACTATTAATTTTAAGCCAACTCCAAACAGCAACTTGAGATTATTTCAGGACTTCCTACCAGTGTAACCAAAATTCTGCTACGGTCAAAATCCCGTGAAACTTGTAGCTGAGAGGAAGTAACATTCCTCCCATGTCCACTGTACTTCATGCCCCTGCACCACACTTCCTATAATATATACATATTTTTTTTTTAAATTGTGCCATCTGTTATCAACCGTGGTCAGGTAAGTGAAAGGGAAAGAAGGGCGCTTCAAGGCAACCTTCAAAAGTGTGGAAGTACTAGGACCGATGTATAAAAATAAATAACAGGAAGAGAGTCTGACACTGATTTGACTGCCAAGCTTGAGCTCAACCTACATATTACATAAGCAGACCAAATGAGGTGGTTCACATATTAATGCATAAAAATATATTAATCACAGTACATATATAAACAACATTTTAAATATTTTGACTGGCTGTCAGATGAGTCATTTGAAGAAAAAAAAAAAAGCCACCTCTTTAAGCGTGTATAGAATGCCAGCTTACTTACTATACTTAGTACCTGTGATGGCCTATGGACAAGACCTAGTGACAAACAGTGTAGCGCATAATATACGTCGGGTCTGACACATAAGCATTCAATGGCCTTTCCCAGTTGCACTTCAGTGAGGGCCCAACTGTTGATTTTCGCTCGTGCTCTGAGCTCACCCAGCCACACTTGTTTTGTCTAAGTGCAGTGTGTATTTTCAGCTCCTGTGCTAACCAGTTTCTGCAGGTTTCAGGCTAATTCTTGACAATTATGGGTTTTACATGAATAGTGTATGAGCTAAAAAAGCTTAGATGATATATTGTGTTTGCATGTCTTACAATAACAGCAGACTACTGTGTTTACGATTAGAAAAAGACTAATCTAGGCAGCATCTAACTATTTACTGAAATGCTTGAGGTTTACAATGCCTGTGGCATAGAATTGCTTGTTGCAACCAACGCTTAGGACTGCCCCACAGAAATAAAACTACTAGATCCAACAAAATGGAAAAAAAATGTACACTGCCTATATTTCACATACAATTTTATAAAGCTCAACATTTTCTGAAGTGAATTAGATACAGGAAGTCATTAAATATGATAAGTGTTCCACTTACATAGGGTCATGATTAAGAAATATAGCAAGCAACCGGTACTCTACATTAGGATACATTTGTGTTTATTCCCATCAACATAAATAGCCTATAAATATAGATGATACATTTAACCGGATTTAAAATTAAATAAAACATTTTACCAAATTTTATCTCAGTTTATCAAAATTACACAAATTTACAATATCTAAATGCTCATATTAACCTATGTATCTTATGTTTTTTGTCATATAACTCTATGAACAATGTATTAATGATTATGGAAATACAATAATCCCTATTATACAAACACACAGGACACAGACACACAAGCTGAATAAAGGAATAAAATAAATAGTGGTTTGTACAGGAGCTGTTTATTGGCACAGGGCTAAGCCCCATGTCTGTTCCACAGCATGCCCAAAACCCATTTAAAGCTCCAAATGACTTATTTTTATTTGAAATCTGTGCTTTCAGTTGACGAGCCATCAGTATGATCTTATGATCAGCAGAGAAAATGGCCATGTGCAAACACTAGAGATAATATTTCATATTGAGTGCTTGCAGCTCCTAGCATGAAAGCCTTCACGGAATGGCTGGCTATCATTCCAGCCATTGCAACCTGCTACAGACACACACTGGGAGGACACAATGCACAGCTTCAAAGCATAGGAGCAGCTGTTCCCCTTACAGTAAAACAACATATCTGTGAGTTCACTGTTTGCTCAACAATTTACTTTGCATTTTTCATGCCCACTTTCAATGTGCCTTCACATTACTGTTGTCTTTTCCTAGTCATATATAATTTAGACTATGGCTCAATTCCATCCTTGCAAAAAAGTATTTTACCCATAATAATTAAATCTCCCTAGGACGTCACTCATGTAGAACACATATTTTATGTATCTACATCCTGTCATGATCATTATTTGCATGCAACTGAAGATTATGCAAATGTGCCCTGTTCCATTTTAAAAATATCTTGGATTAATTTAAAATAATACTAATTATTTTCATGTGTACGTGCATGCAAGGGAGAGGGGCGGAAAGAATGAGAGGTGGGGAATGTTGCTTTTCATTTGAGGAAGAGGGTTTGCTTATCGTTATCAATAGTATTATAGTAAAAGCCCTTTTTTTGCTAGCTACCTTGGCCTGGCCTTGGTCTACTTTTACTGAGCAGGCAGATTAAAAAATACACCATTCAGACAGCAAGTCTGATCCTCATTTGGGTCAAATAACATATAGCCTATAACCTGAAGTGCTTCAAGGACGTGTGCAGCTGTCTAAAATGGTAATACGTGCAATGAAAGACGCACTGGAAAAGAAGGGAAAGGAGGAGGAGGTCCATTTCAGAAAAACAGAGCACTGATACCCCATGAAAGCTTTCTTCCTTTCATAGTTTAATTATGCAGCTCTTTTTTCCCCATACAAGGCAATCGCTGGGAAATTGAGCCCCTCTAATAGCAGTCTGCTGCACTGACATTCTGTTCATGGGAGCGATTCGGTTGTCGGCCCATTTGCGCCGCAGCCCAATTATTTCCACCAATCACACAGCGCTGCGTCTGCAGACACTTCTCTGGCAGGCACACCCGGGGCCTCATACCACAGACAAAATGCCAGGGCCGCTCGTTCCTGCTGGTGAAAGATGTTTGGCAGGTTGGCCAGTGTGACACGCCCACAGAGGGCTGCATCTTCATCTGTCCGTCACATGAAGGCTGTCCTGACCCTCTGTGGGTCAGGGCTGTGGGGAAAGAGTGTGGCGGGGGGAGGGGCGGGGGTGTTTAGGGGTGGGAGCAGAGGGCATACTCACCACTCAGGCTGGCGGTTGAAGAGGGCGCTGGAGGGGTGGATGTACACCACCTGCTGGTCAATGAGGGTCCGGTAGCCCTCCTGCGGGTCCTTCTTGGCGGCATTGCGGAAGAAGCCACTGCAAATGGCTTTCTGCACACGCACTGTGGCCTTGCCGCATGACACCACGTCCAGTTTGTGTCTGTGAACGGAACAGGAGGAGAACCAAAGTCAGCACAGGCAGCACATAGAGATGCAATGGAGCAGTGGGTTCTCTGGACTCAACACCAGAAGGTTGTGGGTTTGAGCCCTGGGCCCATTGCTTCCAAAAAAAAATATTCAGCAGTGCGTTTGTGACCAACCCCTTTAAAATACAGCCTAATATGAAACTAAATATATTCATTTCAATGTATGTGAGCAATGCATTGATTAGTGCAGTGTATGCCAGACTTGTGTGGATGTCTCCAGAAAGGGTATAGTATACAGCAACATCATATACAGGAAAGTTTTCCCAAATCGATCTTCTGACCAATCTCAGTTACTCACACAGTCATAAGTTTAGGAACTACTGAGAACTACAGAAGATCTAAGGTTTATAATGGGAACCATGGAGTTACAGAAGACGTAAGGTTCAAAAACATGCACATGCAAGTGGTCCTGGGTAATGGGCTATGGTGGAAATAAATAATGCAAAAAGGTAAATGGCGCTGTTCTGTTCATATAGACGCTTCACAGGATGTTCAATTTATACTGACTTAATAACACTGTCATGTCATGCAACATTTATAGGAAGGAAACGCTTTTCATTCTGGGTGAAATGAGCACCATTCATTGTTTTTCCTATCCAGCAATGTGCAATTGTTTTCTGTGCCATTTCCGTCCAATGCCTAATAACGGATGTTCAAAATGAGGCACACCAGGGACTTCCCCCGATGTAATTACAATCTAATGAGCACTTTCAATGAAAGAATTATCAGTTACCGGTGAAAACTTTTGACTTCATATATTTTGGTTTTCTGTCACTGTGAAATATAACAGTATGACTGCTGCCTATCTGTGACAGGAAATGCAGTACATAGGAAGCTACCCACTACCTGCAACCCCCTATGCCTGTGTTTTTTGATGAAGGAG
The DNA here is from genome assembly GCA_022829145.1 of Albula goreensis. Lineage (NCBI taxonomy): Eukaryota > Metazoa > Chordata > Actinopteri > Albuliformes > Albulidae > Albula > Albula goreensis. The sequence goes on from CM040762.1 coordinate 9,577,946, forward strand.
GTTACAAAGCTTAATTGCATGTTCTTTTATTGGTCAAAAGACTTTCCAATAATAAACAAGATAATAACCAAGAATCACTATTACATTATGTGATGATTTCTTGCTTCGTTACTACCTGGTTGTACAGGTAATATGGTGCCATTATGCTTGTGTTTGACTAAAATACAGTATGTGTAAAGCCAAGGTGCAACAGACAATATAAAGAGTTTCAGCTGTGTTAGGATGGAGATGTTCAAAGTTAAGCAATTCCTATCCCAGTATGCCCCTCACCGGTCCATGATGCCCAGCATCTGCTTGCGGATATCCTGGGCACGGCGAAGGGACCGAGCCTGAATGAAGTTCTCATAGCACCAGGGGTTGGAGAACTTGTTGTTCTTCCAGGAGTTGTACACAGCCAGCAAGGTCAGGTGGTCGCCCTCTGGCTGGTGGAACTTTGCCTTTTTCTGGTCTGCAAGGGCCTGCTTGTCCTGAAATGAGACACAGCACCACCTACTGGTTACTGGATGAACTGCACACACCTCCTCATGAACTGAATCACACAAGCTACAGATTTTTCAAACCTAAATTAGTAGAATTACAGAGGTATTCCTTCCAGATATATTAGGGTTTACACAAAATACATTAGCAGCAGAAACTGATATGGTGTGGGACCATTTTAAGGTCATACAAACCAAATATTGTATTTGTATTAAAACACTGGATTCCCTCATATTACATCACAGCACTGCATATGCCAGCTTTGGCCATCAAGAAGCACATGTAAAAGGCTGCAGCATGGCCTGCAGTACCTTGGGCCTGTAGAAGACGTTCTGTACGGACAGCATGGACACGATGGTGAGCATCTCCTCGCTGCAGCCCAGGTGCACAGACATGATCAGCATCTTACAAAGCATGGGCTCCAGGGGGAATTCTGCCATCTGGGAGAGGAGGTAGAGAGGGAGAGAGTCAGTAAGAGAGTGAACAAGAGGAGGAGAGAGCCAGAGAGAAAGGCAGAGTGTCAGGAATTAGTGAAAGAGAGAGAGAATGTGTGTGAGAGAGTGTTACAGTAAGAGACTTCATATTGCTGATTCCACAATATCATGTTGACAGCAACATTGTGAAAATCTACATTTGAACTGCATCCAATGTTGGCGTCAACCTGTTTGGGAAGGCAAACTATGCCTTTCAAATAGAATAATAGATGAATCAACGATCGCTCGTTCATGGCCCTGAGTAATGACACTCACCCTTCGGCCCAAACGTGTGAGCAGCCCCTCGTCGTCCAGGGCCCCCAGAGTGTACAGCTGCTCCATGGCTGTGATCAGTGTCTCCATGGGTGGCGCATCCATGAAGTCAAACGACAGCAGGTCATTGATTCCCATAGCCTGGAACAGAAACGGTGACAGTGAAACACATTTCCACCACAAATAAGATTCACTTCTATACAAGTACTGATCTCAGATCAGGACAGGAGGCAATGGATTTGGTGGGGGGTGCCTGAATCCTCTCTCACTGATCTGAGATCAGCAAACTGAGTAGTTTAAACCCTAAGTCTGGGAAGAGGGACCTAGCTCTGGGAAATTATGCAAACGTGATGCAACACTGCCGACTCCAAAGCAGGCTTTGATTTGGACAAGATGCAAAATGATTCAATGATTTACAATGCGGCAGGAAATAAACAAGGACAGGCAAGGCCAAGGTGTAAAGTGATTCCAGCAGTGACCCCACCACAGGCCTCTCCCTGGAGCAGCTGAACCAAACTCACTTCCAGTCTCTATGATATGGAAGAGGAGATGCCGCCATTACATCTGCTATAGAACACGCAAACCCTGTAATTCCTCAAAAGCTCCACAATGTCCGCGCTGGCTGAGGCCACGGCCTGTGTGACAGACACCTAATTTCCCACCAATTGGCTAAAATATGGAGTAAATGAATACCGCCCCCAGAGCACTGATCCTGAATCAGTCTCTGATGAAGCTATTATCATGAAGCGCCACAGTTCTATAGATGGAGACATTTCAGCATCATAATGACAGCTCTGATGACTGTGATTATAGGTAGCATTGTGATAATGCACAGCTGGCGCTGTGAAATGACTGGGATTATGGATCCTTTGCTTTTTTTAAATGAGATGCAGACAGAGTGAAGTGAAGACTCTTATTTCATCCTCCCACACAGCCTGCACCTTCCCCCTCTGATCAGAACCATAGACGGGTGTGACATATTTCTACACTTTAATGGTGCCCTACATAACAGAGATCTTTTTTACTGGTCTTGGAGGGCAGAATTGTATATTGGTTTTTGTGTTAACCTTAAATTCCACAACAGATGAGGTGAGTTAACTGGGCAATAATCTGTTATAACTGGGCAATTAAGTTCTGAATAACAATAAAAACAGGGTGGGCACATATCCCAATGCTTGATATGGGACAGTGATATGTAAGAGGCCTTTTTTAAAATAATAAATTTAAAATAAATAAGATTTTTAAAAAAGTAAGGATACCTTAGGAATCTGAAATACAGAACATGTGGTTGCTCTTAAACACAATATACCCTGTAGTATACCCTCCAGGATGAGGAGTGAAGACTATTGATAAAGGGCTTGTGAGGGGTGTGGCTAGTATTCCGTCCATTCTGACTACATCCTAAAGGGTTTCAGAGTTAGTGGAGGGCGGACCTTCAGAGAGAGCACGGTGCTGGCCAGGTTGGTTCTCTGGATCTCAGGCACATTGGTGGTGAGCATCTCATCTCGGTAGGCTCTCTCAGTGTACAGTCTGTAGCACTTTCCGGGCCCGGTTCTCCCGGCTCGACCCGCCCGCTGCTTGGCCTGGGCCTGCAAAACACACAACATGGTGAGCTCTAACTTTAAAGAGTTAAACAGCTTTAACACATCCATGTCAGGTTTGACACATCTATGTCAGTATCAGGTTAGCCTTTTGAAGATTCCCTGGTATGTTATTTTTTTATTTTTAGTTCTTAGCTCTGTAAGGGCAATGTGCTTTCAGTATGGGAAATAAACCAAATAAAAGTTCAACTTCCAAGCCTCCTCAGTGCTTGTTACACTACAAGAAGTACAACTGAAAGTTTCACAACAAGCTCAGGTATCCTTAAGGGTCATAAAACATTCAACTGAAAAACCGTTTAATCTCTTTTGGGGTCAATCTATTTTTTTATTCACATTAATTCAGATTTAAGAATGAAAACAATATTTTCCTAGATAGATTCATTCTGTGCTTACAAATTCTTACAGAAGTTAGATGCTTTAGCTTTTGCAAAAAAAAAAAAAAAAAAAAAAAGTATTTTTTCTTATGACTAAATACAAAACCACACTGAGGTTGGACTAACAGACAAATACAAACTTTGAGACTCAGTCAAGTCTATATATATATATATATATATATATATAAAAAACACAGGCAAAATGAACAGATGTTCCCATCCATAAACATTTCTGCACACAGCTACCTCAAACACCACGTTGATATTTGATGCGTTACCTGTGAAATAGGAGTGACCACCAGCTGGTCTATTCCAGTCTTGGAGTTGTACACTTTCTGTTTCACAAAACCAGGGTCCACCACGTAATAGATCCCATCGATGGTCAGAGAGGTCTCAGCGATGTTGGTGGCGATGACCACCTGTATGAAAAACAAAGGTGTCACATTAAACAAGGCTTGATATACAATGATATACAATGTCAGCATTATTTTTTTCCTTCCCTTTTCCAAATGAGAACTGAACCATGGAATCAGCCAGACCCATTGCAAACCTCCCCCATGGACTCAGGAGGAAAAGCCCAGCTCAAGACAGGCCTCTTTGGGCTAGCATGTGATGCCCAGGTGATGGGGCTTGAGGTGAGCCCTGGTCTAAAAGCACAGCGAACATGCATTTGTGCGGAAGTGCTGCAGTTACCTTTCGGCTGCCAGGGGGCGCCGGGTCAAAGATACGGGTCTGCATCTCGCTGGGCAGGGCGGAGTACACTGGCAGGATGATGAGCTCGGGGACATCAGGCCCAAGGGACTTCATCCTCTCATACAGGATCTCGCATGCCGTGTCGATCTCCTCCTGTCCCGTCAGGAACACCAGAATGTCACCTGTAAGGGAGATGGTGGACAAAGAGCAGGCCTTCAGTGTCATGGAAGCCTCAATCCTATAGGCTGCCTAATGCTTATGACAGACAGACAACACTACCATTGGCTACAACCCAATAGTACAGTCATCCACTGAGTAATCAAGTGACCAGAACTGTAGACACCAAATGGCAATAGCTTGAGACAATGGTTCACTGGTACACAATTTTAAATAGCCTTGAAGTGTTAGCTCCTTCGCCTTCGTCCATGATATGGTTAGTCTTAACATGAACCCTAAGATGTAAGCAGATGGCTGAAAATCCAGACCACCACACAAATTCAGTCAGGAAGTTACTCAGCTTTGTAATCACTACATTGTGTACAAGTGTCACTTTAATTTGCAGTTGCATTGTGCACATAAATTAAGTTCTAGCTTTTGTTCTGTAATTTTATTTACATCACTACTGTTGGTTTTGCTGCTCAAGTCTTCTGACAACCTAATTTTCCAGTGGAGTTTAAATAAGTGCATGTACATTTACCAATCTAAAATAAGCAATGCAGCCGTTAACCAGGTCAGATATGTATCTCACAGGAAGCAATGATATTTACTCAAAGAACTTCCGTGCCAAATGATAAGGCAATGATCTTTAAATATGACTTGTACAAAGCATGGCTCCAAACACTCATGGAAATAAAATGTGCTCAAACTTCAGTCTATGTTTAATCTCAAACACGAAACTGAGACGACTGAAGACATGGGCAGAGTAGTGCCAGTGACGTGCACAGACGTTCGGAGGGGCTGTGGCACTGCCAGCGCTCTATTAGTGCTAATATTGGCTAATCCCAGCTATCAGAATCCTTCAGAGGGGCAGCTTGGCTAAAAGAGGGCAAATGGGCCGTTGTCAGGGCAACAACAGCACGATGGTGTGCACGTCCCTGCATAATATTTAGAGTAAATACATTTACTCTGAAACTTTATGCAAAGAGGACAAGCCAAAACATCTCCACGCTCTTTGTCTAGAGTATATTCATTTGATATAGTATAGCATGAGGGTGCTGGACAACTGTTGTCTACCAAGCAAGTCCTCATTATGCTCCAATAATAAATTGTGAGGGAATACCAGGGTTTTATAGCAGACCGGTGGGGATGGAGGACAGTACCTGGGGGCTCGGTCAGGTGGATCTGCATGACCGTGATCAAGCTGGCGTCCAGGTAGTCTGTCTCGGGCTCCTTGGTGTACAGCACCTCCACAGGGTAGGTACGACCGGGGATGGTGAAGATAGGCGCCTCGTAGAAGTACTGCGAGAACTTGACGGCGTCCAGGGTGGCGGATGTCACAATCAGCTTCATATCAGTGCGTTTCTGAACAGTCTGGTGGGGGGATCACATGATTCAGGGTGGTGAGTGGGGTTTAAGGGTTAATGAAGCTGGCCTAGCACGCAGATCAGTACAGCTGCACAGCTTTTCATTACAGGAAGTGACTTTTCATGACCTAAAGTGACAGATAAAGCACTTGAAAGAGGGTGGTGTTAATTCTCTTCAATATGATATCCTTTCCACCAAGGGGAAGGAGAGCTCGTTCTAATAAAACCAATTACACCACTGGGAGCACGTTATTTTGCAAGATAAGCATTTCTGCATTCGCCTACTTGCCACCAACTATTCATTACCCTCCTTGTGTGTGCTTCTGGGGTTAAATGCACTGGCCACACACAGATTTATGTTTGAAGCTGCACACTTTCAAGAAATAAGTGTAACAAGTTTCAATCATTCATCACACTTACGCACTTAATTCCGAGTCTTAATAACGAAGAAATGCCACAACCATTTCATCATTAGGGATGCGTGAAATGTAGAAATTGAAATTCCTAACCCGCAGGCATATAACAACTTATCTATCCACTAAACAAATTGGCAGGCTCTGTTAATTAAAAGTTCATTGTTGAAGCCTGGGGACATTTGACAGTGCGGTTTGTTCGTGAGGTCTCGCGTGACTCCCCCTCTGTAACGGGAGGCTTACCTTCTTGAGCAGGCCGAAAAGCACGTCCGTGTGGATGGTCCTCTCGTGGGCCTCGTCCAGCATGATGATGGCGTACTGGCCCAGGTCCGGGTCGATCAGGCACTCCCTCAGAAGCATACCGTCCGTCATGTACTTGATGACTGTCTCTGGGCTGGTGCAGTCCTCAAAGCGGATGGTGTATCCCACCTGAAAGGGGTCAGCAAAGAGAGCAACGGTTTGGATCAGAGCACAGACTGGCATCTGATGCTGCCATTCCCTGATACTTTGAATATCCATCAGAGATTTAAAATTCACTAACTTTGGACACTAACTTTGTGCCTCTGCCAGATAGTCAGATGTCCTCAGGTCAAGTTACTGCCAGCTCTTCACTACACAAAATATCTTTTTAAAAAGAATTTTACTTTTTACTTTTAATATCGGGGGGACAAGAAAATCTTCAGGCTGCAGGAGCTTGGCAAGCTGCAATGAAAGACCTACTTTGGTACAGTCAACTCAGGCATACATCTGAAATGCCCCACGGCATTTCTCCACACACATCCATGTATGTGTACCCATTGAGACTGATTTTCCACTCACATATATTTAAACACACAGAAAAACATTTATTCTGGTAGAAAAAGGAAATATTTCCTTCAGGGTCAGACTTGTTTTCCTCATTTATCAATCCTTCTGCTGTATTCCCCATATGGTGGATGTCAATAAATCAGAGCTTTAGGGTACAAAGCACAGAGTGGGGAAGTAAAGATTTCTGGACTTTGTGTCAAGAATGATTCATGGCATGTTGTTTTGACAGATACTGTATTTCTGTTAGATTTGAGATGAAGACAAAGAGGAGACAAAGCAGCTGGCAATAAGTTCTTAAAGCAAGTTCCTAACAAGTATACACATCAAATTGCCAGTGGCAATAGTTAACAATCTTTCCATACTGTCTTAATTTATACATTATTTGCAAACAGAAACTTCTACCTCACTGAAACCTCTGAAATACCTCAAAGCAAGTTCCATCACGACTTCCATGATGGGCTGAATAGCTTCATCTTATCATTGTATGTTCTTTTGTGTGATATAGCCCAGGCCATGGAATCCCTGCTCTACAGCACACAACCTGCAGCTTGAGCTGCAGATGATTTAACTTGGTTGGTAAATGGTGTGAACAGTTTTATATGGGTCAGAGAATGGGCCTCACCTCCTGCCCCAGGCAGCACCCGTACTCCTCGGATACTCTCTTGGCCACGGACATGGCGGCCACACGACGGGGCTGAGTGCAGCCAATCTTGCCCCGGGTGGTGTACCCTGCCTCTGCCAGGTACTGAGTGATCTGTGTGGTCTTCCCAGAGCCCGTCTCTCCAATAACAATAAGGATCTGGTTGTCATGTACAGCCTGTGGAGGAAGAGAAAGCCATCAGATTCTGTGCGACATGCTAGAATGCTCTGGGTCTGTCATCTATTAATTGTTATTTCAGAGGATATCCCAATACTGGTTTGGACAGAAACAATGTTAGGTCATTTTTCTAACTTGACTACAATTAATTTTTCCACTTTTCCCACAGGAACAATCCATGTAGAGAGTGCCACAGGAAACTGCAGAAAACAATGACCCACCTGGATGAGCTGCTCCTTCAGCTTATAGATTGGCAGGCTCTCTCTCTGCTCCAGGATAGAGAGCTGCGTCTTCTTGCCGTACGAGGCCTTGTTGCCCCCAAAGGCGTGTTTTTTCCACTCAGGGATGTCATTGGGCATCATGCCGATGCCCCTCATGTTCGCAGCGATCTGCCTTCCATCAGCTGTGGCGTGGGAGGTGTTGAAAAGGGAGAACATCCATAAACATGGGGTGCAACACAGTACTATGGTTCTGTACTTTGGCTTGTAATTCAGAGGTCGTGGATTCAATTTCCATATGAAACATTACCCTTGTTCCCCTTGAAGAAGGTGAATTGATTCAGTAAATATTCAATTGTATAAATGGAGTGCATAAAAACATAATCTGTGTAAGCTGTTCTGGGTAAGGACATATACTGAATGCCTAAAAACGTAAAAAGGCTAATGCAAAAGGTTGGATCCCAGTGGTTTCTCCAAGGTTGGGAAAGAAAAAAATCAAATCGATAAATCTGCAGTTAAGTCCACGCCAGGGCTATGGAAAAAAACCCTGATGGGGGGGGGGGTTGAGGGGGTTACGGGCTGCCCTGTGTTGTCCCTGGAAACCTGGGAGTGCAGGACGGGATGCTACAGATTTACAACCTCTGCGCTCTCTATGCTTTTTTATCTGTCCTTTTAGGCTTCCTGGAAACGGGCCCAGATGTGAGCCACCATCGCAGGCCCACGGATAGATCATAACCTGCAGAGCTCCGGTGGGAATTTAAGGCGGCTCTGTGTCATGGTAATTACATCTGCACTCATACCACAGCTAATGTGGCTGAGAGACTTCACCGCTTTGTCATTCCAGCCCCTTCCTGTTGGCTTCGTATTTATAGGCTACTCCTTGAGGAAATTAAACATGGCACAGTACTGACACCCTCGGAGGCCCATTTCTGAAATCCCACAGCAGCACTTATTAATAATCTAAGATTCAACACTGCTATTCAAAAATTTATGCCAAGTAAGGTAATCCTACATTAACTAACATCGGCTCCAAATACATTTCCTCAGTATTAAATGAAATACTTCTACTTCATTTACTTTCAATTTTCAACCACATTTATTTTAAATATAATTACCTATAAGTACCAATAAAGGTCACTAAACCTTCACCGCTTCACTAAAAATATTCCATTGCAATTGAGATAAAGATTAGGGTTCTGAATCACTCCATCTGCAGCAAATAAAACTGCAGTGAAAGCTTCTGTGACTGTCACACTCTACATCCCAATGGATGATGGGTGTGTTTGAATTTGGCAGCCAAGTTAAGGAACAGAAAGCCTCCCAAGACAAGCCTACACCTCTTCATTAAACGTTTTGTGGGAGCAGGGCTGTTCAGAGCAATGGATGTGCCATAGACACTATTTTAACACTATTATCCAATCAAATAAACCAACTGAGGACAGCGTAAGCCTCAGGGAAGTGGCTGAACTGAGAGCGAAGGTGTGCATTAAGTTAGTCCAAATACCATCAGGCAGGGGGTCCACCCAGTGCTTGTTGAGGCCCATGGGGATTGAGTCCATCTCCGCCTCACGCTGGGCCTGCTTCACCTCCCTCCGCTCCTTAGCCAGAGCACTCTGCATCATGGCCGCCTGGGACAGAGATCCATCTGGGTTCTGGAGGAAATGAGAGTAGGATAAAAGAAACCTTCAGTTAGAGCTTTTTCCAAATGTAAGGTAGCAATACTTACATTTATGTTTTTTTCCCCATGCAGTCTAGGTATTTCCTTTTTAAAGTCACAGAGACGGAAAAGGCCAGTGAGACCAATGGTTGCTTTCATGGGTCCGGGGGAGACACATGGTCTACTGGTTTTCAGTTTCACATCGTACCTTGACTATCTTGACAGGGCTCATGTCCATGCTCTGCTTGGTGTGACCCCTCAGGAAAGGCGGCTCCTCCTCCACCAACTCGATCTCCAGGTCCTCATCTGGGGAGGCAATGGGCAAGGTCAGACACACACACAGTTGTAAGAACAGTCTTACTTACATATTCATTCAGCCCAAACAGGTTTGTATCTATCCACAAGTACCCAGCAGTGCATAAAACCTGACATGACCTGGCAAGCTGCCCCACACACTGATAACTCAAAGAGTGGAGCAGCATGGACCTTACTTTGTGTTTGCCACCTTCATTTCCAGGAAACTGTAAGTGAGAAATACTTATTCCTGACACAGACCTTATGCCATTTAAAGGCTATAATTATGTCTTGAATGCATTACCTAAAATGTATCAGCCAAACCAAGGAAAGGCTGAAATTATTCCATCATAACATCTAGCCTTTCTGTGCTCCTTTTAATGATAAGAAAGGCTCAAAGTCACAGTAGTCTGTATGGTCGATATGACAGTTTTTCAGTCAGTATTGCTAGGTATTGCTAACCGTTTTACCCAGTAATAGGGATATATATTCATATATCAAAGATGGCAGAGGAAAAACAGCTCAGACAGGAACAAATTAATCCACCACTGAGGCATCTAATTGAATTGGACATGAATAGAGAGACAGCTGGAACAGGAGGAAAAACAGAACTGCAGCCACATTTCTAAACATACATTATGGGCTTCGACAGCCTTACCTTCCTCATCATCCACTTTGGGGAGAATGCCAGTCTCCTCGTCAAAGTCCGGGAACTCCTCTTTTGAGAGAACATTGGCAGCAATCATCTGTTGTCACACAAAAACACATGTGACATGATGTGACAGACATACACCATCGAGAACCGAAAAATTTCTCTCTCTGGGCCATTTGTAAACATCTAGAGCCACACAGTGAAGAGATCTACAAAAAATGCTGGCAACATCATTCCTCTTTTGCTCTTTCAATTCATTTTGTAAGAATGTCTGTGAGTAATTTTGCTAAGTGCTTCCCGCAACATTAAATTAGCAATGGCAGGCTGCCACTGTCAGAGGTGTCACTCAAGCCATTTCTGATCACCAGGATCCCCAGCCAATAATAGGAAACTGTTGATTCAACAACATAGCCCTTCAAACCTTTTTTGACCCATTTGGGTAAAAAAAAAAATTGTCACCAGCTCTGAGCAGTTCATATTTTTGCATCTGCATATTCTGCTCAATTAAATGCAAAACTGCTGATAACAGCTACATTAAAGGTGGTAAATTATTAATTTGCCAAACTCCCTCCAGTACATTAGAGCATGTGACCCAGTGAATGGCTATTTATCTGTAATTTAAATGGCATTTTAATTGGGCCACTGGGTGTGCGTAGATTTTACAGGGTTCTGCACCTGTTTGATCTCCCATTTCTCAGGGTCAGAGATCTTGGTTAGCCTCTTGCGCTCCAGTGTGTCATCTTCCACCTCGGGGGCGTGGCCCAGGTTAAGATTGGCTGGCCGATCGGGGTTCCTCATGGTACTCTCCTCACCACCCTCCCCACCAACATTGCGCCTCCGATTGGGGTTCAGGTCCTCGCCAGTATCCTGGTCCACATCCTTACAAACAATGGAAATTAAGAGAAAGAGCATTTATTAGAAGATGTGTATCTGAATCAGGCTGCTATAAAAAAAATGCTACATTTCAAACACCTCAACGTTCACATTTTTAATCTTTTGAGTAGAAAAGTAGAAGCAGGTGCAAACCTTGTAGTCAAAGGCACCATCTTGGAGAAATATAAATTTAAGAGAGGAGAGAGAATTTTTAAAAACTCCCTGACGTTTACTAATTATGAGTTCTTTCCTCCATCTGCTCTTTTGTTTAGGAAGTACCTACAATACCTGCATGAAAAACTCTTTGTAGTTGTAAATGTTGTCAGGAGTGCTGCTTTCAGCAGCTTGCCAATCTACTCATTAACTATGAGGAACTACCCAAATGAATGCTAGAGGTGTACTCCTGATATCCACACTTTGATCAGTTCTGTTCTGAAATCAAAGACTTTATGGTTGATCAGGAGTGCAGCATTGGGCTCTTTCACTTCCAGTTAGATGAAAATCAGTCTGGCTCACCTTCATGCTGAGGCTGGTTTTGGAGCCAGTGAAGGACAGCACCTTAATCTTGACCCTTTGGCCTTTGCTGACAACATCAGCCACGTTGGCCACTCGCCCCTCTCTCCTGAGTTCTGATATGTGCACCAGACCTTCCCAGCGTTTCCTGGAGGGACAAGACATCGACATCACCAACTCTGTATGAGACACATCAGCGTTTAAATGCATTTTAAAATTCTGTTCATTTGTGCCACTTCCACACCACATACCATCCACAATAAGGCTACATGTACAAAGCCATATGAAGTGGGTGTTTTCCCCCACACTGACTCTTTTGCTGGTTCAATGAAATTCACCCCGAAAACAAAGACAACTGGTAGAGCTAGCAATTTGGTCACAGTACAAATGAGGGGATATGTGGAGGATAATATGAGTTATTCACACTGACCTAAGCAAAAACCTCACAAAACCAAGGAGTCTACCATTTACACAAAATGAACAGACGGGCAGACAAACTGGCATGCTAACAGTTTTCCACACTTACTGACCTTAGGCCCTCCAGCTGTACAAAGCAGCCAAACTGCATGATGCTTGTGACCTTGCCATTGTAGATGTCCCCCACTGAGGGCTCCTCTGGGGGTGGCCGGTCCACATGCTTGTCCTTCCAGCGGTCGGCGCCTTTTTCCTTGTCCCGCCGTGGGCTTTGAGGCGAGCGGCTACGGGACCTCCAGCGTGAAATACGCACCTTCCCCCGTTCCCGAGAGCGCGATCTGGAGCGAGAACGTGAGCGCGAGTGGTGCCGTCGCTTCCTGTCCCGGTCCCGATCTCTTTCACGGTCTCTGTCCCGATGGCGGTCTCTGTCCCGATCACGATTCCGGTCCCGGCTGCGGCTCCTACTCCTCCTCTTCTTGCTGCTCTCACCAGATCTGGAGGCACAGTATTGTATCTTTATTCACTTTTTATTCAGTAGCTTTTAAGGGAAGCACTCTTGATTACACTGTGTCTTTAGCTGCTTGATTTTCAGACACTGCATGTCTCAACCAGAAAAAAAAGTATGCTTGCTGTGACAACTGCTGATAACAGGAGGTTCAGCAAAAAACTGTGTACATAATTAGGGCTGTTGATGTAAGTTGCACATGTATGGTGAGAATGACATGTATCGGTGTGCAAGTACGGACAACAAAAAAGTGTCTTACATTGTTACATTAAAAAAATTGCTTTCAATCAGATCCGGCATCACATTCTGCTCTTATGTGTATGTCTTTCGGATGATGTGAGGCGCATGACTGGCCCTTACCGGTGTCTGCTTCGTTTGGTGTCTGTCCCGCTCACACTGGGCATGAACATCTCCAGCTCCTTCATGGCATCCGCCGCCACCTTCACATCATCCTCGTCCAGCATGGTCTGAAACATACAGGTCAGAGGTCAGTGCACTGCTCTCAGACAGGAGCCACATGCCTTCCCAAACAGCGAAAATGCTCAAATTTGTGCCATGTTCTATAGAGGAGAGGAAAAATCAGCTCTAGATACTTTAAAATGTGATTTAAGGAGGAAAAAACATAAGGGATACTTACCCTTATAACAGGATTGTCCGGCCGGCATAGGGCAGGGAACATCTCTTTCAGTTTGTCCTTTTCACTTTTAGGCTTTACTACAGGCTCTGCTGCTAGACAAAATAGGAAATGTGTAAATATCCGATACTTGCATCATAGGCAGAAGAACAGTTCAAACAAGACATTACACAGGGTGGATCGTTCCTATATGTTAAAGTTCGTTAGCTAACCTCATACCTTTGGTTGTAGAAGATTTTGCAGCAGGTCGCATCGTCTGTATCAGCCTCAGCAAATTGCTGATGAGAGAATCCTAAAACATATCAATTGAAATTAGCAACAACAAAACCACGCAATTATCCTTGGTAACATGCAAGCAGAAGGCCAACAGTTACTTTGCAACTACACAATTAACCACTAACACATGCACTTTTCGGTCTGTTCGTTGGAAATTGCAACGCGTACTGCTAGCGGACTATTACTGACAACAGCAGTAAGCTGTTTGGATAACAGCACTACCAGGAGTATCCAGCGACCAAACATGATCCTACCGTGAATTCAGCTCCATTTTTCAACAACACCACCTTGAATCCGTCGAATGTGGGATGCTTTTCCGCCAGACTGATTACAAACTCGGCTAAAAACAGGAACAAACAACAATAAAACACAGATGTTAACTCGACTACCACTACATAACATATCACTATATAACTTTCTGAAATTAGATAATGGCTAGCGCTACTATAGCCGTCAGACAAGAATAGGGTTTAGCCTAGTTAACATGATATATTTAGCAAATACGATATGAACATATAGGTGCATTATTGGCTAAACAAAATACCAAGTCATTCGAACCTAATGATTTGAAAGACGGTGCTATCTAGGTTCAGCACACTACAGCTTCAATAGCGTTAATTAGGGACTTGCTAGTGGTGGTGGCTAGCAAAGATTGTTAGCATACGCTAGCAACTACTTCTTTCATTTCACATAGGTTACGCTACATACCTAAGTCTTTGTCGCTGATTCCCAGATGGTTATCTAGTTCTGTACAAACTTTGGAAACCAGAGAAAGATATTCGAGCTTTTTAAGCTCGGCTTCTCCAACGTCGACCATGTTTTCTTTCGATGTTGCTGCTCGGCCTCGAAACCTAGCTAGCTAACCTTCACTTCGTTAGTCGTGTATTTCGTAGCTAGGAGTCAGATGTTGAAACAAAACTAAACAAGTAATATACTCCAAATTATATAACTTAAATAAAACCCGGTTTGTAGAGATTTCAAATATTCTATACACAAGCTAGCCGACTATGCCATCCCAAACGCTGATGTTGACAACACTCGCCATAATGAACTCTCAACTTCGACCTTTCATACGTCTGACGTCGAGTTTCCATACGTTACGCAAAACGCCCGCCCTTACGCTGCATTTTCATAATGTTGTACACAAAGTATCAATGTGTTCAACGATGGTTATAAATCCTGTTATACTATCTGACCAGAAAGTACGTAGCTTGCGAAAAGAAACAGCTTTTTCACGTGTTTTTACTTTTTGCTGTAAAACTGCACTCAATATTAATTTTAAAAATGAAATGCTGCTACTAGTAACAGTTTTGGGGTATAAGCAGTACAGCTACAAGAGACAGGAATAGTCCACGTGGTTAATGACCATTTCAAGTGTCAGATTTGAGCCTAATCCTTTCCAGTGCCATACTTGTCTCAGTCTCAGTCCTTATGGCTAGCTAGCAAAAACAAGATGACTTTTGCCAAAAGCAAAGGACAAGCATCCTAAAAACATGCTTAGAAACTCTTGACAAGTTTCTACAGTATGTTGAACTTTCCAGATGTGCTTCTTCTCTCCAAGTCTTCAAAGTAAAGGAATGGGGAACTAAGGTTGAAACCTGAGAAGTTGTACCACTTGATGCCAGTTGGGGTCACAAAATTACCCAAATCCCTAGAATAACATAGGTGCTTTCATATAAAATCCCACAATACAACAACAGCACTTTGCCAATAATCTCCAAATTTAACCAGGTCAAACAACTAAAGCACATGCTTAAAGCTGTTAAAGTGTCAAAGAACATCAGCAGCTATCCTTTATTAACCGCATACATGGCTGACCCATATTTACTTCCCAGTACTTTCCTCCTCAGTTTTGCGTTGGAGCAGTCGAATACACATTTGGATTAATGATAACCCACAAAATTCTTCAGTTCCTTTTTTATCAGACAATATTTCTTGATATCCTAAAAACATGCATAGAAACTCTGGACAAGTGGACACAATCGCACATTTCCATGAAAGTTGATTGTATTTTATGCATTTGTATAACAATGTATGTAAATGATGTATGTATATGATTGACAAATCCTTTATCGGCTCCCTTAATAAACATGAACAAAACAAATACCGTACAGGAATATAGTAAATTTCCAATTTATTGGAAACAAGTGGAATATATTGTGCTTTATTAAAGCATATAGAGTACATTCTCCAGCAACCTTAGTCGTGCTAAATGTTAGATATTTTAAGTAAGGTTTCACATTGAAACCAGTAAGTGAAACATACATTGCTCCAATTGGACTACATGGAGTTGGACATTTTATCATGAAATGTGTTCTCAGTGCATGAGGTTACAAAGCCTCTATCTTTGTAACCCATGTTAGTGCAACAGCACTAGAATCATCAATATTTTCAATTTTCCCTTACCATCTGCTGGAGTGCAACTGGTCTTAGTGGCACAGTATGAAGTTAATATTTTTGATATTCTGTCTTCATCTGTCTTTTTCTGCTGTGACCTTGTTCTGTATAGGTACCGCACAATTTCCAACAGGGTGCATCTCATAAAAATGATAGGAACAGCTTCTCACTATTGCCCGGTCATACACCTATCAGGTTTAGCATTCTGCTTATTCTGTTTTTTATCTGTCTTTCTTAGTAGTACACCTGCTCTATTCTTTCTTGTAATAAACATACCTGAAAGTAAATCTTGTCAAGTAATGAGTACAAAATGCATTTAAAAATACAGAAAGGCATGTGATGCTCATTCCCCTAGGTAATTAAAGAATGCTGTGAGTCCAGAATTCAGTGGGTTCACGTTTTTTACCAAATATGGGCCTGAGCAGGTGGATGTCTTATCCCTTAATCTTCTAGACTGCATGCCCAAGCAATCTCATTCCATTCACTCGACTATAAAATATTCCTTAGTATTATAGCTATATTGTTGTTATCATGGCAAAATAAATATTCCTCACTGATATTTCAGTGCATACAACATTTCCCATTATGCTTTCAGAGAATTAGTGTGGCAAGGCAACATAACCAAGTATCATGTAAGGAAAAGAAGAAGCTTCACATGCGATCTCTTGACCTGGGTAATGCATGCGGTCGTGCAGCCTTTTGCACAGTACTTGCCACTATAAAATACATTTAATCTAGTATACCGATTTTTTCAAGGGTTTTTCTTTTTTTGAAATTCTGCAATGGATGAATATTATCTGATTCCTAAATGTAGGGATAACAGGTTGATTCACAAGTTCTCTTTCAAGCTTGACTAATGGTGGATTGTTTTTAGTGGGGTTCAGCACAGTTTAAATTCAGATTATGACTGTAAAATAAAGAATTTAGCCATAAATAAAACATTACAGAACATCAAAATAGATGCACCAACATAGACATACAACACACATGACTTTAATTGGCACACGTTATTGTTTACTTGTTGAGTTGTCACTTATTATTCACTTTATTTTCCCCAATGACAATGCAATTCCCACTGTTAGCCTCATGGAAGGAACTTCCTGTAAAATCTTGAGCCCCCCCTCCTCCCATTATTATTATATCAACCTACAAATCGGTATTGCTCACAGTCCATAAACCACAACCCTCCTCTGAAACATGAAGCTTCACCAAGGGACACAGCCTATATTAAAGCAACCTCAGTTCCCTTTTTTCTGTCTGAACCTGCTATAGTTAATTATTCTTGCTCCCTGTTTTAGGTCCATATGGACCACCATGTTTTTTCCCTTAAAAAGACAAGGTACTAGTGCTCACGGAATTGTGTTAGGACAGAATGGGACGCTTTATGAACAGTCGCCATGTTTTGCCATGCCATGCATAGCAGCATTGTGTGATACAGAATTATCATTGACATGGCAACAGCAAGTCTGCATTGATTGCAGAAACTAGCTCATCGTTTCTTTGCACATTTACACCCTATGGGGATTTCTGTTGTTGTCCACTTATTGATTGTTTAGCATGTTTAGCTACACATTATTGACTAATCAAACTGTTAGTCTGGAATAGTCAGTTTCTATTACACATTTTCCAGAGGTTGGGCATGTCTGACACAGCACAGCTCAATTGCTTTTCCATTGCATCACCCTCTACCAGAGCTGTAGCACATGACATCCTCTGATTGCTTACACTGACTCCACAGTCCCTACCTGGAAACCTTAGCTTTTAGCATCAGCACCCCTAAAAAAAAAAAAAAAAAAACATTTTCACACATGAGCACACAGATATTTGGGAATTAGGCTACCTAAAGCACTCTCAGTGCTGCTGTTTGCAGCGTACATGGCTTTATGCACAGCAAAATAAGACACCAAATAGCCTGGTTCCAGCTCTGGAGATGAAAGGAGGTGTATTTGTCTTACAAAAATGCTTGTGTCTTAGCTGCTCACCTTGGTTGTCTTTCACACACAACATTTGTTTGCATTGTATATTTAACTTTTTCAAGTGATCTGTGGTTTATAATAAAATAATACAAACGTATCACTTGTGGTATACTTTCTCGTGTTACATATCAACAAGGAAAAAAAAACAGTCACAGGGTGCCTAGGTCTTCACTTTATATAAACAGTCTGTTTATTATATTAATACATAATACAAAAAACTAATTTCATAAAACACTGAATCTTTATTGAGAGCTTTTGCTGACCATGTTTGAGCTCGAGGTATCAACATAAATAGTAGTTCATGACAGATGTCAGGGCTGACTGGTATGGTGGACTTGGCTGGAGATTAGAAGCCTACAGCTGCTTGGACATACTGCCGTAGCCCTCAAGCCACAGGCTGTTACGTGCACAGCCCGTGTAAATGTGTGAACATTACAGTGTTCAATCCAGATTAACATCCCTAACCCTCACCCTAACCATAAATGGTCTTGTTTTTACCAGAACACATGATCTTGATCCAGTCTGAGCACAGAGATGACGTTTGAAATAAAGTCTGCACACACAGTGGTCTGTGGCTTGAGGCACCCAACCTGAGAGAGGGGAAGAGGTCCATTCAATCCAATCACCGGTTGCACTACTCAGCTTTGACCACAAGGTGGTACCCATGTGACACCACTACATTGTTTTTGATGGAAAACAAACTGTGCTTGTTTTGCAGATGATACTGCAGGGGAGAGGCAGCTGGAAAGCCAGGGACTTCTTTCTCTAATGCATTTAGATGAAAAAGGCCTTAGGTGCAGGGCAGGTTAAGTATTTATTTCATTATTCATTTATTTTGTCCACCTTTTTCTCATAACTCAGGGGTCTCCAGTTCTCCAGTCTTATCTGAGATGGGCCAGTATGGATGCAGGCTTTTGTTCTAGCTCAGCTCTAAAACAACTAATCAACTAATGATCCAAGTGTTACAGTGCTGGGATCGAACAAAAGCCTGCAACTACACCAGTGCTCCTCGGATAAGATCAGTGACCCCTAACGTAACAGAAGACGCTGTGATTCATTTTGGTGTAAACAATCCCATATTTTCGAGGCTTGAAAAAACACGCTGGACTGAAACAGAGGCCATTGGTGGCTTTCAGTACATCGTTCAGCCAATGCCTGTCCCTGAGCTAAATCTGACTCATGCAGCTAAAGACTTTGGAACGGCTGCACCACAACATTACCTTCAGTTTGCTTCGTTTTAATAATGGAAGTCAGGCCAGATGCAGCCTTATGTTTCCTCTTTCTCCTTGATTATTAGTCATAGATTCAGCTGTGCATAGCAGTGACTCAAGGCCCACCGAATGCCTGTATGAATCAGAGTTTTGGCCCTTTTCAGGAGCAGTAAAAGGAAATAGACCTCAATTACTCTCTTAAAATGATGTGTAAGTAAATTTCGGCATTGGCCATAACAAGGACATGTATTACTCATATTGCCAGTGAGTCAGTTGAAGTCATTTTCTTTGCAAGTAGAACTGCTTTTCCACAACAATTTGTATACAAAAAGATGAATTTTGTCACTGTGTTGGCCCCATATAGGGAATATGAAGTATGGATACTGTAAGTATCAGCGTGCAATAGTAGCTCGGGTCCTGGACTGTTGACAAGAGTATTTTGCAGTCCCAGACGATACATTGCTAATGTATCCTTGTTCAAAGATCTTAAATAATAAATCTGAAACGGTGATGAAATCACAGGTCATTTTGAGTCCACCTTTCTGCAAATTTAATTCAAGCTGGGGAATACTGGACGTGGGCGCCAACACTTGTGTTTCCATACACTTAAGCTGCAGACGAATAAAACAGTCTCTGAAATCGATGAGAATGACCTAAAAACCTAAGAAACCTGCACCCTGTAAATCCCCAGGACTTTCCTTCATATATCTGAAATAAAAGTTCATTTTTCTTGGCAGATGTGCACGCCTACAGCAGCTGCCGTTGCCCCTGTTTTATGTTTCACTCTATATGTATACAGTTGGATATTCACATCAGCAGTAAAGCCTCACAAAAAACTCTTAAGGGCAGGATGGTGGTATTGAATTCCACTCAATAAACTCACAGTACAGTGAACCTACACTAAAATATACCTCCACTTTCCCATTCATGTGCTTGGTATCCTGTTTGAAAACCTTTGAGTGTCACATTGTTTTGTTCAAATGACAGGATACTATCACATGCATTGATACTATCAGTAACTTCTTAACTTTGACCAACAATTAAATGAAAGAATTGACATGTTTCTTTGGGACTGGTTCATCTATTGCTAAACTACACTTGCCAAATTATGTTTGCATTGAAAAATGTAACATAGACATTTGTCTGCAAGTCAATGTTAAGAACAAATATTGATTAAATCCAGCCGATCGTTTAATGACGTTTGCTTTCTCCTATTTTACAAACAGGCCTGGGTAGAAGCTGTTGACTCTTCGATGGATACATTCATGGCTGCATGGATTGCAAAAAGTAGTTCCCCAAGAACAGCGCTCCACTTGGAGGCCTGAGGCAGACAAGGCACCATAGGGATAAAGGCTAAGCAACACAAAGACTCTTTATGGTACATGTTTGCTCAGAACCCACCCTTTACCCAGGGCCACATATGTAATATGACTGATGTTTTGCATGTTATCTGTTTAAACAGCTTGATGTTTACTGAAGCAATTCGGGTTAAGTGTCCTGGTTAAAGGAACAAGAGTCACCACACCCAGGGATTTGACATACGTTCTTTTGATTATAGGTGGGAGTCCTGAAACCTGCTACCTCTGTGGGTCAACGGAATAGATGTGGGGGGGGGGGGCTGATTGATGCATCCAGGTAAAGCAGTGCCTTGATTGAGCCTCGCAGGCTAAAGTCAAATTTAAATCAAATATTGTGCCTTGTGTTACTTGGAGTGCCATGAGGTGACGCAATTTTATCATAATTTGTGTTATCCAGTAAAAGAGGGTTTCAGTTAGCGATGTGAGAGCAAGGCTTTATTGAATCACATAATAGGAGGAGCTATACCTCACTCTTGATCAGCGGACCAGTCAAATGTTTTGGATTGAACAGACAAGCACAAAGATTGGTTGAATTCAATGAGTCGGGTTTTTTGACATTTCTCTGTATTCACTACGTCCCCAGTTAGAGTAGTGCATCAGCACACTGTAGTGACTCCTGAGCTCGACTGGGTGCCTGATGTGTGTCTGTGCAGACACATGTGCACAAAGTGTACTTTCAATCTGACTGCGCAGCTCAGCAGGTGGACTGCACAGTGAATAGAGGAAGGGAATGGCTCCAGACAATGATCTTAAAGTGAATACTAGTGGCAGTAATAACTCACTGATTGGAACAAATTATTGTGATTAGCTTTGGAGCAGAATAAATGTGATTGGTTTAAACAAGTCACTTACAGAAAGTTAATTGCAGATCACCACATTGTGTGGCTGGTGAAACCTCAGTCTCCCCTCACTGGTTCCATGTGCTTCACAGGAGAATGGATGTTTGTGTCTGCGTTTTTCTAAATTAACATTCAACATCTGAGCCAATGAAACGGGCTTTGAAAATGGCTTGGCATTTAACATTTGGAGAGTGAGAAAATTAAGCTAATTACGTATACGACTTGGTTCAGACCAAAAAGAGGAAGAGAGGAAAATAGTGAAGTGTGAAAGTATAAAATTCAGACATGATTTGAGCACCCTGTGAATCCTAAGGCATAATTAAAATGTCTGCTTCTGGTTTATGAGCTCTTTATCATCACTGGGCTGGGGTAATGAAAAAGCCCATAACAGTGCTGGTATATTTTTCTTCTTCTTAGTTGCTGGCTTTCCAACTGACATTTGGATGCATTACTGCCACCTACTGAGCTGGAGTAGAGCAGGAAAAATATCCGGTCAGGGATTCAACACTGTTGCCCGTTTTCCTTCGTCTTGAGTCTTAGGCTCCAGAAATACACACAGGCTGTGAGAGAGGGAGCTGGATTAACATGTGGTATGTGCGATCACAATCCCTGGTTTTAGCAGTGACGTAAGCCTTTGTCGACAATGAGGATACAGTGGAGCTGTGAACAGTGGGGATACCCAAACTTTGGCAACGTCATTTTAAATCAACTCAGCATATTTATATACATTTCCATTGATTTTTGGATTTATCAAGGCATTGTTCTGACTTAAAATGTAAAAAATAAAAATATAATATGGTAAATAAAGCAGGCTAAAGACAGAACTGCGTACAGGCTGGGTCAACATCCTGTGTGGGTTGCATGCAGCAGTCTGGAGTCCATTGATGTAATGGTTGATTGAACAGTTATTTTGATTGTTTGTGTCTCAGTTGTTCTGCATTGAGAAAGATGCAAGGTCCCAGGCTTCATCATTTTGCCGAGCGCGTCTCGGGCTCATGGCCGCAGCGATAGGCTGATTAGGAAGTGACCTTTACGGCTCAGCAGAGATGGGAGGCCAGCATGCGACACGGTGGGAGGTGAGACTGGGCGGACATGGACGTGATGTGCCCCAACCCGGCAGAGACGTGATGGGGATGTGGGGAGGGGACTGCCGCATTTCTTCCCATCCGTTGTCCCCAAGAAACCCATCCCCCCGCACACCCCTGGACAAATCACATGTTTCCCTGCTCCCAGGAACCCCTCCCACCAAAGCCAACCTTGAGCACACCCCCTGATGTGAAGCCCCCAGCTGAACCTCCCGTATGCTTCCCATCCCTTCAGCTCAACCAGCCATTCAGAAATATCACGTCTCAGAACCTTTGCTGTGTTCTCAGGCGAGTGAATCTGTTCCTTTTATACGCCCCCTCCGAAGCCCCCTCCCCCTCGCCTGCCCCCCCTCCTCATCTCTTTGGAGGTTTACAGCTGTGTAAATTTGATTAATAGACCATGGTGGGCTTTCTTACTTATTTATTTATCTTGCTTAACAGATCCATCCATATGGCCCCCCTTCTCCTCTCCTTCTCTCCCTCTTTTATCAGTCTTCCCTCGTCTCTCTACATCTCTGCCCCACTCTTTCTTCTCTCCAGGGTCTCCACACCCTTTTTTCTTCCATCCTTCTTTTTCTTAGGGCCTAAACCTCCTCCCTTTCAAGCCCTATACCCCCCCTCCCCAATTCTGTAACCCCCTAGCCCCTCTGCTCCCCTGCCAAGGGCTTTTACAAGCATACCATTGCTATTATTCCCAATCTGGGCAGTGCCGTGTTTTGTCACATGTGTTTTGGAGGGGGAGGCCGGTGTGTGTGTGCATGTGTGTGTGTGTGTGTTGGGGAGGGTGCAATGGAGAGACAGGGTTCGTCTGAGGCCCCCTTTTTCTCCCTCCCTTTCTCTGTCCTCACCTGACCCGCTGGAGTGGAATCGAGGACACGGCAAGAGGGAGGGAGAGGACCCGATTACGTAACGGGCTTCCGCGCGTGTGAGTCCAGGACATCGCGTTTGCGAACACCGTTTGCGCCAGTCTGCCCGTTTACGCACACGTTTCAAATAGGGGCCGATGGGATGGTGCAATGGGTCTTCTCCAGCAGGCCTTTTTTTCGTGTGTGGACTCCATGGGCATCACCAGGGTAACTGTCTTACCCCAGGCATTCATCCCTTCAAGTCTGTAATGACCAGCAGAGATGCTTTCATAATCTCAGCACATGAAAGCTAATACACCTCTCAGGCTCCTTTGTAGACTTTTTTTGGAGCGGCAGTGAACTTCCTTTGCTTGTTTATGACTTTGTGTAAGCTGTAGGATATATTGGAGGGGATGGGAACTTAACAAAAATACATCTCTAGGAGCAGAGGCCTGCCAAAAGGAGTGAATGTTCTCATGCTATTTTCATGTGAACGGTAAAATGTGCCTGTGCATGTCGGTGGCTCAGCAGAGCATGGATAAACGTGTGTCTGAGTGTGCGTGTGCACCGTGCGCTAGAGATGGCTGCACAGCTGTACGGTTAATGTTTGCTCGTCTGTCTGCTGTTGAGTGGAAAATTCCTGTTCGAACTGAGCTCAGAGAGAGTGAGGGGAGGGGTGGGGCCTGAGACTGGAAAACAGGGGTGGGATTGGCTAAGGGGAAAGCTGCCTTTGTGACATCACTGCCTCCACAACAACCTCTTCTAGCATATGAACTACACACAGAGCATGCTCTTTGGGTAGTGAGGAGGGGGGAATTCTCAATGGGGTGAAAACTGCCTCTTCAAATCCATTCAGTTTTCCTTAATGAGCCGTCTACATGTAACACTTCTGAAATGAGCTTGGATTGCATAATCATTGCTCATACACACTATCAAAATGGAAGGAGGGCACACTGATGAAGATGTTTTAAGCTATAATATTTTTTCTGTACACTGATACACACTTGTAGTTAGAGGTGCAGAGATATGAAAGCCATTTGCTTTCAGTGGAATCTATAGCTCCAGTAAATCCCTGTAAAACTGACTACTGACAAACAAATAGACAATGGATTCAGCCTGGAGTCCCCCGTCCTAAGCTCATGTGACCAGCAAATGGTCTGCTGGCTTTGCAGGAGTTATCATACCAGCTTTTTACCACTAGAGGGCCCCACACTCTCATGCTGACCACTTCACCCAGGGCTCAACTGTTCCCCTCGCATGACGCTGCCAGGAAGCCCCTGACCACGCCTGCGTCATGATCCAGCCCCAGTCAGCCACATCTGCGTCCTGCGGCCCTGGACCCTCTGCACACCAGTGGTCACCTTTCTGTCGATCGGCTCCAATGGAAAGATCGATTGTGGGCGACGGGGGCCGATAAGGCTCCTCTGACCCTGATTACGAGAGAGAAGACCTCGTCGGCAGAGAAAATATGTTGAGAGCCGCCAAACAAAATCAATATTGCTGCGCATTTTTTCGAAAAGCGGGGAGAGTGACAGAATCTGAGCAGAACAGCTGCTTCGCCTCCGGGATGAAATTTCAGCCGCATTTTTGTGTCACCTTGCACCCCCCTTCACCCCTCCATTAAGAAAGCTTCCCCCAGAGAGGGGCATCGGGAAAACAGATATAGAGGTACTGTATATAATTACTAGATCAGACATAACGTTCTGTCTGAGGTGAATTTATCAGCTGGGGTTCCCTTGGTGAAAGACACATAAGTGAAATCATGAAATACCCAGATAAATAAAGCCAGCCTTTTATAGCCTATCCTTGCCCACTGATCTCACCCAGCTTGCATGCATTCCACCTTTGATTTCCGATTTAGTACTGTGGTATCTATGCAATATATACAAGTAGTTTCTGTTACTGCTTTGAGTCCCTATAAACGATAGTGAAGAACTAGAGGCCTACAAGAGGAGGCCAGGCAAAAAATAACTAGATGTCTTGTGTTGTTGTATCCAGACATTTAGCAGCCAATCTTCTCCAGCGTGACATACAAAGCTTACATTTTTTATACACCATCTATTTATACAACTGGATGTTCACTGATGTAATTCAAGTGAAGGACCTATCTCAACTGTACTATGGCAGTGCACCACCTTGGAATCAAACCAGCAACCTCGATATTAAAAACCTAGCAAGATGTTCATTATACTACACCACTGTCTGTATTGTACTGTATTCAAGAACATAAAAAAACCCTAGAGAATTTTCCAGTGTCTAGTCTATGGTAGATAGGGGCTTGACCATACTGCACTTGTATGTGTGTCTATGGACCTGTACCATATGCATGAGGGTACTTAAATGCACTCTAGCTCATTCTGCCTGAGGGAGATGTCTACAGTCACATGTCTGTGTCAGCTACTTAACGGCCCACTTGACCTTTCTATTCCACTCCTCTGTGCATTGGGTTTTCAATGTTCGGCCATATTCTTTGAGCAGTATAAGAACCACCCCCCACCCCCAACTGCTCCTTGGAGTGATCTGTAACCAAGGAAATATGGAGCCGGAATAAGGACACGATTTTATTTGAAGAAAAAAAAACACAAACAACAGAGTTCACAGAAAAGTAGAAAACGTGCCCAGGATGTTACAAAAGTTGTTTTTTTAGCATAAATCTGAAAGGCAAATCACAGGTCGCTTGCCATCGAGCGAATGAAACCCAAAATAAAATCAATGCATCTCAGGGAACAACTCCAGTCCAAAGTGCACAGGATAGATCCTTGTCCCTGGAGCATTTGTGCTTGATGTTGCTTGAGTGTGTGCGCGTGCGTAACAGCATACGTATGTGCGTGTGTCTGCATGACGATCCAAAGCAGTGATGGGAAAGTGAGGTTTCATGACACCCAAAATGGGAGGAGCTAAGGGATGCTCACAGCTGAGGACAAATCATTGTGTTTTAATGTGTTAAGCAGATTGCTTTTATTGGTTGAGAGTTTGGCAGTTCATTACAGCTCCACCCATTTTGAGGTTTCTAGAACATCACTCTCACATCATTAATCCAAAGCTTCATATGCAAAATCTGTCTGGCATCTTCAAATCAAGTTTCACGTTTTCTTTTTTCCACATTTATACATGTATAATTTTTTTTTTTTGTCCCATAATGATGACATCACACATTTAAACAATGCCCCCTTCACAGAAGTGCCTCTTCCAGTGCAAATGATCTGACACATTCCAGAAGGATCCGGCCAGGCTCAACACACACACAACAGGATGAGGTCCGGAAATGCAAAAAGAAGGGATGGATATTTTTTAAAAAATGAAGGGCAGAAGGCAGAGAGAAAGAATAAGAGAGAGGGAAATGCCAAAACAGACGAGGGAGTCTAGGGCATTAATTTTAGTCACATATTTATTACATAAATATATAGTAAAATAGACCAGCGACAATTACCATAAAAAATATCTTCCTTTAAAGTCCTGACAATGAACAAGATTGGAAAAATCACAGATTGACAATTACAAACACGCTGATTGTCTGGACCATGTTAGCAGCCCACCACACAAAAAAAACCTGACATGACACCAACCACTGGGTTTCTGCTGTAGGGAAGGGGACTATTGTTAGGGTGGAAGAGAGGGTGTGTGTGTTTGTGGCTGGTGTGTGGGGAGGTGGGATTGTGTTTCCAGAAATGTATCCCTCACACCCTTCACCCAGGACTTCACACCAGCCTTGAATGCACTTCTCCTTTGTCTAGACTGTATGAGTGTGAGGCTGTAGTAGTTACAGTTGTGTTGTGTACATGCATGTTACTTAGCTTGACTGTCGCACAATGGATCTCTCCCTATTTCCACAACCACGACCAGGCTGTGCTGTCTATGCTAGGCCCTGCTCAGCTAGTCAACTAACACTGTCTGAGGCATACTTATGATGTTATAGTGACCTTGCTTTAATGGTACAAAAATGTGTGAAAGTCAGCTGCCTGCTGGGAGGACGGAAGTTCCTGTGATTTCCAGTTTTTTTTTTGTTTTTGAGATTGCTGTGGCTAAGCTAGTACAATCCAGAGGAAGGCAAGTTGAATATTGCTGTCAAATGCGCAACGCCCTGGTGTCAGGTCCACTAATACACAACAGTCTTGCTACATTACAACGCTAAAGAAATGCTGTGTGAATGCTATGCGTTAGCTCCTGAAACCCTAAACAGTATTGAGGTTGGTACGGGGGTGATGCTCTATTGCTAGGTTGGTCTGCTCTGACCTGATGTACCCAGAGGTCATGACCCCTGAGCAACAGTGCTGGACACACCCTCTTTTCCCAGTAGCCTCTGAGATCACAGTGAAGAAGAGAACTCAGAAGGAAGAGTGATACAAAAAAGCAAGTCTTTACAAATATGAACAGCAGTAGTAGAATCATTTTGTTAAGTTCCTTTATTTTCAGTTCTGCTTGATGTAAAACGTTTCTGAAATAATCTGCTTTGAACTCATTAACTACAAACACACACAGATCAGTGGGTTCATGTCCTGTTTTTAAAAAAATTGCCTTGGAAAAAAAAAGACAGTAAAAAATATCATATAAACAACAGTAAGTGACACAAGAATTGCTTGGACAAGAGAACGGACAAACACCTGTCCACAAACACTGTATGAGCAGTTAGAGTATAGTTAGCATTCTGCTACGGCTGTGGTGGAGCTACTCAGGCCTGTTGAGAGTGTGACCTGAAGGCCAGTTTTTGTAGGTGCCCATGGAATCCTAAAAGCTTTGAATTGTGGACTGGAAAAAAGTACAGACTTCAGGTACAAGATTTAGCATACAGCAAAGAATGTGGTCTTTCCCCCAGCACTGCAACACCAGCACTGGAATTTCTGATGACAAACCTTTGACAAAATCCTCTCAGTCAACACTTGGTGGAAAACACTTTAGAGTACCGGCTTTGGTGAACCTGGGCGAGCCAGTGGGGGCTTACTTTGACCCCTGCCAGTGCAAAATCTGTTCAGTTTTAGTCACAGTCTTTTTGACCCCTTTTGCTGAACAGTCTGCAGACTGAAGCTCCCCAATTTGTGAAAGTCATGCAAGCCGTTTTTTTTTTTTTGTCACCTTTTGACAAGAGTTGAAGAAACCAGGAAAGAGGAGTATGCTGGCGTGTGTTTTCTTCACAGGTGCACTGGGAAGATGTGCCACAATGCTGTCACACCGCAGTCTTGTGAACCATGACATGTGAGGTGAACACACACACACACACACGCACACACACGCACACACACGCACATGCACTCGCAAACATACTTGCGCAATTAATCATGGGAAATGAAGCCAAAAGCACCCTTCGAGGCCTTGCACCCTATCCTGAGACAATCTGACCAACAAACCCGTTTTCAGACAACATTGCATATGTATTCATAGATATTTCTATATATATATATATATATTTATATAATTCATTTATTTAAATTTAAATATAATATTACTCTGTTTTAATATAATATATATTTTAATATACTTACATTCCTTGCTGTCTATTACGTTTTTATGTTCACCATGTGAACAAATTTAAAGTAAATATTTCCCTGAATGATATGCAAGCAAAGTTAATTGGAGCAGAAAACAATCATTCAGTCATTCTGAAATCTCCCTCTGGCTTCTCCTATACTTAGAAGGCCATTTTGGTCTGGTTTGGGACAAACTGAAAACAGGATAAGATAGGAGGTCACGTGACATTAATCTCTGATAAAATCAATGCTACTAATTGCCATTGACTATTTTCTCGCTATCAGCATCCTCCACTACATTAGCAGCACTGAGTCAATCCCGGTTTAAGCACAACGATGCCTTAAAATAGTCTTCACAAAGAGGTGCTGGCCATTTTCTTGTAGCACCATTTCAAGCATGCTTCCATCTGCAGAGGAACAGTACACCTTTGGACCGCAGTAAAGGAGGTGGAAAAATAACCTGCCACCGTTTCCTCACACTCTCTTGTTTTATGACTCCCCGATTTCAAAGTGCTCGGCGTGAACAGGATATTAAACACCTCTACCAAGTCAGGCAATCAGAGACCTGTGCCACCACATAAAGGCAGGCTCACACTGACCTATACAAACCCTCTCAGCCCTTCTCCCTCTCTTTCTCTCTCTCTCACACACACACACACACACACACACACACATACTGATTTACAGAAACTCTCTCTGCCCTTCCCTCTCTTTCTCCCACACACAGACATAGACTAGACAGACATATACAGACATAGACGCTCACACCCACTAAGACACACTCACTCAGACACAGACATGCTAACACACAGGGACATACACACAAGCATACAAAACGCCACTGTGTCACAACCTCTCCCTCTCTCTATCTGTCTGGTACCCTCTCACGGTCACGCACACACACAGACACACAAATCTCTAAGGGTCATCCTAAATCACAGCACCCTGGAACAGTCTGGCTGGCATGCTCACCCATGTGAATTTATGGTCCTGCAAACGCCATGCTGGCAGAATACGACAGAGCCATGGCCCAACTGCTGTGGTCTCTCCCCCCTGCCCCACTGCCTGCTTCCCGGGAAACCCAGCCGGTGGTGCCCGCATGCAAGACTAGCCGGGTAACTTCCCACCTCACTTTCCCAGTTGCCCCGACTCCGGCTGCCCCATCCTCCATTGAATCATGGGAGAGACCTGGCACCTCTATACTCTGGGCCCCAGTGGAACAGTAGACAGCTGACGTTCTTCAGTCGCTTGCTCCATGATAAATAATGCAGCACAATAGCGCGGTGGAACATTTCCAGTGAGACTAAACAAACCCTCTCACTTATTGGGGAGAAAAGGGCCCTGAGAACAGGCGTAATGTAGGAGAAAGCACTAGAGACGTTACAGTCCTAAAGGTCTGGGTTCTATTTACAAACTGAAAAGCCATTCTGGCTCCATTAAAGCAATCTCTGTGCACAGTGCAGATTTCAGGCATGAATTACAGAATCACAACTCCCCCCCCCGCCACCACACGCACAGACACAACCTCTGGCCGTTCTGTGCATTATTGGTTCCATTCTGGTGAAGAAAGGACAGGAGGAAAAGGGGGAAAAAAGTAATTTCCAGACTACTGGCTCTGTCGCCGGTCCCTGCTTTTAGAGATGTCTGTCTCACTGCGTGGCCTCAAAGGGTGCTTGGCATTGCAAAACTCTGCCTCGATTCATCCCCGCAAGTGCTGACACCGCTCACACACACACACACACACACACCACACACACACTGGAACTCTGCATCACACAAAACCAGAAGATGCCCACTGCCTACCCGTCTGCTGGTTTCAGATCACAGAGAATCCACAAAGTGTTATCTGTTTTTGAAGTTATACGTTTGGAACGTGTGAAGGAGCTCCTGAGTGTCTCCGAGCTTCCCGCACGAGCATGAAGCCCGAGCGCTAGCAGGACCCCCTCAGCCTCTGGCTAAAGGAGCTAAAAGCTAAAAGGGAAGCCCACCATCTACTTATTGCCTGTATATGAGATTAGATTTCTGTGTATTTTTATTTTAAGTGTGTATAATTACATCGCTATTTCTGTTTGCTTTTGTTATTAGAAGTTATTGGTACAAAAGTCGGCAGAGCAGTATGAGGTCATACGAGAGTGTAGATCTTGGTGGGATGGGGGTGGGAGGTTGGGGGGGTGTGACAGATTTTCCTGACTGGCGGCCACAAGGCAAACTCGGGACATCCCGCAACGTGCTCATGTGTCAATGGGAGTATCGCAAGGCCAAATCCGTACAGGACAGACATCCCTCCACCCCTCCCTCACCCCCTCCAAACCCTCACAGGCGTTGCAGGAAGGTGAGATATGAAAAAGGAACCACACAAGACTGAGACCAACCTTCCCAGACTTCTCTCACCAACCCACCCACGCTTTGAGAGAAACACTCCGACGCTTGTCGCGCCCGAGCGCTCCACTCGAGCATCTCCAGCGCCCTGACTGACATTTCTTCTCTGTTGCCCTTCATCGGCAGCATGATGCACCATTTCTCATGGGAGGCTCTGATTGGGTGGAGAAATCTCCCGCCAAACTCCTGCCTCCCTCCCCCTGTGTCTCCCAGGAAACGAGGGTCTCATTGGCACACCAGCAGTTTGCAGTATGTCCCCCAGACAAACACACACACACACACACGCACGCACACAGGCATGCATACGCACATACACATCCTTTAGACTCTGTAGTTGGCAAGATTCACATGCATACAGATACAGATATTATATATATTTTTTCCTTTTTTTTCAATATCAGAGTGACTGATGCATTTGACTTGCTGAAAGCCATGCAATTTGGAGTGAGGTACAAAACTGCAAATTGAGAAAAAGGATAGTGTTGAGTGTCAAGTGAATATAAAAGAAAATCTCACAAATATTTAACAAGACTATTTGTATCTTATATTAGCCTCTATGGATGCAAGTTGCTCAAAACTTCTCCCAGAATGACCCAATCAGATTCCAGGCTCTGTGTGCAACACAGCAACACCCCACCTTTTAACCAGTCACAAGATGAGAAAGAGAGAGATATATAGAGAGAGAGAGAGAGAGAGAGAGAGAGAGGCTGACAGAGATAGAGAGAGATGGAGAGAAAGATCTAGAGAATAATGGAGATAAAGAGTAAGAGGATCACACAAATTAAAAGTAGTACACAGAATACGGCTTCAAATCCGAAGCAGAAAGAAGCATGAGTGAACAATGGTTGTATCTACATATTTTTTCATCATTTATTAAAGAAAAAAAAACTTTCATTGTTTTTGTTTTTTACCTGAGATATTCCTTCAAGAACTTTCTTTTATGGTCTCATTGCACTTTTATATGCACGCGTTGTGTGCGCGTTCCCGTGTGTGCCTGCGCTCAGTCAGCAACGCTCCCAGGGGTGGGCACACTTTCTGAGGTAAGCCGTATAGACATGCTGTACTATATCTTTAAAAAAATTGTTGGTAGGAACTGCCCTTGGATTGACCTGCTTCCGCATCTCGGGCAGTGCCACTCTGCATGCGTTGTCCCTGATCTGTTAAGATTTGTCCAGCATGCTGTATTGTACTGCTCTACGCTGATATATAAAAAAAAAAAAACTGAGGCTCATTCTAGTTTTGCTTATTGCATCTGTCCAGTGCCAGGACAGCTTCACTCGAGTGCTGAATTTGACTCCCTTGCCCTCGTCTACTGAAAAAAATGAACGAGAAACCAAAACCCTCCTCCTCTAGCTGTTTGGTGTCCCAGCGATTAATTCCTTCCCTCGTTCATTAAGTAACAAATAAATGACTTCGGGTTTTCTCTAATGAGCTGAAGTAGACGAGAGAGTGAGAGAAAGAGAGAGAGCCCGTACGACTTACAGGAGGGAAGAACACATCCGAATAATGCATAATTTATATCCCCCTGTGGCGACCCAAATACAAACTGGTCTACACTCACTCTACGACCTATTAATACATGATTACAAATAAAAATTAACATTTAGATTTATGTTCTGTTCCATTATTTTCCAGCAAATCCTGTCAGGCTTTTTATTTCATTGGTGTTTTATTTCTTTATCGTTATTCTGCTTCCAAATTGGGATCAGCATTTTCCAGAAACGAGTGAAAACGGGTAGCACCAATGCACCTGGCCATGAGAGCGTTTGACGACATGAGGCTGCCCCACACACGTGTACGCGCACACACATGCGGCCTTTCTGTGCTTCAACAGCCAATTAAATTCACTCACAAACCCAATGGGCGTGGTCTCCGGCGCTCAACTCAACGTGCCTCCATGCCGCCCGAACAATACCTCCACCAGCCCCGTCCTAGCCCCCCCACCCCATAATCTTGAACCCCAAACCCCGCCCCCCCCATCCCACCCCCCCATCCCTGCCCTGCCCCTTCCACGGACACCATTTTTTCTACAGGTGCAAACAGAGCAGCCTTATTTCCTCTCTTTGAAAGAAGTCGACCCAGACTACGCAGGCACAGTTGAGCTGAACTCGAGAGCACGGTTAAAATCTGAAGTGGGAAGGCAATGCCTTCATTCCTGGGCCTTTTCACAAGCCAACACTAGAGAGAGTAGCAAGGTCTCTGCACCCGCAATTAGAAACAACACTGGGTGTTATTAGTCACACTGTAAGAGTTGAGGAGGATTCTGGGAGTTTTTTGAGTTTGCTGAGAGTTTTGCCTGCTGAGGTGCCCCCTCCAAGTACAAAGGAGGGGGAGGGGGCGGGGCTTTGGTAATGGTCATGGGTGGAAGGGCATTGCATAGACATCTTGCTACTGGTGTTCAGAACAAACTCTAAAAATTTTGGCATCAGGGAGAAAATGAGACAAAAAATAATAAGGAAACAACAAATCTCCCACCGCCATGTGTGTAGAGACAGACTGAGCCAAAGCGTTGGCCACCTGAACAGTCACTCTTTAGCATGGACGACCACTGTAATCTGAAAAGGCCCAGTGTGGATGTGGGCATTTGCTCTAACCTAGAATTAAAGTGCCCAACTCAATTGTCTTCCATCAAAACTTCAAATAGTCGAATCAGATGTTCTAGTGCTGGGCTTCGATACAATCCTGCAGCCACACTGGGACCTCTCAGATAAAATGGACGCCACTGTTCTTCAGGTTCCAGCCCTTGCCCGACGAGACAATGCCGTGGCAAGCTGAGCTCTCCCACTGGCTCCGTTTCGTGTTGTTGACACAAGTTCCTACCCAGCTCCTTAAAGCTCTGTAAGCTACATATCTCAGTAATCCCCCCCTCCCTTATCATAATCATGATCATTTACTAACTAAGCAGTCGCCTCCATCTCTGGCGCTTTACAAAAACTAACAGCTTCATACATTCTGTAACCCAATATATGCAGCCGGGGTTTTTTTTAGGAGCAAATTAGGTTAAGTACCTTCCCTTGAGGGTAAAGCAGACAGCGATGTATTGTCCGGGTTTGCACCCTTTAACTCTTGTGAACTATGGTGAAGCACTGAACTGCTGTCCTTGACGAGCCAGTCCAACCCCACTGTTGCTGCTAGTGCTCTAGCTGTCCTGACTGAGCCCAAGCGCAGCCCTTTCTACTCTAAAACCACAAGCATATGCCTCCCAGCATGCCTCAGGGGCCCTGCCCCGGTTCAGCCAATCAAAAGACACACAGCGGTCGAGAGGGGGAGGGACTTCGTCCTTGCAAGGGAGTAGGAATAAGGAGGGTGATTGGAAACCTCACAGGGGTGCTTTTCAAAATATGGACATATCCACATGCGTATGTGAGTGTGTACACACGCACATATACAGACATACAAAGCATTTATATACGGATACATTTTACTGCACTTTACAAGGGGGGCTGAGCCAATGCGTTAATTCTCCACTCTCACCCGCGTGTACGTGAGCATTGTATATAAATATTCTTTAATGTTGTTGTTTTACATCCTTGGTTATGGCCAAAATAAAAATCAAATAAAACAATCCCACAAAAAAGCACATTACAAAAAAAAGTATAAGTAAAAACAAAAAAATATATATTGCACCTTGCAGATGGGCAATATTTTCAGTTTGTCGTGTGTAACGTCAGTTCGACACCACTCGCTGTCCACTGCACTCTGCTGGTGACCCAAAGTGAGGTTCTGGGGGGCCGAGCTAGGCCAGTCCTGTCAGCTACATTCAGTTCAGAGCCATTGCAAAATTAACTTAACCGAAAAGCATTGAGAAACCCCATGACTTTAACCGAAGCCTATACTGCACAACCCAAGAGGCTAACGGGCTAACAGAGGCTAAAAATCTATTGCCTCTATTTCCATAAGGTTACCACACCACAAAGGTATTCGGTCCGGGTCTGATGTTGCAATCGTTTGACATTGTTTTTTGGTTGCGGTAAACGTAATTATCCCAGAGGGAGGAGAATAAAAATAATAACAAAAACCCAACACTGCCAGAGGGAGGGTCCGGCCTGGCATTGCCATTTTAACGGTTGAGGGCCTCAAAGCCTGACGGCTGGTTACTGTTGCAATGACTGCAAATGCATACCTGGGAAAGGTGCGCGTATGTCGCAATATATACATTTCTATACGCGCACACATGCCTGGCTGTTACTGCGCTTCTCTATTCCTTTTGAGTTCTGTCTTTGTGTGAGGTATGAGCGGATTGTGTTTCAATCTGAAGTGTTTTTTCTCTGTTATTTTCAGTTTCTGTTGCAATATTTTTTTTTACTGTTTGTGTTTTTTTTTTTTTTGCAAAGTCATTGTTTTCTTAAAAAAAGAAAATATTCCTGTTTACATTTGTTGTACATTTTTCCTGATATAAGGGACGGACAACAGGACAGACACACAGACGACAGACCAGTTGGCTTATCAATACAGACTTGAGGTGAGGTGAAAAAAAGTGAAGTTGTTGTCTAGGTTACACTGCACGCATGACTACGGCTTTTTTCTTATCATTTTTTTAAACACAGAGCAGTTAAGCATCAACAAAATAAAACAGACATTGAGATAAAACGAAATAAAATGAAAAAAACAAACAAACAAAAAAAATCTAAAAACAGCTCAATCTCCAAGTTCTGAACTTGTTCCAGAGTCTTTAAAGTCATCTTTTGTTACATTTTGTTTTCAGGGTTTTCATTCTTTCCTTATAATCTTTTCTTTTTTTAAATTCCCAAACAAAATAAGATTAGACTCAGAAGGTTAAGCAGCATTGTAACTCCTTGTGTCACACACACATCCAGCAAGCTCACAATGCAGAACAACACTATTGCGAGAGATCTTTTTCTTGGTCTTTTTTTTCTTTTACATTTACATTTTTTTTCATTCGTAAGAGGGTATCATTCTGTACCCATGTGAATGGAATGACGTTTCTTCTCTTTCATGTTTTAATTCTTTCTTGATTGACACTTAGCAATGAAATGATGCTTCTTTGCGAGGAGAGGGCAGGGACTGGGGCAGGGGAGGTGTTGAGGGTTGGGGTTGGTGGGGTAGATTTTCAGTTGGGGCGGTGGGTCTGGTGATGAATCCACTCTCCAGGAAGAGATGGCCACCTCTTGGAGAGCATAGCCGATGCGGGGCGTGCGGGAGTTGCTCAGGAGTGAGGGAGAAGGTGCTGCTCCGCCATGCTGGTGTGGTATTTGATTGATCGCGCCTGAGTGAGAGGAGGCGCAGCTTCAGCTGTGCTGGTGCGATTGATCGCGCCTGAGTGTGTGGTTAGTTTCAGCCGGGACCGCACACTGCCCCTGTGTTCCTCTCTCTCTCTCTCTCTCTCTCTCTCTCTCTTCTCTCTCTCGCTCTCTTTCTTTCTACCCCACAAGTTTTGTCACATTGCTTCCTGGATCACCATTTAACTCCCACCCCACCCCTCTCCTTCCCACGTTCTGTTTTCGGAGGAGGTCGAATGGGGCAACAATTCCCTCTGTCCCTCTTTTTTTCCCTCTGATGAATTCCATTCACAGTCATTTTGGTGGTCGCGTTCTACGGACGGCTGAGCCTTGCCAACCTTGTCTCACAAGGGGCAGGCTCTCCTTTCTGTGCCACGCCCAGCCACTGCAAACCTACAAAGGGGTGGGGGTAGGGTTTCTTTGGGCCAAGGGATTCTGGGAAGGGGTTTTATACATAACAGGGCCAATACCCAATACACAGTGCTAAAAGTTAGAGGTGCAGAAGGGGGAGGGGGAGGGGCTAAATGGGGAGGGGGTGAGGTAAGGAAGTAACCCTTCACTCATGCACCCAGGCCCCTCCCCTTCCCCCTCCCTCTTCAACAGTTGCCAATTCATAAAAAATCCTTAAAATGTGAACTATTACACATACAAATTTTGTTTGTTTTAATACTGACAGTGCAGTAATGGGGCTTTATCACTCTCGAGTCACCTCTGTTTGACAGGGCTGATCGGGAGTCTTGGGGTAAGTGCACGTTTAAAGGGGGTAGGTGAATAGTCGACGCATTACATTAGAATGGGGGGGCAGGGTAGCAGGGCCACTGCTTTAGTGCAAAAAATACTAATGGCTGGATCATTGGGGGGGGGTTTCTGGGGGGTCTGCTTGTGGCGGGGGGCGTGGAGGTTCGAGCCAGGAGAAGAGT
The DNA here is from genome assembly GCA_022829145.1 of Albula goreensis. Classification (NCBI taxonomy): domain Eukaryota; kingdom Metazoa; phylum Chordata; class Actinopteri; order Albuliformes; family Albulidae; genus Albula; species Albula goreensis. Next base: position 9,615,145 of record CM040762.1, read on the forward strand.
GGACTTGGGGTTTGGTAGGGTTTGGCGATCGGTGATTGGCCAGTCACCCTGCAGTTGCAGTGGGAGGAAGGCTCTTTGTGGGACCGGTCCAGTAGTGCGCTAGCTAGCGTCGCCAGGGCTGGCATGGTGTGGTCAGGTGGTGCGATGGCAAAGAGCCTGGACTCTTCTCAGATTTGCCTGTATGTTGGCCGAAACCCCCTCCCCCTCTCCTTCTCCCCAAGAGCTCCATGAATCACTGCTTGGCATTCAGATGAGGATTTTTTTTCTTTTCCCTCAAAAACAGTGCTTTTATCCCTCTGGCCTCGGCTTGGCTGCTTTGCTCTTTTCTTTTCTCGTTCCTCTTTTGCTTTTGTAGATGCGGTTACAGTCGTGGTGGCGGTCATGGTTAGCCACCGCGAATCCTCCGTTTCACCACCTTGTTGATTTTCTTCGGTCTTGAAAGAAAGGGGAACCCAAAGTGACACTTGGTCCCGCTTTTTCCAATATTCAAAAACAAAATTCAAAAAAATCAAAAAATCAAGAACCAAAATTAATCCCAAAAATAAACCAAGCATCTCCCCCCTTCTCCAAAACAGCCAAACAAACAAAAAGAGAGAGAGAAAGAAAAAAGAAAAAAATCACAATAGTCCAATGGTGGCCCCTCCAGTTTTCAGTGGTGTTACAACCTGACTGTGTGGAGGACAAGTTATCAAGTGAAGTCAACATCGGAGACTATGAGGATCACATTGTGTGTGTGTGTTCTGTGTGTGTGTGTGTATGTGTATGTGTGTGTGGGGTGGAAGGAGCTGTGGGCAGCTGCCCTGAGAGGTCAGAGGTGAGGTAGCACAGGAGCCGGTCAGCGCAGGGGCAGTGCTCCAGCCACAGCCTGAGGTGCCCACCCAGAGGTAAGTCACGCCCCCTCCTGTTGGCTCTCAGCCAATCAGAGGGCTCGCGGAGTAAGAGTGGGCCAGTAGAAGAGGGCAAGCGATTCTGCTCGCCCTCTGACCCCCTCCTGTTCTGTAGGCCAGGCCAGTGGCACTGTTACCTGCTTGCTAATATGCGGCTAAATTTTGAGTTCTGAAAGTGTGTGTTTGTGCACAGTATGAGTGTGGGTGTATGCATGTGTTTGTGTGTGTTCATGGTATACACTATAATCATGGACGTACACTGCCCCCAGACAAAACATAAGTGAAGATGACCTAAAGTAGTGAGCTGTAGGTTGGGAGGTAGGGAGGTAGGTTGTGGGGGTAAGCCTAGTAGGGCTCTCCCAGAAATGAGTTGGCGATGTAGATCTAAGTGCTATCATGTTGGGGTTAAGGGGTATGGGGATATGGGGGAAAGAGATGGGAGGGACTCTGTGAGACTATCCTTCAAAGGCACTCAAGAGGGGGGTGGAGCTGCTAGACTGGGGCCTTGCGAATGACCTGCCATCAACCCTCCCGCTCTCTGTCGTTCATGTACAGCTCGTAGATCTCTTTCTCTGCTCTGAAACTCACTTGCTTATTCTTCCGCACCCCCCCCCCCCCATACCACCTCCTCCTCCTCCTCCACTCCACTGCACTGCAGTGACTTTCCCGTGGGAGGAAAGGGCTCAATTGTCATTCAAGAGAGAACCTGGAGCTGGCAGGGGTAGTGTGGACAATGACAAGGCAACTCTGCACTGCAAGAGAGGCAAGGAGAAGGACACATAGCCGACAGTAAGTAATGAACTGCGCCTGACAATGCTGTTGGTTACTTAGCGCCAGACAGCTCAATACCGGGGGGGGAGGTGGGGGGTTAGTGGGTGGTGTGGGGCAGTCTATGACCGGACACAGGTTACTGTACCTGATAACTGGTCATGGTTTTGATGGCATCGTACCTCAGAAACAGCCTTAGAGGCATTGGGAGGTCTTATCTTTGAGCCAGAGAGCGGGTTTGTAAAAACATCATTTCATGCCTCACATCTGAGCCCGTGTTTGATCAGGAAAGCGATGAGGAGACTGGCATGGCGTTTCTCCTCCAGTTGAGAGTCTGGCTTTTGAGACATTTCGCCTGAGCAGCTGTTAATAGTAATGATCTGAAAGGCTTAATTTCTTTTCACTGAGTGTGATTTGTTTTGTGTGGGAGTGACTCTACGTGGGAACAGCTGTTTTCCCTGAATCGACGGCTCCCGTCAACGACAGACGCCGACCCAATGCTGGGGTGGGGTCGGGTGTGACGTGCGGCAGAACTTAAGGTGCCCGGGCAGGAGGCGGGCGGGAAAGCCATGAAAATCGCCAACGCAGTGTGGCATAGGGAGGTGTCGAAAAACCCGCAAGTTACTGACACCCAATCAAAAAATCCTAAAAATCTCTACAGACAGAAGGGCCACCCAACTGGTTTTTTCTGAAATGTTGAGGGGAGACAAAAACCAAAAATAAAATAAAAAAAAACAACAAAAAAATACGTGAAAAGCCTTTGTCGGTGACTGCTGCTGGTGTTTTGATGTCCGATGCTCAGAGATGCAAGTCCCAAACTGTTCCCCCACCCTTCCCCCCTGTCCGCACACCCGTCCCGCCGTCGGGTGCTCAGACGTCCTGGTCCTCGAAGACCTCGAGGAAGAGCGGGGGAAAGAGTTCGGTGGGACACTCCACCTTCATGTGCAGGAAGCGGCTGGCGTGGCAGGCCCCGATCATGCGCAGGTCCGTCACCTTCATCAGCAGCTTGGGCCAGAAGTGAGGAATGTTGTGCTTGCGGTAGTTGATGTAGTGTTCGAACGCCAGCAGGTACGTCTCCTGGCACTTCTCAATCTTCTCCACGCAGGTGAGGCCCGAGCGATCTGAAACGGAGAGTGAATTAGACAGAGAAAGAGAGAGATAGAAAGAGAGACATACAAAGTTGACTTTGGCTAGGTTTCATTTTGGTTACACCCAAAAACACCTCGGGCCATATTCTTATGACAGTACAGTTTTACCACTTTCTTCAAATATTCCCTCTTAAAAGTCACAGAAATGCTCAATTACGCATAACAATGACATGATTTACACTCATAGACATATCAGCAAATTCAAATATCACTGATCTCGGTGCATAATTCTACAACATGAAAAACAGAGAATTACAGGGAGAGACTACAAGATCTCCAGCAGTCCATTTTTATTAATTTCTTTTAAACACTCCAATAAACCTCCCTCCTCCTTTAACTGAGATGTACTGTAGCAGATTACAGGCTGGATTTACTATGGTGATAAGCCTAATGCAGAAAAATGCAGGCTCGATGTGTTTGCATTAGGCATGAACCTAATGACCAATCTACCAAGAATTGTTATATAAACCACATAATTACATACACTCTCTAAAGAAACTGTGTTCTCATAGCAAGTTGCTGACACACTGTGGAATGATAAAAAATGAATAGCCCTGTTACCTAGTTAAGTCTAGCAGTACATATGCAACAACAGGCTATTTTCAGGGTAACCGGAGAGAACATAACCCTGAAATATGAAAACAGCCACAAATACCTAAATCATATAAAACAAACCTCCTTGGTGTCATAGGCTGAACAGTTATTCATCTGTCTTTTATGAAGACTCAAAGCACAAACGGACTGCAATTTACACAGACAAAGCTAAATGTAAAAAAAGATGTTACTATAGCATGAAACTTGAAAGTTGTTTTAGTGAACCTATTCTGCCACTTTTGGTAGTTATGCTACCTCTTGTATAGGTCTATGAAAATGAGGTTTTTACATTGTATAGGCTTCTGTAAATTTGAAATAATACTTCATGGACTCAATTTCTGAGTTCACTTTTGGTGTTATTAAATGTATCCCAATTATGATAAACTATCCCAGTTTGATTTATTTGCCCATTATGAGTGGGTAGTGAGTCCCACGCACTGCTCTTGCTATTGAACTGCTTGATATATGTGAGCAGCGAGCACTGAGAAGGCAGGGCCATTCGCTTCAATGCTAACGGCAGTTAATGCTGAAGTGTCTGTTTACTGATATAATTCAAACTGTTTTTTTCATATTTTTGTACACCCCCGGCCCCCCCAAAAGACGTTGCATCTCTTTTGTTTCTTTTTATACATCGTCAGACATTGTAAAGGTCGGCTGATGTCCTGCCTTCCTGGGAGTTCTCACATAATCTGTTTTAATAAAATCATACTGTTTTTCTTCGGAACAACAACTTATAATATCAAATTATATCTAACAACAACTAATAATAACTAACTAAAGTTAATGGATTTTATTATTTTGCACACAGTGCATGTTAAATAAACTGGACAGTAATTTCCTGGATCCACTTTATTAAACATTGATACTTAGCCTTTATCCGGTTTCCAGTAACATATATTTTTACAGATTGCAAGATTTCAGCTAATGCTCCACAGATGATCTCACAAAGACCTGAGAACCCCCGAATATAATGTATTTCATCAACGCCTGCTGGCTTATTCATTCTAACGTTTCTTTTCCAAATCCTTCATCATTCGTTACATCAGCGTTATGCTGTACTTCCTGAGTATCACTTGCTACACTTGAACTATCGTTATGCTCTTCTCTGATTACATGTATTATCCCCAGAGTAGGCATTTAAATAGACATTGCATCTTATTCCTCACCAAGGTTCTCATCAAGTTCAGATGTTGTATGGATGTGTCCTGCTTTTGCTGTTCTTTCAATTGGTTAAATTATGCTGTTCAAAGATGGGACAGCATGTCTATGAGATGGCTTCACACACACACACTTCAGCAGAGCATGACAGTGTTCACTTACTCAAAGTCAAACTCACACACTCAATAACTACAAGCGGAAAAGGAGGATTGTATCTTTTGAATTTGTGTATGTTGGCAAACAATTTCATCCTCACAGCTTTAGGTTTTTATTTATTTTTCAGCATTGATTTAATCTATAAGGACATTTAATTAAAATGGAGGCCCTCTGGACTGCAGTGAAAGCTCATTCATGGGTTTGTGGGAATGGAGGTCAGAGATTTATGATATCACTAAAACCAATTCCAGTTCAAACGCCAAAACAAATGGTGCCTACTGATGCCATAAGAACCACCTCTGTCTGATACGTCTCGATTGCAATCATCCAATTGTTGATGACCTTCCTGCTGTTTGCTCAAAAGGCCTAGGTATCCTAGCAAGCTAGTCACTGAAAATTTGTTTAGAACATTAGGATTTTTTTTTTTAAATCTGCCCCCCACAATATTGAAGAGTAATTTTACTCTTGCTTTTGTTGGTGTGTTTTCTCAGTGAAGTGCGCCTTTTGAGAAAACATTCACACTATTCCAAACACCATAAAATTTTCCAACAATGGCATGTCGGGGGACATTGGGTAAGTGTGCAAGTACCTCTGATAAAGATTTATTTGTCCATGGTGGAGACTGTTGACTTAACTTATCTTTCCTTACTTTTGGAATGCTTGTGCTGCATGTTGAGAGTAATTCCTTTAAATCTGAGCCACGTCTCACTAACAGTTTCATTGTTTAAATGCTGCTCCCAGATCCGACTGCACAATATATACGGCCCAGGATGGGAGGAAGTTAAACAAGGCCTACGCAATAAGTTACACAGCGGGATATTTGGCTCAATGGCATGGCATTGCTACAGGAATGCTGACATTCACACTTCCATTCTGATAAGCCCCACCTCAGCCAGTACAACCACACCCAGAGGCCAACCAATTCTCATAGACTAAAGGTATTTAGATGGATTGAATACTGCCTCCATCAATATTTTACACCAGCGGTCCCCAAAGCTGGCCCTGAAAAGCCATAAATAGCTCATAATCAACCAGTTAAACCCACTGATTACACAGTTTACTCACCTTATCTGTGAGTAAACCAGGTGGAAAGCCTGGGGGATCTCTAGGTTTGTCCCTGTTTGCCTCAAACTGTCTGTATCACAGCTAGTGCCATGCCATGACAAAATGTCCGCCAATGCTCCTGCTCACCTATTTACATCCCAATCAATTAAAATTTCCAACGCTGGCACAATTGTGTCGATACAGCACTTTTTACAAGATGATTGTCACAAAGCAGCTTTACACAGACACCAGGCCTGTGACCCCCTACAGCTAGCCTATGGCAACAGTAGCAAGCAAAAGCTCCCTGGCTAAAGCAAGGAACCTTTGAGCAGAGCCCAGCTCATAGAGGGAGGCCATCTGCTTCTGGACAGCACCCAGCAGTCTTAATGAGTCTAACAGCAGAGAGAATTAGTGCACGCTGTCTGGCCAGTGTGGGCCGGTGGAGAGGTCCAGTTTCTCGCATGGACAGGCAGGAGAGCAGAGCTCACCGTTACCAATCACAGCGCTGCCTCACCTGAGCTCATGAGCAGCACGGCCTGCAGCAGCGCCACCTCTGAGTCGTCCAGGTTGAACTGCGCCAGGCTCTTGCCCAGGTCGAAGATGGCATCCGACACCACGCCCAGGCCGCCATTCTTCAGCTGCTCGCGCTTGACGGCCATCTCGCCGCTCAGGGTGAGCGTCTCGCTGTCGGGGTCGTAGCGCACGGCCGCCCGCAGGGACATGATCTCCATGCAGCAGCCTTTCAGCAGGATGATCTGGTCTTCACAAGGCAGCTGCACAGGTGAGGGAGAAGAGTGAACACTGTGACCGCGACATGACCACAACATGACCGGCCTGACAAACCCAAAGCCTGAGGTCCTGTTATGGTCACACACTACTACCTCCAACACTGTGTTGTTATGGGAGGAGCCAGGTGCATGGCTGCAAGTGGAAACAGGTCCCATTGAGAGAGAAACCATGAAACCTTCAGTCTGCATTCAAACTAAGAAAATTCAGTCCTCCTCTCACAGCAATGTGTTATGACTCATGGCTAGAGTTGAGTGAATAATAATAACTGTAATCAGCATGACATTTAAGATGACAAACACTCATGCTGATAATAGTGCCCTGTAACACCAGTCAGCCATTCATTAATTACACTCATAGACATATGTAGACCCTTGGCAGAAACAAATGAAACAAATAGATAATAACAAAGGCGGACACAAACGGACACATAGACACCACACACAAACTCTCCTTCTCTCTCTCTCTCTCTCTCTCTCTCACACACACACACACCTACATATATACAAAGGCTTATAGACAGGGAAAAAAATGTGAGCGATGCCAGGTGAGAGACTGACCTCAGAGAACATGGGCAGTTTTTTGGCAAAATCGACGACACGGGTTATAGCGGGGGTGATAATCTTGGTGAACTCGCTGAAGGCCTCCAGGTCCACCTTGTCCCCGTCTGATGTGGGCGCCACCGGGGACTGGCCGATGTCCTCTGGCTGTGGGGGGAGGGGACACAGGCAGTGGGATGAGGGCACAGGTGCCAATGTTGTGGCCATGCACACAGTCAGTTAGCTTTGACAAATTGGTGACACTACCTTCATGGTGGCATAAACACATACCCCTATATTTACATTATGTTTGGCCATTTGGCTGACTCTCTAACTGCGTAACTTACCTTGCTTTTTTTTTCTACTTGCATACCATTTGTACAGGTGGATTTTTGCAGAAGCAACTCAGGTGAAATACCTTGCTCAAGGATACAACGGCAGAGCCCCACCTAGGAATCAAAACTACCCTGTTGTCAGAACAAGCCCAGATCCTTCATGACTGTACTCCATTTCCATGTCATTTGTAACCATTCAGCAGACATTCTTATCCAGAGCGACCTACACAAATTTTATTTTAACAATAATCCATCTATATGGCTGGATGTTTACTGAGGCAATTCAGGTGAGATGCTTTGCCCAATGGCATAATGGCAAAAGCCTACCTGAGAATTCAACCTTCAACCTTTAGGTCCCATTCTATTATACACTACACTGCCATCCCACACTACCTTGATATTTAGAAATACTATGCGTATCAGAAATATGGGTTTGGGGAACGTGTCAGAGAGAGACACTGGCAATGAACTGTAAAAAGCAGGGTACTGAAAAAGTGCACAGTTGCACTGGGATACTATACTCCAGTAGAGTAGCTAAGAGGGAGTAGCTAGGGAGTAAACTGAAGACCATGGGGTCAGGGAGATTAAACAGGGTTAGAGGACCCACTTGACTCATTTTGCAGTTTTTCAGCTGATATATCTCATGCTGTAGCTTGAAATTGCTGTTGTACAAAGTCCAAGTCAGTATTTTGACTGCAATATTCTATATATTTGCTTCCTCCAAAAATTATTTCCCATGTATCTTTATGTATTTTTTTTTGCATATTTTACAATTGTGACATAGCTATCCATTTTGTAAAGGGCATACTTTTCTGACTAGTTTGTTGAACCCATTCCTACTTCGATTGTTTGGAGATTGTTTTCAAGAAAAACTGAGTAAAACTGGCTGAAGTGAAGACAGCCCAGTTGGCTGGTATCAAAAAATAATCCTAATTACATCAGTGAGAGTGCCTCAAACGAAGTTTAAAGTGCTTAAGCATCAGACGTGTTTTTGGAACCACACGCTCCAGTGATAAATGGGGGCTGTGACATAGTTAGCATGGCAAGGACACGGCTTGGTTATACATCTGGGGTTTCAAAAAGCGACAAAGTTTCACATGAGCGACTTTGAATTGAAAATCATCTGCAATTAAAGTATTTCAAAGGGGCTACAACATCTGCTTCAGGGTAGAAGAGTAATCACATCTGAGCTGGGTCCCATTGGAAATGTTGTCCCCCAAGGATGGGTGTCTAAATAAAGTCATTAGTAGTAATTCTTTTAAATTTGCCAATGATACAACACTCACAAACAGTTTGGAAGGTACTGAAATTGAAGTCAACACTAATTACATTTTTAATAAGATCCAGAGTAGGAAATATGAGTATCTGCGAAATGAATTAGAACATTGCTGAATGTCATCTCCTCCAGGAAGGTAATAACTTGTGAAGGGGGGAAGGGGTGTCGTTGGGGGTTGTTGTGTTTAGTATTGAAAAGACTTGGATGTCATTTACCAATCTGGATTGAGAGACTGTGCGAGATCTGCCGCAGCAGGTAAAAAAGGCAAACAGGATGTTGGGATTGAAGCCCAGCAGGTAACATTAATGTCATTGACTGCCTATTTCAGACCACACTGAGAGTTGTGTCTCGGTTTCGGCTCCAGTATTTACGTTCAAAATAAGGTGACAACACTTGCCAGTATTTAATTGACAGTTTATGAAGTGAAACTTAGCTGTCTACTATAACGGTCCAATGCAATGGACAAAACAGAATATATTGTTGCTGTGTTTATTACAGAACTATACGATGTCAATTTCACACAAGTTAGTTACATAGCTGCAACGGTCTTTGTCATCATTTGAGTTTGGACTTTCAAAACAGAGCAAGAAAGAGACTAGGAAGAAGGCAGCCGAGCCTTTTAAAATGCATAAACAGTATAAGACGAGAAGGCTACAGAAAATTCCTTAAGTTGAGTTCTGTCAGCAGAATAAGAGGGTATAGATGAAAATGAATTAAGAGGCTGAACCGATACTTGGAAATGTTTTTATAGCACAGCTATGAAAGCTATGAAGTACTTTACTGGGACTCATAACAGAATAGAAGACCCTTTGAAAGACCTCCTTAACTTCATTATTTTTATTATCTCTGCCAGGGTTTGTACTGTACTACACTTTACTGTTCTGCATGTTTCATCTGTGATGTAGGAATGAAGCAGTTTTCAGATGCAATACAATATATATATATATATATATATATATATATATATATATATATATATATATATCAGATCTAATCTAAACAAATCTAATCCAATTAACATAATGCTATATGAATTATGAGTGACATTAGCATGAGCTAAAAGTGTTCTGATGCAGTGAGATTAATTGTTTTATTGTATTCCACACTTTGTATACCCATCTTTGTCAAATTTACTTTAAATAGATACACATATACCACATGTTTAATGTGTGACTATGAAATCCAAAATAAAAATGAAAATGTGGTCTAAAAACAATTAAGGGAAGAGAAAAACAGTAGGCAAAAAGAAGAGCCAGGATGGCCTGAATGGCCTTTTCTCATGGATTCATTGTGTTTTTTTTCATGTTTCTTTCGACTCGAGCCCTGAGGATTATGGAAGAAATCCTGGGAGGGGAGGCTGCAGTTTTGATACGTTTCTGAAACCCGCGCTGCCAAGGAACAAGCTGTACAAAAGGGCTGCATAATGCTCACCAAAAGGTTAAGAGTCAGCAATGTAAGCTACCTCATGTCACCATCTGCAGAGAAAATAACTTGTGAAAGAGATCTCTGTGTTGCATGTCTAAGTCGGGGCTGAAAAGGGCAAGAGTGCACTAGTACAAAGGCGGTTCTTCAAATACGGCAATTTGAGACAATCGGATTACCTCGGCCACGAAAATAAACACCAAATGAAACGTCAGGGTTTTTTTGGCTCCAAGGGCCTTGGTGTGTGACTCCTCATTACACTCCATGTAAGTGTCTATGTGTGTGTGTGTGTGTGTGTCACCGTTTCTGTGTGGGTTGAGATATCTGTGCATTTGAAAAATGGTGGGTTTGTTGTACCTAAATTCTTTACGTTCATTCTCATCTTCACTTGCTCTCTCTCTCTCTCTCCCCTCCTCTCTCTCTCATAAATCTGGCCCCTCAGGTCCAACTCTGGGGTCAGTGCAACATGACGCCATGAAGCCAATCTGAAAGGAGCTGTAGGCTTAAACCTCACGCTAGGTCAGTGCAGTAGCTCATATGAAAAACCTGAAAGCTTTCAGAGCCATGCATCTCCTGAGCTTCTCGGCCAGTAAACAAGCATCTGATGAGCATGCTCAGAGCCGAGGAGCCCAGACGCTGCAGCTTCGAGCGCGCAGTGAGTCATTAGCCTACTGTGCACGTCCATAGCCGTGAGACAGAAACGCCAGCCTCCCACTGGGTGGTGGGGTGGGCCTAACCCAGCCAGGGCTCCTCAGGTCACCGCTGTATTAGCTCCTTCTAATGACGTGACAGGCGCTAAGGCTAATGGTTATTAAGTGAGAGATACCTTGTTCCGCTAAAGGCTGCTAGCCCTCCAGTAGTGTGAGGAATAGTATCTTGCATGCAGGCAAATGTTGTCAGCAGAGTGCAAGTGTTAAAGCTGTCATATCTTTCTTTTTTTTTGCAGAAATCACATTTCAAAACTGTTCAAAAATTGTACTGTTTCAGTATATCACAGTACATCTACTATTTTTATCTGTATGTTACCGATACATTATAGTCATTTTGATTATATGACTTGATACGAATGCGAACAGAATGGTTTGTAGTTTTTTTTGCTGTAGCGGATACAGTTACATTCATTGTATTCTTTCATTTAGCAGATGCTCTTATCCAGAATCACTTCCAATTTAAGATAGCATAAGTGCATCCACATGTGCTAAATGAGCAACAGTAACATAAACCAGGCTAACAACACTCCCAAACCAGAGAATGTACATGCAACATCAATAAAGCTTTAATGGACATGTTTAAGTATGTACAGAATCAAATAAGGAACGGAACAATTCTGTACAGGAGAATGGGGCCGGGAAGGGCTAATTCAGCTCATCTGGTGTGTGTATGTCTGTGTTTGCAAGTGTGCATAATCTAGTATGTCTGTGTGCGCCTGTTTGTGTTCTAGCATTTGTATGTTCATCAGAACATTTTTGTGAGACACTGTGTACCCACATTTATATGAAGGTCGGGATATTTTTTTTGAGAGAGAGAGAGACAGAGAGAGAGAGGAGAGAGAGCGAGAGAGAGAGAGCGAGAGAGAGCTACAGAATGTCCCAATTCGTCAGGCGTGGAGAACCACACAGCTGCTCCTGACGTGACCTCAAGTCCTAGCCCTGAGTATCCTGCCAGCCAATCAGATACTGCCATCCAAATGCACCTACTGACAAGAGCCTCTTTCCCTTTTCCCCTTCCCATAAATTCAGCTCGTCCCAGCTCCCCTGACAACACACACCGCCCGCTTCCCCGAGCTGCACCAATCATGGTCGTCGCACTGTGCCTCGGATCGGCCCACAGCTTTACCTCCTTGGGACGGCCTCTCACTGCCGATTCCCCATTTTTTCCATCCTTTTCACAAATGAGCCGGTTTCCGTGCTGCCTTCTCCCTGTTGCCTGGCAACGTCAACACCTTGACCCCTGCCATTCACTGCAGCCGTTGCCATAGCGCCGCACGTCTCTCCCGGAAGCTCTGGCTTCTATTCCTGTCTGCGCACGTTTCACCTGTTGCTGGGGGCTGCGAGGCAGACTGCAGGCTGGCAAAACCCACCTCCCAAATGTCTTTAATCATCTCTGACTAGCGCCCCCTAGTAAAAGTGTCTCTCCACGCATCCACATATTAAAAGTGGCAAGACTCGAGCATGCAATCTACATGGACCCTCAATGTCGGTAAGGACTAAATTGAGTACAGAACCCTTTGGAATTACATATGAGCACAGCAGAATTTAGGCCACAGAATCCCCCAGGGATTAGGCAGAATTAGGTGGACATCCCAGGGGATGCAGTACACACTCTACGAAAGCTTTGATGGCACCCGAGTAAAAAGAAGGAACAACGAGGGCTGGGAGTCAGACAGGGAAGGACAAACAGCTAGATTCCATACAGGGAATGCCAGAAGACAGAAAGACAGGAGAACAGAATGCAGTGTACAGAAAGACAGACAGACAGATAGATAGATGTAGCTACACAGGCAGAAAGATGGGAAAGAGTCCCTGACTTACCAGAAACTTGCGCTTTTGTTTCCAGTGCGAGCCCTGGGCGTTGGTGTGGCGGTGGGCCTCGGTCACCAGGCGGATCAGCTCCCACTCCGAGCTGGTGGGCTCGGGCCGGTTCTGCAGGGTCTTCACCATCTCCTCCTTCCTCCTGCGCTCCCGGTTTTCTTCGATCAGGCGCCGCTTGGCCACCCGCTTAGAGTCGTCCAGTACCACTGAGAGAGGAGGACAGAGATTTAATCACTCACTTTGTGCATTTCTTAAACGCCTTGGCACTGTACTGGCTTTCCAGCCAATAAACTGTCATTGAGTTGACAGAAAGAGTGGGATGGGGGGTAGGGGGAGCTACTGCATTTAATTTATAGTAATTAACCTTTTTTATGTTGAGTGGTGTACCTGGAAGAGAAGCATACTGCTTATTGCACAAACCTGTTTTTTTAACTCCCTTGACAATACTTGTTCATATCATCAATAATGGACCTTTAAATTTAAATCAGGAGACAGGAAGGAGAGGGCGAGAGACAGAAAGGGGAGAGAAGAAGCATACAGTCCTGCTGAGGTACAGAATAAAATCAGCGATTCATTATAAAGTGTGCGGTATGTGAAAATAATTACAAATTCACATGATGATTACTTTCCTAAAATAAAGCTTTGTTCACAAGTTTGCATCCCACAGAGCAAGTAAAGAACAGAGGTGTGCAAAGGAAAAGATGCTGGCATGTCCTCACCAGCATGCGTGTGTGTGTGTGTGTGTGTGTGTGTGTGTGTGTGTGTGGCAGTGTCAGCCTGTTCTAAACATGTAAGCAGTGTGTCATGAGGGTAACGGGGCAGTGAGATATAGATGAAAAATCAGCGTGCGGTTTGCGTGTTCCAGAAGCAAAGCGTAACGTTCCACTCCAACCTTGACAAGGACAAGGTCAGGAGAGCGAAGGCAAGGACAAGCTGACGGTATGTCAGAATTCCCCATATGTTGCCCTGGAAACGCTTTATGAATAAACCTTGCTACATTAAGCGGAACTTTAACTTCGGGTCTGTTAACTGTCCAATCAAATGACTAAGTTCTGTCAAGGTCATAGAAAAAAAAAATCATATACACCCTTATTGATAATACATATGTGACATTATCAATAAGAATGAATAAAAAAATCTGTGACAGTAAGACAATCTTAATAGTTATGGTTTAGTTGACTAAAACAGTCAAACTATGTTGTGTACACATAAATAACATTTGAAAATTGAAGAACCACGACTTTACATAATTCCTTTAAATAATTCCTTGTATGCTTTTTCACTGTTTGTGATTTTGGATACTACATCATATTTATAAGCTGCAAATACTGCTATGGCCCTCTACATCAATTCAGGAGAGCACGGACAAGCACATGCTGTCCTATTCAACAAACACGTGATGTCGACCGTGCGTCTTCAAATAATGCAAGTTCTGCCTGCACAGATACGAGTTTGAGTGTGAGGCTTCTCCTGTTCAGCTCTGTGCAGGCAGACTGGGATTGACCTGCAGACCTCACCAAGACCAATTATGCCTGCCCTGCAGAGCTGCCTGGATATGGCCAGCAGCAGCATGGTTCACACTCAATCACATTATTCTTTATCCAAAATAACAAAACTGAGTCTCATTCTGACACTCAAGGAATATCTTCAAAACAAAACAAATGGGGGAAATGGGGGAATGTTTACCCCGATATACCCCAATATTCTATGAGTGTTTTGGGGAAACAAAAATGGTAGGCTGGCAAGATCCTTCCTCAACGACAGCACAGAACTCAATGTGCGTGTGACCATGAAGGAAAATTAGCACATGTAACCACAAATGATGGGATTAGCAGCGTGAAACTGGCAGTATCATTTTAAAATACTGTCTCATTTCCTGGATTAAAATAATATGAAACGACCTGTCTTTCATATGCAAACGATGCTTACATTTCAGCGAAAAGGTCAGCGTCACCTGTGAAACGCTATAAAGAACACCACTGAGGATAATTGGCACGTTCCACAAGAGTGAGTGTAATGTCAGGAAAAGTCAGGCCTAAGCTGTGACTATGCTGTGTGCTGCAGGGACCCACACTCAGCATAGCAAAGAAGACTTTTTGTTTTGTTTCTTGGGTTCATGGATGGATTTACGATTTCGACGGAACAGAACATTCTAGAAGCAGAGCACGTCCTCAGTTGGATGCACTAAAACCACTGATAATTGCATGACTAAGCCCGCACCATATAGATAAGCGAGGATCTGCACAGTGTCTGGTCTTAACTGATGCCCGTGGACAAGCAATTTCTACGACTCCAGATGAAAGACAGTTTAAGGACACGCTCTGGTTCTGGGTTTAATTTGAGACGTGAAAGAAGAAACTACACATGAAACTACAACGTTTCGGTACTACATCAAAGGTAAGGAACATTTCTGATGAAGTGTCTGCCTCAGATCATTGGCCCAACACTCGGTCTGGGACAACAGTCGCTTTATGCGTCTTGTTTTCGACTCTAACTGTAACGATGCTTTCATTTGAGGATCACTACACAAGCAAGTTGTGTACATGGGTTGTAAAATCCAACAGTTGGCTTCGATTTAGTCTGCCATCTTTACTGCCGATATTTATCTTTCATATTACCTCTACTGTAATACAATGCTGCAATGCAAAATAAATGTACAGTAAAACACATGTTTGCATATCTTGTCCACAAAAACACACTTTAAAACAACTTTAAAATCTAGTGTTTAGTTTGTGTGTGTGTGCGTGCCTGCGAGCATCCACATGCATGCATGTGTGTGTGCATGGATTTTTGTGTGAGTACCCTTATAGCAAGTGTCTTTCTCTGCATTTGTGTCTTGCCGCTTTCCCTGTGTGTATTGTGTATGTGTGTGTGTGCATGTGTGTGTCCACTCCCTGTGTGTATGTTTGTGCACAGGGATAAGAGAAAGTATGTACAGTGCTGTATCACACTCACAGTCCATGGCCATGCCCACGGAGATGCACTTCTTGAAGCGGCATAGCTGGCACTGGTTGCGGGTGATCTTGTCGATGATGCAGGAGCCATCGTACTTACAGGAGTAGGAGGGGTGCAAGTTCTTCTGAATGGTGCGTCGGAAGAAACCCTAAGAGAGAGAAGGACGGAAAGAGAGAGGGAGAAGCAGAAAGAGAGGGAGAAAAAAAGAGAGACAGTGAGAGGATGGTGACAGTGAATGATTGAGTATGCAAGTTTTGAGTCTATTTGTCCATGTACAGGGAGAAATAAATATGTGCCTGCATTCTATTACAGCACCGCAGTAAATAACATTGTTTACATGTTTTAATGGTTTGTATGGTGAAACAAAATCTTTCAATACTGTTTGGAAATATCACTGTTGTGTATGTGTATGCATGTGCATTTTAGTGTTTTCATGTATGAAGACTGTGTTTGTAACAACAAAAACTGTCTAAAGTCAAAGAGGGTGACAGAATTTGCTAGAAGGAACATGAGGAATATGTCACAGTGAGAGATGGGGGGGGTCACTGATGAAAATCTTAAAACACGGAGAGGGTGTCAGCATCTGTCACAGGGGCTGCCTGACTAAAGAAGACAACGTCCATCTCCCTGTCGAGTGCAGCGAGAAACAAACCGGTCCTGACGAGTGAGTAAAGAGCAAAGCTGTCATCGGATCAGAAGGGAAAGTGTCAGTCACTATCATTACTAACATACACTCAGAAGTTCTGAGGAAGTTGGCAAAGAAGAAGACAGAGTCTCTATTTAAAACACAAATTCGTATGGGCAGAGGTCACACGTGTGCTGAAAGTTATCACCAGAACTTCACTAAGGCAGCTCTTCCTTGCAACCTGCCAAGTTCCAGCTGAACAAAAGGTACTGTTCTCCACAGTAAAAATAAATAATTGGCTTAAATCAATTAGTTCCACCGTATTTTGGTGTGGTGAAATCTTGTTCTCCAATCCTATCCGTCAACAGCATCATTCAAAGGAATCAGAGCTGCACATGAACTTCAAGGCCAATTGATTAGCATATTAAATGGGTTGATGGGGGGATTCCCATCCAGGCACTGTAGATTTCTGCATATCCGCCGAGTATTTCTGAAGCTCTAAAACAGTGTTCCTCAGGTGAAAACACACACCAGCAGACCCTGTGGCCAATTGCAGGTCCAGGGGCAGAGACCCCTGCTCCACTGCTCCCTGCAGCAGTGTGCACATCAATAAATTCCCGACTGCATTTGTGCTGGCGGGAACGTCAAACTGGCTGATTGCCAGCACTTCTATGCATGTGTCGGATATAATTCTATCATATTGTGTATATACTGTGTAGGCTATTGTATTGAATGTGCATATGACTGGTACCAGATCACAACTGGGGCATATTTGTCATCATTTATTCAGTGAATAATGTGTAGTAGTACATAATGGCTGGGATCCAATCAAATGAATTTAATCTCTTTAAGGTCATACGCAGTTCATCAAAACAGATGTCAATTCAATCTTTCTAAGAACGTATCACACATATTTCAGAATTATAAGAACACAATTCCAAGCATGTTTGCTTGTCTCCAATGAAATATATCATACTTCAAAAATTATGTTGGAATGTTAAGTCTGTCTTGATTGAATTGCATGTGCCCTTAAAAAGATGAAGTGAGTTCAGTTGGGACCCAGCCAATGCCCTTTTCTGTGACTTTCTTGCTGAGCTAATTCTATGTGGTAATTCTATATAAAATTATCTTTAAGGGAAATAAATGATTTTCTGTCTTTACTTCTTGACATTTTTGGATTTAATGTGCCTTGGTTCTATACAAGAGGTACTGGGGGAGAACTAACTAGCTAGCTAGCTAACTAACTAACTAACTAACTATGTTAGCTAGCAAGCTATGTTTCAGGTGGATCTCCTTAGGGGTCCCTGTCTATACATACCTGCACATACCTGAGCAGATGGGTGGACACTCACCTTGCAGCCCTCGCAGGTGATGCAGCGGTAGTGGTAACCGGTGGCTTTGTCTCCGCACACGACACAGGGCTCATCCTTCTCCAGGTAGCTGGGGATGTACCCTGGAACAGAGAGGCTGAGCGCTAGGGAGGAGGAAGAGGAAGGAGGAGGAGGAGGAGGAGGGGTGTAGTGTTATCAGAGGAGCGACACGAGCGCCTGCAGAGGAGGCCCTGCAGAGACACAGCACTGTCTCTCTCTCTTTCCCTCTCCCCTCCCTCTCTCTCTCCCTCTCCCACACTCATACACACATACACAAACACACACAAATATGCACTGCCACGCGAGCACATGTATACATAAGCACACACACACACCCGCACGCACACACACACACACACAGATCACGTGTGCATAATCGAACACTTTGTACTCTGTGTAATGAATTACCTGGAATTTCAAAGGAAAACACCATGCCCATTGTTTTGTAATTATAACCCACTGTGATGTAGATACTATACTTTGTAGAACAGGTTTCTACTCCGTTGGCCCCTGTGCAAATCACCTGCAGAAAATTTAGCTATGAAAGGTTTGGCTAAAAGCTATAGCTAGTGTGACTGTATACCGCCGTGCTGAGGCTGCCACAAGAGAATCTGCAGGCGAACGACAGAACCGGAGCGATGCAAACCCCTCCTGGAAAACGTGGGTGGGTGAAACTGTGAGCAGCATGGGCAGCAGGTGAAGGGAAGGGGTTCCCAACACCAATGCCCACGTTTTGACTTCCAGTAATTTTTTCCACTTGCATGTAAATACAGCAACTGCAGAATTTACGCATGCATGTTAGCCGAGGTCAGCCGGATTTAGATCTGTGGGCCCTCATTAATGGAGTGAGAAATGGCGGTAAAGGCTCTGCTGCCCTTCATCTGTGCCAGGCCTGAGGTGAGCTGCCAGTTTGGCTTGGTGAGTGGTTTGTTGTGAGAGTCTGACGCACCCCACTGAGGGGCCCACTCAGGCTGCTTCTGACAGCCAAGGCTCTCTCTGGGATGGCAGGCTTCTTCAGCGAGAGTGGTCCTCCAAAGCAATCACCTTTTGTGCCAATCTAAGCCGAGAGCACTCAATGCGCAAAGGGTAGTCTGCACTGATGAAGATTTCTCCTCCCTTAATCCCTTAACAGTGCACACTTTGGGGAAAAGAGCAGCATGCACTTTCCACAGCAGTGTAGTGTAGTGTAATGGTTGAGGAACTGGCCAGGCAGCTTACAGGCTTCAGGTCCAAATTTCCGGTTGGTGGGGTTGGGGCGGGTTGGGGGGAGGGGGTACTGCCTCTGTACCCTGGAGCTAGGAGGTTAACCTACACTGCTTCAGTAAGATTTCCAGCTGTATAAATGGAAAGTATGTAAAAAATTGTAAGCCATGCAAGTCACCCTGGACAAGGATTTTTGCAAAGCAAATAAATAATAATAACAATAACTTTTTTTTTTTTTCCGCAGCACCTGACAGAACACAGCTGCAGTCGGGGCTCAAATGGAACAAAGATGATGGAACAAACCCTCCCTCCGACCACGACCGGGACCGCAGCCCACTGCTTTAACTAACCAAATTTCTGGTGCGGGGACACCACGCTGGACAAGGCTGAAACAAATGCACACCTGCTCCCCGTCACAGCCAGCTGGTATTGGACACCCCCCCAGATGAAAATCCTTCTCTTAACGAGATTCCGCAGGCTGACTTAAAACAAGCGGGCGTGTTTCCTCAAAGCACCTCTCAATGTCACAATGTCTTCTCACACAGCGGCTCAACCACTCACGCGCCGAGGTGTATGCGCGCGGATGTTTACCGTTGCATGATGGTTGGGGGCGACTGGGATGCCACTGTGTACCTCAGATTTGTATTGTACTTCAGATTTTTGTAATTATAACTTCTGATTTTTTATAACTATTATTTAAATTTTGTTTTCATTTTAATATGTCTTTTTACTTTATGCAAAGTTGTGTTCACTATGAGACCAAGAATTTCATTACTGGTAATGATGGTTGCATTGTTATGCAGTATATGACAATAAACTTGAAACCTGAAACCTCTTCAGGATGTGAGAAAATTGCACGCTGGAAATTTTTCATGGGTGCTTTGGCATATCGAGGATTACCACAGGGTCCAAATTGCCCCTATTTCTGATCTGTGCACCATTTAAGTGTTATGTTAAAGGAAATCACTTGGGTGTTGCAGTTAAAAGTGAGCGAGTAGGAAAAGCAGGAGCAATTCCCATGCCAGTCAATGTAGATTTTTAAAAAATAAGTTAGGTTAAAGGAAATGAGCAGAAATTGATTCTGCTCTTATTCTAAGATAGACCAAACAAATACATATACTGAAGATCCGCACTCAACATTTCGCTGCAGAGTTGAGAATAAAGATCCAAAGGCTTTGGGCTCAGTACAGTGAAATATTACTCTTTAAGGGCATATGGAACTCAATCAAAACAGGCTTTACCTTACAACATACTTTTGAATATGTTATATTTTATTGCATATCCTTTGGAATGTGTGTGTTTTTTTTAGTTTAAAATAGAACAGCATATGCTCTTGGACTATAGTTCTTGATTGAATTGCAAGTACATTTGATTTACTCCAGCCCCTTGCACAACAGTGGTAGAGTTTTACACACTATAAATAGTTGAAATAAACAGCGATGGGCAGTGATGTCACATCTCTGCATGCGCTGAAGCTGAGCACTCTCCTGAGCGCACTGAACTCAGGCTCAAAGCTCTGCTACTGCGCTGCTGACAAAAGAGCAGGCTCCAGTTTCGGCCCGGCACAAACGGTCACGGTCTCAGTTCGGCAGGGTTTCCCAGCTCAGCCCACGAGCCTGTGCCGAGAGGCAGGCACAGGATGAACATGCAGGCCTTGTAGTACTACTCTGTCAGCTTTCTGACACTTTGGAACAGATCGATCACTTTCTCATCACAGAAACGGCTCTGCAGTAAGAGTGAGGTTTTTGTGAACCATTAAATGAGTTGAGCTGCACTGGCCTGTCAATCACAGCCTGAAGTGAATCAATCAAAATATTTTACCCATTCACAGAGAAACCAAATCAGTAAATAAATGATTACATATGGGATCACTGCTTGTTGGTTTCCTGAAACCTCACTCTCTCATAACTCTACAGCAGAGCAAAATTATAAAATCAGCAAGTCAATGATTGATCGATGCCTCCAACTCCCGTTTTTAATTTAATGAAGCCTCAATCTCCCATAAGTACTCTGTGGGCCACACGCCCAAAAGCAAGGTGGAAGCATGCTGTCTGGGAAAACCATTCCTCAGAAAGCTGGGCCGCTAGGAGTCCAAAACATTTACCCGACATGCAGAACCCACGGAGCCACCTCGCAGGTTTAATCCTGCAGCATCTGCCAGCGGCCTGTCTCTGAGCCGCTCTCCCCTGCCTGTCACAACATTTTATAACCCACATGAAGGCATCGAATAACATCCCTACAAAATCAGCAACGTGACCAAAAACCCAAAACATCAGACCGGCCAGACACTGGCAACGTGTTTGCACATAAATAACTGGGACTGACTCGATCGGTGCCCGGCGCAGCACTTGTGATGGTTGTTCCTGAGACTGTGCTGACACAGAGAATGGAGGACGGTGGTCCCAGATGTTTGAGACCTCAGAGCAGGCTACACTTTCTCTAGGCCCCCCACCACAGAGAACCTTTTAATCGCCCCCCCACCCCCCTCTGCAAATCCTCACTTCAAGTCCTGATTCATGCCACACATTCCGTCAGCAGAAGAAGGGAAAAAAAGGCCCAGTGCAGGGTTTTCATTTAAGGGATGAAAGCTTTCTCCAATGTTTTCTCCTTTTTTTGCCCCCTCCTCCCCCATTCCATCCCCCACCCCCACTGTTCTCTTTTCCGAAGTGCTGGCAACTCTGCAGAGGCGAAGCGAAAGCTGCGGCTATAAATTACGCCGCGCTGCCGCTAGCGCCCGCCCCTCCCCGCACGGACAGCCGTGGTTCTGGCGGGGGGGTTTCCGAGGGTCGATCTCTGGGCCAAAATCAGCGTTCTGCTTTCCTCCCAGCTGTGCTAAAACTCTCAATTTGCAAACAGGATGAGGGACACCTTAGATATGTAAAACGCATGCAGAATTAGTATGTGTGGCTGAAGGGGGCCGCAAGCTTTAATGTGGTATGGCCCCCCATGCTGTGCACTTGATTTTGTTCAACTGGCTCTTAATTAGTTCTTATAAAGCTTTTAATTGGATGCATTATCTACTTGGTTATTTACTGTATGTCATTTCTGGAGAAATATTTTTAGCGACATGTGAGACATGTTAGCGCATAGAGGTGTGCCTTCTGCACATTTTGAATATCTGCAAATGTAAACTAATTATGACCGTCTCGATTGATTAAGCCAAATCTTGGCATTCAATTAATCGCTCAGGGCCACATAACAATAAATTAATTTGAACCTCCTATGACATGTATCACCGAGGACTTGCACCAGATAACTGTCAAGAAATGTCAAATCAGTGCTCAATTAACAGCTCAATCTGGCCTAATTACCTGTGCTCGACTGGGTGTGAAAGAAGCATGCACGCTGGATTCCCAGGAGCATGACACACTTCTTTAAGCACAGCTTTGAAGCAAAGGGTAGCCGCATATATGCTTTCCTGTCTTAGCTGGCCGTCTGATAGCGGCGCAGGACCCTTTAATTTTATTTACCGTTACTTAATTATTGTTATCCAATCAACTATCAGGGTGAACCTTTCAAGAGTGGACCAGGAAGATGTTTGGATCACAGCCTCCTGTCTAATTTGACCACTTTGACATTTTAGAACCAATGGGAACTGGAGCAGTTTTTTTGGCAAGAGAATTTGAGAAAATTTTGATTTGGAATAGATCCATTGGAACCCCTGCTGTTCCCCCTAGCCCCCCACCCCCTTCCGTGAGTTGCTGAGTGTAGAACATGACTCCTAAACTCCTGGGCTGAAGTCCAGGAGCTCTTATTTATTTTCTTTTTTTAAGACCTCTGTTGACAGATAATACTGTCAGAATCGGGGAGAGGGGCTCTGTTTAAGATGGCTGGATTGAGGAGATGGCTGGATGAGAGGAAGAAAAGCAAAGCACGCACACACTGTGACCCCCTTGGGGGGTATGCGGACTGGGGCACGCAAGTGGATTGAGGGTCATGAGTTTTGCAGAGGCCGCCAGGCCCCCATCAGCACGCTACCATGACTACACGCCACACTCACACAGTTACTCACCAGACATGCTCTTCACCGAACATTGGCTATTCTTTCTCTTCCTTTTCGGACCATCAAGCCACCTGGGAAGTGAAAGAAAAATAGAGAGACAGACAGAGAGAGAGAGAAGAGAGAGACAGAAAGAGGGATCGATTGAATTGATCAATTGCATTGATCTCAATCTAGTCTCAAGAGAGATGTCCATTTATTTCTTGTCATATCTTATATGAAGGAATTAGTAGTTCACCTTTGGTGGCTAATAAGGGAAAATAAACAATGGGAAATGATACAAAAGCAGGTCAAGGTTACACTCATTTACCCTGGAAGGTGGGTTTCATGACTGCCATCAACTCTTGCCTGCAGCACAGTTTCAATGCAGCTGTGTCATCAAAATATGAATTTATTCACAATATTTTTATATTTGTAAAATACAGTTCTTAAGAATTATGTTATACAAACCACTGCTGCTCGTTTTAATCTGTAAGTAATTCTCAGCATTAAGTGAGAATACTTTTGCAAACATTCTATAGCATGTATATGTAATTGGGCACCTTTTTGCCGAAAACTCCCTAGTCAAGGTGATTGATAACCTTAGCTGCACAGTTCATCTAATTTTGGACTTTTGGACTTGGTTACCTCAACATGGCCCCCATGATTGATGCTCTAGTAGCCTTGTGTGGCTTTTCCAATAAACTACAAGTCAGGCCTCCGTCATTCCAAACCTGCGACTGGCTTGCAAACTCAGGAACATGAGCTATGAGGATATGTTTTAAATGGGATATGCAAAAGCGATGCATGTGGTAATAAATGCTTCATTCTAAAATTACATTTTAAAATGTGTTCGACAGACAGATGTAATAGTTTAAATAACATAAAAACGCACATTGCTTCTGTGTGATGGCGAATGGGATTTTCCAGAAATTTCCTGGGAGCATGCTGCTGCCACAGAGTGTCCTGACAGAGGCTCAAAGAGCCACTCACCCCAACAGGAGGCCATGACAGCCCAAGCGACACTAATGCCACCCCTCCCCCTCCTTTTCCTCGAGTTATATTCCCCCTCTGAAGCTCTCTCTCTCCTTCTCATCTTTGCTGGACATTATTATTAATATTTGACTTGATTTCGTCATTCCTCGCATTACGTAACCAGATTTTTTTTGCTGAATCATCCGTATGTGCATTTCAGGGATTGAAACGGGAATTGCGGGAAATGAGCTGGGAATATCATATTTTTATGATAACTTTTGTTAGTTTTGAGCAAATTTGATATTTTTTTAAAATGAGAGAAAGTGTGCATTTAGCATTGGTTTCTCTCAGTAACTGCTGCAGTGGTGATGAAGCATGTCTGAGTCTGAGTTAGATCACCACTCTTCCCCTCCAGGGCTCCAGTCTGAACACAGCTTTCTCTCTGTGGCAGAAGCTGCCTCATGTGTCGACCCACGTGGTCTTCACCAGTCACAAGTGCACCTCGGTTAACCGCAAGGCGTATGAGCCAATGAGACAAAACTGGTGCATCTCAGACAGGGGCTGTCATGGTTACATCATCACTATGTTAACCCTGCCCCCCTGAAATGGCTTCCAAAAATAGTCCGGTGCTCTAGCGCTCTCCTCTCTGGATTCTTTCCAGGCCCAGGTGCAGTACCTGAAGCCTGTGTTCCAGCAAGATGTTTTTAAGCGCCCCGACCAAGCGCCCCAAAATGCAGCAGTCCTCCACTATGTGTGGAGAAGATAACATAATGTGTGCAGAGCATTCTCCAGTACT
This sequence comes from Albula goreensis, assembly GCA_022829145.1. Taxonomy (NCBI): domain Eukaryota; kingdom Metazoa; phylum Chordata; class Actinopteri; order Albuliformes; family Albulidae; genus Albula; species Albula goreensis. Next base: position 9,639,692 of record CM040762.1, read on the forward strand.
GAACCAACGTTAAGCAGCAGCAGATGCTCTACTGCTGCGTACAGGTGGGAGGGGAATGTGGGAGGGGTGTCAGACTATTGATTTAGCAGTAATGAAACGTACCCTGAAAAGGGCTGGGCTGCCCTTCTCTCTTTCTTTCCTCAGTAAGAGAGAGGGAGATGATTTTTCCCTGGGAAAAATTGGGATCGATTAAGCATTCCTCTGTGCTACAAAATAAGCTTCTATGGAGCATGCTCAGATAGGTGCACAAGGAGAGAGCTGCAAACACTCGGGCCGGCTCGTCTGGACGCCACACCTCGCTGACCTCAGCCTGCCCTTGTGTCGATGCAGCACCTTTACAATTCTGCACCCGTACAAACCGATCAGATCCACATCCGCAACCGCCTAGTGGGACATGCAGATTGGGAGTGACTGGCTAGACTTCAGGATCTGGCGTGGGATTTCTCCCTTTGGGTCTGTCCCTGGCTCACATGAATGATAATATGTGCAGAGCCAGGCGTGGGGGCAGCTGGGGAGAGCTATTAATGAAGGAATCTGTGTGTGCGTGTGGGGGGTGGGGCAGGGGATGGGGGGTGGGGCAGGGGATGGGGGAGTTTATCTGGTTCCAGGTAATCAATGCTGAAGGGACTCAAGGCACGAAGACGATCTGCATGACAGTCGATGCAGCGGAGATTAAACGGCTTATCTCCTTTGCCGCCATCAGGGAGAAAGCTTGGGAAGCTTGGGTTGAGGCGAACACCAGGGGCCTCCCAGGGCCATCGTCGAATGATGGAGCTGATCCCGATATTTTTTCCCAACCCCTCTTTTTCCCCGCCCCCTCCCGGCATGAATAATTCTACATGCAGATCCAGCAGCTACAAGTCTTCGCCATTACAGGGGGCTGTGAGGCTTCATGGCCTTGTCTGCCGACATCACACAGGCAAGGAAGGGGGGGTGGAGAAGTGGGGGGGTCTGCACAGTCTCCATGCGCATCCGTGACCGACTCTACCCCTCCCCCCCAACCCCCCTCCCCCAGAAACGTTTGATGAGGCAAGAAGCAGCAGCGGTGCTAAATTAGTAATTGTCTCCGCTGAGGCTGCGTGCTAACGGGTGTCTGTGTTGTTCAAAGCAAAAAGCGCTGAGCAGCATTGCAAGAGAAGGCCAGCCTCTCTAATGACAAATCACCGATCGTGCCTAATTGATTGCAGTGGGAGAAGATCATCACACCTGTCTGCAGGAAAGCAGTCAAGATCATGCTAATGACAGCTTGAGACTCCGGAAAATTCTCCACTGACGCATCAGATGCATCTCCCAATACTAGATGCTCTGAGTGCCATCCAGGGGTTTAATGGCAGAAAAGCTGCCGTGAACAGAGCAATAAACTAGCAAGAAAACTTTTACATATACCTGGACTGAAATCACACCTGCCAAGAATACATATGCTAAAACAGACATGCCTATACACCCTCCGCCATGCACACACACACAGACATACAGACACACTCACACATGCTACACAGTTTCCGCTATCAGTAATACTACAGTACACACATGGAAACACAGTGCACACAGATTATGCTGTACTCATAACTGTATCAATTGACATATCAGTGGTGTAACACATACACATGTGTCCATGCCTTCTTGATTGCACAGGCACTACTTATATTACAACACACATATGCCACCACTCCTAGATACATGCAGTTTCTATCCAATACATAAATCTGACAATTGTATGTATCAACATTGACACATGAATAAACACACATACACAAACCCACACACACACACACACACACAAACACACAGTGCCTACAACCATGTGCACAACAACACAAATACAATCACACACAGATACACTCCAAATGCATAACAGCGCCAACAGAGACACAACCTACACTGTCTAAAACACACACACACACAGTCACACACATACACACGTGCACACACTGGCTCGTGCTCGGTGGAGCCCTGACCTGTTGACGCAGTGGGGCTGGAGAATATGCATGACCGGAGTCTCCCTGCCTGCTCCACCACCTGAGTTCTGGAGTCTGCTGCCTTTCCAAACTGACAGGGCTGTTCTGCTCCCTGCTTTCAGCTCTGATAAACAAACTCTGTCCTGATCCTCTCTATCTCTCTCTCTCTCTTTCTCTCTCACTGAGGCTGAAAGCCTTCTGATCCTCTCCTCTCTCTCTGACTCACTCTACTTTCGATGAATTTCCCTGCTCCCCCTCCCCCCCCGGCTCAGTTTCTCAAATTAAATAAATAAATAAATAAATAATAAATAAAATCACTCCTGAACAGAAATGACATGGGCAGAATCCTTCCTTCCTCTCTCACTACCCACCAAAAGTCAACTGCTCTCTCTCTCTCTCTCTCTCTCCCTCCCTCCTTCCCGCCCTCCCTCACACTGTCCCTCCCTCTCTCCCTCCCTCCAAGCTGATTCTGACAGAGGCCGAAAGTGAGGAGGCATACCTGCCCTTGTGCACATTCGAGTAGGGGAGTGGCCTGACGTGCACTCATGCATTTAGCAGGGTGAGAAAGTAGCTCCTCTCTTGGCAACCTAGTGCAGCAAAGCTTTTACTGCAAACTACATCTAACCACACAAATACAATTTTTGGGTTGGAGAAACCATGAGAAGTACCTGATAAAATTGATTTGCATATTAAATTGTATTGTCTGTCTTCTATCAAACACACAATAATTTTTCCTGCTACCTAATTACACTTTGGCTCCACTGTCAGAAGTCAATGTCCAGTGGGAGAACTGAAAACAAAACAATGCCATTCAAAACAGAGCACAGCGAAACAGCATGCGTTAGTTTTGGTTTCAGTTCTCACTCTTGACGCGGACAGATCGCCGTGTTATTTTCGTCCCATTTTCCCTCCCCTGAATCCTTTTTTCGGTAGCTGCTATTTTTACAAGTGATTTACAGCAGTCTCTCTGCATTACATTTTAAATTCCTTATTTTAGCCAAGGTCTAAATGTGTGCTGGAACACTGGGGTGATGACATCACAGAGGCCATGCGCTCAGAATGTGTGGCTCGCCTTGCTGCCTGCACCGCCTCAGACAGAAAGGAAGTCTAGTGTCAGTCTAGACAGACAGTGATCCCCAGTGTTGACCCTCCTGATATTTTGCTCAAAATGGCTGCGGATAGAATCTGGGCCAGCAGGGTCAGCTGATCCAGGATCAGTGCTTGTGGCTAGCCAGATACCCCTGAGGGCTCTGGCCAAATAACCACTCCTCATTAGCTCAGCAACAAGAAGCCAGCATCCCCCTAGGTCATGGCGACCTATGGTATTTCATTTGGATGATTCCGAGGAGGAATGCTCGGTACACTCTTGCATAGTTTTTCAAAACAACTCTCCGCACTGCTGTTAGTGTCCTTACAGTTTGGCAATGCTCTGCTGACGGGTGCTGCCTTCCTAATTGCTAGCAGCTGGATAAATACTCCAGGAAAATAGGACGAAGAAAACAGACAAAGTCAACACTACATGCATAAAAATGGTTTGCTGTTAATAAGCATAGCAAGAACACAGGAGGTGTTGATGGCAATGTAATTAAATATTGTGTGAAAAAAAACTCTTCTCACTGCTGACATCAACCTTGAAAAGGTTTGCATTTGTTTGTGTATGCATTGTTATATCGTGGAGTGCAAACTCAATGGATGAGGTTCTGATTTGAATAAAATTTGTCAGGGCTGAATTCCTGCAAGTTGTCTGTTTTTCACTCTTTGTGATCCACAAAACGCTCAATGCATTGTTAAGAAAAGGGCAAGCATTATGTTTTCCGCTGTTTTTAGGCATCTTCAGTGTCTAACCCACACATTGTGCTTTACTGGCCTCTCCCCTATAGCTGCCTCCCCCCCCCACCACAGTGGATGGATCTGTGGTGTTCTTTGAGTACAAAGTTTTCAAAATCCGTACCCTGTATAAGTACCCGGTTGCGTAGCCAACCGACCTCACTGCACCTCTGTCCTCACCTGTTCCCCTTTCTCCTCGGTCTCCACCCTCCCTCGACTATGGGGCTGTGATGTCACCTGTCTTACAAGCCAATCACCTCCTCCTTAATACCTAACCCTTCTCATTTTACAGTCTTCGTCTCTCAAGAAATCTTGACTGATCTGCTCTCCATCCTCCTTATCCTCTCTCTTATACCTCCCTCCCTTTTCTCTGGCTATGCTCCAGGCACTCTCTACAGATATGTGTCTCCTTAAACAATGCACTGAAATTCCCATTGTTCAGTCCATTTTCATTCCCATAACCTGAGAACTTGGTGTATTTAACACAATATTCCACATTTCCCCTTTCAGGACAAGGTTGTTAACATCCAGAGCTGCATGGATCCTGATTGGAAATTAAAGAAAACTTCCAGGATCTGGAAATATTTTTCCAGTTTCACCCTCATAGGTTGGAGTACACCTGTGTGTTCTATTCATTCCAAAGAATTTTTATTGTGATGCACTGCATGACAACACAATTGTATAAAATACAATAAATAGTTTCATGGCTGTAACTCAAAACAGCCACCTGGGCTCACCTTGAAATCTCACAGCCTCAAAAATAGGAGTTCCTCAGGGCTCACTACTGAGACCGTCTCCATTTTATACCAAATTTCTCATATCTTTGTGAATTACTGCATGCTCTCTGACGATGAGAAGGATCGGTACATCTCTCATCAAATTCTGAGCCCACCTTCTGGCCTAAGGTCCTCTCTATTCAAGACGTCCTCCCTGTCAGTGCTTTCAGATTTTTCATCGTCATTCAGACTGCTATTGCTCAATCAAAGTTCAATCTCTCTCCAAATATTCACATCTTGCCTTTTTTCCACTGCCTCCTGATTACAACTCACATAAAATTCAAGAGGAGTTGGTAGGTATAGTCGGTCAGTCAAGTTCACAGTTATTCCCTACCTTCAATCTATCATTGGCTCTTACACACCTGAAAGAGCTATTGGCAAAGGGTGGTCTCTAGTCTTCTAGAAGGTACTTTCTGCATTTGAAGGAGTGTAATAGGAGCCCCCCACCCATTTTTGTTTACTTGCCTTCCAGTGTAGAAGGTCCACTAGTCACTCATCCTTCCTTCAAAGCTGTCCACTTTTTGGCACTATGTATGATGCAGGTTAATACCGTTCTTCTGGAAACTGTAGATACTGTATATATTTTACGGTGCAAGGCACTGCTGCTTTTATGATTATTTTTAGGGCGCTAAGTGCAAACAAAAACTCACAGCTGTACACTTAAATCTTACAATGGTATTGTATTTCAGCTCACTGCTTTACTGTTGACATATACACATCACTCCAGAGACACACACTGCACTGTCTCTTCCCATTATGGCCTAGTAAGTCATTCAAGAAGTGTCAGCCAAATAAATAATGCATAAATATAACTGCAATAATGACAGATTCTTTACTGGAGGGATGTGGGAACTGAAGTGATACAGCTAAAGGCAGTACAGGATACTCCACTGGATTCCAAATGGGGCAATCTGGGACCATGAACCAAACATTGCTGAGGACCACTAAGCTGCGTATGGAGTCATCCACTGTTCATAATGGCAATGCCGATTTTGTTCAGCGCCTGCTTCAACGAGACTCTGTTTAGGAAATTGAGCCATCACCCGCAAGTCAGAGGGCTAGAAAACAGAGGGAGGCGGGGCTTACGAGGGAGATGTGCTGGTGCAGGCATGCGCAAACGTGTGCATGGGGCATTACGTATGTGGTGAGGACAATCCCCGGCTGCCGTCACACATCAACGTGTCCTGGATTGTCCTCTGCTTTCCTGCTGTTATCGCCTCCTCCGACCGACCCCCCACCCCCCGCCACCCCCACCATCCCTCGCTATTTCCCTCCCCCTAATCCCTCACTACCAGCTCCTTTAATCTCCCCAGCAGTGTGTACACATCTTTGTTCGTCTCTCTCTCTCTCTGTCTCATCATTTGCTGCAATTCTCCCTCCATGGTTAAACCTTTCTCTCATCTTCACCATGTCTCCTGCCCCCATGTATCTCTCAACATGGGGTAAATACTGCTATCCTGGCATTCCAGGAAAGGAGGTGAAGTTTCTGTCACCAAGCATTCCCCCTGCTGCCACTCAGCCTAGAACACTTATCCACCAAGTTGCTGGCATGCAGAGCTTTTCTTTTCCTGCAAGGTGAACCTCATCTGACTAAAAATGACCAATGCAAGACTTATATTGATACTGCTACTAATTGACAGAAATAACCTTGATTTCTTTCGTAGAGTTACTATTTATTGTCCTACAATAAAAGTACAATATTCAAAAACATAACCCAAGATGAGGGCATCGAGTTATAAGGATACGGTTCTGAGAGTACCAAGAGTGCATCTGTGATCAAAGTATCAAGTGCTAATACCTCCAGGAGAAGCACTTTAAATACTGTGAAGCATGACGTTCTGCAACACAGAGGGGCTGGCTGGCTGTGGCATGCTGGCTGGCCGTGTGACCCGCTTGATCTTAGATAATGCCGGGCCCTCCCGGTCTTTAATTAGCATAAGCACAGTGCGGGGCTCTATTTTTACGCACTGCTCCTATCACAGGCCCCCACGCAAGCTGCTAATAACCCTGACGGGCGTCCCTGGCGGTGGCGGCAATGCCGTCTTGGCTCCTGCTGGCTCCTCTTTCATTGCTGCCCTGTCAATCTTTGGTGTTGAGGAGTAGTGGGGGAGTTTGGGGGTGGATGAGTCCAAAGGCCGAGGGTGCCCAATGCGGCCATGCTTCCTGGCATAAACACACTTGAATCTTGTGGTCCTGGCCCAGTTCTGGTGCTCCAGTTAGCTATCTCATGCAATCCGCGACAGAGAAAGCAAAATGACACCCATTAAAAGATCCCCATGTCGTTACATGACACCAGGGATGAGGGGAAGGGGATCTATTTATTGCTGGCTGTCAAAGTGTGCTCACTGTCACAGGGTTCAACCCGCATGCTTGGCTGTATGGCACGAGACATGCTTTCTGGACGCGGACACAGAATTTTGTTTTTTTTGCCTTTGTTTGTCAATATGTCTCCGCCAGTGTTGTTCTGATTGGAAAATGATTGCTCTGATTTTTCAAATGCTGGGCAAACCCCTGAAATTCATTCACACTTATTGCAATGTCAGCACTGACAAAACTGCAGTCAACAAGGCTCCAGTGTGAAACCCCAGAGTCCTCCACTTATCTGCAGTTAATTAAAGTTTCAAAGTTATCACAGCAACAACACCATTGCTAATGTTTAACCATAAAATAGCCATCTGTTCTTTACATTGTGCATTTTTTTGGAAGGAAAGGACAGCTGTAGGTATTGATAGCTGATATTGCACCTCTTAGCTGTAACTTCAGTCTTGAGATCATATGTCCTGGTTCGTCACAAAATGTACTGAGAGCACAAAAAGACATATCATTCTGCTTATGTGCATATGTACGTACATATATTTCAAGAAAAAAAAAAGATTTTTGCAGTGGTTTCAGTGCCATTCTTTGAATTTCTGACTTTGCTGTACTCCTACTTCACTACTCCCATACCCCTGTGATATCTTTGGTCACAACTGGCTAACGAAATGGGTCAGAAACAAGCTGATGTCTTCACTCAAGGAAATATTTCTCAACCTGCACTCATATTGAAAGCCTTCAATCTGCTGAGCCAGTCAGAGCCTGGACAAGACATGTTTTATATTAAATGTTTTAATAAGTTTTTAATTGAATTTTTGATCCCATCTATCATGGCCTTTTACATGGGCAGGTGTCAAAAGGCTCAAGCATTGCATGAGATCACACTAGATTATATTAGAGTGGTTAACCAGCTAGGCTGTCATTCCACCTGCTACCATCAGGGCTTGATATGATCATTCATGGCTGATAATGACACTCAAGATTGACTGTTGAGCTGTTGAGTGTTACTTTTTATAACCTTATTTCTGACAGGGCACCAGTCATCCACCTTCAAAATCAACACACCAGTTGGAGGCTGAAATAGACTGCAACTGCTGGATGTAATCAAAACCAAGTCCACTGATTCTGCTGAACGACTCTGGCAAGAGATGAGGCCTTTTCATCAAATGTCTTCCAGTCTTTTCTTCACGGTGGGGCCATATTCAGTCGGCCCAGGTTTTGCAATTAGCAAGAAAGTGGGCCTGCATTTTCATCTGTGAATAGGCCCCATGTAGACTTAGCCAGGGGGTGGGGGTGTTTTGGTTTCCTGGGTATTGGGAAGCTTGACATGCATTTTTTTTTCAAACACATATTATTGTCTTTAAAAGGCTTTCAGTTGTAGGGGGGAAAATGTTCCCAGGCCCCAAATCTTTGTAGCAAATCTTGGTGATTCTGGACAGCCTCCAGGAATCCTGCTTATTGGAGGAAATTTCGATGTGTCTCTGTTCCAGCACCACACTTAAGTGGAGAGGCTAAACATATGCCTTCAGCATAGATCGAATCATCTAGAGGGGAAAAATGCCCCATGAAACTTGTTAAGGGGGAATGATCCCAGCTCAACAAGCCCTCACCTACCCAAACGACTACATTTCTCAAGAAACAGGAAATCAAAAAAGTGTGTGGCTTTGATCGGCAGTATCTCACCTTTTCTCTTCTCCCTCTGATAGGTTAGGGTCCTGCTCCTTGGGCATGTGTTCCATTCACCTCAGTTCCATCCAGCAGCCAATCACGCGAGACTGAGGCGGGCCCCACCCTCGGATGCGCACTTGGCATTCGCAGAGTCTCAGCGCGTCAGTCCGCAGCCATCACAGGGTTGCGGCAGTCGAGGTCTCCCCAGTGACCCTCACACTTGACATCAGACAGGTGGGCAAAGCAACACTTGAATCCTGGCACCGAATGACCTTCAGAAAATTGAAAAAACCTGTAAGAGCAGAGGTAAGGGTATGGTGAGAACCAGGCAGTTCTACTCAAGGTTGTAAAACCTATACATATTAATACAGAGCAGGGAGGAAAAAAAAATACCTTTGATTTGTCTAATGCTGGCCAGAGATTGACAGGTCAAAATCAAAGTCTGAATTGTAAATGTGTAATACAACAGATATCAGTATTACCGGAAATGACTAAAAGCCTGGATTATATCAGAATGCTCCCTTCCTTAACTAAGACTCACAATTACAAGCAAATGCCAGTTATTTTCTTCACAACTGAGCATTTGTGATGTTAAAAATCACCAATATTAACTCATTACATGCATGTTCCTGTAAATTTAGGAACATGACTATTGAATCCAGGCCTATGTTTTTTTTTTTTTTTTTCTGTTCAGGCACAACGCAAGCGTGTCTTTGGTGAGCATATATGTGGGGTCATGTATGTGGGGTCAACATACATGTGTACACGTGAGAGACTGTGAAAGGAATGTGCACAGCATTTTCCAGGAATGTGGCACATTAGCCGCACCCTAATCCCAAAGCATGCCCCAAAGCCTGGAGAATCAGACGAGTGACATAGACGGAGGGAACCTAGGGGCAAGGAGGCCGTGGAGGCAACCAGAGTCATGTGAGGAGACATTAGCTCTGAGCGGCAAAGACAGGCTTGTGTGTTCAGCATCCTGATTGGCTGCAAAAAATACAAGCAAAGCCCCCATATCCACTTAATCTATTAAAACTGTATAGCACAGTTAAGCTGGTTTAGGCTTGTTCTGTCAGTAGAGTAAAACTGCTAATCAGTCAAAATCTTTGGATTCCACTCCTGCTGCACGAGAGGTGTCATTTTTCACCGCCATGTCAAAATTTCCAACTGCTGCAAAAACACATTACTTATGTTACTAACTGCAAGACGCACAGTATTTCACAAGAATATAGATTCCATCCACCATTGAAAGCCTTTCAAAGCAATGTTTGCAAAGGTAAATGTCAAACTTGATGACAGATTATGAACTGAAATCATATTTATTTCCCTGTGTTTGTCAAACAGTGTCATAAATTGTGGCAGCTCATTGCATATAAACCCACTTTTCCCTATGGTGGAAAAATTGACTTGTAGGACCAGATGACGGCCTTTTGGATGGGGGTCAAAGTTGGAGATAAACAAAGTGGGCGATGGATGTAAAGGTGGGTGAATTTGATATAAGGTGCTAGTTTAGAGGACCATAATTTCTGATGGAAAACACAGTCAAACACGTCCTTGAAACTTGGAGCCGTTTCAGCATAAATAGTTGCCGGGGTGAATTTTATGAAGTTCCAGCTGAATTTACAGTCTGGTAAGTCAGCACCTCGTGTCAAAATCCAGTCCGGAGAGTACCAAAAGGGCAGGCCCATTGCATGGTGAGGTGAGGCACAGTAAAAAAAAAAAAAAAAAAGGTTTTCGTTTTTCTTTTTGTTGACCTAAGTGACAGACAAGGGTGGGGGAAGTGAAGGAAGACGGAGAAAGGGATTCTGGCCCCAGGCATATTTGGTGAGCACAGACACCCAACTGTACGGACCGTTAACCCCCTGTCCACAGGGGAACCAGCGGAAATCTGCTGTTGAAAGCCATGCAGCTTTAAACCTCCACTGAGCAGGGCTGGAAAAGTGATGCAGAAAGCTATGTACTCTGCTGGCAAACTTCCAGTGGGCTGTAACCTTCTTTTTCATTTTGTGAAATTTTTGTCTCAAGTGGAAGAGGGAAGAGTTATGTGCAGCTTTAATACATAAATGTTAGAACATTTACAATGCACATGTACATTGACCACGTAACAAAAAAACCTTGTCACTCTAAAAAAACACTACTTTCAGGAAATGAGAAAAAGGTTTTTTCATTACATTAGATCTGAGTTCTCAGTCAGATGGTATTTTTAATGAACTGTATTTGTCAGAGTGCCAAGAAACATTGACAGCACACACCACTGATGACACACACTTTCCATTCATGGATAAAAAAGGGAAAAAAATACGATACATGGATTTTATGAAGCCGATCTGTGTGTGTGTGCATGTGTATTTGTGCATGTGCATGGGTGTGGTGTCTATACATACATATAGACACCACACGCATGCACAGAGTTTCGGTGTTGTTCATCAGAAACTCTGCTCCTTCCATGTATATGTTCAAAACCACAAATTCACAGCGCACAGACACAAGCACAGGTGTGCCAGCTGTCGTGTGAGGCCCTATTGGACAAGTTCTGAGCAGCATGGTTTCCCATATACCATCTATAGGTCCCTCTCAGTCCTGTGATTTAGGGTGCATTATAAGACGGATTTTGTGTTTCACCCCACTGGAGACCCTGTCACTCTTTACAAGATGGCGGCCGCATTATCTTGTTACAGCTGATTAGAGGCCAGGGCAGGTATCCCAATGGTTCCCAGAGAGGCTGAGACTTGACTGATGCTGTACATGTCCCCACTGTGTCTGAAAACGATCTGTCTGGGGAATGGCATGTAGCTCTAAACTATAGCCGTAACTGACATTCAGCTACCGTGAGAAATTTGAACAAAGTTAGTGTCCTATTTGCACTCTGCTACTTTCCCATTTACACACCCCCCTCAACCCTCACACCCTCCACAGCAGTCTGATGTGGCTTAATTCTGGGTGGATAAACAGACTCGGCCTTATAGTTTTGGACAAAGCAGGGTTTGAAAGGCCAAAAAAAAAATCAACTTAAGATGTCCTCAAGTTGCCTTACAGTCAGGAGTTGAGGTCCTTAAAGCCCGTTTTATTCATACCATAGATTGATTGCTGATACATGCACGCAACTCAAAGTTGGCCCTCTACCCACAGACACGCAACATTGGGAAAAACAGCCCTCCCTTTCACAGAAACCTTACATCTTTCCCCAAAGGCAGGATAAGGCCAGGCAGCATGTGGGAACTTAGCCTGGAACAGCTGACCAGGACTATGGGAAGCCCGGTGGCCGGTCACATGAGCAGTGATACAAGGGCCCACAGGGGACACTTCATCCCTGATCAAGAGGGTACTGCAGTTTAATGGGCCCCTTGCTGACTTAGGGAGTGATGATTACTGAATGGCCAAATAAATTGTTTACTGATAAAGAGTGATTATATAAACAGAAAGGGTTGGGAAAAGCTTGTGATTCAAATGAACGGTGTTAAAAAAGAGGCCAGGAGATCTAATCTGGGTGTGTGGCAAACAAGCCACTACGAGGGTTTGATTTTGGGTAATATGAGGAGGGCAAGGAATAACAAATTATAAACAACTAGAGGACAAAACCATGTGTAATGGGTGTGTAGGTTCTTTTTTTAATGTGAGGGACTTTACATGACTGTCGAATGGAGACAGTAGGCTATATGTAGCCCCACTTGTCAGGCTCATAAATAAAAGCCTGACAAAGTACTCACTCTGTTGTGGTATAAGGCTGCCCTGCCCAGCTAGAATGTTTCAGGATTCCAAATTGAATTAGCTATTTACAGCCAGAAAATTCATGGGTGGTATATCCGTAATAAACACAGACATGGGCAAACTTTTCCGGGCAAACCAAATCCAAGGCACCAATAAGACTGCAAGAAGCCTATGCCAAAAAATCTATGCATATTTCCCAATCTCTCTGTCGGAGATAAAATATAAGGAGCCAAGACATGCCTTTATGTAGCAGTAGAGGGAAAGTGCGAGAGCAACAGGAGAAGTAGATGGGACTAGGACCTCTGGTTGTTGGGTAATCCCAGCTCATATTCTTCCTACTGCACTTGCCTCACATCCTCTCCCCCTCTCCCCTCTCCATTCCCTTCTCTCCTGCTTGAACCCTCCACCCAGTTAGCACTTTCTAACAGGACTTTCGCAGGAAAAAGCATAAACACTCTGGAACTGCTCGCTTTAAAATAGGAGTTAGTGGATGTACAGTACAGTGCAATATGGCCGCTTTTCAAAACAAAAACGGAATAAAAATACAGAACCCCAGCATTTTGGAGAACTGGGTTTGTGGGGTGCGGTTGGGATAGTTTAACTTGTGTCTTTGTAGGGATTTGAGCAGGGATTTGGGAAACACACAGGGGTTACTCTGGGAGTCTTGCCGCGGTGAATAGAGGGCGGGTGGGGTTTGGAGGTGGTGGCGGTTGGGGGTGGTATGAGTGCGGAAAATTCCATATTATTGTATAGAATCGGGGTCAGGGACGGGCCAAGGCGGAGCTCATAAATCAAGGCTCCTACAGCTTTTCTAGGATTCCTTCAATTAGCACGTGATTACCTCGTGACCAGGCCCAGCGACGACTCATGATCCAAATGCTGACATCAATCAGGCAGCGAACAGGACGCAGGCCAGCAGTCTCTATTACACCAGGGGTGGGTGCTGCTGTTGGCCTCAGGTTTCATCACATCACGCTGGCACTATACTTATTTTGCTTCAGAAGCTTCGTTCTGCGCAAATGCCAAATTCTACACTGCACGTGGTTTTGATGCCTCTGGGTTTTTTTTTTAATACCACTGGGGGTTTTTTCCATGTAGGGAGTGAAGGGCAAAATGCCTCACTCAGCGGGGCTGCCACCGCGGCACCCTGCAACTCGCATTGCAAATCATTACTGTCTGGTCACGAGTCTAGCACCACCACCACCACCAACCGCTCCTCGACCACCTTATGAGAGACTCATTAAAGCTTATTTGTACGTTGGGCCAAGGAATGCAAAGTTAATTTCCAGTCAGCCTGTCTTTATCATCCGAGGGTTGTGGACCGCTGCCAAATCTACCTCCCCCCACTACCCTCACCTCCATATCTTTGCCTGGCTGTTTACATTAGTGGGAGCGGCGAGATACTGTCCATCGATCAATGTACAGAACAGAGCAACGCTCCTTTTGACTCTCCCCAAATTAGCTGACTAGCTGCAGCAGGCAAATTAAAAATCACACAGGTCTAGTTTGACAGGCTCTGGTTACTTTGGTCGACCAACTGCATGATGGGCCTCCATTATACCCTCTCCAATGGGACACTGGGAAGTTAACCCCTTCCTGTGCACATTAAAAATCAAGGTAGGCTATGCTTATTTTGGCTGACAAATCATATGAGATTCCTCCATTATACCCTCCCCAGCAGGACCCTGGGACCTTAAACCCTTTCTGACCTTGTAAAATGGGACAGTAGGAGAAGGGAGCTTTCACATAACCAGCAGCCGAAGGATTTTGGAATGGAGAAGACATCAGAACCCTGTCTTTTGTGTTATTCTGACAGAGGCCTGTGATACTCCATTGATAAACTTTACATTCCTCTTCCCTCTCTTCACTGCAACCTCTCTCTCAATTCTCTCCAACTCTCCAAGATCCGGTGTCTATCATTTCCTCACTGACCTGTTTCTCACCAATTCCCCTACAGTCTTCCTTTGCTTCTGTCACCCCACTCTCCTGGATTTCATAAAAGGTAAGATCAATCTCTTAAACTGGATATGTCATATGTCAGCGAATAGTTTTTTTCACCACTTTACAGCGATAAGAAGCACATATTTAATTTTTGTACTAGGTGCTAATTTGCATTCATACCGCTGAACAAATAGACTGCACAACAGAATAATATTTCAAGGGGTTCTGATAAGCCAACGACAAATATATCAGCATTTTCTTTGCTTTTCAAAGACCGATAGGGCTTAAATTTTCCCTGAAAACAGCTAGGCCTGCAGAAAGGATAAGCATATCAGATCCAGATCCATAAACGCATTAGGAGTCCTGTCAGGAAACACAGTGCCTCCCGAATGCAGCCGCTGCACTACAATGCTCAGGACCCCAGAGGTGTGAGGCTATGTGCCACGCAGGGGTAGGTGGGTAAAAACACTAATAGTGAGAGTATGGTGAGGTAAGGGGGAATCAGCACACTATGAGAGAAGAGGAGGAGAGGAAGAAAAAAGCTCAATCTGCACAAAGCCGTCTCCCTTGCTTTTCAACCCGCTCTGGCGAAGACATGCTCAGACACTGCCAAGAATGTGACCGTGCCTGAAAAATAAATTGGGCCTTTTCCTTCCCTTCTGTCTTCTCTCTTTAAGGTAGAATGGTCATCCTGAACAATCAAGTCTTTTTCAAACAGCAAAACAAATCCAGCAATTCCACAGAGAGAGCCTTCTACAGATCCGGCAGCATTCCAGGCTAAGACCTTCTGGAAGGGAGTCTGTTTTGGATTTCCACCTTAAAAGAGAAACGATAGTTGTGCTGTTTTCCCTCTCTTTCTCTCTTCCTCTCTCTCTCTCTCACACACACACACACACACACACACTCTCTCTCTCTCTCTCACACACACACACACACACACAAACACTCTCTCTCTCTCTTTCACACACATACATAAAATCATACTCTTTTTTCTCACAAAACTTTTTTGTGCAATGATTCAAAGTATATAATTGCATATGAAGTAACTTCATATTTGGGTAGTTTTTAGACTGCAACAGGAAGTCTTAGCCAACCCATCTAAACCCCCTCTGTGCCCCTCCCCCAAACCCCAACTGCCACCACCCTTTCAGGCCATATGGTTTTCCTCCTGGGAAAAAGAGGACGGTCCATACTGTAAAAATGCCAGACAAAGCTCTTCAAGACACCGCCTACCACTGCTGAGGGGGAAGTCCTGTCACATCTCATGAACACTCTGTAAAAGATGTAAGCTGCACTTTTATGTTATTTTCCTGTAACCAGATGCTGCCAGCTCCATGTGTTCGTGGGTATGCAAGCTGTGCAGAGAGGGAGTTAAAAACGTGAAGCGAGGTACCGCGTCGCAGAGTATCGTGGCCTGGGTGCCACATGAGTCCGACCACTGAAAATATCATACCACCGTGATGCCAGGGTCACACTGGTGAACTAATGGCCGAGCAGTCAGGCTGGGGTACGGCCTTTGCCCCTGTATGGTAGAAATGAGGCTTTGCCCAGTATAGCTGCATTGATAGCTGTACCATAGCCCAAAGGTGAATTGGTATCATTATGTAGCATTGTGGTCACAGCATATCCCCGCAGCTCTTTGTTATTAGCTGTAGAATTTCAAGGAGGTGCTGTATTGTGACCATTACATAACCTTGTTGTGTTGTGTCGGTGACTGTAACGTAGCCCCTGTTGTGCTCTGTGTCCTCCTGCTCAAAAGCTTGCAGCAACTGGGCCTGGTGCCCACATTTTGTGCAGCGCAATTCCAAGGGTAAAATCAACAACAGAAATGTCAGCATTCGGTCATATCCTGCTCTCTCTCAGATACTATTTCTGTCCAACATGGAGCATTGGAGTCACGCACGTTTTTTTTTTTTTTCTCGTGTTACAATATGGCCTTATAGGAAAGCGGCCAAATCGCAAAGGGAGAGGTAGAACAGGTGGAAGAGAGAGTGATAACTAGGCATTGGGGGTGGGTAGTGCAGAGGCAGATGGCTTTCCATAAAGAACTCCGAACTCCTTCTGGTTCTCGTCCGCTAACCACCACCACCCCCCCACCACCCCATAAGAGACTGTCGACGTCCAAAAGCAGATTGGGGGGTACCAGCAGCGCGGCCATGCACGGTTTCTGTGGGGGCATGGAGGGAGAGGGATGCAGGAGCTGTGCTGTTTTCCAGCTCCTCACTGCTGACTGAGCGCAGCCATCGCAGCAGAATGATTTACAGTGGCTCTAGGCGCTGCCTAGGTGAGGTTTTGGCAGCGGGTCAGGCTGCCAGCCACGGTTTTTTCTTTTATGAATGGGGCTGCCAAACCGAGCGTTGCCGCGGAAACAAAAGAGGGAATCCCCGGCGTGATTAAGCAGTAGCGCATTCCGTCCTGTGTCCGTGGCGAGCGCCGAGGAAGGGCTCGTGCAGGGGCCCTGACATCATCACGGAGGCGGGCTTAAGCAGCGCAGAAAGTGGGTGGGTTATGCTGAGGGAGGGTGGGGGGTGGCTGGCGCGGCGTCTGGGAGTGCCCGATTACCGCCTGCAACACACGAGGCCTCTGGGTGACTGTGCCAACTACGACACCCTTCCCTCCTGCCCCCTGCCCACGCAGCTCCAGCCCACCCACTCAGGCTTGGCTCCCACCAGCAGCTTTGTTTGGTAGACTCAGCTGGCTGTGAAGCTGACAAGGTGCCCTGCTTGTGCAGGAGGGGAGGGTGCTGGGGGATGGGCAGACAATGTTTCCATGGCACTGCCCCCCCCCACCCCCACAACAGCTTCCTGACATCCTGACACACGCTCTTCATCTTTACAATGCACTACAAGCTCTTCAAAATACCCCCTGGAATTCAGGCACACACACACACACACACACATACACACGCATGACTCTTAGTACAGGCCACAACAGCTTCCTTGAAAGGAGAAAATGGGCAGATATTCTGCATAGTGAAAGGGTGCCAATTGTTCCTCCACCTGTGCTCCAGAAAGGCTATGCGCCAACCAGCCAGCCACAGTGCAAACAAAACAAAAACATGCCGGGCCAAGTGCATAAACACCCGGGCAAATCAAATTACTTGTATAAATAGAGACATATATATAAAAAACCTCAACAAATTGGGATAGGTTCATGGGGTTTTTGTTGGGCAGGGCTCCAGTGCAGAGATATTGAACTGTTGCTGAGCTCAGCTCTCTGTGCACCTCTGACAGATCACGCCATCCACCTCTCACACATTAAAGATAGTGGGGACATACTGTGCCAGCCCCGGTACTTTCAACTAAAAACATCCCCCTCCCTTTAAACCACATTTCTTTCAAAAACTTTCAGACTTCCCTTCCCTTGCGCTTTAATTCATATTAAAAAAAAATCCTACTCAGACACCAGTTATCCTCTTGTCTCAGTACAAAAAAGTGCTTCAGCACACCATCTTTGCCACCTCTGTAATGAGTACTAAAAGAAATACAGTTAGTTAAAGGACGAAAGGGGGAAAAACAACACGCACCAGATTCTCAGCTGTCGGGGCCACCAACGCCTCAATAACAGGGCTGGGGTAAGAGGAGTCCCTCATTCCCCCTGGGCTTGATTGCTGCACCCAGTGAAAGCAGAGAAGGTGGTTAACTTGGCAAGCGCCTGCCAGGGGAGGGTGATTTTCTTGGCATAGGCCCGGGACGGGGGGGATGAATCCCAGGCGCCTGTGTGGTCCTGGTCCTGATTATCGCTCAAACTCTCCCCCATCCCCCCCCCCCCGCTACCTTCCTGACCGCTGCCACTCGGCTCTTACGTGACACCCTGCCTCTGTGGTCTGTGTGACACTACCAGCCTCTTACCCCCCCCGCCCCCACACCCAATTGCAGACTTGGGTGGAATACAACGAGAGGTGAGAAACGAAACAGGAAAACAATAAAAAATAAAAGCAAAGCTAGGTTGAAAAAAAAAAACACGGATAAAATGCAGAGGGGGTCGTGATGGCTGCGAGATATATTTCTGTGGCAAAAAAAGGAACACCCTGAGGTAGAAAATGAAACAGTCACTTAATCTTCTTTTTTCACCCCCTCTCTCTCTCTCATTCTTCTTGTTTTCATTTCTTGTCTTTTCTCCTCAAACTGGGCTTTCTCCCCACCCCTGCCACCCCCTGGGTTTAGGAGAAAGAATGAATCCAAGCAGGGTCAACCTACATCTGAACAGGGCCCCTTTTTGTGTATGCTTTTGGTTTGAAAAAGGGTTGTGTGTGTGTGTGTGTGTGTGTGTGTGACTATGTATAAGTGTGTGTCTGTGCGTGGGTGTGCAAGTGTGAATTTGAATGCATTTGAATGCATTTTGTGTATTTTAGTTTGCCTGAGTGTGCTTTTTACTGCCTTTCAACTAAGGCAATATGCAATGTAATTCTACATATACTCTGGTCGGTTTAGGAGTATGAGGGAAGAGTTTGTTTAGGGTTGTGTTGCTGATTATCTTTGTAAACTGGGCCCGTCTGTTTATTTAAATGTAAATATGTGTCTTTTTGTTCCTGCTCCACACTAGATATTGAGGATTATTTAACCAGTATAAGTTTGCTTTTGAGTGCTTACCACAGGAAAAAATAAAGGTGCGGTCCAAAGCAAATATAAAAATGCAGGGCTGGACTAAAAGCGGGCCCTTTGTTATTTTATCAATGGGTTTTGTTTGAAGGTCCTTGTAACAAAAAAAATGGCCGCAGGGAAATGAACTACGATTCCCATGTGACCCTTCACCACGCCAAGAGTACACGCCCTGCAGCGTAGCTCTGTGCACGGTGCATAAGTACAGACACCGCTAAAAGGTTTAACCGTTAGGAGACCACATGTGCACAAGCTGCCATTGGGTTAGTGTCCAGTTCATCCTTTAATCCACTCCCCTCTCAAAAAATGCTGGGTTTTGATTGCACATAGATATAGGGGAGTGGAGACAGAGAAATAAAGTTTGTTTTTCTTATAATTGAAGCGTGAGGAGGCCCCCTGAGGGGGACTGAGCTAATGACCCGTTGTGGGCACGTTGGCAAGGCGACGGATTCTGCAACGATCACAGCCTGGGCTCTTTCCTGTCATTCATAGTCCCACCACCCGCCCATGGAGACAGAGAGGCAGAGAGAGAGAGAGAAGAAGAGAGAGAGAGGAAGGCAGGAAGCCAGGCGTTCAGTGGGCTCTGTAGGTGCAGAGTGAAACACTCCGCCTCCCTTGGTGCATAACACTCTGGTGCTCCTCAGGTGTGTCGGAAAGATGACAACTGCAGGAGAACACCGATTGTGCTGGGGATGCCCTCTTTTGTTTCCGTGACAACATGTGGCTTTGACAGCCCCATTCATAAAAAAGCCTGGCTGGCAGCCCGGGACGCTGCCAAAACCTCACCTAGGCACCGCCACTACCGCTGCTGCAAATCAGCCCCATCCCAGAATCCCACGCTCTGATTTCAGCTCTCAATACCATAAGTGGCACTGCGATTTCTACACAATTTAGAACCACTTACCACAGTAGCAAGGCTGCTGGCTCCAGGCTTGCTATCTACTCTTGAGGCAGCACAAAAATAACTCAGCGTTTTCATTTTTATTCCTTATGTGTTAGGATGCTTCTCACAGGGCGCCGATCACAATCACTTGTAAAGGCAAGTTCTGCTATTCATGTGTACTACTACTGACACGGTTGGCTTCTGCTCCTCCACACACCTGCGTGTGACTGCCGATGTGTGCGCTACCCAGAGCAGCGAAGATGAGCGTGCAGCAGAGCCCCCAGCCACCCACACCTGGTAACTCCAGCGCTAGGATCAGGCATGGAGGGGTGTGGCATGTTCCTCGGAGCAAAGGGCTAAGATGCCTGCAGCTCTTTTTCTCCTGGTGGTTGAAGGGGAAGGAGAGGGGGGTGCTCTCCTCCTCCTTCTCCTCAGCTTCCTTACTGGAATAATCTCTGACAGTCGATCAGGCAGCAAACAATGGCCAGGGGGCCGGGGGACTTGAAAGCTCGGCTTTGGGGGCTTTTTTGTGCCGCTTATAGATGAAACGGTCCCTGCAACTGGGCGCAGCGGGAGTTAATTACGGCCACAAAGGCACGTATCACAACACCTATTCTTCAAGACACACCGCTGGGACCCAGGGCCCCCTCCTCTGGCAACAAACCAAATAGGAACTGAAATGGCCTTTTTGTGGATCGAATAAAGCTGGTTTTTCTTTCTCTTTTTTTAATTTGTGTGTTTGCTGGCTCGGGGGACAGCTCCCACTCCTTTTGCTAACAGTGTCACAACTATTTTCTGACAACATTGGAGTGCAAGTAACAATCAGACTCACATACACAACACAAACAGTGCTGAAGTATTATGCTCCAGACTCACATACACAACACAAACAGTGCTGAAGTATTATGCTCCAGACTCACATACACTTGAATTGCTTGTTTATTTTCATACTGTGTTAATGTCACATCAAGTACCTCTTCCTTAAAAAAAAAAAAAAATAGGAAAATTTAACAAACATGAAATGGGGAGCAGACTGTAAGCCAATAAAATAAGGCCAAATGTTAACTATAAACTAGTGAGAATGACAGAGCTGTTGTATCTTAACAACAAGCTGATTTAGTTCATTGCAGTCTGATGCTGCAGTGGTCACAAACAGTAAGATGTAACACTGTTCAAAAATAGATGACAGAACACAAGCAAAATGGCTTATTAGACGCTGCAGAGAAATGCACAATGCATTACAATCACTGTGAGCATCAGGCATTCAACATTTGTTGAATGTTACAACAACAAAATCTTGGAATCATCACCAACAACAGGTGGGTGTGAGATGAAAACACAGAAACTACCTGCAAGTGCCACCGGTGTGGAACGTACAATATTGACAAGCAGTCACTGTTTGCCCTGAAGGTAAACCGTGTCTATTTTTCCCTTTTAAAGTCTGATCTCTCCTCAACTCCAATTAAACATTTTTAGTGGTGTCCTAGTTTTGAAATCTGTCAAAGTGTTTCTGGCATCAGGAATAGAAACCAACGTAACAGGAAAGTTCAAACACACACTGAGGTACTAGGGGGACAATAAGTGAACCTCCCCTGGACTGCATGTAAAGCAGCTGGAATGTAAAGTGGATTCTATTCTGAGAGACATTCAACACCCTCAGCATGGAGAAGCTCGGCTCCTTCCCCCTGTGTGCTGCCCTAAGGTCACCAGGATCAGAAGTCATGGGGCTAAACATTTACACATTGCCCTGCAGCAACCTGTCTGCAGAGCCACAGGGAGAGTCAGCCAGGGGTGTTTCAGATGGTGGGGGGGGTTACTGGAGGCTGGGCCTGACAATGATGGCTTTATGTCTAGGCATTCCCCGAGGATGAACCATTGAGGATGGAGCTCTTAAACAGCGAATGCTGGAAGGTCACATTGTCTAAAGGTTCTCCGGTTGTACAAGCGCTTAAGTGCTTAATTTCAGTAATAGAGTATCCACAAAGTCCACACACCTTGTTTACAAGCCCTCAATTACACAGGAAACCAACACAACCCGCATACACTGCGGCCAGAGCTGATCTAAGAGTTCATTTCTTAGACTGTGCATTTTGACAAATGTGGACGGATGTGGTCTGAACAATGAAGCAGAGAGGGAGCACTAGGGGGGCACTGTTTGCATTTGGTTGCTGCTTCTTTCTTCTTTCTTATGTCATACCATGTAAGACTCTTTTTTGTCTTGCATGTATATTTCTTCCACATGATTCTTCCTGCTTGGGACAGCCTTGATATTGACCGATTGCCTTGACTTGACCGACTGGAGGAGCTCCGCAAACCCAGCATGGGGTGAGGGGCGACTGAGGGGCAAGTTCAACCCCGGTTTAATCCCAGGTACAAGCGCCGAGCACACACCGTGGGGAGAGAGGCAAACACACTCTCTCCAAATCCTCTCCATTTAGTCGATTTATCATGTTGAGTGAAGAGAGTTGGGGGTGGGGGGAGTGTGGATGGGTATGGGTGAAGGGGGGCTGTTCAGTTCCCTCTCACTCCGTGATTGGATTCAGGAGAGGAATGCCACTGGATTGAATTACGCAAACCAACTCCAGTGACGATCCCCCCCCCACAAGCATGTTGGGAAAGAGGGGAGAGGGGAGCCGATACGTTGGAGGAGGCCGGGGGGGGAGCGTCTTGTGTTTACATAACAACGCCGCTCCAGCTCCACAGCCAGCTAATGAAGTCCTCTGAGCTGCCCCACCACCTGTGATGCAAGCTCTGGCAGTCAAGCTTTTATTCCAATTTACCATCATTACCAAGGAGGATAAATTGTTTTCGTTTTTGTCCTTTATCACTGGCTTTGTCAATGCTATGGAAAGAGCAGTCAAAAACAGATACCTGTCACATTTCTGATCCACTCGAGCTGTTTTGCATCTTCTGTGTATACATTTCAATGCATGTTCATGTTTGAGTTAAAATGTACAGACGATTGAGCACAAACAAAGCTTATAATCTATGGACAGTGGCCAAGAGCGAGAGAAAAAAAGATGGCCGTGATTACTTCCACCCGTGTGATCAAAAGGTATGTTTAAAAAATGGCGTAATTGTTTTGACATGATTCACACCCGTTCCCACCGTGCCGTGGCCTCTTGCCAGCCGCTAATTTGTGCCGCGGGTGTAACATCGAGGCAGCGGTGGCACTGCAAAGAGAGATCCATGGCAACGCCACACTTGTTACTCAGTCTTTTTTTTATCTCACGTGCATTGCACCTGGCAGTCCATTACATGCAAAAATGATTGTGAGTACACAACTGGGAGGGTCATGCACTGCCAAGTTTTTACCAGAAGGGGTCCCTGCAGCTTAGAATGAAGGCACCAGTTGATCCTGTGACAGTGATCTGTTTAGATGGCACAGTCTAGATCAATTATACTAGTGGTCTCAAACTCTGGTCGCTGAGGGCCACAAAATATGCTGGGTTTTGAGTGAGCTGCATCATCAACTGTCTTAATTGGTCATTAAGAGTTGAGTAGCAAAAAATGCATTCCTGTGCCCCTACCGGCCCAAAATTACACTCTCTAGAACTTCCTTACAAAAAGCAATTCCTCATTTTAATAATTAAGGAACTTATGGACTGGCAATGGAAACCAGGTTGCAGTTTCTAACTATACACAGGACACTGGAGCAGAGTCATCACATCACATCATCTGCCTGGAATCTTTCAGTCAATACCTCAGATGGAATATAAAATGGTACAGGTGGCAAGACAGTCCCAAAGTACACAAGTGATTTATAGTTTTGTTGGCTCAATTATTTTCTTCTCTGAACTTTACAATTCCAGGCAACAATATCATTCCTCAGATCATTCCTATATTTTTTTTTTACCTATTCTTGGAATCCAGATTATAGAAATACATGAATAAGCCACAGTAATGTACCCAGATGAGGTGATAAGATAACATACCGTTGCATGACGTGGTCTGTGCTCAGTGCTTTTCGGCCCAATCTGCTTACGGTAGACAGAAATCTTGCGCAGCTTAAGCCTGTCATTAAAGAAGATTTACGCCTGGTAATCTTTCAAATGCAGCTCATCTTCCATGCAGGGGTGGATGGGTGGGGGGCAGGGGGTTGTTTGGTGCCCAATGAAGTGTAGCTGGGTAGGGCCGTGAAAATCTCATTCCAGATCCCTTGCGGGAAAGCGAAAGGACCATGAAGCTTTGCTGGTTTAGTGCTGGTCGAGCGGTGACCAGCGCACATGACATTTCAGCCCCCTCTTTCATCTCATCCGTGTTCAGGCCCCTTCTCTCTCTCTCCCCCTCTCTCTCTCTCCCTCTTTCGTTTTCTCTCTGTCTCTCTCCCCTCTCATCAGTTCAATTAAATTCACTGTTGCTTTAATAGCAGGACAACTGGAATGGTGCTGCCCACGCATATACAAAATGTATACACTGTGAAATTTTACAAATGTAAATACTGTGAAAACTGGCAGCTGCTCATATGTCTTATATCTTAGCTCTCTGTGGGTCTCCATCTCTCGGTGCTCCCTCTCTCCCAGAACAGAGAACAAACTGTTCTTTGCCGCTTTGTTCCAATGGCGTGCTGTGCGGATCTCCCTGTAAATCCTTCCTGCTGTATCACTCTATCACTGGCTGATCTTATCTGAGACTGGTGTTTAATTGCCGCCACGGTCTGTGACAGAAAGCGCCGGCTCAGCACGAGGAAGGGAATTGCTTTCCCTTTTCGGCTGCCAGAGGTGTTCTCCGCGGCCACCCCCTTGCGGCTAAACCACCAACGTACCCACGGTCCTGAAACGAAAGCCGCATCCTTGCGGTGCCGCCCTGAACAGCCCGGGCGAATTCATGCCACAGACTCCATCTTAGTATTTCTCCACAAATAAACATTCCTAATCACCTTGATCTGGAAAGTGGCTGACTGGGGATTAGGGAGAGAGAGAGAGGGCCATGAAGGCAGAAGCTGAGCATCGAGGGACCGAGGCAGTCCAAACTTTTAATGAGCTTTTAACAACCCTCTCCCTCTTCCTGGGGGGGGACACCACTGCCTGCCTGCTTGTGCCTGAACGGGATCCGGATGGGCCGGGACTTCAGCACGAGCTTTTGGCCACAGAAGAAAGTTAGCAGGAGCCATTTTGTGAGAGAGGAAGAAAGACAGGATCTTTGCCTCTTATTTCTTCCATTGTCTACCATAAACAACCAAGAACACAGCTCCAAACAGGCCAGTCCGGTTGTTCCATGCACTGATTCTGGAAATATTTCAACAGGTAAACAGGAAAGCTGCAAATCCGAATTAGACGATCTTCAAAGCTTAGTTGTGTTGTTTTGTAACTGTACAGCCATTTATAAAAAAAAAAGGAAGAGAAAAAAATCACTCCACAACACACTAATACAATATGAATGTGTTCAGCATCACAGCACAAATACTTACATTAATTAGTCATTATGTTCTTGAAATGGTGTGGATCTAAGTGTAGCATCTCACTGAAACAAGATGCCATTATTCTAGGATTGTTAAACAAAAAGTCATCAAATTTCATGTAATTAAACCAACAGCAGTCAGTTACAGAGCTGACTTGAAGTCATGTGACTCATGCTTCAGCACTTGTGTAATATCAGTTTTTCACTTGCTGTTTCATATTTTCTACAGGAATTGTGGTGTGTTTGCATTAATGACAATGGCATCAGGCTTCAAATGTGAGCCCCTGTGCCACTAGAGACTATCAAACCAGTTTATCTGGGTAAATATCAACAGAAGGAGTGAAGAGGATTAGTAGAGTGATGTCTGACTTTCACAGTGCACCTTTCACCTGCCGCAATAGCAGTCTAATCATGGAATTATAACAAATTAGCCACACGCGCACAAACACCGGGCTTCATCCCATTGAGGCACTGGACTTATTGACAAACAGTGAGCGCTTTGTCATGTTATCTTTCATAGAGCAACTGCTTCTGAAAGGAACATAAAATCTGCTAAATAAAACATCTGAGTGTTCTCTATCGCTCCCCTCTCTCTCTCTCTCTCTCTCTCTCTCTCTCCTCCCTCCTCTTGCTCTCTCTCTCTCTCCTGTCAGGAGATCATAGAGGGCCTTTGAAGCCTTTGGCAGGGGTTGCTTTATGAACGCTGGTGTTAAGACTCGTGTTCCAGGCTGTTCTGTTTCAGGAACGCGCAGGTGTGCAGCTGCTGTGCTGTTTTCTAAGTGCATTTTACAAGACTAGCCTGTTGTTCAGCTATCATGCCTGTTTGCGTCTTCACTTCTGTTGCCGACCCACTTTAAAAGCAGACCCTGGAAAAACTGTTGTGTTAATCCACATGCTAAGGAGAGGATGCAACAAAATAACTTACAGGGGTAGTGTTATGCAACAGAGTACAGCGAAGACCAGAAAAAACCTGGTTTGAATTCCTGACGTGGCACTGATATCAGTCTTATTACCCTGGAGCGCTGCACCAATCCTGCCTCACTAAATGTCTCTACTGAGTGCAACAGTTCACTGGCTGGCCTACATAGCAGTGGTTAACTCAATACATGTTGTACATCCACTTGCAATCAACGATAAACCTGGACATTGTCACCATCTGCCTGTGTCTTGGCAGGCTCTTTGCGACAGTGTGGACCCCAGTCGTGAAGATCCAAGCGATGTGACATACTGCTGATCCGTGCTGGCACTGAAGAACCACTCTTGCACCTCCTCTCTTCACGGGGGGTTTTGGGGTGGGGGGAGGGCGCAGGTTGTCAGGCCTCATTTCATCACTGTGCATGATGGCCGTCACCCCAGCCCAAATGTGTTTCCAAAAATCTGCATAGTTAATGCCACCTCTCTTCTCCTCTGCTACACTCGTTCCTCACTGCACGCAATGTCCGCCTCTGCCCTCCTGCCACCTGGTCACCCCCCTCCCAACCCCCTCAGTACCTCATTAGGCTTAGCGTTGCCGATGGCACCATGCTCCACCCGCCCTGGGCACGTGGGACGTAGGGCGCATGCCCTTTGTTGACATTCAAAATCCGCCATTTATTTCCAAGTCACTGCATTTACCATGTGGTGGTGGTGTTGGGCGGGCGGGGGGTGTGACTTGACTGCATATAAAATCTTGGCGGACAGAGTGTGTTGCAAGCACTTTTTTTGTCCACGCAGTATGCCGCAGCTGCAAAGTGCTCCAAGCTCTGCAACTCCAGTGTGCGACTGCGGCCTCCGCCAATGCATAATTTATTTGCTTATTCTGCATTACACATGCTGTTTTGACATATTGCCTATTAAAAATTCTGGGTCTTTACAGGAACAACTAAGGCTGCACCTTTGGTCAAAGGTTTAACAACAGTGCTCCACCCAGGACTTCAACTGAGGGTCCATTTGCTGTAGTGTTCGCACTGCCACTCTACACTGCATTCCTAGAACTGTTAATACCCAAAGGGTTTTAGCAGCCCTCTGGAGGGGCGTACTCACTTGCAATGGATCTCCGCTAATGCTGCAGGATAAAAGCACAGAGGAAGAGGCTGTGTGACAGCAGAGCCTAACCTGAGCTGACAAGGGTGCATAGGGATCCCTTCATTTTCTTATGGCGACATGTCGCTAACTGGTGCTTGACTTTTTTTTTTTACCATCCTGTGCTTATCTCCATTTTTATGTAACACCTCTTCATAATGCTCTCTTCACCTGGCCACTGCACACTAGTGATAGATTGCCCATAAGACAATGTGTTGCGAAAAATGCTTTTATAAAATGATGAATATTGTTCATGGTAATACTCTCAGTGCCCTCAAGGTGCTATGTGCTGTGGCCTCCTCCCGTTTAAAAAATGTAGGCCTTTTAGTTCTTCCATTATTGCTAATGCTGTCATTTCAGGGCGACTATGTGTCTGTTTCTGCTGAGACAGTCACATATCTAAGCCACTTTTCACCTGACCTATTCTCAAAAAATAAGGAGGACCCGCAGCCTATCTCACTTCTATTGCATTTCCAGGCTAAAGCGTTACTGTATTGCACCTCATGACCTGTTCCTGAGACAAAGCTATAGGTAAACAAGGGGATATCTGCCACTCTAATGCAGCTGCTAAAGCCAGCCATTAAATCATATTGCTGCCAGAAAATCACATTTAACCGCTTTCCTTTTGCAGAGGCACGGTATGTGAGCAACTGTATGGGGAATCTGCAGCTGAGAACAGTCAGAACTCTTCCACAGTTGCTCTGCTGAAGAATGGTAGCCTGTTCTGCATCACTTAGACTTGAAATAAGGTGTGAGGACCTGCTTTTGGTATGTCATTGTTTAAATGCTATCTGTTCAATGCACACACATTTCTCACTCAAACATAACATAGTTTGCATACTGAAGTACAGTTCCCAGTATGCAAATGAGCTTCTCAAAACTGCAAAATTCCTGCAAGCATGCAGCTCACTGAAGGCGCATTGATTCTTCTGAAGAGAAATGGGACTGCCAAAACCCATAAAATAGAGGAATCGGAGCCAAATCATGCTCTGCACCATCCAAGCATCCAGGCAGATGCAATGCCACTAACTCACGTTACAGCCACATGCTGCCAGCGCTAAATTTAGGCCGGTTCAGTAGTGTTCAGTTACAAATGTCCTTGCAGCTTTTTTTATTAATCACTTAATAACATAAAAAGTGAGTGCAAACAGATGAGCATACAAATGCTGTGTATGTGAAAGAAAGAATTCTGAACTCTTAATTTAATGGTAATCTGTCCAACTGTGTGATGTTTTCCTTCAGGAATTTAGTCAAAGATTTTCATGTTTAAAGATTCAACAATACAACCAATCACAATGTAGTTTGTAACCTGCACACTACTTCAGTGTTTCAAAAAATGCAGATCTGTTAACATAAAAAGATTTTCAATGGTTCCAAATGGCACTTTCTTCTAGTTTGAATATGGTAATGTGAAATTACCCAATATTTGGGACACCTGCAATATATGAAGCCAAAACACGGAAATAAAAATTGCAGACAACAAAGCAAGCTGCCATTATTTTCAGTTACAAGAGGATAATCAGAGCTACATAATTATAGCTGCATGAAATGCTGTTACATATTAATATTGATATTCTAGCAGATGAAATTTAATGGAAAGCCCATGACTGCGTGGATTCCAGTGCCATGTTCAATAACGCCGCTGAACTGCTCACTCCCTTCCATCTTAATCCATCAAATGAGCTGCACAGTGTGGCCCTGATCATCCCTGTCCACCCACATGTCTTTCCCTATCCGCTCCTCACTGCTGACTGCAAGCATGCTGACACCCTGCCCTCTTTTCTGCAGCCTCTTGCTGTGAGATAAGCGCTACTCTGTCGCCCACCCCTCCGCAGGTCGGTGTCAGAAAGGGTCGCGTTCACGAAGATGACTGCATTGTGCGTTACCACGGCGCTACGGGAGATCCAGTTGGGGGGTCTTTTCTTTTTGTGACATGCCCAATGAAATAAAAGCTTTCTAGTCTGATGGCTTTAAATATTGCCATTAAGCAACCACACTGAGGCAAGCATTACAAGTAAGGGTAACAATGCAGTAGTTATGCTTCGTGACACAAATTTTAAAAATAATTTTCACAAAGGAATCTGGTGTAAAATACAGAACGGGTAAACACTGGTGAAAAAGTAACCTGACTTTTACTCTGAACTGCAACAGATCAAGCTACTGATGGCAGAATGTGTTGTGAGCTACAATGAGATGCCAGTCACTGACTTGAACCAATCAAAAGGTTTTCCTCTCTTCAGCAAAATTCAATGAATATTTTAACTTGCTGATGTGTTGGTAACATGCGGCAGCTCTGTCCACTCGTGGTACATTGAAACTTCCAGCTCTTGTCACTTCAGCCCATCTTTAGCTGGCGATCACCTTCAAACCATGAGTTAGCTAGTCAGTGTGAAGCAACCAGCATGCTTCCTAAAACTGCCATGCCACAGACTGGAACATACATAGATTAGATTCAATTAAGCATGCTTAGTCTCTTTCAGGGTATATACAACTCAATCAAATGTATATTTACTGGATATAAGTAAAGTTGTCACATAAATATATTTACATGTTACAGGCTTCTTAAAAAATAAAAATCTGATTTAGAATTTTGCCCTGCCTTGCCCTGGATCTAAGTTAATTGATTTAGAAGATATCTTTGCTGTGTTGGTGAAGGCTTCTTTAAACAGTATACCTTAGGGAAAACAGATGGCTTAATTTTTGTTGCTAAATTGCTTGCAAGATGAATGGTTTTGATTGGTGATAAGAAGCCATGGGTTCACCCAAAATTGGATATGACTTTTCTTTGACACCAAAAACAGAGATTAGATATATCTGAGTTCAAACCTCCTCAATATGCTAGACTCTGAGAGGACATGCAAAAAATACTATAAATACATAACATTCTTTCACTATGTTTCAAAGCTTGACTGGTACAATTTCTCATGTTCTGTAAGTGAAAACCAAATTGTGAACACCCTATAATCAATCCAGAACATAGCCTCAAAAAAAAAAAAAAAAATAAATAAATAAAATGAATATGTCCTTGATTCTCTTCACTGGCTTGCCTTCAAACCTGACATGAAAATTCTTTTTGTATACCCATAAACCTCTGAATCTCAGTCCTGAATCTCAATCCTTTGGCAAGCCTGCTCCTCTATATGTATTTGATCCTGGCTGCCTGTCAGTCACAGCTGGCCACTCTGTCCTCTCCACACTTTCAACAGCTACAACAGGTGGAGGGGATTTGGCACAGGGCATCTACTTACAGAAATGCCCCTTCGTGCACAGCAATCAGAGAACACCTACACATTTTTATCTAGAAGGTACCGATATCTGTACTTGCACTGCAGTGAATATTTCCTCCATTTTGTGCAGACTCTGTTTACCCACTGCTATGCTGCCATAGTTTAGCTGCTGCAGAGGTCACCTACATAAGGGCTGAAATATGATACTGTGAAACTAGCACACCTGTACTATCAGCTCCTTACTGCACAGGGGCACTGCGAGTCCCCTTTCTTTCTATGCTTCTCCTTGCGTCTCAGGTTGCTGAATTCCCTTGAGATCCTACATATGTTCTCAGGTTGCCAGATCCAATGGAGGTCCTGTTCATATCCTCAGGTTGCCAGATATTTGACATATCCACTGCAATAGTTTCTGCCATGTGATAAAAATGTGCAGACTGCATTCTGAAGGTGCATTATCATAAAGGCATCATGTATTATGTATTTTTTCTAAATTACAATTTTGCTCAAAAGTTGCTAGGATCATATTAACTTACATTGTTGTCAAATTCTCATGTCATCTCTGGGTGGAGGCAGTGGTGTACATTCTTAAGATAGTTTAAAAGACGTGCATTGTTCAGTCATTACCTCCTCTCACTGGTCGTCACCATATACAGACAGGCGTGGATCGGATTGTGACATTACAATGAAAAACTTCCAGCTGAGCTTCTTCACTGGGCTACTGTTTAAGTATCATAATTCATGTAAATGTGCTGGGCCAGTGCTTTGTGTTGGGCTCAGGGCCCCAGGCATATCTACCTGCATGCAAAGCCCTGCCCTATATTGTGTTGTTTTCCCCATTTTGAATTCATGTATGCTTTATCATATGTACCTACATGGTGTCAGGGGAAGGGAGCCCTGATCGTGGAGTCCTGGTGTTGTTACTAGTTTAAGCACCATCTGCACCCCTAACTTCATAAATGGATTTATATATATATATATATATATATATTATAAATCCATTTTTTATATTTTATACTTTATGTGTGTGTATATATATATATATATATATATATATATATATATATATATATATATATATCCATCCATATACATATACATATACATATACATATACATATACACATAAAGCTCTCAGGCGCTCAGTGTTTCCTGTATTGGGCTCTTACTGTTGAAGATTAGATTCTGAATAATCATCTATGATATTCAGGTACATGTACAAAACAAGCTGGCACCCAGACCAGACACTCAAGTCCTAATTTAACATTGTTCTGCTGATGAACGATTCACAAAAATATCACTGCATCTTGCCATGGTCATGAGAGAGACAGGCATGATGGGAAAAGCATTCATTTAATTCATGTAATTCACCTGATTGAAAGGATCACAGCACTCTCTGAAGTTGGGGGATTTTAAGTGCATCAAAGATTTTTGTTAATGTTTCGTCAAATTAAAACAGCAATGCTGATTGCTAACTTGTGCTCCGCTACAGCAATGACACTAGCCATTTCCAGCCTTGAGAACACACAGTCACTAACTCAATGCTTATTTAACTTAGTTATAATAATTTTCATGGAGTGCTATTTAAAACTTAAGTTATGTCTTGAAAATCTATGTAAACACAAAGGTTATATTCACATGCATCAGACCATCAACTGTTAAGTGGCTCAGACCGATGAGTGATAGTGCATTGTTCTCTGATTTCCTCCTGCTTAGGCTCAGAGATGGCCAGGTGCATTTTAATGGCTGTCTCACACTGATGACATGTAAATTACAAGGAGGAGTGCCTCGCCCCGTTACCCTATTTGGCACAAAAAGCTGCGTGAGAAGTTCCTTCTTTCAAGACGGCGCAACACTAATTCATCTAGCATTTATCTTCATGCCTTACACTGTTTTATAAATACATGATTCTCTCTGAAGACCAGATCTGATGCTGTGCAATTTGTCTTTGTTTGCATTTGTGTATTTTATTGCTTATACTTTTCTTTGTTCTTCTGGGTGTACTTATGTATGTATTTATCTACAATACGATGAACCAGTTCTTCACAAAAAATGAATGTGTTGCTTTTCCTATATGAAACTGTCAGTGGGGCATCTGACTTAATGAGTGTCCGACTTGAATAAACAACTCTCACTTCATGTGAAACAAAAATATTGCATATCATTGCTTTTAAGACTGTTATCCTCAATGATTTATTTTCTACAGTCAGCATACATTTTCTAATCTTTTCTACACATGGCATGCTATAGCTGTCAACTTGGACTATTTTTCTGAAGACGCTCCTTAAAACAGAATGGCAATCCTTTGATGAAACTGTTGAATGATGTACTGTTTTTTTCAGTTGATTTCAGGTTTAAGCATGTTTGGTGGGTAAAAGAAACAGTGCATCTGGAAGAGAATCAAATGAGCTACTGTGCAAGTCCGACTGGGATATCCGCTTGCATAAATGTTGTCCAATCAATGATCTCCCTTTGTGCACACCCATTTTTAGACCAATCATGTCCATCGCTGACTCACATTCCAGTGAACACATGATCGGCGGACCTGGAGGAAATTTGAAAGAGCTAATCTTGCACTATTTTTATCAGCACAGCATGATACTGTATACCTCTAATCACACTTCCACTGAGGGAGCTCGCAGTGGTATTATCTGTCATGCTAGGTTTTGACATTTAACTGCTTTCAGTGGTTATTTCCAGATTGAGTGACATGAAAGTCTGTTTTAAAAAATTGTGTTTTTTGCTGAACTTTTTGAAGTCCACTGACAGAATGAGAGGCTGTGAAATCATGAGATCAATTCAGCTGCTCTCTCTCTCTCTCTCTCTCTCTCTCTCTCTCTCTCTCTCTCTCTCTCTCTCTCTCTCGACCTCTCTGATTTCTGCATCTATGATGTGAAATTCAAAGGGCATGCACGTTTGATTACCAGGTCTTGACATCCATGACTACATTTTGTCTGCGGGGAAAGAAGAGTACAGATAATGTTCCTTACTGCTCAAAATAAATAAATAAATAAATAAATAGATAAGACACTGTCTTTTGTCTGAAAAGCGAATGGAGACTCTTGTAATGATCATAAAAATCAAGAGTGAGGAGTGAGGGTGCTGTTTGAGAGATCATGATCAAAATCAACCATGAGATTGGTCAGGATCAGTGTATATTGTCTCAGATAAAAATCTGCCTCGTAAATGGTCACGATCAGAGTCCACTGCTTGAGACTAAATAATAAAAATCACCCATGTGATTGGTAAGGATCAGCGATCATTTTACAAGAGGACATAAATGAGAAATGTGATTGGTTGGCATCAGAGCCTGCTTTGAGAAAGGACGTGATAAAAATCAGCACTGTGATTGGTCGGGATCAGTGTCAGGCGTATGACTGGAATGGATCAGTGTAGGGAGCGTGAGTGGGCAGGATCACTGTGGCATGTGTGCCAGCGGAGCACGGGTAAGATGACCCTTCGGACCAAACCCGAGCATTCATACATTCATACGCAAATGCACAGCTGTCAGTGGGCACAGTCTGTTCGCATGTCTCCCTTATTGATTGCTGTTATTGTGTGCTTTTTTCTCTTCTGGCTATTGTGCTTTTTTTTTTTTTTTTTTTTTTTGCTGCATCGTCACAAGGTGACTTGGTGTGGACAATGCTTCCCCGAGACACTAAATCAAACCGCTTAAATCAATTTCCTCTAATCAGCGCGGTGCCGGCCAGCGCGGGGCAGGAAATGCCAGGAGCGGAGCTGGGAGAAAAAACGCCATTGTGCCCTGCATGTGGAGCAGCAGGGGGCGAGTGGGCGTTGGGTCGGGCAATCTGATTAACCCGGGGACTGCAATGGTGGGTCCACAGCCACAACATCACACACAATGCACTTGTTTCACCTAGGGGCCAATGCACTGAGTGAGGGTTTCATTTTTATCTACTCTGTCTCCTATTTACATTAAATGTATTTTTTTATTATTTGTTATAGAGTGCTTCTAGACAAGGTGATGGTTTTCAGGACCTAAAACTTAACCGTCAGGCTCTTTCAGTGATTCAATCTCCCCCCATGCTACAGGAACATTGTAACAGTGCTGGGTGGAGCTGGTTGGGTTGATATAGTTCTTTTGACACATCTATTTTGACACGGTAAGTACACCTGAGCCCTTAAATCCTGGAATTGTTGCCTTCTGCATGTATTGTTGAACCCGGTGGTTTGGGGCCACCGAGGACATGCTTCTGTTGCAGTCACCCAACCTGTCTGGTCTTCTTAGCAAAGAGATGAGAGAGCGAGGGAGGGAGGGAGGGACGAGGATGCGGGGGAGGAAGCCTGAGGTGTCCTGCAGACGTCGCCCCCACCATCCCCCACCCCCGAATCTATCTACGCAGTCTCCCAGACAGCCACAGGGAGATAACATCTCCATTAAACGTTTCCCGCGTCCCGGGGACTCAGCCTGGACCGTACCCAACCCAGCCCAGCGGTCCAGTCAAAACATTTACGCTCGTACTATTACGAGACACAGGCAGAGAAAGGGAGAGACGGAGGAGAGAACACAGAGTTCCAGCGCGAGGGGTAATGAGGGGTAGGTACTGTAAATAGGTCGGGCAGAGGCGGGAGTCGGGTGTATGGTGTATAGATAAACAGAGCCTCCAAGCAACAGTGAGGTATCAGTTTCAGATTTGTTTCAATATACCCAATGTTTGAGGGTGGGATTAGGTTCGGGTGAGCCGATCTGTGATTAGTGCTCAACAACACTGTTTACCCAGAGCTGGGAAGAATGAGTGACTGCCGGTTATGGGGTGAGCGAACTCAGCGATTGCGTGAAGGCTAATTTAATGGGATTTCCTTTTGACAGGATTCTCCACGGTTCAGGACGTTCCGCGAGGCTGTACCCTGAGTTTGACTCTTTGCGAGAGATTCCGGAGGGGTCTGTTATTATCTGCTCCCGAGGCGTCCCAAATGCCACGTTCCTCACCCCCCCGTCCTCTGCCCTGGCCAAGGGGGCAGCCACAGGAAGGGGGATGGAGGGCAGTGCCAGGAAACGGCAGCACTCTATCACTCTTATGGAGGCAGGGAACGGACACACACACACACACACACACACACACAAACCTGCCTATATGCACGTACAGCTGTATATATCCAGAGAGACACATGGAATGGAATAACACATAAATCATACACACATACACACATACATAGACATATACAGTACACAAGTTAACATGTTCACATGCACGTATACATTCAGAGACACACATGAGCATATGAAGATACAAAGACACATACAGATTCAAGCTATAGTCTTCCAGATATACACAATAGCCTGCAGGTCTGATGTAGATTCAAATTCCTTATTACTCCATCAGCACAATACATGAGAAGCTTGAATCCTACAGTGCATTTCTATTATTCAGGTTTGAAAATGATGAATTCAGATATAAGGGCCCCTGAAACTACGCAGACATACATTTGGACATATAAATTACCCTGGGAGTGAACTAAGTGTGGCCTGACCTTGCCACACCCAAGACACCCCTCACCAAAAACACCTCCATGCTCCCTGGCTGACCTCTGCTGAACTTTCACTCCCCCTAGGGAAGGAAAGGGGGGTCGTGGGGAGGGGCGGGGGGCATTGAGTACATATGTGAATATGTGAAGGACAGAAGCTGATTGACCAAGGTGGTGTGTGTGTGTGCGTGTGTGTGTGTGCGTGTGTGTTGTGTGTGTGTGTGTGTGTGTGGGGGTTCTGTCAAAGCTGCCCCTCGGGGGCAATTGGGGAAATCCCCCCATGACTGCCTTGTTTGTTTTCCTGTTCGGTATTTCTATTTAGGTTAAAGTTTAAGGCTATAATACCCTATGAGTCAGCCCTACCCCTGCTGCCATCTAATGACCCTAATCCTCCGCTGGGGAAGCAGCTCCTCTATACAAACTTGTTTCAGTCAGGGAGAAATGGACCTAATGCAGGCTGACAATCACAGAGTGGGATTCAGAAAAAAGGGGGGGGTGTTTGGGTGATGTTTCACATGTGAGGCTGTGGAGAGGGGAAAAAAGAGGAAGAACATGAAGAGAGAATGAGGGGGAGGCAGGAAGGAGAGAGGAAACATGGGTAACTATATGTAAGGTACAGATCTAAAAACAACTACAGTTCAAATCGCTTAAGTGTATGAATGAGGACTATATAACCACATTACATATAACCAGTTTGTCTTTTCTAGCTTTTTATGCGGTGATGCCTTTTCGGTGCAGTGGAAGAACCTGAGTGGTTACAGCACTGTCAGACAGGGACTGAAGGCTGATCAGATCAAGCAGCTCGGCCCCCATGGGGCTCCAGCAACTTTGTTAAATTGGATCTATGGATAGAGGGCTAGGGGGGGTGGGGGTGTCTTGGGAGACAAGCAGGCCAATCCACTTGCTCAAAAGTCGCCCATTTGGCTCCCATACGGTAAGAGGAGGGATGAGGGGGGTCAGGGGCTCGAGGGGATTTCCGAGTTTGAGCCACCAATGGGAGAGACATGGAGAAGGTGCCACGTGTTAGAAAATGCTGCGTCACGTGACGTGGCGCTCATGATTTGCGGGGCCCACCTGGACGCAATAAAAAAAAACACACACACACACAATGCAAATACCGATGAAGTCGGGAACCGGTTTGACTGTAACGGTCTATCACATAAATCTAGCCAGCTTTTGACATGTGCAGAGATAATATCACAGTTGCCATTCAAGATAGAGTAAATACCAGACCAGCTGTAGAGCAGAATCGTATTTCCCAAAATGGAATGCATTTCCGCCATTCATTTAGTTAACAGCCACCCTCACCCAAAGCAACTCACATGGCCTGTTTATACAGCTGGCTATTTACTGAAGCATTTCAGGTTAAGAGACTTGCTTATGGGTGTCCCACCCGGGATTTGACCTGGAATCTTCAGGACCACCCTGCATTCCCATCCTCATCCCGATCTGCTCCCTCAAAAACTCTGTTCAGACTTTCTTATAAAATAAAATAATTGCCAAACGAAGCTCAATTTTTCTGGTGTTAGGCCGTAAAACACGTGCCATTCTCTCACCAAACCTTTCCAAAGACCCAGGCGTTATTAAGATGTCTGGTAAAGTGGCTGCGTTGGTCATATTTAATCTTCTCTCCGTTTCTAGCAGGCAGTAAAACAGAAAGCCGGGAACTGTTCCAGCAGCAGCACTTCTTGGTAAACAGGGGGCTCTAAGGAAGAAATGCAGATTTATAAGGCCGTGTTTTCTTAATGAAGTGAAATAGCGGTAGGGGGGTGGGGGTAAAGGAATGGCGGGGAGCCGCAAAGGCAAACAGTCATTAGCCGCCCGCCTCTTGCTGCCACCCGCTGGAAAGGCTGTTGCCGCAGCGACTACGTTAGTGATGCTAATACAGCCGCTAGTGTGACTGATAGAGCTAGCACGGTGCCAGACGACAGGCGGCATGTCCAGGTGCAGCTACTGGCCTTTACTCATGCCTAACTAAGCCCCTACCCATGATACCTCTGTGATTGGAGGTAGAGCTGGGATCAGAATTGGTTAAATCTCCTTTGGTAATGAACGTTTTGGGGGACATCTTAAAGTAAGCCTCCTGCTACAACTCCAAAACAAGATGGCTAATGCAGTGAACGTGAGCAGATGTGTTCTCCGCGACCCCCTCCATCCCCAATTACCATGAAAAACGCGACATT
The DNA here is from genome assembly GCA_022829145.1 of Albula goreensis. Lineage (NCBI taxonomy): Eukaryota > Metazoa > Chordata > Actinopteri > Albuliformes > Albulidae > Albula > Albula goreensis. Next base: position 9,677,722 of record CM040762.1, read on the forward strand.
TCCCTAGCGCTGTGGCTGTAAATCGTGCTCCCCACCCTGGCTGGGCCCGGACAAGGAGCGCGCGCTGCCCAGCACTGAGTAAAACTGCCTCACAGTGAGGGTCCTTCGCTGCCCGGAAACAAACATCGCAGATAAACAGATGTGGAGGCAGCACTGGGGCGTGGTGGTTTGGGAGGGGAGGGGAAACACGCCCCTCTTTTCCCTGTGGGCTCAACCAAAGCAACCCGCTGTCCCCGATCTCCATGAGTAGAACAGAGGGCTGCTCAGTGCTGGCCTGTTCACCCTCATTTGTGTAAGAAATGGTGGGTGGGAAGAGCCAAAATGCATGTGCGCGAGTGTGTGTCTGAGTCTGTGTGTGCGTATGTGTGCGTGCATGTGTAGTGCATGTGTGTCTTGGCATGTGAGATTGCATGCGTGGCTGCGTGTGAGTGTGTGTGTGGTGGGGGAGGTTAAGGGTGGGACGGCCAGCTCTGAGTGGCCCACACAGTGCTGGGTTTTCCACCGCGGGCCCTGTCCAGGAAATCATTCCTTACAGCTGCGGCGCCGGAACGTGCTGGGCACAAATCAATGGGCTGTGAAAACAACCCTCTTGCAGTAGAGCTGCACGGCCAGGCTGGTGCAGAGACTGTGTGAGTGTGTGTGTGCACATGGTGGTGTATTTCTGTACATGATAGTGTGAGCATATGGGTACATTTATGTGTATGTGTGTGTGTGTGTGTGTGTGGGTGGGTGGGAGTGGGAGTGAGCGTGCCTGCGTGCGTGCACACGCGTGTCAGTGTATGCATGAGTATACCTGCTGATTGGTGGAGTGTCCTATTGCTCTGTATGTTGTGTGTTCAGGGGTTCTGGTTGCAATGGGTGTGCTTGCCTTTGCAGGAGGGAGATCATTCTATGTGATCATGTGAATGCTGGGGGGGCATATGGGAGTGGTGTGGCCATGACAACAGTTTGCGCAACAGGGTGTCAAACCACTTGGGTGGGTGGGGGTGGGGGGGGGGGGAGCAGAGAGCACAGGAGTCCTTTTGCAGCACATGATCTGCACAGGCTACTGGAGCCTGGAATACACCCGCCACCTCCCCCTCCTGGAACATACCAAATGGCACAGTACCATTTTTGTGGACACAAATCTCTGCCAGCATGTCAGAGCGGGGCAGAAACGTCGGCGAGAGCTATATCGGTGGATGGTTAACATGACTGAGATGCCTCTGGAGAAAGTGAGGGAGGGACGAGGACTGCTGACAAAGCAAATCGATCACGGCTAATGTTCCTAACAACAACATGGAAAAAAAAGGCAAAGCAACAGAAGTCGAGCCACAAGGCCGGAATAGAAAACAGAGCTCACATTCCGGGTAGCAAGGGTAGGGAGGGGCACGAAAAAAAAAATCTGCTTTTCAATTTCTGCGCAAGCAAGATGAAATTTGCACCCACAGTCGTCTTGGTATTCGTTCTTTAAATAGTTTAATAAATAAACGCCCACATGTGCACATACTGCTGGTTCAGCAGTTAGTGGCAGACTGGCAGACAGAGAAATGGAGAGAGAGGAAAGGGCGAATGCTTCAACCGACGGCACCAGAAGTTTGGGATATGTTTTGGGCATACACTTTTCAAGGGACCAAAGGACTTGCATTTGTCACAGGTGATACTAACATTACGAGAGTTGACACACAAGGAGACTGCCAAGAGGCATTTGGCTCCACTTTGTATGATGGACCAGGGCAGAAAGCGGCCTACTCCCTCTTTCCCCCAATGAAAAGAGCCAAACCATTACTGGCACTAACAGAGCTCAGGTCCAAAGCAAATAGGCTACACTACATCATGGGGTTGCGCTACGCCAACTCCAACTAGAGGTGCTACCCGAAATCAAGCTACGATGTCACATTCAGTTTCAACCACTGAAATACAAAATCAATGAGTAAGAAGCTATAGGTTTGTTCTACTTTACTCATTTTTTTTTCAGGTGAATGATAAGGCTTCAATGTACTGAAATGACAGATTGAATGTAAAAGCAGTCATGAAATGTGAAAAAAAAGGTACAAACAGTGCATTGCAGGAAATGTGATTCCTGGAAACCAGCCTTGTCACAGAATTTCAGAAATACTTTATAAATACAAAAGCATAACAACTAATTACAAGAGAGAGCAGTTTGTGTTTAATTGGTTGCTCTAACAGAGGGCCAACACTATGGTGTGGAACAGATATATAGCTATAGCTAATGCAAAAGCAAAGTAGTTTGTATAGAGAGCACGTTTTAAAAAAGTAATTAAAAATTCAGCATACCTCTTCTCGATAGCAGCCTATAAGAGCAAACAGAAACAAAAGACCTTTTGTAACAAATAAATTGAGCCCATCTCGAAGTGGAAGCCTGCGGGGGTTAATGTATCCAGTAAATGGATCCAATACGTCTCCCTAGATTTCCAGATCCTGTTACCAGCCACTATTACCTAGTTTTTTTTTTTCATTTCAAGTTGTAGCAGAGCTGAGACTGAAAGACAATTCAGTGTGTTGAAAAAACATGCAGTCTTACTCTACTAGTCCAGCTGGCAAACCTACATATTGAACATATCCTTTTTTAACAAGATGAAAAAGTGACTCATAATTCCAAACAACAACAAAAATAAAATCACCAAGGGTTTTCAAGATTTTTGGCATCGTTAACAGTCTACAACACTTCTGAAGGGACGGCTTGAGCATGCACGGCTGTCTAAACAGTTCTTAAACAGAACGAGGAGAGAGTGACTTCGTAAAGACACGGCTACACGAATCTGCGCATTTCATCTCCTGCCAAAACTAACAAGTCCCAAGTTAATGTTTTGATTGAGAGCTGTCATTAAGGCGAACAGGTTGGGCAGGACTGCAGCGGAAGACTCGAGGGAATTTAAAGGAACAGTGTCCCCAATCTCTACGACGTCAGTCAGAAAAAACACAGTGCTAAGAACACTTACATTGTTCCACGGTCCCCAGGGCTACCAGGTACACCTTCAAACAAACTACGGAGGATGATCTGCAGCAACTGAGTGCGTCGGAAAGCCCCAGAGCATGACGGGAATATGCTGAGATAATTATGAGCGGAGCATGGGTTTCATGGCATGGAGGGGGGTGTTGGGGGCGGTGTTGTACACAGACTTTTCCCAGCTAAGAATTTAATTGGATTAAATAGACCAGATTGAGGTTTCAGGATTTCTTATTGCGTTTATGACACACATCAGTGGTCGCATGCGGCCAGCGACTGGGTTACGACCAGGCCCAGAAAAAAACCAATAGTTGCCCAGGCAGATCTGATTTCAATCCCACCGCTTCGTTGTTCTCGCCCATTCTCCGCAACCACATTAAGGCCGCAATCAGGCTAACGCGACACACAAATATACCCCATTAATGGAAGGCATGTCGATACATATCAGTGCTTCGCACTGTGAAATATCAACTAGGCTACTAGCTGAGCGGGCATTATGCCTTTAATTTGGATCTCTACGCCTATCACTGGCACTGCGGGCAAATCCGAGGTCATGAGGGGCCGGGGCGATGGAGGGGGTGGGGGGATTGGTTAGTGGGATTGCTCTCTCCAGTACTCTGAGTTCTTCTTGGAGCAAAGTGGTTAGGTTTTTCTTTTTTTTTGATTCCCACTCCATCATTTTGTAGGTGTCAGTCACGTTATCACGGAGAGATATATCGAAAGGGGGAGGCACGTTGAGTTATGGCCGGGATTCTGTCCTTGCACGGGGGGCGAGGAGGAAATGGCAGAGTCGAGGTGGGGGAGAGGGAGAGGGAGACGGAGAGGGGGGGGTGGGTGACCTTTATCTTGCGGTGCTCGCTGCATCGCACCCACCCCACCCCTGGAGACGGGTGAAGGTTAGAGGACCTCTGATGTTAATGTTCTGTGATTAACGGCGCCTCCTGTTGGGAGGGGGCAATTGGCTGAGGAGAGCGGGGTTATGGCACACCACTTGGCATTGGGAGATTTCCTCCCCTGCAGCATTCATTTACTTATTCATTTATGTATTACATTTATCAGACAGGAAACAATTTAGGATAATCAACATTTGCACATGTATCTACATGATTCAGACTCAGCTAAAATAGGGAGTCTTCTTCGCTACTGTTATTCAATGTTTTAATAGCACTTTACATATACAGTGCCTATCATAAGTATTCACCCCCTTGAATGTTTTAGCCTTTTATTGCTTTCATAAATCAATGATGGTCAATAAAATTTGGCTTTTTCACACAAAATTTATTGGAAAAAACTCTTTAATGTCAAAGTGAAAACAGAGTTCTACAAAGTAATGTCAATGAAACAAAAATATATAAAGAAATATAATTGTTTGCATAAATATTCACCCCCGTTTAAATTTAATGGTCTAATTCAATAGAGGTACATCCAATTGGTGCAAATAGTCTCACAATTAGTGAATTGAAGATCACCTGAGTGGTGTGGGTGTGTCTCATGTGATTGAGGTATAAAACACCTGTGTCTGAAGGGTCCAGAGACTGGTTGATCAGTATTCCTGGCTACCATTACACCATGAAGACAGAAGAACACTCCAAGCAACTCAGGGAAAGGGTCATTGAAAAGACAATTCAGGGATGGATACCAAAAATTCCCAAGGCATTGAACATCCCCGGAGTTCAGTGAAATCAATCATCAAGAAATGGAAGGAATATGGCACATGTGTGAATCTGCCTAGATCAGGCCGCCCTCGTAAACTGAGTGACCGTGCACGTAGGGAAACTAGTGAGAGAAGCCACCAAGACCCCTACGACTACTCTGAAGGAGTTACAAGCTTCAGCTGCTGAGATGGGAAAGACTGTGCATATAGCATCTACTGCCCGGGTTCTTCACCGGTCAAAGCTTTATGGGAGAGTGGCAATTAGAAAGCCACTGTTGAAGAAAATTCATATTAGATCTTGACTAGAGTTTGCCAAAAGGCATGTGGAAGACTCCATGGTTAAGTGGAAGAAGATTCTTTGGTCTGATGAGACCAAAATTGAGCTTTTTGGCCATCAGACAAGACGTTATGTTTGGCAGAAAACAAACACTGCACATCACCAAAAACACACCATCCCCACTGTGAAGCATGGTGGTGGCAGCATCATGCTGTGGGGATGTTTCTCAGCAGCCGACCCTGGAAGGCTTGCAAAGATAGAGGGCAGAATGAATGCTGCAAAATACACCGAAATCCTGGGGGACAATCTTATTCTGTCTGCAAGAGAACTATGGCTTGGGAGAAGATTTGTTTTCCAGCAAGACAATGATCCAAAAAATACTGCAAAAACTACACAGGAATGGTTTAAAAGAACCAGGTAAATGTTCTGGAGTGGCCGAGTCAAAGCCCAGACCTTAATCCTATAGAGAATTTGTGGCTGGACTTGAAAGGGGCTGTTCATGCTCGATACCCGTGCAACCTGACAGAGCTGGAGCAGTTTTGCAAAGAAGAATGGAGCAAAATTGCAGTGTGCAGATGTACAAGGCTGATTGAGACTTATCCACACAGATCCAGTGCTGTGATTGCAGCCAAAGGTGCATCTACTAAATACTGACTTGAAGGGGGTGAATAATTATGCAAACAATTATTTTTCTTTAAATCTGTTTTCACTTTGACCTTAAAGAGTTTTTTTCCAATAAATTTTTGTGTGAAAAAAGCCAAATTTTATTGACCATCATTGATTTATGAAAGCAATAAAAGGCTAAAACATTCAAGGGGGTGAATACTTATGATAGGCACTGTATATAGCTGCATATTTAGTGAAGTAATTTAGGTAAAGTACCTTGCAGAAGGTACAATGGCCATGCCAGAAACTCCAAAATGTGAGTTGCAAGCCCAGCTCCCTGACCGAGCAGGGTTACAAAAACAGGTTAAGGCCGGCCACAGAGCCTGAACTGCTTGGATTTTTACTCCTCCTTCAGTTGAGTATGGGTTGCTCCAGCACCTGTTGAGTTTTGCTGATCTGATTCAGCAAAAGTTCACCAAATTATGCTGGTGATAATACGAACCAGCACCTATTGTTAATACTTTCTCTGGTATTTAGGGTCGGACTGCACGAGACTACTGATAATAGTAAGTATCAGAGCTAATTTGGGATCAGGTTCACCCTGTTTATATCCTAATGTTGATCTTCATGATTTCAAAAGCAAAACTGATCCCAGACCTGCATTTCGACTCTAAGGTGCTTTATGAACATGGGCTGTGGTCTCTCCGGCGGCCAGGCTGCGGTAAGATGGAGGCAGTAAAACAGACTTCATCTGAAGCAAATGAGCTGGTACGAAACGGGGGATGGCGGCAGGGAGTATGGTTTGAAGGGGGGTGGAGGGGGCCGGTTTTTGGAAAAAGCCAGGCCTTATGCTGCTTTTATTTAGGCTGGGCTGCTGCAGGAAAGCGGAATGTCCCAGGGCCGCTGTCTCTGCTGCACTGCTCCAGGTGAAATTTATGAAGTGTTAAGAATGTTCGTCTGCAAAGCCAGAGGAGGAGCCCGTCATCGCGGGGTCTGCCCACACCCCCTCGGGCGCCTGCGCCCCTCTAATCCTGATGTATGAGCCCCCAGTACAGGACTGTGATGCATATAACAGTCCCCCCTCTCCTACACCCTCGAAAACACAGATACACACACACACACACTCCCCTCAGGCCGCAACACCTTCCTAAAAACCACCCAAACACCCCAGAGCAGCTCCCCCTTCAGTTCTCCTTCACGCCCCCACCCCCTACTCCCGACCCCCATTTCCCCACACACCCGCCCCAATGGAAAAAAACACTGCTGAAGCTCTACCATGAGAATCGAGTGGAAAATTCAGCTAGAGTGCCTTCAGCTCAGAGCTGGCCCACTGTGGCCTCTACTTTCAAGATTGCCTGAGATTTCTTTTTATGGACGGTATGAAGAATGCTCACCGACAAGGCAAGGACCTCGGTTTTGCCAGTGCATATTCTGTCGAACGATTTATTGACTACTGGTTTTACAGTTCGAGGGCTTGGAATAATACATTTTGAGCTGCAGACGGTATAGATCTGAGATATTATGCAGCACAATTTACAAGTCAAATATCATTTGACTTGTAAATATCATTAGCAATATATTTGATTTGACTTTACATTAGTTTTTACAAGACTGTAAAAATACTTCTATGTCTTTATATAGCAAAAACAACATTTTTAGAAAAATGTCAGATGGAGTCCAGTCTTGGAAGCCAGACAGTCAACTCTCAAGAGATCTTAAGGCACTGGCCTTAGTAACTGGGAACAGCACTTCATACAGCAACGATAGCTATGTCCGGGGCATGGAATCTTAGACTTTGGCAGTTCAAAGAAGCATAAAAAATCTCCTGTCATTAGAAAATACTGGTTATGCCCAAAATGTAGACATCTTTATCAATCTAGATTGCACAGATGTATAAGCCTGGCATGCAAGGGATGAAATCCTACAGTCCATAGTGCTAAGCTATCAATGTATTGTGGTTGTTTCACTCTGGAATTCATGTCTGAATAGTACCTAAGGCCTCTAAAACTGGGGTAGCCAGCCCTGGTCTAGGAGAGCCACAGAATGTTTTTTTTGTTATTCAGCATTTAATTGACCAATTAGCGCTGTTGGGTACACAGTTAAGTCACCTCACCTCCCCTGGCTTGTTTTGTCTGAATCGATTGTTGGTTTTAAGGTGAAAGGAAAACACAGCACATCCTTGTAGATCCTCAGAAGCATTGCTGTCCTCTCCATAGCTGAAGCACATGGCCACAGTGGCCACAGCGGCCAGAGAAGCAGAGTGGTGCAGCAGCAGGGGAGTTATACTGAGGTATTTTCCCCCAAAACATCTGTCCTCTGTGCGGACCGTTCTGATTGGACGGCCCGGAACATTTCCTTTTCTGGCACAGCCAAATGCACTCGGATTTAGCCTGGGATTACGTTTTAATTATGGCTTTACTATTCTTGCTAGTGCTTTGCGGAAACTGTCGGGTGAGCGGAAAAGAGAGAGACAGAGTGTGTGTGTGTGTGTGTTAATGTGTGTCATAGAGAGTGACAGAGAGAGTGACAGAAAGAAAGAGAGAGAGAGAGATAAGGAGAGAGCAAGAGAGAGAGAAAGAGAAAGAGAGAGCGAGCAATGAATTAGATGAATTATATTCCATAGGGAGTACTGTAACCTACAGCTGTATGTAGAGAGCAGAGAGAGCAGACACCACTTCTGGCACTGTCACTTTTTCTTGACAGGTTACCTACCACCAAATCCCCAGGCCCCTCTATGGTGTATTATTTCTGATGGGCCAAAGTACAGTTTTGGCAAAGCAGCAGAGAAACAGGGAGGGAGATGGAGAGAGATGAAGGGCTGGGGGTGTGCACTCTGTCTGAGCTGTCCCTCTGGGCCCGCTTCCACCACGGGAGGGAGGCACGGTCAGGGTCGCTGTTTGCTGCCAGACACGGGCCCCGGCACAGTGACACAGACTGGAATGCTGAGAATGTGCTTCTTTGAGCCCACAATAAGAAAAGATATGATGTATATAACATATTGTATATACATATGTTTGTGAAAACACACACAGACACAAACACATGTACACATATATTTATCTGCGTGTGTGTGTGTGTGTGTATGTGTGTGTGAGTCTGTACATGTTTTTTGGATCAGAATCTGTTTTGGATGGTGCTTGGCAGCCAATCAGTCAGGTCGGGCATAGTCCCCATGGAGCTGAGCATATGCATTTTAGTGTGCCTTCTGAAACCCCGCCCACCACCCCCTCCCCCAAAACAGCTCCCATCTGATCCCCAGGGAGGGGGCAGCTCGGCTGGACGAGGAAGATGAATGTTGGGACTTACCCTGGTCCTGTGCTCAGCCTCTGGTTAATGGTTTCCCCAGGCCTCGGCTCAATGGGACAGCCAGCCACCGCCCTGCGAGACAGGAGACAGACAATTCTTCAGGGGGGCCGAGGGAATGGGACTGGGAGTGGGAGGGGAGGAATATGACAGCGAAAAACAAACAGGGCCCAGGCAGCACAAAGGCTATCGCACAAGACCTCCCAAGCTCCTTCAGCCGGGCCACTCCCCACGATGGGCCTCATGCTGAATACAGAGGGCAAAAACGTACTCAAACCACCTCTACCCCTGTCCAACCCTGCCCCAACCCAAACAAACAACAACAACCAAAAAACAGAGCAGCTCCTTTCTTCACTGTGCATAGCTCAGATCTGCCTAAGAATGCCTCATATAAAACCACCTCCACCCTATCCACCTCTGCCAACCAGCCCTCCGTCAAACAAAAAAAAAAAAAAAAACAGACCCAGAAATACAATATGCCCATTTATTTATTGTAAATAGCATCATACATCTTTCTATGGGTGCTCTGAATGACCAAACACTTGGCCATGCTTCAGTATGTGTTATGGATAAGGCTCAAATGTTTCCAAGTAGTGCCTTGTCTCTCTGACATTTAACCCCCCCCCCCCCGGCCACCATGAACAGCCATCACGTGGCACATGGGCTCTGAGACAGGCAGTCCCGGGAGGAACCTCCGGACTCCTGCAATTTGGATAAGCCACTCGCCCCCCTCTCCACCCTCCCCTCCCTCCCACACTGCTTTTTGCATGATTTGTCCCTTTTCAGTAACGTAATTAAAATTTGTCCCTCGGAAAAAGTCAAGAGCGAATGGCATCTCAGAGCTGCTTCCGAGGGAGAGGGAGGTAGGAGCCGGGGAGAGGGAGCCGTTAATGAAATTACGCCCCACCAGAGGGAGGGGGGGAGGGAGAGGGAGAGAGCAAGAGGGAGAGAGAGGCCGACGTCTGGTGTAGGAAACCAGAAATCCCCACTAATGCCACATACGTTACACGTGCTGGGGGCTGTGGCTGGGTGTGGGCTGGTGTGCGGAAAGGGGGGTGTGAGGACAGCGTCTTAACAAGCCTAATTTGTTCCCAATCACACGGGGTCAAGAGGTAATCGGTCCTACACATGGGACATCACGTCTTGCAGACAAAGTGACAGAAGTGGGCAGGAAGGTCAGGGGGCGGCTGACTTGACCTCTTTATTAGGGTCTGCAGAGGAGGGGGAGGGGTTACACGCCTACACTTCGCCTGATTGGATATTATGGTTAGGTGACACTCTGCTTGTCAGAAAGGAGAGGAGGCTGGTCATGTCAGGGCCAAAGAGGACACAGGAAAGATGGTGGAGAAAAATTCACAGCTGATGATACATCCTGATATGTGCTCTGACACTGTCTGAGCTCATCAGCATGAACACACTACTCAGAGCAGGCATGTGAAATGAAATATCCCTGCTTGCATTTTCACCAAATTAAGCAAAGTTAAATTAAGTAGGCTGCTTTTTAAAAACCTGTTAGCGTTTGCCACTTCAGCGAGTGTTTTTTTTTTTTTTTGCTTTGCTTTTTTAGCATGTCACAGGCTTTGCTGTAATTCTTGGTGGTTGGCTTGCATTCTCGAACCGAGGCTGGTGCCAACCTCACCAGGCTGTTGAGTACTGGGTGAAAGACTGTCTTTGTGTCCTGCCACAGGGACGTTACCAGCAAACACTCTGCCCTGACAATGACTATATTGGAAAGTTTTTTCTTGTCAGGCTTGATAAAAAAGCTACACAAAAGTTCACATATACATGAGGCCTACAAGGAAAGTCCTGACAGTATGCTGACTTATTTGGGCTTATTTGGCTGTATTCCGTATCATGCATGCTTAAAAGTTTATTTTATATTTATATGGATAGAGTGCTGCAGATAAAAAGGAAGATTGTTCAAATGAGCCTTCCTGACCTAGACCCAATCCCCTGTCAGGCTGTGTAAATGTGGACATTGAGGTGTGATCGGATCTTGATCCGCCCGTGCTGCAGCTGAACTGCTGAGAGGAGCGATGAGCCTGTCCATGTTTGCCATCTGCACCTCTCCTCTGCGGGCTGCATTCCCGTGAGAGCTCCACAGCCAAAGCAAAGGCCTCATTAGCAACGTGTCCTGTTGTTGTGTTTTGTTATTTTTATCTAACCGCCTCATTGAAAAAAATAAAAAAAATACAAATATGTCCTCCCCTACACCGTCAAGCCCCACCATTGAGCTCTGGAACTGGAGCGTGCTTTGCCATTCTTTTTTTTTGCTGTTTCTTTTCCAGTGCTGTGTTTGTTTTATCGTTTTTGGCAAAAAGGGCATGGGAATTCTGTTTGGGAGGGGGGAGGGGGTGGGGGAATCGAAGGGCAGCTGCAGTCGTCTCTCTGTGCCAGTGGATATTGTGGATAGCTCCATTTTTTTTTTTAAACAAATACCAAAACCAAACCCCAAAACAACCCCCTCCCCCATCCCCCCCTGCTCCAACATTAACTCTCCACACATCTGCCTGAGGGTGATTATCAAACATCAATTCTCTGGCCGCTCTGTCCCATTCCACGCGCTGAAGGCGCGTACTTCCCCAAACTAACCGCGGCAGCCCGACCGCGCTCCATTATTACCTCATCGCACGCTGTAGTGACTTCTCATAAAAAGCCCATGAAGGCTACTGAATTTGCCCTTTTCAACCCTGTGTGCACCCCTGTCTTGAGCGCTGCGCAGAATATTGTGAATCCGGCCTCATTCCATACCCTAGTACTGGAATCTCCCCTCCGTTAAGAAGCTGCGCTTACCTGCCTGTGTGTCACTCGCTGCATTTTCATACGCTTGCCCGCGGGCATGAAGCAAATTAATCTGAATAATGAATTGTGAGTGTATGCTGGGTTTTTTTTATGTGTGTGGGTGTGTATGTGCCTCTGTTTGTGCACTTTAGTGTGAGGTGATGTGATATGTGAGTTGTTGCTGTGTGTGCATGTGTTTGTGCATGCACATGGCCGTGTGTTTGTTAGTCTGTGTGGTTAAGGATGTGTGCATGTGAGCTTGTGCATGAGGTTATGTGCAGAGGCTTGTTTGTGTGTACTATAATGCGTGCAACAGAGCTCAGAGCAGAAGTGTGAGTGTGTGTATGCCTGTGTTTATGTGTGTGTGTGGGGGGACAGGACTCTGACTTCCTGTGGAGGCCTGTGAAAGAGGAAACTGCCTTCCTGTATCATAGTCCTTAAAGGGACAGCAGAAAGTGCTATGCTGCTTTACCGCTTTCCCTTGATTTCCCAACAGTCAGGCTGAAAGCATGGCATGAGTGATGCAAAAGAGAAGCAACCCTTCATGTAAATGAGAGAGCTTATCTTCTCACGGGCCTCACAGCCTTCACAGCCTCATGCATCAACACAGCCATCCCTCCACTCACATCTCCACGGTACTACACTCGCATATATAAAACATATACATTTTCAATGAAAAGAATTTGTAAAACGAATTTTGTTGAAGAGCTGACAGCAATTGACCTTTCAAAATGAAAACAGATTCAAGTCTGCCATTTTCTAAACTACAGATGACTTGACTTGTGAAGCACATAAAACAACCACCTTTCTGAAATAACAAATTCACATAATGGGCTGTTGTTCCTATGTAATCTTCAATGCAATCTACTGAAAAACGCGTTCTACGTGACAGACATGGTGGTGAACAATCACTTCCAAAATGAAACAAAAGAACAGTGCCTTATCAGCCATCACAACTCACACAAAGCTAGCAGAGAAGGATTGCCTGGTGGCTCCATGTTGAACATGGGGATTCTGGCAGGAACCTAGTCACTGTTTTGTGTTCTAACCACAACACTAAGCCTATGGACCCTTACAATGAGGTCTAACAATAAATGGGTTCTGCTCATTGACTAACAAAGCATTACAGCTTCGGGAGTGCCTAGGAGGAGAATGGACACAATGTTCCATGCATCTGACTCAAAATCGGCCAAACGGCATGCTTGAGTGGTTCTATACGTTGCACTGGATGCACTGTGCAGACATGGTGCCATGTCCTCAGCTACACCCCAGCATGATCCTACAGCTTAAAAGAAAGGTGTTAACGGACAGTATTCCCTCTTCTTGCTGGAGACACACATAACCCACACTGCCTTTTTTCCTCTCCGCCTCAAACATGCACATCACACTCAGCTTGTATGTGTTACTGCATATATCGATTTGTTTTGTTGCTTAATTATTTAGTTTCCTTGACAGGTTACTAATCAGTTTCCTCATTTCTGGTCTCTGGGACTATGCTCCTCTGTTGCACTTTCTCCAAAGCCTGTGTCTTTCTTTTTGTCTGTAAACCATGCTATTATTTGCAAAGGCTTCTGTGAATTCCCAGAAGTCAACCTAAGACTCTATGCGGGATTATGTTTTTCATTTTAATGTATTATGTTCAGAAAAAAAAAAAAATCACAGTGATTATAAATGATCTTCCTTTTAAAAAATAATTGAAATAAAAAAAATTGCCGTTCAGCTTTTATTGCTCATGTTGCATGTTTACACTTTATTAAATTAACAATTACTGGGCTTGCCTTTTGTCTTTAAAATCATCTATTATTACAATGCATGAAGGGTAAGGGTGAAATGTTGTGGTCAGTGAATTGTATACACAAAGAAAAACATGTTTATTTGTGGCGCAGATGTCCTGCAATAGGGACCCCCTGAATTTCTGGCTCAAAGACAATGGCCTCTGCCCTGAGCGGATCAACATGAAGGAGCAGTAACAGACAGACAGAGAGGAGGAACACTGATAATGCAGAAAAAAAATGATAAGAGATAATGACATAAACAAAGGCGTCAGCCAGCCATACCTAAGCCAATCTGAATTTAAAAGGGATGGGCAGACACAGACGGACAGCAGTTGCTCACCGACAAGAAACCACAGGGCCGTTTGGAAAAAAAAAATCTGAAGATATCAGGCAAGCTGACACCTGTTTTCTCCCAAATACATGTCATGTAGGTCCTTAATCATCCTAAATAAAGAGTCCCAGCAGGGTGTTTAAATCTTTTACGCAGAGTAACTTAAGGAGAAGATTGGAGTGCGGTTGCCAAAAAAAGCCACAAACTCGATGTGGTATAAATGGCCTGGCCAACCTCCGTGTTTGGATTCACTTTTATCACTGTTGTTACTGGCGACAGGAGTTTTAGTTGTGCAGTGGCACAGAGGCATGTATTTTTATCGCGGCCAGAGCCTTCTTTAATTGTTTATCACAAAACATGAAAGCCTCCCCCCCCACCCCCGTTCTATATTCTGGAGCCTTTCCTGCACAGATTTTAAAATCAGTGCACCGCAGCTATGCGTTAGGTCACATTACACCACTGGTTTAAAAATGCATTAGCGAAATCATTGTCCGGTCATGCAGTCTGAAATGACAGACATGTTCAGTAAGCCGTTACAGTGCTGGGGATCTGGTTGGGAAAGGGAGTAAAAGATTGAGGTCTTTGAGAGGGCAGATAATTTAAAATCCATCTCTCTAGGCCGCAACACATTGGATTTGATTACTGAAAATCCCCCTCAGCCTACAGGAGTTAATGTGACATGGGATGTACAACAGTATGAAATCAAAGGTAAGACAGCAGTGCCTCTCCATAGACTCTGCATCTCAAGGAACTGAGAGCAGTTGAAGGAACCAACAGCAAAACGGTGAGCCTGGTCTGTCTGGCTTTGCTTCTTCTTTAATGTGTTCCTCACTCAAGGTAAAATAAAGGAGAAAAAGAAAAAAAGTGCAAGAGCTAAAACGCTCGTAAATGTCCACCGCGTGTGGTTTGTCAGCAGTCTTGGGCGATAGAAGCTCTGAGGCATGGCTGAACATACGAGGCCGAGCAACATTAAAGTCAGCACTCTGCAGGAGCGGTGCGAGGCCTCGAAAAAGTGCAGCGGCGGGCAGACGGAACAGCTGATGGACTGCCTTCCTTCCGCTCCATAATGTGGCCATTTTCCCATTTTCGGGCTGACTGCTAATCCATGCATTAGCCTAGCACTCCCGGCACCGCGGGTTGGTGGAGCCAAGGTGCCGGTCATTAACAGGTTCTCAGCACTTATGAGTCACCGAGCTGGGAAGGACTCCGGAAAAAAAAAAAAAAAAAACTCTACAGCCACAGAGTCCATCCCTTCCCATGGTACTTAGCGCCTCAGTAATCAGTGGAACACTGCTGAGAGTAGCTTTCTTCTCTTAAAACAAGACCACCCTCATTTCCACTGGAAGTCACTGACATATTTTATAGTTAGTTCAATAGGAGGCTCTGCATTCTCCATTTTGGGCAGTAGTGAATAAGCATTCCCAGCTGCACTTGAGGCTTTAGGTATTTTTCCATGCAATATTCAAACATATTTTCAATTCAAGCATGTCATGTTGTATTATTTAATGTACCTAGCTGCCTCCTATCAATTTTTTTCCCTGTGGCTTAAAAAAGGAAGTCATTCACTTCAGATTCCAGCATTCAGCCAAGAGCACAGTTGCTCAGCCTGCCTTCATGTATTATTTGCCAAAAAGTTAGCTATTTGGATGATAGCCTAATCATTGCTACTAGGAAAAGCCTGTCTTGTTACATATTTTGCCATTGTGAATTGTGACGGGTTTATTAATTACATTGCAAGCAAGAACCCTCATGATGAATGTCTGATGGATAATTCAGTCATTTTACAGTACGTGTTGCCTATAACCCAGACATCATATGTTTGAGCATTGGCTACTGATTGTCAACTGAGTCCACAGCAGTGGGACCATATCAGCTGTGTCTGTATAGCCTGAAGTTTATTGGGTTACCACTGTAGTAGTTCATCTCATCAGAGTTCTTCAATCAGGGAGAGATCTCTTTTCACCAGTGCTAGTTCTCCTGTAGTACTGTGGAGCTGGCTCTCCCCTATGCATGTATGGCTAGTTCTCCACTAGTATCCAAGTTGGGGGAGGGAAAAAAAAACTTCTCTCGCCAAGCCTGCATCCATGCCAAGAGACATCCCGATCGGACAGACGAGTGGGGTGGGGAGGAGCGACAGCAGGACAGAGCTTGAGAAAACCCAGCTGGTCTCCATCCAAACAAGAGGCTCTTTGGTAGGATTATGGAAGGAGTCCACATACTGGCGTGGATTCAGATGACATTTGTCATTTTTCTGTGATCTAGAAATGATTTTGCTTGTTACTTTTTGACTGCACTGACAAAGTAAGGTAAATAAAGACACAATAAAACTCAAACTTTCACTTTTTGTGATGGTTAAGAACAAAATGCCTGAATCCCAGCCCCTGCTAGCAAAGTGTGAACATGTTCCTCAAGCTGGCTCTTTTGCTCTGCCATCAGGTCCAACTCCAGGATACTTGCAGCAAAACTGTGCCAAAAAACAGATGGTCACCACATCCATCCCCTAAAATTAATTTTTTTTTTCTGAAAGATATAGTTTTTCTGTTATCAGATGTGGAGGGATAAAATGTATTTTTAAGTAAGGAAAGGAAGAAGAATCTACTTGCTCGAAGAGTGCATCTAAGAAGTAGATTGATGATGTAAATTAGTGCCAGTATCCCTACAACTGTTTATGCTTTCAACACCATAACCATGAAAAGACAATAAGCTTGGTCAGAGTTTGCACTTCCAATGGCTGTATGAACACAAATCCCATCGAAAACACATGGGCTATTAAAAATTAAAAAAAAAAAAAAAAAAAAGATTTTCTGTAGGATTATAAAGGCTGCCTCTATTCCTTTTGCCATCGATAACCATCTAAAATTTTGCGGACAGGAGACCTAGAAACGGTTTTTCATGGTCGGATGACCTAAGCTCTTCCCGCGGTTCTCCCTGCTGAACGTTGGAGGCAGCCCAGTATTCTGATATGCAATGAATTCTGGGAAATGCAATTTTGATTCCAAGATGTTTTTGGGGGTTATTAGGCGAGTGAAGCACCGTGGCTGAAGCACCCTTAATACCAGTATGACCGTTAATAAGCTGGGGCCTCGCTCGGACGGGAGGCAGGGGAACCAGCCCTTTGATATTTTATTCACTTTGAGCTATGGTTTGTTGTCCCGGTTCCGGCACTGTAGGGCTGGAGAGAGTGGATGGCCAGATCACAGCGGCCCAGGCCCCTGCCACTCGAGCCTCTAATTCCCTTCTAGCACAGTGGGGCGCAATTGGAAAACGATGACAGGGACACATCCTTTGATACATAACAGAAAGTTCTTGCAACCAACTTGTTTTGGCTGCTTGTGGGTCGAAAGAAAGGTATGATACTCTCTTCTGTGGTAAGATTTAGGGCTTTCAGCTGCCATGCATACATGCATGAATACATAGAGCTCATGGGGCGCTGGCCATCATGTTGAAGTCCCCTGTTAATGCAACTCCTGAATTTGAAACCACAATCCCACACAGTCATTCACCTAATACACATTCTCCATAAATTGTGTCTTTGTTCCACTCTCATAGAGAAGTGGTTTATTCTGCAATATACTATAATTATATGTACTTTAACATGATTTTGAATACATTGTACAGCAATGTTTTTTTAAATATCTTGCTATGCCTAACATTGCATAGGTATTTTAATTTTTTCCCAAACACTGTGACACCTACTTTGATCTTCACATGTGTTATTACAGTGCAATGAATTGCTAATAGGAAAGGTTTGGAAGGGGGCAGGGGTGGAGGAAGGGTGGAGAAGATGAGGTGACAGACTAAGGCCTCCCAGAAGGCCGTGGGGCACTGGGACAGGCAATAGAAGTGCAGACTCAAGAGATGGATATCAAGCTCACACAGGGAGACAGGAAGACAGGAAGGGATGAAAGGAGGAAGGCAGGTAGAAAAAGGAAAGGCAAGAGGGAGGGAGGGAGGAAAAGAGGGCAGGCCGGGTCACCATGCAGCCTGGTGTGTCCTTTTCTTCACCCTGCTTGCGTTGCACTGACCTGTACTGACACTCCTTGCCCTGTCACTGACAGCACAGCAAAATTACACATGACTCAGTGCACACACACACACACACACACACACACACACACACATACACATGTGCATACACTCAATCACAGAACATATACACACTTACAAATGTTGTGTGCATACACAGAAACACCAAACACACACATACATACGCACGCACACACACACACACACACAAACCCACACATGCAAACACATGCATACTCAACATACACACACCAGACACACACAAACATAGACACAAACACATCAACACACAAACGCATGCACACACTGACATACGCATGTGTACACACTCACTTATGGCATATGTGTTTCCTTGCTTCACCCTGGAAAAAATTCCTTCAAAATGAGTGTGTCTACACCTGCACTTCATACTAATATGAGATGCTATGACAGATACCACTGTTGCTAGGAAACCAGATCTGTGGCCACATGGTTGTAGGTTCAACCCTGCATAGTACTTCTCTGTTGTATCCTTAAGTGAAGTGTCGGACCGCTCATGTAAGCCTCACTGAGCCCAACTGCAAAGCCTGGCACCTTTGGTCACTAAGGAAGGAAGTCTTTGTAGGGCACATAAATAATGCACAATAACAGGGGTGATTCAGTTCAGCAGACAGACCTAAATTTACTAGCGGACCTGGCTCTGATACAAACATACAAACCGCTCTCACACACGCACAAAAAGAGACATGATGTACACAAATCAGCCCCCTGAGTCTGACCCTTCTGCACCCCTCATACTCACTCCACTACGAGCATGAAGACTGCACTGTCAGCTCACCATGGCATGCAGTTATGACACATTATCATGAGTTTCTGATTATCTGTGTTATTCAGAACACGCTGGTCCAAAAAAATAACACTGAGCCCTTCTTATTGCACTACCTCCACCTGTTTACTCATGCATTACATTTTCATGCATTTCAGAGTATGAAATCATAATAAAACAATGAATACATATACACAAGACAGTTGAAAACTTGTAGTGTGAAGGTCAACACATATACACAATGACACGCACACATAGAACACATTCACATGCAGATAAAATATGCATATTAACAAAAACACATGTTCAAATGCCTGAATAAACACGCACACACGTATGCCCATACATACAGAAAAACACATACTCCACTTCTTGCACACACACACACACACACACACACACTACAGGTGCACATGTTGTTTCTTACCTTTTACATAGTACCAGAAAGACTAGAACTATACACGGACAGCAGCAGCTTCTTTCCATAGAAAATAGCCACTGAACAAAACACAATTACAGCCACAGGATCTTGTCACTGTAAGACTTGATTCTAATCGTGGGGGGAGGCAGAATGCACAACATCAAGGGGGTGGGGAGGGGAGGCTGCTTTGAGAGAGAGAGAGGAGGTTTCAGAGACACAAGGCCTCATTGAGCAGCCGCACAGCTGGGCGGTTTTCGCTCAGGTCGGACACAGATAAAACAATGCCACGGGTCTTGTCAAAACACAAATTTAATGCCGGTCAACTAGCGGTTTGGCAGGGCGACCCAGAGCTGATTTGCATCTGGGATTGGAACAAGAGCGTAGGCCCAGGCAGAGCCGAGGCCGTTATGAGCAAAAGGCCGTGATTGTTGAGCTGCCTGCACAGTGTGCATGAGAACAAGAACTGAGAACGTCATTTCCAACCGGAGGCTAAAGATGGCTGCATCCTCGCGTTGGCTTATTTGGATTAACCCCAAAAAATGTAAATTGCACATAAAGCCAAAACAGAAAATGGGAATAATAGGGCTTATTCATGGGGCGAACTTAACGAGACTGGAGGCTAAAGACTGCTGTGTTCTCGCGTCCGATCGTCAGCTCGTTTGACCTGACCCCACTGGGGTCTGGGGTCAAATTCAAGACGCCTGAAGTAAATACACCCCAGACCTGACACACAGATTTTCAATGGTGTCAAACTGAACAAGCGATTGACGGTGCAGAACAGGGATCAGCAGAAGCTGTATCCCTCTTAAACACAAATGATGAAAGGTCTGTCATGCCCGGTTACACAGATCAGCGCTGTCACACATGCCATACGTAATGGAGGACATGGCTCATGTGGACCTGGGGACACAAAAGGGCCGCGGAATTCGTTGAGCCCTTTGCTCTGTTGAACCCTGCCCATCCCCCCACACACATCAGGTCCAATCATGGCCTAATGAGAGTGACACACTTTCAAAGGGGGCTATCCCTATGTGGTGGTGCTGTGGCAAAGGGTAGCCGCTTGGCAAAACAGCCATAATGTAGCCAGACAGCCCGCCATGGACAAAAGAGAAACACAGCGTCACAAGTCAACCAAAAATTCCCAACAATGTGCACCACAGCAAGCCCTCCCACCACTCCATTCTTCTGTGCCGCCATTTTACATTCAGTTCTTCAGGGGCTAGGGAAGAATTTTCTGTTTTTTTTCCCACATTGGCTCAAATGTTTATTTTTTCTAGATTCCCTGAAGAAAATGTCCAATGCAAAATACCGTTTGACAATCTGGTTGTAAATGTATATATAAATCTACTATATATATACTCACTGATATATTTATTGATTGATTCACAAACCACTGCAACAAAGATGTCTTGTGGACAACTAGACATAGAGTAAGCATGAGAGAGAAAGAGAGATTGAGTGAATGAGAGAAATATATAGAGAGAATAGATGAATTCTGTTCTCCAGAGTGTTTAAACATATAGCTGTATGTTGAATTCTTAATCACCTAATACAGCAGACAAGGTATTGTTGCTTCTTGTCTGCCCTCCAAAGAGACCACTGCAGACATCCCGGCTCTTGTAGCATTGTGTGGCTGAGCTGCTCCTGAAGGGGCCGAGCCGTGCCTTTGACTGATGTGGTCAAACAGCTTCAAAATTATTGCAACGTGGCACAAAGGTTAACGCCCACGCTTGGAACGCATTTGACAAAAGGCTTTAGGCAGACTTTCATGGTACAAGAAAGACAAACAGAAATCCATGATAGAGCAACAACACTGACTCCCCCACACTCCAATCCCCCCCACCCCCATCCTCCATCCAGCTCCCATCGGCACCTATTCAGCCATGAAATCCTGCCACGGTGTTCAGGTGACATGGACGATCTGTGGAACAGGCCTCTGTGGAAAAGGGTAGCAAAACCAAAGCAGCTCTCTGAAGTTATGCCTCAGAAGAAAGAGACAAGGGAATCAAAGGGGGCTATGGACAAGCTCTGTGAGCACGGGCCTCGCTACATTGCCTAATTAAAGCGGACGGCTGCTTTGTGCATTCGAGCCGCGAAAACCAGCCTGCAACTGACCCTGGCCCTCCGGGTGCCCACTGTCCCCAATTCTGCTGAGCCAAGGGTGCACTCGAAGCAGAGGAACTGACGCAAGGAGTACTCCAACGAAGCAATTAGCACGGAAACCAGGGAGGCCCAGAGGAAGCTATGCTCACCCTCACAATTACATTTGTGCTAAGGTAAATTCGGCGCCAGCTCTTATACTTCTGAAACACAATACTGTAAGTGGGCTAGCTTGTACCACAATCACGTCCGAAAGGCCTTTCTTGGATTAACAGCACAAGAACAACAACCCAGCTTACATGTTAAGATATTCAAAGGAGAGATGCATTTCTGATCATGTTCATGTTACGCTGAATTGTGATCGGATAAAAGATTGCTTTGTGGTGTTGCTCAGCAAGCTTCAAGGAGTAAGTAAACAAAGGTAGTGGAGAAAATTCAGTTTGAAGTTTATCAGGATTTTTTTTTTATTTTTCACATTTATTTTATTCAAAAACTTGATGTGATGGTTGAAACATTTTTCATCTTGTCAACACTGAGCTTAGCTAATGTGATAAAACAGCAAAAGTACAAATATGTAAAAAAAATATTGTAATTGTAAAAATTAAAAAAATAGGCACATATTTTCTAGCTGGTTTGACATTGTTAATAACTGGGTTTATATCTAATATCAACAACAACCCAGTTACTAACAATCTACTGGCAAATATGTATCTATCTATTAAAATATTAATAGTGCCTCTTTAGCACTAACCAAGTGAAGACATTTAGAAGAAATAAAGCAACATCTGTATTCCTTCACTTTCATGTTAGAACTATGCCTGGAGAGGGAATTAGCTCATAGTCACAGTAATGATATCACTGCCTTAATCAAGCTGTAATACACCGCTCTGTTCGCCTGAATGCACGGCGCAATTGTGCCTGGGTTAAACTAGCAGGAATTGGGGGAATATGCTGAAAAGTGCATGTGCACAGCGGAAGAATAGAGACTTATATAAAAGTACTCACACTCATGGGTGCAAAATGGAACAGACAGAATCAATTCCACTTAGAGACACTTGAGAAGCCTTTCCTTATTGAGTCATGCAATTAAATTATAACAATAAAACTTTGTCCAAACACTTTTTAACATCTGGCTAATTTTTCTTGAGTTCTGTAGGCATTTTTTTTTTTACATCTTAATAAAAATATTAAGGACAGTTCAGAGGGCACACTTGCAATGCTGCTAGAAAATGAGGCTATAACTTTTGAAGTAAAATTAATTGACTCACTGTCAAAAACTCAAGCACAGTTTCATGCTCATTAGCTTCTTATCTGGTTACAAACATTAATTAACTAGCTATTAGCTGGAAGACCATGCAGTAGCCTGCTAAACCAAAACCAACAGCAGTAAAAGAAATGTAACGGTTTTGTAGTGCAACGCCAAACTGTGAAAGCTCGCCCCTTGTCAGATTTACACATGAACTGCGGTAAGTGTCATTTTTTATTGAATGTATAATGTATCCAAGAAGTTTCGGCCCTTGCTTAGAGGAAAAAAAAACATTGGTGAAACATAAACAGGACCCTTAACTTCCAGAAGGAGATAGAAATGTCTGTGGCTACATTCAATCAAACAGCGGCCTGGATTAAATACATTTGTTTTGCATATGTACATAAATTTGCAAGTGGCCATATTAATTTTCACCAGCATGGTTTGACAAGATTAAGAGTCATGGAAATTAACTCACCAAACTGTTCTTGCAGAGAAAAAGCATAATAGTTTTCTTTAATAGTTAATTTTTAAGTAAAGTTCAGGACAAATGTTGATTGAATCCCAGCCAATCTCTTGAAGGCCACATGCAATTCAATCAAAATAGACATTAGCCTCTGTAAGGGCATGTGCTATTCTATTGTAGAATGAGAAGAACATGTTCCAAAGGACATGTAAGCTTGTCTCGAATAAAATATAATATACCATATACCCAAAGAAAATAACGCTGTCATATAAAATCTGTTTTGATTCAAATACATATGCTGTTGAAAAAAAGTGGTTAATCTAATTTAGTCTGCTGTCTTCATTTTTTCTTTATTGTATTTAATTACTTGAATGAAAGAACTCGCCAATGATACACAAGAATCCTGGATATGTAAAAGTGCACTTGGGTGATGTTTATTTTTATCTATTTTTATCAGTTTAGTGAAGCCAGTTCTTTTTTTTTTAACCCGGCAGTTTTTTTTTTTTGGAAATTGGGATGCAACACAATTTTGTTTTTGATTATAGATCATAGGCCTAATTATTCATTTAGCTCTTGTGCTAGGAGTAGCCATATGCATTAAGAACAGTTAGGTTGCTTTCCCCGAATGTAGCTTCAATAAAAGTGAGATCAGAACATCCCCATTTGTTTCGGAGCTTAGCTGGGCCACTGCACTGCCTCACTTCCATCAATCACCGGGAGAGAGCAGGACGAATTCAAACGGCAGCAAATAAATGCACGCGCATGAAAGCGCCCTGGGTTAGCTGCCACAGAAAAACGATTCCTCGCTGCAAAACAGGACAGGGACTCTGCTCTGTGACTGAGCTCCAGCTCAGTCTAAGCCCTCTGCCCACACACACACACACACACACACACACACACTCACATACAAACACATGCACATACATGTACATACTCACACATTTACTTTTTTTAGAATGCATATTTACATTTGAGCCAATTTTAGCTTGCAGGAGAGTCTATAGGCCTGGGGTCTCATGGTAGCTGTGAATATTCTAGGGCCCATGGCAGAGAGGGACACTCAGTTTTGGAGTTATGCCATCCAGGAAATAAAAGCCACTATTGGAACTGGCATCTGTGAGTGACTCCTCCATTCTGTCTTGCATGTCCTGTTTAATTGCTGCGTTACTTGATAGGTAGCGGATACAGGTTCTGATTTACGTATCATCCATTCACAGAGGTGGGTATTCACAGACCAAACTGCACTGTTACACCAGAGATTTAAACCTGCAACTATACCTTCAACTTCAAGACCAACCAAATAACAGATCTGTAGATGGTATGGATTTTTGCACACTTTAAAACATTTAAATGAAAGCAGTCTACCCCCCTCTCTCTCTCTGTCTCTCTCTCTCTCTCTCTCTCTCTCCCTCATTCAAACACAAACACATGCTCTTTGTTAATGTCTTCCCTCTCGTTTTCTTTTCCCTTCCCTCTATCCACATTTTCTCCCTGTCTACCTTTCAAGCATTCTTTTTGTCTTTCTCTTGGCCTCATATGTCTTCGCTTTTTGAGCCTTAGGCAGGGGGTCAGTGCTGTAACAGAATCCAAGCAGAAACACAAGCTGTTCTATACTGTGCCTGTGTTAAATGAGCATACTGTACACGCGCACACACACACACACACACACACACACCTTTCTAAACTTAAAAACTGTTAAATATTTAACTGCCCCCCAGGCCGCTCAAACGCCACCAGGTACCTGACAGGGGCATACAGGGCAAACCTGCTCCTGAAGCACAGACATTCCCAATTCAGGGCAGTCTAGTTCTCTTTTAGTCAAAGTATGACAGCAAATACACAACACACACATACACACGTTTAATGCATGTACAACCAATAAAAGTAAAAAAAAGGATAGATTAGCAGTGTGTAAGCAAGCACACAAAGGCTAAAGTATTGTTTTAAAGTTGTGAACAGTGTGTAGAATGAGAGTGTTCTGAACGTCAAGCAGCCATTTTGAAGTATTTACATGTAAGTAGGTTATAAATGGTGGATTTTTGTGAAATTGTTCGTTTTTCCTTTTTCGGTATTTCTACCTTTTTCCACAATCTGGCCAATTGTTTTATTTCCTACTTTGTCAGGGCTTATTATTCTCTGTTTAATCTAAATGATGGTGTTTAACAATTTGTATTATAGATATTTTAACAGTCTCTCCTTTTATTTATTTATTTTTTTACAGTTTTTGGTTTGTGAAGCTATAAGCAAGTGAGCTGTTCTGGGAGGTTTTTTTTACCTGCATTTGCCTGCTTTTCTGTATTGACCCAAAAAAGGAATTGAAATTGTCTCTCCCCCACTCCCTCCCCCTCTCCCAATGGGCCAAATGAGAGCATGTCCTGGGAGCAGCCCGGGTGGGCTTGCTGATGCCACACGGCCGTCCCTGATTCTCGCTGACAGGTTAGAGAAGAGAGACGCACGGCCCCTTTCAACAGAGCTTTCCCATCCTCCCCCAACCCCCTCACGCCTCACTGAAAGCCTCCATGCATGCATGTGTGTGCACGCGTGTAAGCGAGGTAGAGCGAGTGACACAGAGAGAGAGGGAGAGAGAGAGAGAGCCACAGTGAGAGACAGAGTGTGAGTGTGTGAGAGAGAGAGTCACAGAGAAACAAAGAGAGAGAGCGGGAGGGGGAGAGAAAGAACGACAGAGCGATCCTCCACTGTTTGTGTCTGTGCCTCTCTCTACGCTCCTCCATGTGACAACTCAGTCACATGCTGCTTGCAGACACAACGAGAGCTATCAGCTCTGCGCAAACCACATGACCTACCCGCCAGAAATCGAGGCGAGAGAATGTCAGTTCTAACCAACAGAGGAGCTGGGGGGGCAAGAAAACAGAGCTTTGCGGTTGTGGAGCACAGGACAGAGTATTACAGAGGCTCTGTAGTGGGCCTCCACCCAAAACAATTCCTTTTGGAAAGGGCTGAGAGAGCGGCTGCTGCACTTGCTGATTAATGTTCTTATTAAAAGCGGGCTGCTTTTATGGGCCTCCTGGCCGCACGCCCGCCTCGTGGCTGTGGGAGAATGACGCGGCCGATGCGTCCTGCCCTGTCTTCGCCCGGCCTCTGAGGCTACGCCTCCCTCACACATGCCCCTCCAGACAGCGTGACACTGTCTGAAGGGGCAACATGGGGTCGCTGTGATGACATGACATGAACGCCATCACCGTCATGGCAGGCAAGGTCGTTTTGTGGCACACCAAACACAAAAAAATAAAAAGGCTTGCTCCCTGCTCACCCACATGCCTGTCCTGGAATAGCGACAGCGGAGCATGGAGCACGGAGTAAACAGAGAGGGATTTTATCGGGCCCGGTGACAAGACGCTCAGTGTCCCAAAACTTCATGGGTGACCATGGCCTGCACTTGACAGCCAGCCAGCATATGAGTCACACCTTTAACACAGAACCGTCATCAGCTTGCCTGTTCAACCTCGGTCAACTGGCCAGCTCCTCCAATGTCAGACCCACAAATGCAAACTGAATCCAGCCTCCAGTCTTAAAAAACATTTTTACAAAGCTGGACTTGGTAAAAGAAATGCCTTATGTATAATTCATAACAGTCACTTGGGTACAGAGAGAGAGAGAGAGTGGCCAAAGTTCAACTGAGTAAGTCTGTTGCACGTTGTCAGCGTTCTTTCCAGCTTTAAACACCAAATAGTTAATTAACCCTGGCACGGCTGAGGAAAGATAATGTGGCTATCCTATCCGGTTTTATTTTAGTGTCAAATGAATCCGCGTGTATTCACTGGGAATGGATCCACACCCATAAACCAATTCCTGGGTAGCATAACATGGGGCAAGATAACTGAGCTTCTTGGAACATGTGACGTCTTAGCTGTGCCATGTGGGTTGCACATATTAGCTATACCATTTATATACCCACTTGTCCTTGAGTGCACCCAATGTAGCTGCCATTTTGGATCTCAAAATACACCCAGAGTAACAGCACAAAACAACATTTAATGTGTGACCATGATTAGTCAAAAAAAAAAATCATCTTCCCTGTCAACATGGTGCAGTTTGGAAATGGCTGCACAAAACAGTCTTGGAGGCAATACCCATGACGAACTCACTATAAACACATTATAATAAACGCACTACAAAAATGCAGCTTAGGGTCCATTGTGGATGTGTCTGGGCATGCTCAACTGTCATTTAGGCATACATGGCAATCAGATTCTGACTGCTGATGCAGATGCAAAAGATGAAAGAACCACACACCCCCTACACAGGCACACAATCCGAGCTCCCCTTTCTGCTTTTCTTTTGGCAGTAACCTGTTGCTGCAACAGCAGCCGAGCAGGCTGGTGAGGAAGCAAACACAAACCTGGAAGAGCAAACGTCAACATTGGCCATGTCCCATGACTATTAACGCAGACACCAACTCCGATACGCCAGCGTCGGCAGGTTCCTTTGAAAGACACGACTGGTTCAGAAAATAAAAAGAGAAACTTCCACACCACTTCCCCTTACCTCCAACCCCAAAAACCCCCACCATCCCCCACCACACCAAGTCTTTTTTTTTTAAACGCTCAATTTCAGTGTTTCTCTCGGAAACACAATGTGCAACCTGACAGCAATGAACTGTGCAGTGCGTAATTTGGCCATTTTGTGTGATCCTGTGGCAGGCATTTATTAGACACAGGCACACAAGCATCTTGCAGAATAAACACACTTAAAGACCGGAGGGGCCAGGGATGGCCCTTCTCTTATCAATCTCCTCACGCTTGGCAGACCCAGAGCATCCCCTGTGGAGCGCTCACAGTTCACAGGCCATTGTGGGTATCATCCATGAGCACCCGCCCACCCATTCTTACTGCCATCCTATCCGTCCATTTAACATACCATCCACTGGCAATGGCAGCGTTCAGCAGCACTGAAACACGCCTGTTTTGCTGCTGCCTGACCCCAAACCTTCGATCCGCACCCAGCAGGGGTGTGGAACCTTATCCAAGATAATGTCATCCGTGAGCACAAGCTTTTAATCTAGCCTAGAATGAGAACTCCTGATTCCACTAATCAACTATTCACAGTCTTCAATCAAGGTCTTAATTAGTTAAATTAAGTGCTTTAGTGATAGAACAAAAGCTTGATGCTGTGTCCCAAAAGCGCACTACGCCCTATTTCTAGCCTTTTTTGAGTGCGTAGTACATAATGTGGTTAATTTTTGTCACACACTATGCACTAGATAGTGCAAGTATACGCATTAACAATGGCGGCAATCCAAAGTGTGGTTTGCATGGACATTATTGCCCCAGAATGCAATGCGAAATGGAAAGGGAGGCAACTGAACTGCCTGCAACTGAAAATTTCAAACAAAATGGTGGACGCATATGTTTCCGGATAGTAAAATACTATCATGTGTGTTCACTCTTGTACACTAGCTAGTGAAAACATGAACTTTCTAGACTAGTACACAGTGTATACACAATAGTGTGGACTATGTGGTGCACTTTTGGGACACGGGGAGAGTTTTAAAACAGCTTTTATCAGAACACAAACAAAATGAGGCGAAGCGTTGGACAAAGCCAACCAATCACTCAATCAGTAAAGTGTACACTGTCAAATGATCAAGTATCTGGTAACAATCAATGTTTACCTAACAATGAAGAGCAGGGTTTGCAATATGTAATTAGACCAGTGGAGTTAATGAGCCAACTTAGATTGAATTAGCCAGACATGCTACAGCAGTGCACTGCACAGAACACAGCCTACATGCTACACAACAGGTGCATGGAAAAAAATGTGTCCAGACAGAATCGAAGCAAGCAATGCGATCCAAAACACCTTGCGCAAAGCTACCTGTATATGAAGCATTCCTGCCAGCAACAGCAGCCTAACAATCTGCAATTACCCACATCGAATCTATCATAATGAAAGAGCAAATAGTATACGATGCAATAACAAAGACAAGTGCATGAATCACGGCAGATAAGAGCAGGCTGAGCGTGCCAGCTTTGCGGCAGTGTCAGCCAGGGACTGTTTATCTAAGCCTTCAGGTTGGTCCAGGTTCTGCCTGCCAGGTTGGCGGAAAGGGAAACCGATAGCAGGGCACGGCAGCTAGTGGCATCTGGCAAGTCACTCTGCGGGAGGTGGAAGCACGTTCTGTGCCAGAGTGTGGAGCTCTGTGACCTACTGCCGCATGGTATGATGGCTGGTTTCTTCCCCTTGGCAAATGGGTGGCGCGCTACAGCGTGGTGGGGGGTAGGCGGACAGCTCTGAAAGACATGGTCTGCTTTTTCCAATTGCTCTTTTAGGCGACAGCTTCTGGAATTCAATCAAATGAATAATATGCAATTCATCCAATATAGACTTTGCATTGCAACACAAGGTTCTTTGAGTATCTTATACATCACGTGCTTTGGAATGTGTTATTTTTTTTTTCAAAATAGACTAGCATGTGCCAATAAAAAGACTGTGCCCTCAAAGAACAGTCAGGAAGATAAGAGAAAGTCTGTTTTCATTTAATTGCATATGCTCTTAAAGAGACTAAGTTTGTTTGACTGGGTCCTGTCCAGTAACTTTTCCCTTTCAAGCCAAATTGCTCAGCGTCTCAGATTCTCCTGCCATAGTTTTTCAACTCTGGAAAACCACTGATGCTTCCTTCAGAGTGGCATTTGCTTTCTATTTATTTATTTTATTTTTTATTTATTTTTATTCACTGCTGCTCTTGCTTGCAGCAGTTCAAAACCAGGAAACAGTTTGGAAAAAGGCCCAAGAATTCAAATACTGAAAGGTATGACTCTGCAAATGTTTGCCAAAAAAAGATGTTGGGGTTTAATTCGAAAAAAAAAAAAAAATAGCCATAGCGCGGATGTTTAAAGATCATTCATGAAGATTTATAGCCTTTTTTATTCCAAAACACTCCCGGGCGTACTGAAAGGCATTCCCTCTAACCAAATATGACTTTTTCAGATGAGGAAGCAAGCCAGTTTAACAGGAAGTCAGCAGGATACTCTGGCCCGACAGGGTTTTGAGAGTATCTGGGTTAAAGCCTCTAGAGTGTGAAAGGGAGGTAGGATGCGGGTTCGACTGAAGCACCGCCCGTACAGGCACGCCACAGCCAGCGGCGTCTCCAGTAACGGCCCCTCCCCTGCCTCCTGTCCAGGCTAATGATCCTCCACGTGTGCTTTTCGGGTTCAGCACGGGGCCGACAACCCCCTGTCCTCCTGGGCCTGGTTTGACGGTTGCGGCGGTGACTCACGGCTTGACTGGATCGGATTCTTAAAGCACTTACGCCCGCTGAAAGAGGAATGCATGCCACGCCATGGTACGGAGCACAATGTGTGGCCCCTCATCCCCCCATCCCCCACCCAACAGGAAGAATGTCAACATGAATCACAAGCTCGTTCTGTTTGGGTCGGTGCTGTTTTTGTTTTGGCAAGAAGGGGAATGAAGGATGGAACCGTCAGACCCTGCTGGGGTGTAAAAGTTGGGAGGCGGCCCGTGAGAGGGAAAAGACATCAACATTGTAGATAACCCCAGAAAAATAAACTGAAAATGCTCAATAATTTTTACATACTACTATATTTTTTCAGGTCTTTAGATGTCATTCAAACCACTAATGGCGGTAAAACCCATACAGCATATCAACAGCTTAACTTGTGGCCTTATGGTGGTGCAAACACAGCTGTTTAATCTTTATTACAAACACATCATCCATCACAGATAACTAAAACCCAGTACAAATTTATCTCATTAAACTGAACGTTTCTGTAATTAAAATTACTGCAATCCTCTACATTAAATTTGCTGAATTTGGGGATTTTCATCAGGATCTAATATTTAATATTACATTTTAATATAGCTGAATATTAATGTAACATTACAGTGCATTATAGCTGTGGCAACTGCATTATTGTGTGTGAGCACAGTCTGGTAGCATAGCCTTGATGGGTGGCTGGGGTGTGCCTGTTATCAGGGAGTCACCGCGCTCAGAGCACGGCTCGACGGTGGTGGTCCGGAGCCGTTTGATGTTGCTCTGCAACCGAATCCCCCCACTCGCACTTATCACATCCTGTCCGTGGGCTTCCCCTCCGTAATGGGTTCCGGCGTGCCCAGGGCCTGGGGAACGCGCAGTGCAAAAACCGCCAGAGTACGGATAGGCATCTCTGCCTGGGGAGGGCTGAAGGGGTGGGGGCCGGGGAAGAAAAGCCAGCAAACTCAATAAAGGGCCATCTCTATTGCCCTAATGCATAGCAGGCCCACCATCTGAAATCTGTAATTACGAGCTGCTGGGACCGCGACTTCAAATCTCATCCCTCATTCCACTGTTTGCACTATGCGAATGGCGGTGGCCAGCACCCACTCCATGCAATGCATTTTGGGCTGGGGTGGGAGGTGGGGGGTGGGGGGGGTTAATGTGCTTTTAGAACAAGTCCCGAAGCCTGAGTCAGCAGAAGAATGGAAGTTGTGCATCTTACGAAATGTGAACGTTGTCACCTGTGGGGTAACTAATCACTTAAAGCGTAATTGATTCCAAAATTGCGCATTTACGCAATTACTGTGAAATGTGCATACATTACTTCCTGCTTCATTAGAATATGAATGTCAACAACCAGCATGCACTGCATTTATAAAACAGAGAAGGAGATTAAGAGAGAGGCAGTAGAGAAAAAAAAGAGATTGCAGAGCAACATGGTGTGAAAAAAGAGAAAGAGGGTCTGAGTGAGAATAAATTGGAATTTTTTTCCATTTAAATTTCTCTGCTCATTATTCCATAATTTCTTACTATTCAAATATGCCAGCAAAGTAAGCGAGACAGAGAGAGAGAAATACAGAGGGGTAGCTAAGGTGAAAACTGAAAGGTAAAGGACAACAAGAAGAGAACAGTGTGCAGAATCAATAACAACAAACTTTGAGAGAGAAAAGACAGACAGGCATTCAATATGAGTTCTAATACAACCAGGCTAGGATTAATAATTTCAAATAAAGTAGCACACCCCTTAAAAACATCATTTGAATCAAAGATGCTGACAGAGCACAGTGAGAGGGGGGAGACTCCAAAAAAAACAACCCTTGTGGAGCTGGGGCCGGAGAGAACATCTGACATATGGGGCAACAGCCATGCAGATGAGAGGCCCAGGGTGCTCCATAAAGCACTGGGTGATTTAGGCTTTCTGAACACAGGCCAAGATTCCAAGAGGAACACAGTGAACACAACAGATATCCAAAAAACTGGGGGAGATCTGGGAAGGGGAGGGTTTTGGGTGTGTGTGTGTGTGTGTGTGTGTGTGTGTGTGTGTGTGTGTGTGTGTGTGTGTGTGTGTGTGTGTGTGTGTGTGTGTGTGTGTGTGTGTGTGTGTGTAGACGTGTATATTTGGGAAGGGGGGGGTCATGGTGGTGTTGGATCCCATCATCGTTCAGACCATTATGAGCTGTACAGAGGGAGCCGGGTCAAAAACCAATGCAAAATATCAGACAGCAGGGTGGAGAGGTGGGGGCAGATGAAAATGAAGTAAACAAGATAGTAAACTGGGAATTACAGAGCAGTTTAAAAGCCTGGAGTCAGGCCAAGGGTCTGGCCTTCTTTGGTAGCAGGGATCCCAGGCCAGAAATCAAGCCAGAAAATCAACCTCTCAATGTGTCACTATTCAGCACTGCCCTTTTTCCATTTCAGGTTAACCTTGGCTCAGATCACCTCATAACTGCTGGTGGAAAAAAATTATATAATTGGTTGATTTAAAGGTGTCAAACTGATTGTTGGTCAAGGGGGACCCAACTCTACGACCTGCTTCAATGACAGAGTATTCCCCACAGTTTGAAAAATTGCACCTTTTCTCTCAAAGACAGAGAAGAGGGTGGGAAAACTGACACTATGGCTACAGCAATGCAGCTGTGTCATTTTTTAAAACGTCTAACCCAACCACAGCCCCAACGGCTCCGAGACCTGTTGCTTGTCTCCTCCTTCTTATCAGTGAGAAGCCCATTGCCCTAGAATTTATCTGCGATACCAAACAAAAGCCAACCGGTCGAGGTGCACCGAGCCCCTGTTCTTTCCTTTATCAGCATGTTCTATTAATAGCATGTTGCTGTGGCACTTGTACGGCATGTTCCCCTGAAAACCAACGCCTACCCATTCTGGACTCTCCGGTTGTACTCGTCTCCAGCTCTCTCTGGCTTTTAACCTGCCGGTGAACTGCTGCCAGCGATATTTGTGACCAGAAGATTGCAGGTTTAACTCCCGAGTGGGACGTTGCTGTTGTGGAGCACCCAACCGCAACTGCTTAAGTATATATCCTGCTATAAAAATGTCATTTGTGAAACTTAAAACTATCTGAGCCTTTCTGCATAAAGTATCCTTTAGTGCCAATAACACTTATAGAAGATATTCCCTCCAAAATGAATATTCCAAGAAGGGTTGTGTTGCTTAGTTACAGAAAGAGCACAAACACAGTCACACACAGACACATACACACACACACATACATGCAAATGCTTGCACACTTATGTAATAGTTACTGCAATTCTGTCAGTGAGTATCTAACTGTTCTTACTGTACTGACACAGCAAAGGGAGAATATGAGGTTGCGCTGAGTTGTACCTTCCTGGGTAGGGTCAGAGGTTGGCTGGGATTAAAGAGTTTCCATGGCCAGGAGAGGACTTGTGGGGCGCTGGAATCAGCAGAAAAGATAACGGCAGAGCTACAGAGACTGGGTTGTGCAAGTGGACAGAGTGCTGGAGGAGAAGGGGGGGAGGGGGGCAGTTTGGGCACGGCCCTGCTCATGGCACATCACGTTCCCAGTTAACCTTGGGCTGTCGTGGCAGGGGTCCAAGTCGGTGCCGGGGCCAGACTGTACGCGGACACTTTTTCGGCTCCCCTGTTATGCAACGCAGATAAGCGCGTCCAAAATCACAGCATGAGACGGGGAGAAGGGAAAGAGATGGGCTTTTTTTGCAAAGGCCTGGGAACAGCCAGTATTCAGGCAGAGGAGGGGGGAGCAGAGGAGTCAAGCAGGTGGACTGAGTTCTGCTAGACATCCTGGGAAAACCTGATCCCCTTACCCAAAGTGGGGAGCAGGGGAGGAGGGGTGAGGCTTCTGGGGGAAGGGGGTTGTGCTGTAGTGTTAGCACACCACTGGATCCTTAACTTGTTTGATGCCTAACATGAAAAACATGAAAACAAACACTTTCAGCCAATCAAATCAATGTCGCAAGATATTTTTTCAACTATTCTAAGCCCAGACAATACATATTTTTAGCCAATCAAACATTGCTGTGAGAGGTTTTTTTTATTGACTTACCAAGACCAAAATGTGTCAGTGCAGCACAATGGACAGAATCCTACAGCTATAGCCCTGGCTAGCCTTCATGCTATATGTTTGTGTGTGTGTGTGTGTGGGGGGGGGTAATTGCATCTACCACTTGCTTTGCTTTGTGAGTCAATTTCCTTCTCTTTGAAACGCAGTATAAAGGGAGGGGATAACCCCTTCAACTCTCGCCTGCACAGCCATTAAAGCTGACTTGAACTTCCAAGTTCTTCTGTGTTGTCAGGGCATTTTTCTTCCATGCAAGCAGGCATGTGTGTGTATGTGTGTGTGTTCCTTTTATGTTTCAAGAGGGCCTCTTTCTCTCTCCCACTCCCTCCTAATTTCTCTATTTAGCCTACTTTCCTCTATAGTTTATTCACCCGTTTCCACCCGCGGTGCAGAGGCTGGGCACATTTGTGTGGCAGTTGTGGCAAAGAAGTACAGAGGAAGGATATTTGTGGAAAAAACTCCACCCCATGTATCATACAGCTCTGTGTATGTATTTTTATTTGAGGGATGTTCTTTTAAATTCAC
This sequence comes from Albula goreensis, assembly GCA_022829145.1. Taxonomy (NCBI): domain Eukaryota; kingdom Metazoa; phylum Chordata; class Actinopteri; order Albuliformes; family Albulidae; genus Albula; species Albula goreensis. The sequence goes on from CM040762.1 coordinate 9,712,279, forward strand.
TGAAACAATAATATGATGCACAGTTTTGAAATGGGTCAATTATTCAAGTGAATATTTTTAAAAATCAATGTTTAAAAAAAAAAAAAACATGTGTCTAAGAGCGCTTTCCCCATTACAGTAATAATCAATCACAGGCCTGTCAGGTTCCTGCCAAAGGGAGCTGTATTTACCCATGATGCATTGCCAAGGACAGAAGTTCAAAGATGGGTGCAAGGTAGTCATGTCCCATCTCTTTTTTTTTCGTTTTACAGTGATCCTTTACTAGAAAACACTGCATGTCACATACTTGATATTAATAAGTTATCATAACTAGATGTGCTTAATATTTGTAATTAAAAATAAATGAGGGGAAAGGAAAACCTGCATGACTAAAGACATGCACTGTAAGTGACACAGTAATAGGCTTGCAATGTCATCATGGCTGCTGTGTAGTAGTTACAAAATGGTCGAGGATCTTCTCACTACCAAAACAAACAATTCTCATCACTGTGCTCTTTGAGCCCTGAGAGGATATGAGAAAATCAATTACAGTGGTAATTAACTTAACTGATTAATGAAAACATCTCCACAACCTATACTTATTAGTGACGAAGTATATCATAATTTATGAAATATCATCTAATAAGGTTACAAGGTTTCATTAACATTATTTTAATAAGCTATATTATGCATAAGCTTTAAAATTCATTACAGGGTAGATGTTAATTTTTGTATATTTCAAAATAATTTTTAATTTATATTTTTTTTTTATTCATGACCAACCACTGAATGTCATGGTTCCAGGAAGGCATTATTCTGGAACCTTATTCAGTTTTGTAGCTAGAACCCTTTTTTTGGTTTATTTTATAGATAACTGGAGTTTAAACCAGGAAACTGCATAAATTTGAGGTCTAATACAATTCTGCTGGGCTTAATCGCCACAGAATTTTGAAATTGAATTTTAAGAAGTTATTTCTTTTTCCTTTTCTAAAATAAAAATTAATTTATTTGTTTTGTCCTCACATTCATTCCAGAACAACTAGGGGTTTCTGACCTCAGCATTGAAAGCCTTCATAAGTCATAAATCCTTTCTGTCAATCCACAATCCGCCAGCAGGCCAGCTACTCCATAAGGGACTCTGCACAATATGCAGCTCACACAAGCAGTAGGCGGCACTGTTGTGCGATGAGGTGGGAAACACTCTGCTGTCTGAAACCCTTCCTCCTGAGGGGAAACTAAAGCAAATAATACAGCCATATTCAATCCAGTTTTAATCTGAAAGCAGGGCACTATCCATACAAGGACAGCTGGTGGGAGCTGTTTCAAAAAATACCTTCTTAAATTTCGATACGGCCAATTTTGAAGAGAATCTTTTTCTGAAAGATGACAAAGCAAGGCCTTTCACTGAAAAAATGTCCAGATTAGCAGGAGCGTGTCAGAGATTCATATCATTTTGGCACCTCTCACTGTCATTCAAACCAAGAACGCCGCAGAGCTATACTTTGTCTGGTACTTCCTGACACTATCTGTGTAATGACTCACAATAATGTGATTAAAATAAAGTATAAGCATATCAATGTACAAATAATATATGTAAGGCTGTCTTTGAGAACAAAACAAATATGTATATAAACTTTGAATATGACAGAAATAATTTATACTATTCTGCCATAAATGTGGCAGCTCTTTATCAACTAAATATTCAGACTTCTGATTTATTTTTGGCATTTAAATAAATTGCATAGTTCAGACACATAGTGTGAATTAATCCTGGAGCTGAAAGAGGCTTAAAGCTTTGTTATGTGTTGTTGATGTTTAATACAGCAAAGCTATTTCCCTCACTCAGAGACTGCTAAGAGACCACAGTCTGGACCATCTTGGTCACATGATCAAGAAGAAAAAACCTGCTATATTCAAATTGCCAGTCCTGGAACACCGTGTTACTTTGAAAACCTGAAACATAAACACACATGCACACACATGCATGCCTACATACACGCACGCACAAAATGTATGCACACACACCGGAGCCAGCATGTACTTTCTCAGGGCCAAATGACCCACTTTTTGCTTGAATTCCATAAAACGACAAAAGGCTAATCTGTAAAATGTTACTCATTAAGCTTTGCCTTAAAGCAGTAGCCCACACCCCTGTTGTCCTACATGTAGCTAGCCCCGGATGTGCGATGTGCTAATGTCATCCATGCAACTGCGTGTTACAAGGACACAGAAACATTGTTATCAGGCTTGAATAAGGAAAGTAAGGCGATGCCGTTTTCAGTTATGGTGCACGTTGCAAGGCCGAATGAGGGAGGGGAGCAATGCGGGTATCAAAATATTTTGGAAACATTGTGGAATGTTCTTGTTTCTCACTCAGACAGGTGAATGAAGTCCAGCCCCGATGTAACTGCCATCTCACAGTTACAGTTTTGAGCTGACGATACTCACCATCTAGCCTGTTCTGCATGTGTCAGCAAAGTGAATGGGAGTAAACCTTGGCAGAGCTGAACAAAACTCTCCACGGGCTGTTTGTCATCACCCTGGGATGAGAATCGGAGTTGTGCAGCCTACTGCCAAACACTCATGAGCAGCCCGATCCACAACAGCAATTCAAAACATTTCCAATTAGATATGTATAATCCAATCACGTCCCTCTTGACAAAGTGTTACCAAGACGATGGACGAAAATAGCTGGCCATTACTTAAAAACTCCCACATGACCCACCACGAGATGAACCAATGTTCATGATTATCATAACAAAACCCTTTTGTTTGCTCTCTCTGCATGTCTCTGCAAAGGTGGAGCATTTCCTTTACTCACATCTCCAAGGTGCTAATTCTATTAGCTATGCTGCTCTCTAATTTTACATTCATTTACTTGTTTAGAAACCACGTCTGAGCCCATCAGAGTAAAACAAATTAATGCATATCACATGAACCACAAGAACATTAGTACAGAACAGTTTGTTAAGACAGTACAAGAGCTTCAAATTGAAAAGGAGTGCTGAGACACAAGCATACAAGGCTAATTGTTTGCATACATGTCACATGGCCATGGGAGCAGTAAAATAACCTGTGAGAGAAAACATTGCCTTGTAAAGTTCACTTGGTGCCAAAAAATGATCAATAAAAGCTACACTACCTTGCATCATACAAAAATACTTAGCACCACAGTGTCCTGATCTGTAAGATCCAGTATACAGTACACTACAGTGTATCACATTTCACTTAGGTTAGAGAGATTAGACACTGCATTGTGCAGCTGCGAACAGGGCACATTCTTAGGAGCAATGTGAACAGGTGGGTTTAGACTCAAATTAAAATTCTGAAAATGTCACAGTGCTCACGTAATCTTTTTAACCCTCTCTCTACTTAAATGCCAATATGGTTACCAAATTATCATTCTTCTTCAAGTTGGTTGAACTTTAAATGAAATCAGGTTTAACACATTATTCATAATAAATTATTAATAAAGAATAAAATTAATGAAGAAAATGAATAAATATGACATGCTTTAAATGTGACTTTTTTTGTACACTTCTCATCTGAAAATGACCAAGTGGTTGAAAAATAGTTCGATTTTCACTTGTTTTTTTTCAGTTTAAATATGTTATTCGACTCAATATTAAGTTGTGCATTGGGTTCATGGAAGGCTTTTGCATTAATCAATTCACCCTAATGAAAAAAAATACTCTGGCTGTTAGAGAGACTGTCTTGCATCATACACTGGACGGGCAGGGCCAGGTTCTAAGCTTACATGACCCAGTTCACAATCCTCAGCTATGCACATTAAGTACTTGACATGGTTCAATATTTCAAATGCTAATTTTTGACCAGAGTTCTCATTCAATTAATTCATTAAGATTATGCCATTTCCTTACCCTTCACATGAGAGTGATACAGATGGGGCAATAGACAAGGGCTCTCTTGTTCTTTACTGGAAATGACAGAGAGAGAACTTGTGGCAATGTGCAATGGACACTACTTCAGTTTAAAAAATGAGATATTTCCGCATGAGAGAATTCAATGGTGGATGTAACAAGACCACTTAAATTAATTAAACTGAAACATCCCTGAGGTTCAGACTCTGCGGGTGTATGTCTTTGAACTGGTAGGGTTCTTGTTACATCCATCAGAAAACATAATGTAAGAAGGTGCTGTTGTTATAACAACTCATTTCCATATTTCACCACGTCACTTGATATGTAGCAGATACAGGTTCCAGTTTATGCATCATCCATTCATACTGATTTGTATTCAGACAGCCAGAACTAGGTTTGAGCCTGCAACCATCAGGTAAAGTTAAACATGAGCCAAATAACAGAGCTCTAAATGGTATGGATTTTTTGCAGGCTTTAGAAGTACATTAAACAATACAAGTGCACTCTCCCCTTCCCTCCAGTAAGGTTGATGTAAGTAGAGAGGCTGATCACACCAGGCTCGGATGCATGGTAATGAGATGCTTCTTCGTCCTGCTGGATCCTTCCCCCCACCCCCACCCCCCAGGAGGTCAAGCCGCCCGCACAAACAATGTGTCACACAAGCCTGGCTGGGGGGACGTCCTCGACTGACCCTCAACCCCTCATCCCCTCCCCCCCCCACCCCTACCCCCACCTGCACCACAATCACAGACGCTCCTCAGCCTCACTCTGATCGATGCATCAATCACTCCATCGATTCCCTCGGTCAGACGGACCCGGGTGTCGATCGGCCACCCATTCCTGCCTCACTGTGACCGAGGGCCTCCTGATATCAAGTCTATCAGGTCAACACGTCACAACAGAAAGCAATCAAGCCCCGGGCCGAAGGTGCACCGCCCACGTCTGCTTCCCTTGGTCCATCAAGCTCAGCTCTGTTGAGTGTCCTTTATATGGTCTGTTAAAAATGAATGGTGCCATTTGCATTGAAGGGCAGCTTAAAGACTGGGTAGACCTTCAAAGGTCAGTCATTATGCTTCCGCTTTCTCTCTCCCCTTCTCTCCCATCACCTCTTTTGCTCCCCCTTTCTCTCCATAAGACACCAGAACACTCGAAAGAATCAGACTTTACTGATCCTTTGAAACAAATGAAACACAATACAGTGTTAATGCAGCTATGGAGCTACTGACCATACCACTGTTCCTCTTGAATACTTTAACTATGAAAGTGGAACAAAATTTCCTGACATGATTGACTGTAGTTTTTCTTGCTGTAAAGGGCAGCTTAACTTCAGCACTGAACAGCTTTTAGGACTGCTGCAGCAAGGCTTTGAAACAGCCCATGTGACCAACAGAGAGCCACAAGTTTCCTGTCCTTAAAACTATCTCAACTAAGATGTCAGGTCACTACAGGGACCAGTAATCATCTCAGGGTGGGATGCTGAACTAGGATCAGGCTCTCCCTTTCCATGCACTAACCGTATTCACAATGACTTAAAAGGGAAAGCTGATCCTAGATCAGCCTTCCGCTTCCTAAAAACGGCATCGCGTTGAGGGTTGGATGTATGGCAAAAGAGCAAAAGGCTATAAATAAAAGACTTGAAATATGCTGGGGATAGCCGCAGCTACACAGGATATTGCCCACACATGCCATCTTTGTATTCCAGTACTCGTCAGACTAATTGCCCTAACCTACACACTTGATGAATATGGGCCCAGTGCAATCTTACTTTCCCTGGGAAACACCTCTCTAGGTTTAGCTCAGAGTCCACCAAACTATGAATGCAACTCCTCACCTCAAATGCAATCAGTCAAGTTTTTTTTTTGGACTGTAGAACAGCAAGCAACATGGTGAAGACCAAGTGTTTGTAGAAAGCCAGTTCAGTTCATATATGAATCTTCCCATTTCATAATACTCTAAATGCATTTAGCCAACATAATGTGCCTTTGCTATTATCCTATAGTTACTGGAGTATATCATGTCAGTCATCTTGGCCTTAAGGGAAGAAAAGCTGAGATCCTCATCCACAATATGGACCAGCATCCAATGGGCCAAGTAACGTTTCATAACTTCTGTAGTACACTTTGTCTGAAACACTCTAGGGTGGACTATGTTGAACAAACGTACTATTTGTAGTACAAAGGAGAGAAAGAAGACAACATTATGCTGAATCTCATGCAGGATGAATGCATGGTAATCCATTAATAAATAGAATCTAAGAATTCATTTATGGATTAATTCATGGGGCCAGTGGACATAATGGGATACAAAATTTGTGCTGCATGTGAGATGACATTTGTTCTGATTACTGCTGTGAAATAATTACGATGGGTGTGTGATGCCCGGGTTGCTGCAGTCTCTCCCTGCATTTTTCATATTTTTCTTTGTATATTCACAAAGGTTCTCGGTGTAGGAGTACTGATCTAGGATCAGTTTTGCCTGACCCGTTCATGATCGGATAGACCAGGTCCTAGATCAGTGCTCTTACCCTGAAAAGCTTCACACATACATTTCCTGAACCCCAGGAGCCAGGTTCACTCAGTTCTTTAAGTTGTCTGTTCACAAAGCAAGTTAAGCACCGCTACCATGTTTCTTGACAAAGAAATTTTTCTATTGTGCAATAATCGCATGATGAACATCACCAGCTGCCAAACAAGTGCTCCTTTGTGACTGCGGGCCCTCGGGTCAAATAAAAACAGAGACAATAATGTAAAATCAAAGCACGCAAGGAGAAAATGCGAACGTGAACAGCAAGTGTTGAAAGAGTACAAAGTGTTCTAACCACTGTCACACTGAGTCATAGTGCTGCATTAGCTTCGTAGTATGTGTCATCAAGCCCGAAAAAAATAAAAAATAAAACAACAGCACCCCCACAGCATCCCTGATACATACACACACACACACACACACACACACTCACACACACCCACACACTCACACATACACAGAACATCAACACTTTCAACTGACATGAAAAGACTGTCTCAGTGTCTAGTATATCACTAGTGCTGGAGACGTTAATTGATTTGTGGTAGAAATCAAATCTGCATTGCACAGAATGTTAATGAAAAAACGGTTTGATTGTTTTTTTTAACTTTATGTTCAGTGATATTCCAATTACCTTTCATTTGCAAGGTCACTGCCAAGCTGCACTCCTCTTGTCCTAAAAGAAGCCAATAACAGACTTGATCAAAAGAGTACATGTGCAAGATACAAATTCCTCTCAAAGAAAAAAAAAAAGCTGACAAACATGTGAAAACCTGACAAGGATGTACATTTTCTGAACTTAATGAGAGTCATATTTTTATGTCAGAATCATCTGATAGCTCGATGCCGTGAGTGCTTATATTTTTTTTCCCACACAGGCAGCATATGAAAAAGAATTCCTCTCAAGTTAATGCAAAGTCTGAAAATATGCACGACCTCAGAATGTTCTAGAATTATGGAAGGCACGTGGTGGAGGGGCCTTAGAAAACATGCCGTGACGCGGTTTGTGGAGCGCGCTTCATTGCGCCCCCGGCGAGCTGCTCCACTTACTGCAGTCTGGCCCCTCAGAGTGGCAAGCGCTTTCCCCCGTCGCAGTGTCTGCTTTTCTGCTGACATTGCTAATGGAACACTGTGGGCATTACGGTCTCCTGACCGAATATAAGGGGCAGTGACTGTCTTGTCTTTCAGAACACCTGGCTAGCTACGGCTCAGCTACCAGACAGATGTGGGGCAGTGAAGGAGAAGGCTCATCTCAGTGAAGCCCAGTTCTGTGCTATGGCACAAGTCATCTGGAATCCTCTTTGCAAAATATACTAAAAAAGTAAAACTAGGTGTAAAAATTGTGAGGTAAAAGCAAAAAAAGCACAGCCTGCCAAACACTGTATTATCAGTATCATTTAGAGTATACATCTTCAACCTAACCAACAAATACGTTAAAGTTTTCCTAGAAAATCTTTTTTTAAAGTTAGAAAGAAAGTAAATGAGCATTTGCATTTTATTATGAGCTAAATTGAGGGACAAATGTTGACATGTTGAATTAAAGTTAATTCACATCGTACTGTGGCAGACTATTTTTCCATCCCTCAGGTTTAAAACTGCAGATTTTCTGGATTGATAGAGAGGAAGTTTGACTGTGTGAAGAAAACACTTTTAGGGGTTTAAGTCAACATCAGTGCTTCCTCTGCAATGGGGGCTGACATAGTGTTAGAGTGTTTTCCAATCCATAAACATCAGTTTGAGGGCCTTTTTGCAGTCTTACAGTGACCACATGAACTACACTCCTCCCTTTTACATTAGCATGTCATTAAGGTGATCCATAAAATAAAAACATGCTTGTAAAAATACCTCCTACTCCTCAGTGGTCTGAGGTAGGCAGAATATAACTGCTATTTCATTCGTGTGAAATGTGTAGTTTTATTGAACTTCTGCTTTTTTTTTTTTTTTTTTATTTTCATCTCTCCCAAATTGGGATAGCCAGTTGTGCCTCTCAGATTACCACTGTGCCCCCTATACCCTGCACACAGTAAACTGAAGCTGAAGCAGATGTAATGTGCTCACCCTAAAGCTAATTTACTTCATGTTCAATACTGTGCAGCAAGAGAACTGGAATAGGCTGAAGGTGAGGTGCGGCTCACTGTCATAAAATGGTGGCCTGCGTAGCACCTGGTGCATTCTCGGGCAGATACAAAGCAGCAGTAACCTGAGGATTTAAACACAAGCACAGCATAAGGAGAGTGTCTTGCTTTTGGACTGTTTCAGTCAGTTATAGAGTCCTGCTTGTGTAAAATACCAACTGAGCCACACTGAGGCACTTGAAAACATGGGGTTTTGTGAAGCTGCAATGAAATGTTTCTGGTTGATTTCAGTGTTTCTTGATTTAAATTAAATAACATATGAATACATGAACAGAAATGGGGGTTTGTGTCTGGTGAGTTACTATGACAGTTACAAAAAAATACATCTTAAAAATTAATTAAGTGTAAAAAATTCTCACATATGTAAGAATGAGGCTCTGTTGTATCAATTTCCCAAGTAAATTAGCTGAGTTTCCTCCCACTATTTAAAATATTAACTACTGTGGTTGTGATCATGATGGAGATTTTTGCCTTTCTTTGAAATTCCTTCATAATTCAAAATTCAACATTCCTTCAAAGGATTGGTAAAAAAAAAAATCTCTCCGATTCTTCTGCACACAGAGACTCTGCCAGAATGTTTTATGAAGTGCCCAGATGATGTTTGGTTTTTATTTCAGTTCCTTTTATCTTTACTCTTTCCCTTAGTGCTATTTTTCCTCATTCCCTTACCATCTGCCCTCTGTATTTCCCCTCCCCTTACAAAAATATCGTATGATTTTCCTATGGCAACTACGGTCTTCTGTGGTTATTGTGGTTACCATACTTAATACCATAGTAACTATGTTTAAACAAAGTTTCTATCATGGTGTGTCTATAGTTATGATGTTTAAAATACCTACTCTATGGTTACATTACTTAATACAATGTAAACAATGTTTTTGTATCATATCATCTTTTTATTTCATACCACTGCAATTACACACTGTCTCCCACATTACCCTTCCATGTAGGGCCACCCTGTCTCCCCCAGTACATCTCCCTATAGCTCTCCTGTCTCCCCCACCACTTCGGCCTACAGGGCTACACTGTTTCACCCGCCACTTCCTCCTGCATGGCCCTCCTGTTTCTTTAACTACTTCTCCCTATAGAGCTCTGCTCTTTCACCCACTGCTCCTCCCTTTATCGCCGTCCTGCTTTCCCCTATTTTGCACTGTAGGGCTCCACTCTTTCAACCTGCATCTCCCCCTATAGGACTACACAGTTTCACCCGCCATCTCTCCCCGTAGGGCCCCCTGTTTTCCCCTCTACTTCTCCCTTATATGGCCATCCTGCTTTCCCCTCTACGTCTGCCTATAGCGCTCTTCTGTCTCCGTCCTCTCCATTTATTTACCCCACACATTCCCAGGCTCTCCCTCTGCCAACTCACTCTTCAGCTCCCCACCCCCATCACCCAGTAACCTAAAGTAACATCAATCACGGACAAATTAATATTACACATTTCAATGGCCTGACACCATTGACACCACTACCTCAACGCCCAATATTTACCGTTCAGTTTCAACAACAGCCTGTTCTCAAAATTCTAAGAACTGAGGATTGCTGTTCTTGAGCTAAACACAGGGTCTTGCGCAACATAAAAAAATGCATTCACAGGCCGTAACGGGAGGCAGGGGAGTGCTAAAATACCAAATCCTACAAATATGTCCTACCTTTAATGTCTCACTTGAGCAATTTTCTGTGCACCAAAAAACTAAGAAATCCATTAAAAAAATCCATGTTTAAATCTATATCCATGCAATAAATGTCAATTCTCATTACAAAAAACAACCAACTCAGAACTGAAGAAAAACATAAACAGGCATACGTATAGACATGCCCGGAAAAAGTGTCACCCAAAATGTCACCATGTTCCAATGCATATTTCATATTTCAAAACAATGTGATGGATTTGAAGAGGTCTTTTATTTATACTTTTAATATACAGGTTTTTAGTTCAAGTCAAATAAAAATGCAACTAAATCTCAAGCCAGAAATGTCAAATTGTATTTTGATTACTCTGTAAATTGTACTTGGGTAAACACTGGGAGTATGAGTAAACAACTAACATTTTAAATTGCTAAACAGATCAATAGATACTCCTCACAGAGCCCTGACCAAAACTTCTTGTATGATTTTCAACTTGACCAGACCAACTTTTCATTGCTTTGCTCCCTACCTCCACCACTGGCTTGCTTACTAATAGGCCAAAACCAGTCTACCAACTACTGGGCAAGTGTCTTGTGATGTTTTTCTCTTCATTCACCTGAATTACAGTGTAAAAACCATGCAAAGCCACATCTGCAGAAAGGAGCTTCCTTCCAGCAGGACAGTAGACATGGGGCATAGGACTAAATCCAGACCAATGCCTTGACTTTGTTAAAAATTCTTCACCTTAAATGTAACTAAGCAACAGCACGTCTTTCGCAATTTTTTTAACAGATTTTTTTTTCCCTGAATGAGCTGGGTCGCATCAGCCTGTGGCTGCACTATAAAATGCAACAACAGATAATTGCCAGTGGTTTTGTGATGTGCCAGCTCTGCGCTGTGATTCTTGTTTGCTGCTGCTACTGTTTTGGCTGTTTTATCGTGAGAATATCCCTGCAGTATCATTTTGGTGACGTGGCTGACACCATTCTACAGCAGTCCAGTGAATGAATGCATTGCTTTGGTATCACAACCCTGACATTTCGAAAATATGCAACCCTCCCACTTTCAGTGTAGGCTGCTTGTATGAAATGAAAAAGAACCAGAGCCCTTTCCTCTTATTGTTTCCATCCAGTGAACTCCTCATGCATCCCAAATGTGCTCTTGTGACACTAGTCTTTTAGTGAGGCATTTATATAAAACGAAACTTGAGTTCTAAGCAACCCATTTTTATGTGTTTTATTTAACCTTCAAGAGAGCGAGCAGTGATTTTAATGCTCCCAGCACCTGTTCTGTATTGAGTGCTGAAGTATTCACGCCCACCCTTTAAAAGCCAATGTTAAACGTTTTCCTAAGCTCTAAAATATCACTGGTTAGCTTACAAACAGATGCGGCAGGGGGGCAATTTAGGGACAATAGTTAACTTTAACAGCATGTCTTTTATTGTACAATTTTGATAGAACAATTGTAAAACTTTTGTACACCAGTTATCTGTTTTTTTTTCTTTTTTTTGAAATCAGATACAACTCTACAAAGCTGTTCATTCACTGTTGAGAGGTGTCTTTTTTCTCTTCTTCTTTTCTACCTCACTCTGTTCATGGGAATCCATCGCCAGATGGGCTTTTGCTAACCCTGCTAAAATTAGCCTCATTTGAGACCATATTTAACCGTATTCCACATTGTCAGGCCAATAAAATAGAAAATAAAAAGCAACATAATTTGAAATGAGCAGTAATTAGCCTGAGCCAAAACAAAAAAATGGAAAAATGTGTTAATTTCTTCTATATTTAATGTTAAAAGTCTTCTTACATGCAGAAAAAGGTCAACCTTTACCATTTAATGCTTTTAACATTATCTACGTTGTTATGAATTATAATTAATTATTGTGGGATTTATTAATCTATGTCACAGTTGTTTAAAGTCAAATATTACTGTGAAATCGACATAGCTGAATTTAATGACCACAGAAGGAACACCTTGACTTTCTTACAAAGAAAGCAGCCAATGTTTTGACAAAGTGCGGGAGCCTATAATAAATGCACTGGAGAAATAGAGACAAATATTTAAAACATTCTGCTACTGTAGCATTCAACGTAGCACTCCTGGAGTGTTGCTCTTCCCCCTAACAGAGTAAGCACCTTGATATATTTTACAAAGAAAGTAGCCAGCATTGTGACAAATATCAGTGGTCTGTAAATAAATCCACTGGAGAAATACAGACTTAACATTTAAAACATTCTGCTACTGTGGCCTACTAAAAGCAGTACAACATCACATTTTACTCACATCACGTGAAGTGCAGATATAACCTGAAGAGCATAGTTACAGATGCTAATATAATCAAAATTGGAGACGATTTTTCATCACCATTTAATATCACAGACACATTTACCATGTACTAAATCTATATCCCATACATTTATTTTGCAAATGCAAGCAGAGAGCTTTAACGCATGTATTGATTCTGTACTTAAAACATTCATCAAGCACACCTGCATGTGTGCTTGGCTGTGCATAGACTGAAATTAAATGGGTAATATGGACATGAAGGTGTGCTTAATGAATGTTTTAAGGGCAAAATCAATGCACATTTCAGAAGCAGTCACGTTGCATTTGCACAATAAATGTGTGAAAAAATTTTTCTGTTCATGCTGCATGTATATGTGAGACTCAATGGTAGTGAAAATACAAACATCGCTATTATGCTTTTATAAGCTATGTCTAATAAAAACCTCCAACCAAAATATGAGTGTGTAGTCTGGACACTGGCATTCAATAGAGTAGAGTGGCATTATCTATTAGAAGTATTGAATCACCATGGATTTGGACAGAATATCTGAAAAACGGATTAACTCCTTCTACAATGCTACTCATGCATGAATTTCTGTGATCAAATAACTCAACCATTCAGTCAATGCTATAGAACAAAACAAGATTATCCCCTTTCACCATTACTCTTCTGTCTAGCCATAGAACCACAAGCCTATAAAATCAAATCATGCCCTAAACTCAAGAGGTATTACAATATGCAGCAATACACAGAAAATATCACTACATGCAAATGAAATTACCCTGTACCTTTCAGATGTTAAATTGGGAAAACTCAGACCAAATGGCACTTAAAGACTCATGTACCATGAAAGACATACCAAGAGGCAATTTCAAAATGGGCCCCATCTGAAATTTGTTACTTCTTTTTGAAAATTACAGTACAATGAAATCATCCAAAAAAGACTGACATAAACCTTAACCCTCTGAACCTAATATATCAACTGACTGAAGACATTCTCATTCAAATGTAAGACCAAGATAGCACCAAAACGAAATGAAACAGGATTCGACTTAACTTTACGACCCACAAAACAGTTTTACGATAATGGACAAACTAAAAAGAGCACTATTTCATGTAGATCTTGGCTAGCAAAACAGGGAAATCCAAGACACCCTTTGAGATAAACCCATAGCAGACTATTACAAAACACTAAAAAAGATACATTGCAGTCTGCATAAACTGACATTCAAGACAATAACTATCTTCTAAAAAAAACCCACTGCCACATGCAAGATATATTTGTTTAAATTGGCTTCATGAATTTGGGCCATTATTTCTCGTAAAATATAAGTTACAGCTTTTGTATATAGCATACCACTTTTAGGCATACTTCATACAGTTTTTAATTGTTTCTATTGGAGAATAACATACAATCATCAAATATGTAGGCATATATGCACAGAAAAAAATCTAAACCAGGAACAGCACATAAAGCTAAAAAACGTTTAACGTTTCAAGGAAACTACCATACAAACTCAACTCTCCTAACTCACAGTAGTTACTACCAAGACTTAGGCGTTTCATTATCCTTACAATAATTCCTCATTTAAAAGCTGTTTATGAATACACAAATACTGATTATTGTAGATTGTTCAATATAAGACATAAAATTAATTGCACTAAGTAATTTCCCATCTGCCCAATATCCACACCTGCCTAAATTAATGGTTGTTTATGAATACAGTGTACATTGCGCAAGGCACACAATTAATTATATTAAAGAATTCTCTGAATCGTCGACACCTACTGTAATCTAAGGCCTTCATTTCAGCAGCAAGATTTTTTTCCTTCAAATTTCTGAGAATTCCTGTGGCGAGTGCATAGCACATGATCAATTTACAGGTTGGCGGACAGCACCGGTAATGTTTAATAAGCTGAGTCTTTTCAGATTTTCAGAGGAATGTGGAGTGACTGAATGCAGATGTTTATGCGCTGCTGGTCACCGGGGGCCTTGTCAACTATGTAACAAATGAGCTTTTCACCTGTTGTGTCCTTGTTCTAATTCCGACGCTTCCATTTACTTTCCAGTCCACCCCGGAAAATCCAAACAGCCTGCAGTTGAACCCGTGTGACAGTTGGACATGGACGACAGGGGGAAGAGAACAGAGAGGGGCGCATATGGCTTAACATAGCGTGTAAGCCAACAACTGTATCCAATGGGGGAGGGGTTGATATGTGAGCGGTATGACCGAGATTTCGTATCATGGTCATAGTTGCACTTATGTGCACTGTATATCAAATGAATGTAAGTCACCCCCATCTCAGTGTATGTTTGAAATGTACAACTTTAATATATACCGCTATACAGCCTTACCCTCCTTTTGGGTGACCCCCTGGAGACAGCCATAAATGAAAGCGAACACTGGAGTTTTCAGCGGCGTGTCCCCTGTGAAAGTCGAGGACACCACACTGAGACAGCATCGTTAATTTAACGCCCGTGTCCTTGTTAAAGCTCTAATTGAAATTCTGGGTCAGCTAGCATCGTGTGAACTTTAAAAACGCAACAAAAAAGGCCTCCCTGAGTGCCAACTGCCAGGTCCCTCCCTAGGATTACTCTGCATGGCCTTGGCTCTGCTGCAGCTGTGGCTCGTGTCCAGGGCCGGACTCCATCGCGCCACTCTGGCTCTGTGAAACCTCACATGTTGCTCTGGACTGTGATAGGTCAGATCGTGCCCCAATTTGAATGTAAATAATAAACTACTGGTCTGTGGTTACTTAGAACAATCTCAGTGTAATGCAGTGGCATTAAGAGACAGTGGAACCACTCAAACCACCAAGAACCACCACCCCCACCCGCCCCTCCTTGCCCTCATTGAAAACTTCAAATTATGTTGTGGGCTGTACTTAATAGCTACTGACAACAGAAGCTGTTAGGAGAACATCTATTTGAATCAATGAGATAAGTATAATCGGCCGCAGGCAGGGGACACCCCAGCTTGAGAGCAGAATACGGGGTCCCCTCGGAGGGCTGAATCCTAGGTCTTACACCTCTGAATGGGAATATTCAGGGGAAGATGCAGCAGGGGGTAGGAGGGGTCACCTCTCTGGGGTCACAGAGAATACCAATGCCCACCAGCCAGCCAGCTGGATAAAGCAAGCAATCAGGCAGATTTCTGCAGGGGGACGGCTTGCTGTATTTGTTTAATCTTCCTTCCACGACTGACCTCTGTGAGAGGTCACCATGCCCTGCCCATTTCAAAACCGCCTCCCCAGTTTAAAAAACTGCATGGATTGCTTTGAGCAAAAATGTGAAAGTACTATAAATCAGCTAAGAACGTTAGCTACACAGTGTCATCTAGTCATCTATATATGTGAACTTCCTGCTTAGCGAGGATGGGGTTAACAATACCTATGATTTGAGATATATTAAATAGCATTGCCACTATTACTGCAACTATGACTATTTTCATAATTGACTATAATTTCAATGTAATTCTGGTTAATATATTGATAAACTAAAAAAGCCCATTGTTACATTATTTTCTTAAGTCTGTATCAGCTGTAGCACAATTAATGAGATATTGGACCAATTCAAACTCCTGAGCTAACATATAGATCATGCTCCCTGGTGCTAAACTAGAATTGACCTTCATAGGTACTAATAGATTAATATATGAGTGAAATTAGACATTTTATTCAGCTCAGAAATGCACAAATAACACATCTGGGACAAATATTAAATTGTTCCCAAATGTGTTGAAAAGAGGTGCTCAAAACAATGATGTAACATGCTGGCAGTCAAGCAGCTTCTGTATTTTGAGCTTCCAAGACAGAACTTGTTTGTACACTTGCTATGGTATTTGGTATGCATAATCATTGCATGCTACAATGCAATAAATAAACAACTTAGTAAAAAAAAAAAAAAAAACATGCCTACAAGCTACCTTACATTCAGTAAATTGTTTTTGAAATCTTAATTCAAGATTTTGTTGTTTTATTGTTTTTACATTAAGAATGTAAGGTCTGATTGCTTATTTAGAAAGAAAGATAGGGGGCTACATTCCATCAAACACAGTTTAAGAGCAATATGCAATTCAATCAACATGGACTTTAGTCTCCTACAGGGCACATGCTACTCCACTTTAGAGTGAAGAGAACTCATTCCAAAGGGCATGTTTGCTTGTCTCCAGCAAAATATAACATACTGAAAGTAAGTGACCATGTAAGGTAAATTGTTTTGATTAAAACTCATAAACCTTTACATAGACTAAATGGGTTCAACTGAATCAAGACAATTAGAGACAAAATTTAATTGAGATTACATTTGATTTAAAATAGGCGTCTAGGAGAACAGCTTCATACTATACTATACTATAGCTGGCCACAAAGGATTTCTTAAGGGTAAAAAAGGAACAGGAGATTCAAAATGTCACTCAAAGACTTTCTGAAACTCATTCCAGTCTAGGAGAAAGTCGGTGAAAATACAAGATGACTTAAAGTCATTTTCCCCCACTCCTATGATCCTATGGGTGGATCAAAAGGCAGGTGTGCTTTAAAGGACAAAGGAAGCCCCTCCTCCCACAACACAGAAAAAAAGGGGGTGATAGGCGCTATTACCGCCAAAACATGGCGTTCGACCTCCTGCCGACCCCGCGGGTCTTGACGAAGTTCCGCTTTCACACCTTAACCAGACGAGTCAAACACAGAGGCTGTTAAACGGGCCACGCGACATGGCGACAAAAGAAATCCCATAACTGGGGACACGCGTGTTGACGTACGGGCCGAATGAACAAAGGGCTACGTGAGTCTTCGGTTAATGACTTCCACTGCTCTTAAAAAGCGCTATTAGACCCGCACCCCGCCTCCCTCACTCCTCTGCATGAGTCATTCAAGCTTGTTTAACAAGCTGCATGGCTGTGAACTGTATTTTCCCCTGGATCTTGTCTAGGATTTTATAGGGCTTGGGGGCAAAAGAAGGGGGTCACTGCAAGGCCCCAGTACAAGCTGATACCTTTAAGGGGTGCTGGCTAAAACAACACAGTCCCGACACTGACTGCAAATCACAGGCATACATCTCTGAGTTGGTGAGTATCAACGAAAGCTTTTTTATCAGCGAAATCTGCGGATCCATCGGCGAAGAGAGAAAAAACCTGACTGTGGCAGCTGCTTCAATAACCAATAATTCAACAGAAGCCCCTGGTATGTGACCGAGGGTGATCAAAACCGCTGGAAATTTCCAAGGCTTGGATTTTATGAACTTGCATTAGATCGGGCAGAAGAGATGTGGTAATTTTCCCATATGTTGCTTTTGCTCCACTTCACACGTACCCCAGCAGTAACAGAAGTCATATTTTACCTCCTGTTCCATTCGCTCTCTCACTCGCCCTCACTCTCTTTTAAAATTCCACTTGCATTTCTGCATTGCACGCCTTTCGCACATACATTGATCACACTCTTAGACAGTGGAAGAAGGCAGCTCTTCCACTTTACATCTGAAATCTGAAAAGCTAAAATCTGCTCTCAGCTTGGAAAAACACTGTATAGTTTTCACTATCATGTCAGCCATCTAACTCATCAGTGCAGTGGTGGCATTGCAGCCTCTTACACAACGAATAGCCCCTATTTCAGGTGGTTCTTTTCCATGCCTAATCAGATTGGAAAGTGTGCAGCCATACAGCTGGATCAATTAAGGTAAAGAACCAATTAAAGCAAAGAACACACACTTACAGCCCTCCCAAAATGGAAAAAATGGGGCATTTCGCCCAACATACTAAACTCCATGTCTTAAGCGGCCTCAGAACATTTCCTCCACTCACTAACCCCATCACCTGATTCCAAGCACCACTCACCTCACAAACCCAGGTGGTAAAACTTGTGAAACTCAGTGAAATCAGGTGGAGCAGGGCTTAGTTGTGAGGAAAAACATTTCCTCCCACGATCAAATTCCTGTTCCCTGAAATTACGTTTTCAAACAGTGGTTTGGCCTAATTACACGCCTTTACACAACAGGATGATTTTTTAGCTAGCATGTTATTAGGTTAGTTACCTTGATCTATATCTTCAAACATAAGCTTCAAGGAAATCGAAAGACCATGAGCTTGCAGCCACTGCGCTTGATCTCACAATTCTGCACTTTGAAATTTGTTGTAAATCATTATCAAATATCATCTCACCCAAACAGTCCATGCTGTAGAATGATATGAGGGAACAACATATATATATATATATATATATATATATATATATATATATATATATATATATATATATATATATATATATATATGTCTGTGTGTGTGTGCATTTTTGGTTGTTTGTTGCACAAACCCTGGTTGTTAAAGAAAACTTTCATCTAATTTTTAAGTCACAGACTAAATACATGAGGGAGCTGTATTTTTCTTCTGAAAATCTTTCCATTGCACAAGAATGTCAATATCAGTCCATTTGACCCAAATCCAAGTATGACCATTTTATTCAAAAGGTGTGCAGGTGAGGTCACAACCTCAGTGTCACAACGTCAGATGAATTTGGGAACAGTGACCAGAGGGGGAAAAAAAATGAAAGGACGAGTAGGGACAGCCAAGGCTCGTCCTTAATTTTCCATGTGGTAGAGGCCCAGTTTTGAGTTACTCTTAGACGGAGAGGAAAGGCCAAGTATCATGTTAAACAATGTGGGTAAGTTCAATGCGGTCTGCATCTCCTACTTTGACACAGGATCTCAGTGTCGGTAACCCATCTCCTGGGCTTTGTACTCTACTACAGTGCCTTATTGTGGGTGCGTTTTTTTTTTTTTTTCTCGTCTTGCTTCTGGGCTACCGTGGTGCAATGTCCATTAACATAAAAGCAAGACTCAGTCAGCCATCTCCGGTCGGAGAAACGCTGCTCTCACAACCCTCCACAAACTCTGAGGGCATTTCACAACTGTATGCAATTCTGTCCATTCAAACAAAATGTCAACAAAGCCATAGAGAAACAGAAGCTTGCCCTCAAAAAATAACTTTTTTTGGGGGGGTCAGTCAGAAAAACAGGTGAACAAATGTCCATACATGCAGGTGTTTCAGCAGAGGGTATCAGATGACATTATTCTGAGAGTGTTTTTGCAAAGCCTAGTTGACCCCAAGTGATTTTTTCACTCAAACAAAAAAACCTCTGTCACAGGCCATGAAAGAAGGAGAAACTGGAAAGATATAAGGTGAGTGATGACACACCCATCATGGGTAGGGGTCGCCAGGAGTCCAGGTCCAGTGCTCTGCTGCTGCAGCTCAGTTTTCTGTGTCTGGGTGCCCAAGAGGTCGCCGCAGCCAGTGTGAAACTGGCGCGCCAATGTCCCGCAGCCAATGCTGCAGCAAAACCAGGCCCACGGCCAAAAATCGTGACTCAGTCCCCACCGACACACGCAGCAACACTCTCGCACTTTGCTGTGCGGATACGCGACCGGGCTTTCCTGTCGCACTGCGAGGGAGGCTCGCGAGTGGGCTGGGACCGCCCGCCTTTGGATTCCTCTAGCTGCCACCAATGTCGACCTATTTCACACGGCCTCGACCAATCAGATCCGCAATGCAGCCACCGACGCCCCCTTCCAGCTCAGGAGGAAGTTAAGCTGCTCTATTGTCTCCGCGGCAGATGCTTACCGCTTTCGCCTGGACTGCTCCCAGGCTCCAGGCTCACAAAAAAGGGAACCGACGTAGCCTGTAATCGATGAGACTGCTGAGGAAAAATGACCCAGCCTTTTCCCTGAGGACATAATGAGAGATCAATCACCCCCTAACCCAGCTGCAGGTTCCTTAAAAAAATAAATCCCGGTGATGCAGAGCCGAAGGCGAAACCCCAGCCGCATCTGGCTGGTCAGTGGTAAGAACGGTGGACAATACTGTGCCTTTGGAGCCGTGGTCATTTTCTTCAGAGAGAAGGGGGTGGGGGAAGCATTTCAAACAGGTCGAATCCCAAACACAGCAGAAATCAAAGGACAGCTTTGCATGCCTTGTGTCATGGGTCGAGTTCGCGTGGTAGCATTCCGTATTAACGGGCACTAAGCCTACACACCACTGTTTTCGGGAGGTATAAATAGGCAGCGACTGCACAGTCTGGGCAGCAGGTCAAACCTCCGAGTGCCATCTAAAATTGTGAGTCGTAGGACAGGCCACAAGCACACACGAGCACCACAGAAGCCGACAATACGCTGGCTTAGCTGCAGCTAAGCGCTGGAAGCTGGTGTGGGCCTACCAGCTTCTAATCTCTACAGGGACATGCCTTTTTGGTGGTGGGAGTGAGTTTCAGTCCTGGGGGGAGAACAACACCACTCGGAAGAATAAGGGCAAAACCTTCATTAACCTTCTCTGCAACATCCTCTCTCTCACTCCCAAGGATGAAAGAGCATAAGTAGTTGGTCAAACGTCTGACAACACTCAACATTCACTGCTAGAATTCGTCTCTTCTTGTCATGAACAAAAGTAGAGGTGGCGGAACTTTGAACGGACACATTATGTAACTCTCCTTTGTCAGGTTTCTATAAGGATCTAAGCAAAACTGACATGACTGGTTTTGCTATATTAGGGAGACTCAAAGTCTCATTTACGTCAGAACATTGTTGTCAGAATACTATGGAGGAAAAAAATGACTACATGAATGTCTCTCCATTCCCACATAATTTTGCAAACACACCCAAAACACATATACAGAAAGTTTTGTATTTATGAAGACACACACTAATTCTTTAGATACACATATACCTAAACTCACATACACACATGCACACACACACACACACACACACACACACACACACACACACATATCAAGGAAAATACAAACACAAGGATATACTGACATGGATCTTTTCTGTTTTTGAGGAGCAGCAGAATGCCTCTTGCCCTTTGATCCTACTATCGACCAAAAATAACAGAAACGGTGCCTTGTTCCGTTGAGTCTGGTGTCACCTGTGGGCTGCGGGTGTCTAGGTGACAGAGGACCTGCAGGTACCCATCTGGCATGAAGCAAGGAGAATGGGGAACCGCCGTTATCTTTGTAGAACTCTGGCGGGGCGGAACGGGGCAGGGAAGCGAAATAGGAGTGGGAAAGCTGCTTAACGGATGCGCAGATTTCTCACCACAAGCTGCTCCCTTGCTGTCATGTGCAAACTGATCCTCCTTGCCAAAAAAAATTAAAACATGACAGACACGCCGCGGGAACCTTTCCAAAATGCCTATTAGGCACCTGAAGTTTGCTTTGTGTGTGCACACCCTCTTCCTGGATCCAAGCTGAGAGGAAAAACGCGACTGAGAGAGAAAGTGGGAGGTTCGATGTGGGAGGCCAACACAAGAGACCTGTCCCATTACCCTTCAAAGCTCACGCACACACACACACACACACACACACACACACACACACACACACAGTACACTCTTGTCTGTTTAAAGGACATTTGGCACACCGGCACAGATCAGACAGTGCCACTACAGCATCAGAGAACTAAAATACCCTTCATCAATGTCAATGCCGACATTGAGGCCCTCAAGCAGTCCTACAAAGCGGGGAAAACCATACTGTAACCAGTAGTTGATACACATCTGAGAATTACATGCTCGCCAAATTACCCCAATTAACTCATTTGGAAAGATATAAAATCAATTAGTCCCCAGGGATTACAAGTGCCTAGCTCTGACCGTGTACTAGGATTATTTGGTTAAAATACAGAAAAATAAAATAATATCACATGCAACTGTTTGAAGTTCTTCTGTTCCATATACTTATTTTCACAAAGACAACAAAGCAGCAGACTATGCCAACATGACAGATGGATGCTGCTTGTGTGAGCTCACTGACTATGTTTCTGAATGGGGTGCTACATTCGCCTCAGTCTCTGCTTGGCAGAAAATGCAGCTACACTCCAATTTACAAGACAGCAATAGCACTGCTAACACAGCTCCAATATGACCAACACGGTTCTGAAATTCTCTTAAAAACTCAAGTTCATGGTATCAAGCCCACAAGTCTACAATTCCAAAAAAATGTTTTTTTTTTTTTGATCAAATATCATATTCCTATATACTCAGAAATGGGATATACTGTGATTTATTGTAACCATACAGATTTTTATGTAAAATATATTAATTATTGTGAAAAATGAAATATTTCACTTTTAATATGTTGTAATATCTGAAAACTGCTACCATTTGTACATTAGCTCTCTTATTGCTAAGTGTTGCAATGTCCAGATAGTATTTTTAAGTATATCTCAATAGTTCTATGGATGGCCCAAAATAGGAATCATATTTTATTATTTCCCCAAAATATAGATATCATGAAAAATGAATCGAGTAGGACGAAGACTCAACTGAAAAACATTTTGGCGGACAAAAGTACAGGCATTTGGCAACACGAGTAGGGTAGCTGTAACATTTAAAAGTTAAATAAAAATGTCTCCCTCCTCCCTTTATTTAAACAGCTACCATTTCACGAAGGGAGTCGTACACACTGTACAAAACAGACCCAAAAACTACCACGGTTGGCTGGGGCCGGAGCCAAAGTGAGGCCCTTTCTTGGCATGGCTGTGTGGGCATATCCATTGCTGGGCTTCGGGCTCCACTGCAGACGCAGAGCCTATAATTTGCGACAGTGCTTTGGCTGCAGCGGTTGCTGCGCTGTGCGCGTACGCGCCTCGGACCGGGACTGAAGCCCAGAGTTCTTCTGCCAAGGCTGAGGTCAGATTAAATAAGGCGCTGGTGGAGTGACAGCCCCTGCGACACGAGGGGAAAAACAGAAAAGCAAAAAAAAAAAAAAAATGATACAAAAAAAAAATTTGAAAAGGCCTGTTTGCTGGCTCTCTGTCAGTGCATTTCTCAGCTTCCAGCTGCCAGCTGTTTTCCTGCTGTGTTGGCACCCTGAGCACAACTTATCCCTCCGCCACTGTCCAAACGGCCTGCCAGGAGATCCCACTGATAGGTGGGTGTGTCTGCAAGTGTGTGTGTTAGTGTTAGCATGTGCATGTGGGTGTTTTGATTGTAAAGCTTTGTAAGCTTGTTTTGTTTTGCTTGTTTAGTTCTGTTTGATTTTTCAGTTTGTTGTGGTTTCACTGTTAACTTTTACATACTGGAAAGTTTTGTGCTTACACTGAAAGTCATTCTAAAAATAAAACACTACTACTACAACTACTCTTAAAATAATAATAATAATAATAATAATAACAACAACTACTGCAGTTATAATACTGATAACAGAGAGGTTGAGATTGCAGCTGTTACACAAGCTTTTCTCAAAATGTCTGTACTGGGACCGGACAGCACAGAGATCCTGCTGGTGTGTGTGTGTGTGTGTGCATGCGTTTGTGAATAAGGGAGAAGCACAAGGACACATTACAGCTTGATGGGCCCTGAAATCCCCCTGAAAAGCCATCCGCACAGAGGTTGAACTGTGCAGCTGAACTCCAAACGCCAAATGCAAGCGCTGAGTGCTCACTTAAGCGCGCTGGCTCTTCGATCTCCGCCGGATAAATAAATTCTCGCTCTCCAGCAGACCTTCCCTGTCACAGGCACTGCCTCCCCCTGGGCGGGGCTGACCGCTGAGGCGTTGAAAGGACTTGGCTCAAGTTATAATCCCCGCTGTATCATTCATGATAGCAGATACTGTAGATACGCCAACATTGATTATTCAACATTGATATTATTTCCATGGCGTGATATTAAAGATTGGAAGATGCACTTTATTATGGATAATTATTTGGCTGTGAGTGAATGTTATTTAGATGCTGATAAATTATTCCAAATGGTAATTGTTAGTCCTTATGTGCATGCTAAAGCTAATACCATGATGCGTTTATAATGTTAGCACTGTTTTTCAACTTGGAGGTCTTTCACTGTGTTACAGAATGTTCTGTACTTATGTCCTTGTTGTTCCTATCGCTCCCATACTGTGTATTTAATCTATTTTGCGGGCTCATGACACTCTGTATAAGAGTCTGCTGAGTAGATAAATAATTATAAATATCCCCAGACCTACTGCACACAAACATTTGCTGGAGGAAAAAAAAACACTACAATTTCAACACTGTCAAATGAATACATTTTTCAATTTTGCAGTGGACACCTTCAGTTTGGCAAATACAAACTAGAATGTGCCTTTCTTTAATTCATGACTCTAATAAAATACTGTGTTTGGTTCACAGGGGCTGTGATATTTCACAGACAAGGAAGTTAACCTTGAGTTTGCCTGGATGGTGAAGCCCAGTGGGCTTTCTCCTGCCTCACTGGAGAGGTTTCCTGTCTAATACACAGATACACCACTTAGCTTGCTAGCTAATGCACACAGTCTGAATCAGGCAGATGTCAATCTTGAGTTATCTTGTTATTCGTTAGACAGGAGACCCCACTGTGGAGGTGATGCTGGACTGTGGTTTTCAAACCAATTCTGGTTTGAATGTCGCCATACCATTAAGCAAACTTTTTGCAGACTAATGCAAACTAATGCAGAAAAATAGTGAGGCAAGAATGTGTTCTGAGCATAAGATCTACAAATGCACACTCTATTAGGATTCCACTCATGATGTCACAAGCTTAGCCACTGCCATCCTGACTGGCAGATTGAGGGCAGCATACATACATTAGTGTCTAATTTGGGGAATAAACACTGATTAAATCGCTCAAAAGCAGCACAACTTCAGGGACAGGCTTTAGGCTGTATAAACAGCCATGGAAAGATAACTTATTTCCTATTTTTCTTGCCAATAGCAAAGCCAAAGCCAGGAATATAGGCACTGTCATTGGTCTTCACAAAAATATTCAGCTCCTGTGCTCAGAAAAATGATTTCACAGTAAAATTTAAGACATCAGAAAATAGGATCCTTGGGTGCTCATGTTAGTGACATGGTGCTCTTTGAGTGGAAGAAAACTATTGGGAAAACTGAAGAATGGCTACGCTGCATGTAAAAAAAAAAAAAAACAGTAAAAAGCTGGGCTTACTTATATAGAGCTCAAGTCATGCTTGTAGAAGGATGGGGATAGATTAAAATGGCCTATATCATGGAAAGTTGCATACACTCAAGAAACGGCAACATATTTCAGCTGTGTAGCTGAAGTCATCTCATACCTTGAGGAAGGCTATGCGCACTGCCTCCCTTCCTCCAGAGTGCCTAGAGCTCCATCACTTCCAGCACTGATTTCCACTCTATTATTTTTCAACACACACTACCGCTTCTCTTCGTTTTCCCCATAGCTTTGTAAAATCAGTGAACAGCCATCTGGGTGTTCATCCAAAAACAGTTGTCTTTGAAAATGGCTCATTAGCAGCTTGGTTCGAATGAAATAAATGAGTTTTAAATGTATTTTACCATGCAGCTTCAGATGTGCTGCAGAGAGAAAAGGAAAATACGCAAAATATGAACAATTCAGGGACGATGCTTTATGGAAGCAGAGCAGAATCCTAATAAGCTGAAAGCAAGGGGCTTTCTCCAATTTGTCGCTCTGATACACACCTCAGGTTCAAGACCAGGCCTCGCTTATAATTGTTTCAGCCTTCAGAGTTAAACATTTCTTACCAGTATCCGCAATTCCTGCGCCGCAGTCTTAATGCGATTGAAACCCTCCATGCGACAGGAATCGAGACTCCCACTAACAATGTTTTCAGCTCGTCTCTCAGCGGGCCAAAGTTCACTGCAGTGAAAGTACAGCCTCTGTAAAGTCAGTGCCACTGGTTCTGAGCACCATGGAGACTGACTCAATACAGCACACTGGGAAGGGGGTGGGAAAACAGTGCAATGAACTCTTTTAGTTGTAAATTCAACTCTGTTGGACATTTATAGCGTTTTCAACAGCTAACTAATCGACCAATTGATTTTGTTTGTTGTTATTTTAGCCCACTTCCCCAAATAGGTGGAGACCTGACAGGTCCTGATGAGCCATAACAGGTCTTGACAGACCTATCTAAGACAGCGTACCCCTCACCCCTTCCAGCCCCCCTTCAGAAAGCTGACGGGCAGGTCCCCGAAAACGGCCAGACTTCTCCACGGGCGGACTTTACGATGGGTCTTGTTAAACGAGCCATATGCTGCGTTGAACGACTCAATCTTTTCCCATTTTTATTGGCTGTTTGCTCGGTCACCGCTTTAAAACACTAGACATCCCTGAGCTGACTGTGCTGGGAAAAAGTCTGATATTTATGAGATTTATTTTATTTAAGAGCTGGTAAACAAATGACAATACAGTATAAACAATGACATAATTACAAGGAAAGGTGAGGGAGAGATTGGTAGTCAGGGACAATTGCGTATATGCATTAGGTGTTGAAAGAGAATGAGATGAAGAAAAAGGAAATGTTTTCTGAGCCCACTTGGTTTAAAAAAACTAAATGAACATCATGTGGAGACAGCAGACATTAGGATGCTCCCAGTCCATAATTTCCTTCACATTTTTGTTACAACTTGGTGAGGAAATATTAAAATAATCACAATATGCTCCCATAAAAAATGTCACTAGGATTTAAAAAAAGATTAATAATGCATGTTAATAAAACATTTAAGACCCCGGGCAAGCAAGAAATACACAGTGAGGGAGAGATATATGCAGGAAGAAGCAGCAATCATTGTGAAGGCTTTCATTTCCAGACAAGAGCAGCATTGCAGTGCATTACTTTTATGTGTCTGCTTACGTGAATTGAAATGACAGCATTATGCTCCACACTGCCTTTTGAAATAGACCCTGGACTCATCTCAAACTGGGCACAGAGTGCCAGAATGGCCCAGTATTCTCACTTCTCATGCTCTGTCATCTTGCTGCTCCTTCTTGAATATCTCCAGCTCCAGTGTCATGACAGGTTCATGTCTTATGCTTCACAGTGGGCTAATAAGTTATTGGCTCCCTTAATTAAAGTCAAAACAACATTTTGCAATGGTCACCCCAGTCTCTGAACGTGAACCTACAAGAAAACGTTTGGTCTGACCTGGAGAGCACAGTCCATATGTACAGACCTAAGGACCTCAAGGACCTCAAGGACCTCAAAAGGTTCTGCAAGAAGAAATAGTCCAAGACCCCTCCAAATGTGTTCTCCAACCTTATGAAACTTTATTGGAAAATGCTCAATGCTACAATCCTAGCAAAGAGAGGGTACAACAAGTAACAAAAACAGGGGTGTCAATCAGTTTCACACGTCTGTTTTTGAGAACAATTGTATTAGAATGAAATAATATAGTCTCCCTTGTGTGAACATTAAATATAGCTCATCGCCTGTTTTTACAGCGTATGTTCACCACAGGTGCTAAGGATTTCTAAGGCCAATATATACATATAATCTTAACTGTAGCAGGACATTGGTAAAGAGAAGCACTAACTGAGTGGTTTATAAACAGTAACCCTCCTCCAGGTCATTACTGTATCGATCCCTGACGATTCCTAGCTGCTGGAGGCAAAGCTTCCAAAGCTTGGATGTCCAGGAGTATAATCGCTTGGTAACACGAAGCACCTGCAATCAGAAAGCAGGCCCCCAGAGGAAAAAAAAGGGATTTCCATGTGTTAACTGATCCATTGGGTGATATAAACGCTGCCTTGAACTTTAAGGATCAAATGTCACAAAGCGTGTTTGTGGCCCCCCACAGGCCCTGGGGCGTACACCCACGGTCCGCGGAACATGGTCGACCCCGTCACCTTTGACTCTTTGGTGCTGTTGAGGTTGAGCAAGACCGATCCCCATATACATAATCATAAGACAGATTATGTCAATACAGGATACAGAACATGCATATGGTGCAGCATAACTGAGTGTGTGTGTGTGTGTGTGTGTGTGTGTGTGTGTGTGTGTGTGTGTGTGTGTGTGTGTGTGTGTGTGTGTGCATGTAGGAAATGGATGAAAAATATTCTATATGCTAGACTCAGGAAATATGGTAGCTACTCTGTGATGGTTTGTGCCAGTTTTTTCTGACTTACCTAACAATGGTAAAGGGAATACAAACCTTATTTACTTAAGTAGTCAAACATCTTGAGAGGTCAAAGACAGATGATGAGTATAAAACATAAAACATACATACACCTCTGTGCTGTTCCAGTGTGTTGAATTACTCTTTCAGTGAAAAGAATTCCTTCTTTAAGAACATTTCTCTGGGTTTAGTGTGCCTTAGCTGGTAGGGGCTACATCCTTAACCCAAGACCACAGAAGCTGGACAAAACTGGGTTTGTCCTGCCCAGGTAGGGTGGGCTTAAGTCAGTGGTACTACAGCATAGCCATCCCCTAGCTGCCCATCAGAGCAAAGCTAGTGGTTACCACTGAACAGCATAGCTGGTATGTAATGGCACAGTGTTTTTGCTGATTCAAAAATCAATCAAACTTCAAACTGTTCCAAAACACAAACCTGAAGAAATCAAGAATGATCATCAATCATCCAAGAAATCAATGGGCATGGACAGCCCCAACGCTGATCACTACGAGAAATTTCCATTCACATGCACAGACTGTGAGAGTTCCACTCTAATTTTTCAGGACAGTGGTTTCAGAAGGACATGGGGACATAAACATCCCAGTTTTGACTGTTAAAAGATATGAACTAGATTTGTTTTTTTCCCTCAGCAGGTCCTATTGAAGGAGAAAGGTGCAGAAACATCTGCTGAATTTAACAAAGAGCTTGAAAAATGGACAGCGTTCTGAGAAACAGATGAGGAACTTCGCCGATGTGGCCTCTGTGGTGAGCGAGACAAGCAAAGAGAGTGAGGATGTGCGTGTCTAAGGGGAGAGAGAGTGTCTGAGGTCAAAGGTTATCAAGCCTTCTTCAGTTCAAGTGTAGTGCGTGCGTGACATCGAGGTCAGGCCAGCCGCGCAGGCAAAGTGAAGAGCCAATATCTGTCAGAATAACGACCCTGCTGTCAGGGGTCACAACTATCTGCAGACAAACATCTGTGAACATGTATGTCTGCGGGAACAGTGACGTAACCACCATCCCCCCCATCCCCATAACTACCCCCAGGGCGAAGCACTCAGTCCCCATCTGTTCCTCAGTGCGAGGCCAACAAAGCACAGACTGAAGCCTCCAGTGGACATTTCGGTTAGCTCGGACAGCACAGAACAACTGGTCAATATTTCAAAGCCCCTTCCAGCCTCCACAGTAGAAGCCAAATGAATCAAAATGTCCAACCCCCATACCACCATCACCACCACCCCCCACCTACCACTCATAAACCAACTCTGTTACATCGGCAACTGTTAATCTTCACGCAGTCAACTCCAGCTCAAACTGGAGCTAGCTGGCTAGCCCCGCCTCAGGTTTTTTCGCAAACACTCTGATATAGGTCAGCACTTCTACTTCCG
The DNA here is from genome assembly GCA_022829145.1 of Albula goreensis. Taxonomy (NCBI): domain Eukaryota; kingdom Metazoa; phylum Chordata; class Actinopteri; order Albuliformes; family Albulidae; genus Albula; species Albula goreensis. Next base: position 9,741,972 of record CM040762.1, read on the forward strand.
CATAATGAGCGCACGCTTCAAAACTGGCCCTGACGTTCCTTCAAGGGGGCCCCCGCTCGGCATTGTTTCTCCTTTTCCTTTAATCAGTTACGCAATGTCTCGAGCCCTCTGTGAGAACCGCTCATCTGAGGCTCAAGTGTCCTGATGCTAAGGTGGAATGAGCCTCCCCCAAAAAAAAAAAAAAAAACCTCATAAACCTGCTTTAAGTGAACTTGAGACAAATTAAACAATAAAACTGCACAATAAGCCGTTTTAAAAAAATTGCTGACGCATTGGTAGAGCTTTTGACTTTGAGGAAATCGTGTTCAGACCATCTCACACTTGCACACAACATTTTCACTGAACCGGTAACGCAGGTTTTTTTTTTTCTGCTGCGTAATTACAGAGCCACGGGCAAAGATGTCTCAACATTCTCTGAGCTTTAATCTCATAAATAAGGTGGGACAGAGATCTCATTTGAAACGCCCATGTGCCACCCACAGGACTGACCTGAGGGCAAAAAAAAGGCTCTCTCCCAAAGGTGCGAAAGAGAGAATCAGGTATGAAGCTGGTAGTTTTCCCTTTAATTATCTCTAAACTTCATTCCGACTAGAAATACAAATTACTCACAAATATTAGACAGTGATATTTGCATGCTTAACACCTACCACACACACTCACAATAATATTAAATCAATAAGGAGATAATGCTGTATAAGTATGAAAATATGTTATGTGGCAGTGTTGTATCAGTTTGTTTACTCTATAAACACACCATTGACAGGGTCAATAAGAAACCAAAATTTGTGGTTTGCCACTCATTGCTGAAGAATGTATCAGAGAATGAGTATAGTTTATAGTAAAGAAATTCACAACATTGAATGTGCAAATGTGGCAACAGTCTGAAGGCATGTCTCATCATGTTTTGGAGTTTCAGGAGTAGTTGGATCTGTCTCTGAAAGAGCAGCTTTTAAAAACCCATTGCCAACTCCGCAGTGGTGTTTTGGGCAGACTAACTATGAACTGGAGACTACGCAGCCACATGTGGAATAACCATTATCCTCAAGAGTCATATGACCACCGCATATACACACAGACACACACGCACAGACACTTAGTATGTACCTATAAACACAACCAAGAATTAAATACAGCATACAAACTACCCAAAGCATTCCAACTATCATGCAGAATTCAAACTAACCAAACTAGCATTCAGAAATTTTTCCACAAAAATATATCCCAGCTTAACACAAATATCCACTTTATGTATTCATATACCTTGCAAGTGTGTTCTCTAAAGATTGGTTACATTCGTTTATTCATCAAAATAGTAGATTGGTGTGTTTTCCAGAATGATTGACTTATATTAAAATAATTATCAAAAGGGGGGGGTGGGGGCTGGTGTAGCTGTGTATCATACAGCTGCTACATTCTGAACAGATTTACTGCACTCCAGCCTCATGTAGACAAAGCTACATTTGGTTACATCAGGCTAACATAGCCAACTTTCAGCAGACATTATGTCAAAGGAAAACACATCTGCTGTATGGCAACATTTCAATATTTTAGAGGATGATATTGGAACAGTAGATGTAACCTGTGTAAGCATCTTATATGCAAAAAAAAAAAATGTAAGCGTCAAGCTAAATAACGCAAAATAGGTAATAAAAGAAAAATAACAGTAAATACAATTCACATGTATTATAATTAATTATCATGATTATAAGTCAATACCAAATACACATTTGTAAAATAATGTAAAATAATCTTAATATTTAGAATGTTTATCTTCTGTTGATGTTTACATTTTGTTATTGGTTATATATTGATATGTTTGTGTTCCATGGAAACATGGAAAGCTACATGGTATGTGCAATTTTGGCAAGTTAACATTTTACATAAACAACGATAAGTTGTTAAGAGTTATTTAAAACATTAATTCTAATATTCTTAAATTGATACTAAGGAATCTTTGGACCCTTGCTAAACTAACACATAGTGCTTCATAATGCTAAATTGGCAGCAATTAAAAAAATAATTTTTGGTCGAATTTTGAAAATTTCAGGAGATGGCTTACTGATTTCCCAAACCTAACATCTGTGCTTTGATGAGGATTACTGTGATAATTCATCAATGTATCAGCATGTCTGTGTTCTGGCCAGACTTCTTTATACTTTATGTAGCAGATGTGTCACTGAGAAATGGATTAGCATGCAGGTGCAGAAGTGTACTATTTCTAATTCTTGAATTCACTACATCCCTCTGTCTGTCTGTCTGTCTGTCCCTCATATGTACGTGTGTGTGAATATTTATTCTGCACTGTTTTTATCTTTATCATTACCATTATAATTATAACTGTCTTTATTATTTATTTACTTTCCTTTTCACATATTGCCTTTGATTTATTTTCACAACAATGAATTGGCAGTGATCAAGAGATTCTTTAGAGACCTAAAGAGGATCCAAGGGGACATTTGTCTCGCACAACAAAGGTGTGGAACTGAGCTCATGAGTGTTGGGAACCTTCATTATTCTTGTTTTCAACAGTGATAAATACATATTTTATTTACTTTTTTTAGGTATGTGATTTTTTTTGTTTTCTGTACTGAAGGGGCTGAATCCTGAGTATCAGGGTTTTGCTTCTTCATTTCCAGTATGTTTTAAAAAAAGACAGTAGCCACCTTTGCTAACACCGCTGTGCTGCAGCTGCCGCAGGGCACAGACTGTTTTGACAGCCGCGTACAGTTTGCACACAGTCTCATTCTTACACTGCGTCCTCACATTTAACTCATTTACAAACTAATTTCACAGAACAGCGACAGAGAGTAACCAGCAATGTTTATCAAATAAACAGTTTCCAAATGGATGCAAGGCAGTGAATATTCCCAATTCACAGGAAATAGACAGAGATCCCCGGGGGGATTCCTGGGACATGTACTGAAAACTGTAGATAACATGACCATTAATGTCCAGTAGCGTCAGGGTACTTTCCCTACTGGCAAATTCACACAGGACTGCAATTACTGGGGTGAGTCAATAAATTCCTGAGGGACATCTATTGAACGTGTTTGTAAATAGGGAAATCTAGTCAAACATGAACAGGGCAATTAGAAAGCCAAACTTTGCAAGCATGGGTACTGACCCATACCTATCTGATATTATTATTATTACTATTATTATTAATATTATTATTATTATTATTATTATTATTATTTTGATTATTATTATTATTATTATTAAGAGTAGTAGTAGTAGTAGTAGTGGCACTGGAAGTAGAGTAGATAATGTGTGCATAATACATGGATTCGTGTGCACAAAAGAGTTTCATCCATGTTATACAGTTCCTGAAGTTGCTCTTATAACTATATAAAACACAAGTAATGGAAACTACAGTATGTTAGTTAACAGAACACTGGCATTAAAGTAACCAAATGCTACAGTGCAAATCTAACATAAAGCTGGCCACCTCTGTGAATTCATTAGATTCAGCTCAAAGAGCATGCTCACTTTCTTTGTTCACTTCATTTTATTCAGTTGGTTCACTTTCTAAAACTTGTTCCCTGTGTTCAGCAACCACAAGGTGGATCATTGCCTCCATGAATCAAACAGGTAAACTCCAGGTGACTTAGTGCTATAGAAACTTTTCAGCACAGTAAAAGCTGCTTAGAGCTGTACAGAAAATGAATAATTGAACCTTGTAACACTGTTCAAAACAGCTTGGTCCAAGCTTGTGACATGTGGACATAATTCAATACGTTTGTAAACTAAAAATTCAAATTAATACATGGCAGAAAGGACTTAAAACAGAGAAGGGGAAATTTTTAAAAAATGGAAAGAGATAAACAGGCCATTTTGCAAAATGTAATTTGACCTTTAAAAACAGGCAATTTTTGCCATAGTTGGTAGGGAAAAGCTTTGCTAAAACAAGCACTGGAAATATCATAAGGATGTTTTTCCTTCATTTATTTGTTCCTTCACTTATTTGTTTTTATTGAAGTAGGCTGCAATAAACAAGATGTATGTAGATCATGTTAAAATTTAACTATATGCTCTTGTCCTGTAACAACTAATGTCTACTGATTTCTACTTGTCTTTCATTGTTTGGTCTTTGATTTATTTTCATAATAGTGATAAATACATATTTTAAGCATTTCTCACCATTGAAACTACTGTCTGAGAATAAAATTAAATGTCCAAATGCAACTGAATACAATCTATTATTTTTTAGAAGGAAGTGGGGTTTTTATCAAAGTGGTTAGCAAACTTCTCTTGGTTTTCTTTGCTTTTTTTGGATGTGAAACTGCACAGTAATTGATGAGGTCGCATGCACCACACATGGTGAACAAAGATAAAGAAAGTGAAAAGAGAATTAGCGCTCCCTGTGTCTTGCAGATAAGTGTCCATCAATATGTACACTCCCCCGCTTGTTGGCTGAAACTGTTCAACAGCACTCTCTGTTTGACTTATTTTATGTCGCTTCCTTTTACTTGCACAGTCATGCAAACTGAAGTCTGTTTTGAAAGACTGAATTCCATTTTTACATGCCAGATTTCCCAGTCCAGCTCCACTGGGTTCTGCATGATCATTTAAAGGAGGAAGCCCTGACCCAGAAGAGCTGGAGCTTTGTTGGTTGTTATTGCTCTAATTTCTTCTGGTTTTATGCTGAATTTTGTCATGGTGTCCAATATGGCAATTTTCATTTCCTCTCTAGTTGTTCCATTTTGCAGAGGAACCACGTCAAACAATTGCTCAGTCATGTCAGACGCAGCACTGGTGGCTCTGACAAACAGCACTGACTGTGGGATGATGTTGATATCTAGGCTTTCATCCATAGCAAGGCAAACAAACTCGGAAGCAGGAAACCTCAATCCAAGAGATTTTCAAGATATCTAACAATCTCAAATCAGATCCACAGTAGCTTTCTTCTTTCTCTAACTTGTTATTTTCCAGGGTATAATGTTGAAAAGGCAATTAAAAACCAGTACTTTAATCATTTCTCAATAAAAGTAATGTTTTTCTTCATTTCATTATTTTACATGATTTTGTGCCATGCGGTACCAAGCTTGGCTGTGTTAATGTGAAACATATTTGTTATTTCATTCTTTGCTGCTTGAGGTTTTTAGGTCTCTTTCTCTGGTGGAAAATCAATGCTGAAGTACAGACGGATAGTAATGTCTCAGAGTTAAAAATAACTTTGAATTGGGCGCTGGGACTGTTGAATATTGACATGTGAAAAGAAAAAGGCATATTTCAACTTTCATAAAAGGGATCTGTAGTAGTCTACATTTTTTTCTTCCCTAAAAATCATTTTCTATTCCTGGTGTAGTTTTTGCATCAACAGCAGGGGGTACTAATGTCCGCAAGAGGAATTTAAGTGATCGTTGAAGCAATTCAGGCTGCTTATTGAGTGGGGTCTGACTGTTAGCACAGCGTAACATGTACAATGGATGCAGTTCTTTGCTTTACAGAAATGCTACAGGTGTGACAGTGTAGTGTAATGGCTAGAATACAAGGCTTGTAGGTTAGACACTGAGGTCGGTAGGGCTCTGAAATTGCACTTTCATTGTTCCAGCCAGTACCTCGCTGTATAAAGAGAGTGTGGATAATGGAACCTGCTAAATGTCTATGATGTCACTTAAAGCTGCAATGTCGCTGCTTGTTCCTGTGCTATAGAAATATAATTGAATATTACAATTCATTTGAGAATGTACAAATGAAATGTCAATTGCATGTGGTCACAGCTGCGCTGTATAAATTGTGAGTAAATATGAAGGCACTGTAGCATGTCTACCTTACGTTCAGGAATCAGGATTAGCCAATATTAATAGCTAATATCAGACTAAATAATTGTGATAAACTTGTAAATGGATATAACATCAGATGTACTACAGGTTTATTGTTAGTTTTAAATATTGTTCTCATTTTAAATAAATATGTTCAACAGTGGAAGAAATTTATCAAACCATGAAATTACATAAGAAGATGAGTGAGACAGTGAGATAGTGTGAGAGAGTTAATTAAAATATACCAATGTTACAAACTTGCAATGCTGTTTTTTTGTAATTGACAGGAACTCATTTTTTTACATTCAAATTATGTTAGACTTGTGAATTTCATTGTGTCTCTACTGCTCTCTGGTTAAAGTTTTCAGTATAATCCCCAGAGGACTACAAAGAGCCCCTGATATGTGAGCTTCCAAGAGGAGCCACAGATATACTTGTACTGTGTTTGCTGTGAATTATCTCTATTAGAACGATGCACACACGAAGCTAAGAATCACCCCTTGAGAAACATGGTAGAGCTGCATGCCAAGAACTTTGCTTTAAATCAAACCAGTTCTCTATTGCAGAGTGTCGGTTTCGAAATGTTTGTAGAAAAATATAACATACATATAGAAAATCAAAAAATGTTAAATGGGAGGATCACGAAATGCTGCCAAACCACAGCTCCTGGATTTTGTCCATAAAAAGACTTTCCTAAAATGTAAAAGATTGTGAACACATGTAGCAAAACTGGGTTTCCTCACTGAGTGGACCTTTCTGTTACCTGATACTGAGGCTAAACTTGAGCAATCAAGGCACAGACCTGCCTATACTGTAAAATCATTTTGAGTACCGGTGCCCCAAAGCTCCCCCTACTCTTAGGGGGTTAGTATTAGTGAATCCCCCAATCCCTGGTGTCTGGATGGTGTTGTTCTAGAATGGAGAGGCTGTAAATAGCAGGACACAATCTTGTTCCACTTACAAGCTTTCTTAAAGTGTACAGTCTGACAAGCTGTTGGAAAAACGAAAAAATAAATGTCACATTCTTGACATGCAAATCAATGTTCCTTTATCCCAGTCTTCAGAATTTAGCTTGTGTTGGTTTTTATAGTAACTGAGCCTTTAAGTAAGGGTAGGTAGTTGTCAATCAACATCACCAGTTTATTTGAGGGCCACCAATAAACAAATGTGCACTGTAACACTGTAAAAACATTACATTTCGGAGCAAAGATACCTATAGAAACCAATACTTCTCCAAAATGTTTATTTAAAGCTTCAACACAAATATGTCTACTGCAGATTTGTAATCTGTTTACAGAATTAAAAAAGGATCCTAATTAAGTTGACAAGCATACAAAACTAGCATAAACAGAACCCAGGCAAAAATTATAAATGGATATAAATTATCATACTAATCGTGAATAAATTTAACCATGAGCGGCAAACAAATCACAAAGTGATTACATGTACCACTATGCACTGATATACCAAAGGCACTAGTATTGTATTAAGTACTACTACCTAATGTTAGTTCTATAGCAGTAAATGTGCTGTAGATGTCTCTGAGAGAGACAATATAGCTAACTGGTCGTACATTGTTAGTTATACAATGTAGCTACACTATGTTACTTACCAATTATACAGCAAATAACACATGGTTGTTACAGTAACCCTCTTAGCTGTAACTACATTAGTATTCTCCTGTTTTCATCTGTACAGGGACGGAGTGAGCTGGAGGGCTCGCTAAAATCAGCTACGCCATGTGCATTTTTGTAAATGAGGTGAAATGGATGTAGCGCCAACAAATAAAATAAATTCATACAAACAAACTTTCATAGACATGACTTTTTTTACAAAGCGTGTTTTTCCTGTTACAAAATTAGAAATGCCAAGTAAAGCACTGACAAAATAAATACAAAAATAAATAAAATATGAAATATTCTTTGTAGGAAAAAACATTAACTGTCAACTTTTTCCTTATATTACAGCTGCTTTAGCAATATTTCAGTGAAATGAAGTGATCTTGGATTCCAGCAGTAAGATTTTTTTATTTTAGTTCAGCTTAATAATACAATCTACACACTTAAGTCTCTAAAAACCAAAAGTTATGGTGTAAAATCTCAGCTGCACCCTACTCAAAGCCCCACAGGGCGTCAGCTCTGGACACACTTCCAACCATTGATGAGGATGCTACGCCAATCCGTTTTAGGACTGAGAACATTCCTACACATTGAGTGAACAGATGTTGAGCGGGCAAAAACACACTTCCGAAAAAGAACACCAGATACAGTGGTGTTAATAGGAGCGGAATTGTAGCTGTGTAAAACCACCTCTCGGCTCTCAGACCCCATCAAGAGCATTTTACGTGCGTTTATTTTCCTGAGTGAGCTCACTTCGGTGGCGGCTTGCTGGGAGGGCTCCAGAAATCCCGCAGAAACCATCAAAAGAACTCGGCTCACGGCTGACGTCGGCCTCTGGCAGCCATCTGCAAAAAGGGAACCGCGCTTCTCAAAAACGTGCTGTGCCGCCCGAAGTGATGTGGGTCGTGCTCACAAGAGGTGATGAAAACACATCGGAAAGGCAAGCTTTCTCTCAAAAAAATGAAAATAAAATAAAATTCAGAAAAAGAAACTCACTTGCCCGCTGGATTTTATCACTGGAAGACCAGAGTCCTAGAAACCAACAGTGATAAATTCAGTATGTGGGATCAGCTGTCTCCTGCATTAATTAGCCTGAACTAGCATGAAAATTAAGTCAAAATTGTGGAGGAGAAAAACACTGTTTTGCAAATCATTTTATAGTAACAATTCTAGTATCATCCCAAAATTGTATCCGGGGGAAGTGTTGACAGAGGAGTCTTGTGGATATTAATTACATTATATCAGCCACCCCCTCAGCAGTACTGATCATTTTTTAAATGAAGGGTTTCACTTGAAAGAACGAGGGAAATGGCAAACTAAATTAATCGCCAGCACAGATTTCTATTTTCAGAGGGAGCTATTTAAATGCGAAGAAACTGATAAAAAAATTCCACCACAGTACTGTCATGCTGCTGTTCTTGGTTTTATTGAGTTGTGATCTGTTGTCCAGAGACTACAATTAGCCTTCACACCATATATCTCCTATATATCTTCAAAATCATCTCAGAAAGAGGCTGAGCCTGTTAAGCCGGTTAAAACTTTGCCTTCCATGGTGTTCTTCTATCCTTTAATGCCTCCCTCCAAGCCTCGCTCCAAGTTATGAATGTCAGGACATTTGACTCTGGCATCCAGGGCAAGACCTTGAAGGGAGCTTGTAAAAACCTGCTAATTTTGCATAGGGATTTCCCTCTCGACCTTCCAACCAAACGCGTGCCGTTTTTGGCGCAGCCAAAGAAGCAAGCTGAGGTGAAAGAGAAGTACCACTACATGAATTGATCTGGGAGGAGAAAACGTAGTTAAAAAGACAGCTATAGTATATGATATATCAAATATAGTCAGTACAGGTTGTCAATCCTGCTATATCCTACCAATGTGATAATAAAACTCTATCCTCAGCTCGCAAGTTTCATCCTCAACCACAATCTCTACAGTTACAACAGGAGGTGATGCGTACTTAACACAGTCCATCATAAGCAGTCCGTTAGATCCAAAGACATATTTTGAAATGAATAATTTATTTATTATTATTTTTGAGAAATGTACAAACAATTTCCTGACAATACCAATATTTTTCTTAATTCCCAATCTTCGTGGAATAACCCCCAGTTAAACAAAGAAAAATACTAACAAAGTCTGAGACAAAGGCTTTACAGTTTAACCTATTTTTCAACACTTATAGGAGCACTTACTGCCGGCAGTCCTATGTGTGTTTGCTTTGGGTGGGAAATTTACAGCCTTAGAAAATTTATATTTGCATAAAAGCCATACTATGGGTTTGGTGAGTGTTCGTTAGAAATAGCTATCTTTTTTCTCTTGAAAGGTACAAGATTAATGTTAACTTTGACCTCATTTTGTTAAAGTGAACCCGTTTTGTTCTGAAACAATTGCTCCATTAATCTGTACCTTATCATTTAAAGCTTGAAAGTGCTTTGAAATTATGAACTCACCATTACAATTTCAGAATGCATTACAAAACATATTTTAATTGCAAAATCTGTGTAAATCCCAAAACAGCTGCAACTTTACAGAAATTGCCATTATCTAATTTCTTGCCCCTGCAGCAAATGACTGATTATAATAGAGCTCCCCACATTTCAACTGAATGTACAGAAAATGGAGGTATGCAGACTAACTCTGATTATGTTTATTGGCTCCAGTGTTTCTTGTTACATGCTTTTCAGCAGTCATGATATATGATAATTTTTAAGACAGACTGACAGGAGGGGCATTTTATGTTTAAGTTACTTTTTTATCTTTAGTTTTTATAGCTTTTGAGCTGGATGGCAAATAGACACTATGAATCACTGCCTGTATCTTTGTTTTGTATATCAAGGGAAAATGCTTAGCAAAGTTCAGGTTAAGGTACTTCATGTTTTTTACAGTGCTGCTTCAATTCCCCTTTTTTTAATCATTGCCAGGTACCTCCAGTTTAAGTGACCTGAGCTTCTACAATTTACAACTGCAACTCCAAAACAGCTTTGTGGGAATGTATAATGTAATTTTTATTTTAAATCACACCAAGGAAATTAGGTACTCTGTGGAGCTAAATTAATGCAGCTAAGATAACCAACAACTATTTAAGATGCAATCAAACACTAAATTAAGCTAAAATCTGTCAATGCACAATTACAAGTGTTTTTTATATTAATCACACTGAACATACAGGTTATCAATGTTTCTTATCATAACCTACATTTATTATGTATTTCAACCATCCATGACAACAAAGGGATCCATATTGTTACTGTATTTTCTCAATGCTGCCAGTTTCTTCCATTAGTGGCCAACACTGCAGTATTTCCAATATTTGTTTTTAATTCCTGTTGTAATAAGAAAATATTACCGCAGGAAAAACTAATTTGTGATATACATATACACAAAGCAAAACTTATTTGCACAAGTTTGTAAATCCATTCAGAGGTTTGTAAATCCATACAGAAGAATTCTGATTTATAAGTATTTTCATTTTTCATTTGTTAACTTCTACAAATTAGGTAACTGGCTTTCCAATTTAAATGGAAATTTCCAAACACTGCAGAAAGCATGAAACTAACACTGACAACTGGTTTATTTTGAATTGTGTTTAAAGCTGTTTTTCCCATCTTTTTAGGCTACATTTCTTCCATCTACCCTTTTTTCTTGTTATCTGGAAAGCTGGATAGCTAGCTAGCTACCTAACACAGTCCTTTCCATGTTTCAGTAAGATACCGTTACCTACTTTGAAGAATATGTGTAGCTGTGTGTATGTGAGTCATTGTGAGGAACATTTATATAACACAGAGTTCTCAGTACAGCATAATTTTCCATTCCAAGTTTAGCATGTGTGCCAGGGTACACGCAGTCTCCAACATACGTGTTAATCCTGTCCTGGGTTGAACCTGTTTGCACATACTGAATTCTGAAATTTCACATAGCTGCTGATTGCACACAGAAAAATGAAGGTTCAAACGTGGTGAAGTCATTCTAGCCATTAGCACATCATGGCTAATTTTTTATATGCTGTATGTGTGTGTGCGTGTCTGTGTGTGTGTATGTGTGTGTGCATGTTTTCTAGCTTTTGAAGCCAATAGTGAACATGGAATTACCAGCACAGACATCTTGTGATGTAAACATTCTTTCCTGTACAGGGTCAAGAAAAGGACATCAGTATTAATACCCAGAATGCTACTGTTTAGCCGCAGTTACTCAGATATACAGAACATTCTGTAGTGCTTGCACTAAATTCCATTGACCACAGACAGGCACTCAAGTCAAAATGGAATCCCTCCTTTCATTTCAGTAAATGCTCTCAGAAATATCTGACAGAATGAAAATGTATTTGGATTACTACTAAAGATAAAGGCATAAACATGCCCAATGGGACCCCGAATTATACAGTTAAGAATAAATATGCATGCATGCATATCATAATCCCATGTATCCCTTAATCATGGTCCATTCCACTCGGCACACTATGTGCCAGCAGGTGTAGAATGCTGCTCTGTGCTAACAATATAAATGAGCAAGAATATGCCTCATGATCCAAATTCAGTTAAGATTACAATATGTCATAAATCAAAATGAATGACAAAGGAAAAACAGGAGATCTCACTAGAAATCAGTAACCTGCATTTTATACTGCATGCTAAAAAAAAAAAACATCTACAGTACCCAATAAAACAGAGTGAAAGGTCAGTCACGCAGAAAAAAAGAGAGGGGGAGGGAAAAACATTAAGCATCTTGCCTCACAACCTGTGTTCACTCAGCCAGACTGTTCAGGAATGTGCAGACACAAGGTTAACTACCCGGACTGCTCTCTCCAGGCTCTGACATCATAGTACAGTGACTCCGGATCGGGACATGAGCCACGCAGCCGGGTTAAATAGTTCAACTCTTTTGCACATTTTTCGAGAGTCCTGCAGCGTGCCGGCTCTCCAGAGCGGGATGGGCAAGGCTGAGCCACTGGGAGAGGCTAGGAGAGGTCACATCTACCCTCAAAACAAGCCCCAGTCATCCCGAAAAAAGCTTGCGCTGTGCTCACTTTTCCCTGGAGGAATTTGTAGGCGGCGCTGCAGGACTTTAGGTGGGGGGCGGTGCTGTGGGGGGTAGGTGGGGAGGGAGAGCAGGATAGTGGCTGGAGCATGGTTAATGTGGGAAGACCTCCAGTCAATCCCCCACAGTAGTAAAAAGAACAAAGGGTTGAATCTTGGATGTAACAGATTTCATATTATCCCACACTCATTCATTCAGTTGCTTATTTATACACGAGCTACTGGCATGCCCCACACAGACTAGTGGCAGTACTCCACATCTTCATAGCACTTTCGGACTGCGAGACTATGGCACATGCTAACCCTGACCCAAAACGAAATTACCTGTAAAACAGTACACCACAGAAATTCAGCTGCTGCTAATGAAGCATAATACTATTACATATGAACTGGTGCAATAATAATAAACAAACATGTAAGCTGCAAAGCATTAACCACGAAGCTACTGATTTATTTATTGTGGGATTCAATTCTGGTTCATTTTTGAGGGAGGCTTTGATTTATCTGAATAATTACACTGTTTATAGTAATAAACTATTGCTTTAGCACGGGCTAATGTATCAACATTGTGCACCTTCTCCTGTTTTACTTTCGATTATAAGTATTTACTATAAAATAATGACAGCCCTGTATTTGCTCAGGTGACCTCAGCGCGTGTCAATAATGAGCGCATTACTTGAGAGTTGGAAGAAAGCCTGTGAATATTTTTATAACGCAGTAAACACTCGTATTACACAATAGTAACCACAGTATGCCAAATACGATTAATCCCTTTAAACACCCTCTTCTTTTTAAAGCATGTGCAATTACCGGAGGGCATTTTTTTTTCTTATTAAAACTGCCAACTCATGACTCGAGGACAAATTATGGTGATTTCACAAGATACCATGTAGCCAGTGATATTGAAATAATTGAGATATCAGACACTTCGCATGCAAGAGTAACTATCTAATCACTACAGCAGATTACACACACTGAATATTAATTGGCTTACTTCAAGAATTGAAAATCAGTAACATATACACATGATCAGTTTGATTCTTTTCGATCTTTTCTGTGTTTGTTTGTCTCCATTGCGACAACTGACTGCTCTGAGGTGGGGCAAAACAAATCAAGTGACATTATCTTCTTGTATTTCCACATATAAAATGCTACTAATGCAACTGAGCCCAGGCATGCACGTAGGTTGCAAAATTTCTAGAATACTGACAAATGGCACACGTTTGCAATCTATTAGTCTAAAATGCTACACTCTTTTCAAATAAACTGCAGTCTGTCATATAAATCAAATCAAAACTAGATTAATTCAAATATACTTAATTATTTCACTTTATTCACTGCAGGAATATACTAACGACCTGGCGCGATATTTTTTTATTTTAAAGTAGCCTAATAGGAAGTGTAACTACAACTACACTGTCGCTGGATAATTTGTATCACTAATGTAACGGATTAATAAAAACTATCCTACTGCCCTCACATTGAAACTGTTATTTGTAGCCAGCTATTATGTATTAGCTAGCTAAATGCAGTCAAATTTGTAACTTGAAACGCCCTTAAAGTTTGCGAAGGATTCAAGCATTGACCAAACATTATCCAGTCTGTAGCTTAGGCTATATTTCGCGACATTTACCTACAAACTTACCACAGCAAGCTTCAGATGTAAGTCATTCAAAAGGAATTTTTACAGTAATTGCGCAAACCAAAAACACATTTCATGGGGAAAATATTCATTTTTTTCAGTATTACGTCATAAATAATATGTTCTAATGTTATAGTGAATAGCTGCATCTCTAGCTAGCTGCCTAAATATCTCACATCATGAGAACGCATCGTGTACTCAAAGCAAATCTCAATTTCTCCCTTGATTGCTGGATGCACAATCATAGGAAAAACGACTAAAAATATAGCTCCTGCTCAAGGATACCATTTGCTATTAGCCTGCATGCATAAGCGGACTTGGAGGCCGAACTGTATGGAAAAGTATTGCCTTAACGTTAGTGCACAGATCTGTCAAAACCACAAAGCTAGGAAGCTAGCAGGCTAGCTAATGCACACTGACCTAGTTCGAACAGATTAAAACGTCCAATTGCAAAGTGCAAGCCGTATCGGTACATTTGAAGCGTTTGCATTTAAATATCACTTACCGTATGCTTAAGTCTTTGTAGCTGTAAATATGTCTCGATTGAAAGAGAAATTAAGAAGTCCAAGCAGGCTCAGTGACCAGCGTTTGCCTTAGTATTTCGCTAGCTAGCTAGCTAGCTAGTTAAATACACTGCACAGCAAGAGATATTTCAACCTCCGCAACGAAACGAGCTGTCAAATTGTTGCTTCGCACAGTTTCAATTTTTTTCCTATTTAACGAAGTCACTGTACGCTCGTTATTTGGATTTCTCTAGGTGCCTAAAAAATGTGCTCCGGTCATGTTCGTCGGCTGCCACGACAGTGAAATGCAACAGACATACTACAATTGCTCCTCCCTCCCTTCTCGCTTACCCTGTACAGTATGGGCGCGCACTGATCCTATATAAAAATAATTTCTTCAAACTATCTACTGCTCTCTACAGGGCTAACCCTGTAAAATGCATACTATACATCTGGCCTCCATGAAAAATGCTATTCAATATAGTGACTCACTTTTTTACTGCTGAATGCATTTCATATTGATTATTCCTTGCCGTCATGTACCTGCATGTCCTCGTGCGCACTGGAACAACGCCACTTCAGCCAAGGATACGACCCCAATAATTCAGAGTATAGGCTTCTACGTAGTTCGTCGAAAATATACCCGCCGATATGACCTCCATTTTTTTCACGGTATACGTGGGCAGTGTGTGATTGGTAACGGTGATAGTGTATATCCAAAACAATCAAACGCTAACATCTAGCACTTTATTGATGTTCTGCAACTTTTCTCTGAACTCTGAACTGTATCTTTTCCTAACTGACATGAAGACAGTTACTGTAACTGGAGGATGATTTTAAAAAATGATCTGCAATGGCTTCAATACATTTTTATTTCCCTAGTGAGGTATAGATGCAGTGCTTCACTCTTGCATAATGCTATAATAAATCCCCTTGAAAGCTTCCGTCTAAATTTAATCTTATATGGCATTATGAAAAGAGAATTTTAAAATTGCTTAGTGACAGCGAGAATTAGTTTCAGGGTCTTTCACTACCAAAAAATAGTAGTGTCCCCTGTTATCATTTGTATTGCTGGCTGTATTTTTACTGTAAATATTAATTTAGGATTAAAGTGGGGGGTACAATGGGGAATAAAACAGCCCCCTTATATAAAGACTCTTGATTAAATTAAAGTTCTGTACTATAATCAGCATACATCAAAAAGCTATTCCCCTAAATACACTCTGCACAAATAAGTCATGCCTCATCTTACCACTCAAATGAACAATGGCTGGGTATTATTCCATTAATAATCACCATTCTCCTTTTCATGTTTATGTGTATTTATCTCTCTCTCTCTCCCCCTCCCCTCTCTCTCTCTTTCTCCTTCTATCATACAACACTTAAGTGCACACAGCCGCCTCACCCTAGAGCCCATGGATGTCCATAAATTCCAGGAGACCATCTTGGGGAGGGAGACATAATCCTCCCTCAGTGAGCAATGAAGAAGCAGTGAACACAGATATCGTCTACAGCAGCTGAACATAAAAACCTGTGAATATACAAAATAATCATGAATGTAAAAAATAAAAAGATCCACACTTATGTTTGCTTGGTCTCTGCCTCTGATTATGTTTGGCTCTGACATTCAGTAAATGCATAAATGAAGATTGCACTGCCCTACTCTTGGAGTAGTTTTCTTTAGAGGTCTGCGGTATCTTATTTATCTGGGGAAATAACTGCTGGTTATGTCACAAAATATAGTGCCTGTTGCTCAGAGTCACCGATATAATTTGTGTCACATGGCATTGCAGGTTCCGGAGAAGAGTATAGCTGACAAGAGCTATTATACGATCTGCTCCAGTTTTACAGAACAAGTTAATGAATTCACATTAATAATTTAAGAGGAACCATAACTGCCATTCATGTGCATAAGTCTGAATCACAGAAGTTAGTTGGCATAAACAGACAACATAGACCATATGCAAAATCACTTTTTACAAGCAACTCTATGGGCAAAGAGCACACTAAAATTCTAATCAATTCAAAAAGGGGAAAATATGCCTGAAATAAGTGGCATGTGAAATGTGACATCATGCATCAAATTAGCTTACTAAAAGAATAATAGAGTAATACATTAATATCAATTATTGACTATCAATTATTAAAGCTCATGCTTTTTACAGTTGTGGTAATAATCATCCTGTGAATCTCACCACTAAAGTTATGCAAACAGAGACAGTTATTTTAATGGGATTTGTTATAGTGGCATACTAATTCATGCATTTACCAGTTTATGACTCTAAAATGGAAATCAATAATGTTATGATCAATGAAGTTTAACTTTTTTTCTGAATGCATAGGTAAAAAGATGTATAACTTTATTAACAATATTTTTCCTTTTATATGTGATTTCTGGAGTTGATTTTGGAGTCTTACACTTATATGTAGGGTGCAATGTATTCCCTCACAGTCCTTGAATCAGCTGTAATTGCAAGGAAAGTCTGTTTTATATTCTTTGTCTAATTTCCTTTATAAGCAATTAGTTGGCTCAGATGTGATTTTCTGTGTTGTCTTTTGCATCATAAGTGCACAAGACAAAAAGAACCAGGTATACAGTGTCTTTTCTGAGGAGAGTATTCTTCACAAATTCTTCTATGTCAGAGCTAAAGAAGGAGCCATACTTTCCTGAGTAAATCCTATCATTGGAGCAGTATTCTCAGTCAGGCACATGGCAAAGGTAGGAATGGTCTTATATCCTTTGTCCCTGCGCAGAGGAAGGGTGCAGAAATGCACCCATAATATGTTTAGCTCGGCCTGGACTCTTTCATGTGACACAAAGACTCTCTGTAAGGGCTTCTCCCCCTTTCCTTGTTCTGTTGTTCCAGTTGACAGAGCTGGAATGGAGATGTTTTTCAAGCAGAACATCTGTTAGTTTCTTACTGAGTAAGCTATTTTCAGAAGTTACCTAGCCTCCATGTCAACGTAAAGCTTTTAGGAGGAGCTGGACAGATTTTCTTGGTTATGAATATCCACCAAAAATCAACCTGTTCCAATAGAACCCCTGAGGAGATTAATGTGCTGTTCAGATAAAACATGGGACAGAGGCAAATTGATTGCAGAACTTTAACACAGTCATCGGGAACATACAGAACAATAAAATTAAAGGGCTGAGTCAGCTTCCTTGCAACATAAGCAGGAGGGAAATTTTGAGCTGATTTCTTGAATGCAGGGCAATGGACATACAGCCAACGGATATCCCCTAAGACATTCTAGCCTTTGACCACGCCCACAAATGTTGATGTATGATGTATTTCCTTGTTCATTTAGATTCATGCTGTTACATTGTGTTTCCTCTGACCTACTAACTAAACACACTAATAGAATGTTAGTCAATGTATATTTATTTGAAGGTGCTCTTTGCCTCCATCACCTATTATTCAAAATTATGGCTTCCTGGGGGTTTTTTCTTAGTGGGACAAATAAACATATACAAAAGAAGGCAAATCTGGATTATCTAAAGGAAGTCAAATTAGACAAATCCTACATCACACATTAGCACCAGCTGTCAGGCTGTGTTTTTGAAAGGTTTACATAAAAGAGGATGTCTGTGTTTATATTCGCTAGTGCAATTTCTTCTGAACCTTTGTCTTTTCAAAGCTGCAATTTAATGGGAGTGCAAGGAGAAAAGGAAATTATGGTCTTTGCGTTTCTTGCCCAGAGAAAAAAAAATAACTACAAAGATTTTGTCAATGGTGAGTGCTGGGGAGAATGTTATTTGTAGATTTGCAAGTAACAATCTGTTACTTTTTCTGGCCAGAGAAACCATGTCTGGCCACTGACGGGCATGTCAACAGGCCATGCACACAAAAGCCAATGAGAATTCTTTTGATTTAGGGGCCATCACTTTACAAATGTATCCAATATGTTTGACAAAAGGAAATGTGAAGATAATCAGAATAACTGAGTGCAGAGATCTGAGTACATGCCAGTGGTAAGACATATCTCTGAAGTCCCCTTATCACACAGCCAGATAATATAGATATAATTGGTAGGAGCATCATATGACTTTGATACTTTGAACTTTTTGATTATCACATCAAATTTTTATATTTTATATTTTTTTAGTTGTTTTTATTTTAAACTCCCTTGCACAGACATATGCCACGCTTATGTTTTAAACATTATTTTGAAGTCCTGAAGTCACAAAACGTTGGACATTATAATCTGTCCAAACTGAACAAAATGAATCATCCCCATTGTATCAGATTAATAATAATCTATCACCAACTGCTTTAAAGAGATGGAAGCAAATGATCATGTTCATATTTTTTCTTCCTCTCCAATCAGCATTTCTACCAGATTCTTGAGATTATTTGCAGAATATGACAGCCTGTGATGAAAGCCCAGATCAAAAATGGGCAGTCTCCCCTTCATCAGCTGTCCCTGATGTCGCTGATCAGTTAGAACTTTGAGATATTTCACAGTTTCACCAACTGACTGCATCACAAATGCACTGCCAAGCCAGCAGCCCTTGGGAGTTTCTTTAAGTTCTGAATAAAAAGAGAGAGTGTGAGAGAGAGAAATGAGGGTCTCTGTGTTTCATTCCTCTGTGAATCAAAGAAGTTCTTCCCAATAGTATTGGACCCATGGAAATGACAAGCTCTGTATGTCTCACAGACCATTTTGTGGTGCAAGGCAGCACGCTGCTCGTTGAGCACCACAGTCCCACAGAGGTAAAATCAGCCTAGTCTGTTGCTAATGGAAAAGAATCAGGGCCTAACTGTTCCCACAGTGCCTTTCCACCCACCAGACTGAAGAACTCTGCAACAGGATTCATGGTCTTTCAACGCTTAACTGAAAAGACTATTAAACTTAACCCAATTAGAGCTGAGAACCAAGGAATGGCAGTTGCAAAACAAACCTTTGAAAAGGAATTCTAAAAATAAACTGAAAACAATAATCAGAAAATTAGATTACATCTTTTCACACCAATTGGGATACTTGTTCTCCTTCCCCAAATGCAGCTCAGATACTCATCCTAAAGCAGGTCAACTTACAGGGTGTACGGTAGGTAATTTTTGTACGGTGCAAATGGCGGTTGATGTGGAGTTAAGCTAACTTGTTCAGGCAGGGCAAAGGGAACCAGACCATTATTCTTCACTGAGAGCGCCATCTCTGGCATCATCTGGCTCAAGTGAAGGACCAATTTAGCGCAGATTGGAGACACACATGGAAATTACATAGTAAAAATTGAGAGCAGTTGGCAATGAAACCAAATCATGTGCAAAGGGATTATTTCAAATCACAGTGCTGTGGTTGCTGGCTCCAAACCAGGCTGCCTGACTGTTGACTATTATACATACTATGTTTGATTGCGGAATTAAGCCAGGTATCAGTCACTAAAGTATGATTCATCTGAAAGAAAAATAATGTTAACCACGATACTGCAGAAACCACCAGGGATGCTACATATAATAACATACAAGTGGTCAAAATATTGCACTGTGATCCAAACTCTCTTCAAAGCAATGCCTATAGTCAGTAGATGTTAGACTTACTCTTGAGGCTAACATTAGCTCCCCTATTAAAAACAGGATAACAGTTAGCTGCCTGTCAACCTAACATATAAGGTGACACCTATGCTGAGAACTGAGAATCAACTGAGAGTGAAATGCAAGGAATTCGACTTGGCAAATTTCAGAATTTTCTGACATATTGGCAAGTGGTTTTCTTGTGGTTTTGTAGAACTAAATGGAAATCCCTCAAATATTCCCTTTGTCAGAGTTGGATCATGTCACGTTACTGCTCAACTTGCAGCACAAATGACCCCTTTACCCTTTTGGAAGAATTATATCACTTGGAGGGGGATTGCGGCAGGTTATAACTCTATTCCATGACTCTAACTCAAGCCTCTGTCACATACCATAAGCAGTAACTGGTAAACGTAATATTGAGAATGGTTTGAAACAATCAGTAATCCTCGAATTTAACTCTACACCTTCCAGTCTCAATAAAGCTTCCATAAGCATGACATAACACCTACCCTAACCAGTCATAACAGAGTGTTCCATCTTATTACCAATAATGTTTGCGGTGGCAACTTTGAATCAGCTATTTTGAATGCTTACAGTAGTTTTTGCTTTTAATATACATGTAGAAAATATTAATGCACATAAAGGCAGCAAGAGATGGACACTTCTTTGTCAGACATAATTTGTATTTTGCAAATCAATCTAAAAATCAAAATAGCCTTTCCCAGCTGCACAAGCCCTAAAATTACTGATGGCACTGTTTCCTCTGGTCTGCTGACTGAATTACAAGCAGAAAATGTTATGCTAAATTAATGTAAAAATGTGAGAATGCACATGTTCACTCTGCAATTTATAGTGTGTTTAGTGCTGGTGAGGTGATTTGTCAGTGTGATGAGTGGAATAAGAGGTAAATGTCACATTCTCAATTCAAATGCACCCTTTTAAAATGTTGCTGAATTACCGTTGCCATATTATGTTTCCAAGTAGACTAGCTTTATGCTGATGTCTTTTGCTGTCTCAAAGACTCAAGGAAACCAAGTGCAATAAAAGCTATCCTGGAACAAAGGTAGTAAAAAACAAGAGGTGCTTCATGTCACTTTTCTCTGCCCCGCATAACGCAGGCACTGAGGGGAGTGTGTCATCAGTTACAATTTGATGCTAAGGGTGTTTTTTTTTCCGAACCCAAGTCCTGATTGCGATGCATTGGGAATAGCGAAAACACTGTTTGCCCCTATGTGTACACATTGCACCATGACAAATATCAGGCCTATTGTGTTTGCTTTCCATGGAGAAAGTTTATGGATCACTTACCTTCTTCTCTTATCACTTATTGCACTTGCTATCTCTTACAGCCCTTGCCATTCAATCGAGACTTTGTGGGGAACTTTGGTCTGCAGACAAACGTTTTTAAAAACCCCTCTTTGCAAATCACATGCTAGGCCCCTTCCCCCATGTTCACCCACACGGTCGCATGCGCCTCTGGTTTGACTGTGACAGAGCGAGGTGGCAAAGCAAAACTGTGAGTAAATCATTACGCTTTTCTGCCGGCAAGTCAGACACCTAGTTAACCATTCAGTTCCCATGATTTTGATAAGCCAACTGATTCTCCTTGGCCCTCTGTCACTGTGTCCAGAAGAGTTGAATAATTAATGAGAAAACTCAAGCATTATTTGTAATGGTGCTAACAGTCTTCGGCTCTTCATAGGCCAGAGAAACAATAATAATCAGCAAATGGGCCGGCATTTCTGGTGCTGTTCCTTTGATGCACCTGCGGGTTGTTGCCCATTAGTTTATTATCATCATTAAGATTCCCAGGGATAGCCATCCATGTGCACTCCATAATTCAATATTCATTTATCTCTTCTCATCCATGCTGATATTTACGTGTTAAACAGTGGGAAGGGTTTTTAGAGGTCTATCAATTATTTATATCAATAGAGCTGAAATTGCACATGCAAGGCTAAAGAGAGATTTAGTCACTTGCTCACTGGCTCAGGGTAGCAGGTTCCATCCTTCTGCCTTAAAGCTTCCAATGGCAGAAAAATAGTATGCGTTTTGTAAATCACCTAACAAACAGAGATTTATTTCATCTGAATCAAGTCCTACCATATTTCAGTACTTGCAATCCTGCTTGCTGGTTGATTAGAATGTGTTTCAACTTTGCAGTAGAATATTGTTAGCAAGCATTTTATTGAATTGTAATATATTTTCACTTTTATAAAGATGCACTTTACCATAGCTACCAATCAGTTGTAAGATAAGAACAAAAGGCACTGAGCCAAAAGGCATCCAATAATCAACAATTGATTTTTTTCTTCACATGGACAAACAAAACAAGTGTTCACCAAAATTAACTTGCCAAACTGTTTTTGTGAAGAGAAACACGTGTGCTTATTCACCAAAGATAAGGAAAATGTTTATTCTGTTATCCATATCACAATCTTTTTCAATTCTATACAGATTAATTCTTGGGAAGAGATTAAGTGTACTGGATAAATCACAAATCTTTGCCAAAATTGTATCTTGCAAATTCATTAGTGTGACCCTGTAGCTGCCCTGGGACTCTATATTCTTGGGGAGGACATGCAGGCAGATCTGCAGGTAGATGAAAACTGACCACAAAAACCCAAGAAATTGTTTATTTGGTACTTAAAACCACACTGTCCAAGGACATATCAGACCTGGACATGGATTAAATAGCCTGTTTATTCATTTCTACTTCTTACTCTTAATTAAGTGGTTGTTGTTTTCAGAAATGTCCGTTGAATTCAGAGACATGGCTCTATCAAAAACTCCAGAGTTTCTCACAGAAGCATTGGAAAGCAGATCTAAAAAAAAAGAGGAAGCGCTGGAGGGATATCTGACAGCAGAGCTCGCGTGAAGCGAAACAGGCTGTCAGTGAAGCAGGGAGGATTTTTATTTGAGGCACTTTCGATAGCAATACTCACATTAATATCACAGCCTTTCCAAGAAAAGACACACAACCAGGATCTCGTGTTCTTATTTATCTTCCTAAAATATATAACAGACCACTATTATTGCTTATATAAAATGATAAGTGTTCTGATAATGGGTAATGAAATTTCATCAAAGGAAGACATATTTAGTTAAAGTGTTCTCTCTACCACACCACTGCTTTTAGCGTATGGCCCTATATTTCCAATTACAGCTGAAATAGGCTCCTTATTCAGCTCATCTATCGATCCACTATCAGACAACCTTTGCACATACAGTCACATCCTCCTCTCTCATGACCAACAACCTTTCAGGCACCTGAAGAGCAAAGGTAATTAACACAGAGCACAAGAAACTCAACATCTTCCTGTTCTTAATAAACTGCTATAACATGTCCCATATCCCAAAATGGAGAGGTGGTTGGGCTAGAGGAGTGACTTGCTTGACTTCTTTTTGGGAAAAAAAAAATTGATGCAGTACATGTTGATTGGGCTTGGAAGTCGCCCTTGACTTGTGTACCTTTGTGAATGGGAAAACAAAGTTAGAGAGGCAGCTAATCAAGAGGACAAAAAAAAATGTATGCTAATATATCACACGGTAGACAGTGAATGTGTGACAGCCATGATTCATAGCTCAATAAAAAAGCTATGACAATATTCAGCTGAAATCATCATTGAACTCCACTGCATGTCACAGCACCATGAATGCTGGATAAGAAGCCAATCAGCTAATGTTAGTTCCCCACAACAATTATCCAAACTGCCTTAGCTAAAAACAGATATGATGTAACCCAGACATGTAAATTGATAGCTAATGTTAAATGGAAGTTAAAGATGATTTCAAGTGTTTTTTTTTCTTGGCACAATTTGCAATATTCCAATATTCATGATGTATCACGGCCTATTGAGCTCAATTGGTTTAGTGTTTCATATAAAATATGAAACTCTTGGCACATGCTCAAAGAAACACTTCTATCTTTGACCCTCCATAAAACACGGTATATCTTTAAGGAGTGCCTAATATCATGTTTTATGCAGCATGTGACAAAGCTGTCAAATTCTACAATCGGGACTTTCCAGCGATTGTATTGTAAATGAGACACAACTGTTTGTTGTGTGGGAGTATTATTGTCTACTGTAGGTTTCCTACTGGGTAGAGATGCCACAGAGGTGTTCACAGTTTACAAAGCCACGTTTTGAAAGTGCACTGCATGTTTACCAGATGTTTATTACTAGTGTTCACAACTGTTTGCAAGAAAACAAAAAATTTGCATGTGAAAATGCAAACCGTCTGAAATTTTGCCCGGAGAAAGGCTTTTTGAAGGGTGTGTTAAAAGTTACCACTAGGTTTTTGTGTAACCACCCCGTTTCCCCAACAAAAGTAATTCAATTCTGTTTCAATGGGCTTCGTGTTTTTGACTAACACACAGAAGAGATCTTTGTTTCTTTCATTGGTTCATCATGGTGGACACTGGGCCTGGTTAAGAGGAGATTCACCAAATTGAAACAGGCGAGGCCTAAAAACTTCCCTTTAAACTGCTAATCGTACTGAAGCTGTTTTTGATTTTTCAACAAGTGTGCAATGATAACCCATCTGCTATCAATTCCGCTTTTCCATGATGAGATCTTGATGATTGCAATTGCATTGCCTTTCTGTAAATCACATTTTTAAACTATAGCAGAGAGACTGGGTTATATTAAATAATTGTAAACAAAATTATTAGAAAGAGATGGTCGGTCTTTATTTCTTATATTTTTCTCAACAAAATCATTTACATTTTAATTTTTTAATTTTGCCATCATACAAGATGCAGTCAAGTAAAAGATGTCAAAGAATTGCATATATTTTTGATCTGCCCGTCACTTGTTAAAACAAAAAATAAATCCATGAAATAAAATTTAAAGAAACTGTTCAGGACAATTGGTATTGGAAAGGCTATTTTTAGTGCCATAAGAAGCTCACATCCATTTGGCTGATGAGCATTAGGGTCTGTTTGCTAATATACAGAAGGTTCAATTTTGTGCCATCTTCCCAAGATGACTGAGGAGAGTCTGGAGTCTTGTTATGGTGACCCGGCGTTAGCACGTAGCGTCTCCTCGTGAGTCCGGCGGGAACGCAGGAGCGAAGAGGCAGACATGGACCCAGAGGCTGTGTGTAATGAAGTGTATTCCCGCTCTCCGTCTGCTCGCCTCTTCCACCGCTGTTTGCCGGCGTATGCAAATGTCTCAAGGATCATGTCAGGGTAATTGGAGCGGGACACGTTCCTCAGCTAAGTGGTGGGGGTCTGCATGCAGGGAGCCTGCTAACAGAGCATCGCCCACTGAAGGCTCAAACAGAGACATCAAATGGGAAGAGAATATAATCGTATTTCATCGCCGCTATCCTTGCAAATCCGTATGACTCAGCCTCCCTTTGTTACTCACTGGCTGCGGTAGTGATTCTCCCCACCATCTTCCCCACCTTCTCCTTCTCTCCCCCATTTTCTCATTTATTCTTGACAAAGACATATGTATGAATACACATGAAAGATAATAAATTTTAACCCGGAGTGATAAGGGCAATGGAGAGTGAATAGGGGACACGGCTGATGTCAACCAAGGGTTTCTTTGGATTTTTCCAGACTAAATTATGACCGTGCCACAGCTGTCAGTCTCCCAGCATCAGTGAGCACTCATCTTGCTTATGAAACCCAAGAAAAGACTGTGATCTTCTGTCTCTCTCCAGCACTGCTGCTGAAGTATGTAGCATCTACACAAGCTTCTGCACCCAGAACCCCATGTTAAGCCAGACCTTGATGAAGCATTGCAGTTGTTTTTTGTCTGTAAAATTGTCAGGCTTCCTAATCTATAGCCTCAACTAGGAAGGTCCAAAAATTAATTTGTAGCCAATATTACATTGCATCTAGATAGATGGAATACTGCTATATGGATTTTGCAATACAAATGGCAAAAATTACCACCCACACATGAGATGCCATACTCAGATTAACAACATTGAGGCAAACCTATTTCAGCTTGAGGCAACTGGAGCAAAAACCAGCCTACATGGTGTGCCCTCAGGTCCAAGGTCAAGAAACTCTGCTGTAAAATTATCACTAAAGCTACTTGGTGGGCAATCATGGAGGTCAGCCTTGTTCTTCTTTGCAGAAACTATGGGTTTGCCCTCTGACCCCAATCAGAATGTTGCCATGGCAGTGTCAGAGCCTCCCACCTGACTGGACTGGTCTCCCAGGAAGAAAGCTTGTGGCTTGATTATTGTAGCCTCTTCCAAGATAACCTTGTGGCTCATGGGAAATCCCTGTGTGCCTGGAGGAAGAGATTAACGAAAACTACTGCTCTCCGCAAGGACCAGAAAAAAAAAAAACTTCACAGGACTGAAACAGCATTCGCCTCCAGTGTTGCGGCGCACACATTTCCACTGTTGTTTACACAGCCTTTTGTATTTCCTGCCATTGACGAGGCTATTGCACACAGAAGCATGAGCTGTTCTTGGTTTGAACGGGCACAAGATGTTATTTGTAAGGCTTGGAAGTGTTCTGTCTGCCGGGGGAAAGACGTCTGAGGATTCCCCAGCACAAATTTGATGGATAGAATGAGCAGGACAGGCATTCACATAACACAATCCTTCAAACATAGATACTCCAAGAGGATCCCTTTGGATCATCCCTTTGATGTCCCATTATATGTACCAATGGCATATGAAATAATGTATTATCATTTGAGATTATATGATTTTAATTTACTGGAAGGATATATTTTTCTGATACAATTGTGTGAATACATATTTAACATATCAGTCAGATGTGTAAGTGTAAACAATTTATTCTTTCAGTTAGGTGTAGTCACTTTAGTGTTATTATCATCTCCCTTCATTTATTGGACTATGGAGTGAAATGCTCCAGCACCGGGTAAATAATGGCAGCTGACTGTATTTAACCGAGCTCATTGATCTCTTCTCACAAGATCTTTCCTTTAAAGAGGTAAGGTTACATTGTGATGCTAATGTTAATCCATTTGCCTCACAATTTGTCATGCGCACATAGTTTAATCAAGCATGGACTAATCAATAAAGATCATATATTTGCGCAGCTCTTTATGAAACAGCTTTTTAAAAACTGCCAGGTCTCTCATACCTGATTAAAGATAGCTGGTGTAAGGCCATTAGTTAAAGCACTAAATAAGTATATGATATAATTTCTGCACTTAAACAGACGGTTAATCCTAACTAGCTACCATTGACTTTCTCAGCAAATGGAAAATGATGTTTATGTAATGTAATTAGCCAGGTACCAAGTTAACTACAGTAAACCAACAGTTAACCACATTTTCCAGACTGTTCTAAACCCCAGCCAGTTTGTTAATCCTCCTTTTACATGACCATCCATTCCAAATGTAAGCAATGGTATGGAATAAATATTATTTTAATTTGCCATTGATATACTTCTGTAGTTTTGTTGACTAAATAAAATCCACAATGAGCTAATAAAATGTAAAGCCCTTCTCTCTGTATCCAGTTTATTGCTTTGGTACCACCTCCCACCATACCTCTTAGCTCTGTGTGATGAAATCTATTACTGGCAATTTTTTTTACACCTCTTGATCTCTTATCTTGACATGCTGTTGATGAGCCTTATCCTTATTGGTTGGGGGCCCGTCACATGTTCAAGTAGCCACTGCTGAAGCTCTTTCATTCCCCAGGGGGCTGCAGTCATTAGTTTCACCTCTGAATATGAGTGTCACTAACAACCATAGGATAAAACACAAGGCCTCTGACGCAGCTTTGGATATGAAGCGTGTCCACAATTTTGAGGGGAAAATGTGGAGAAGAGGCACATAATCAGAAATGGCAATTGGAGTCACAAGATTGCAATCCTGCACTAAAAGGGTAACCATTATTGGCTGTGACAATTTTGACAAAGATGAAAAAGCTCCACAAATTTCCACAGATTTGGCTTAATAGTACAGTTGTATGCCCTGGAGAGAAAGCTGCATTGTCCTGACCTAAAAAGCTGAGCGATGCCCCTAAGGGAAATTCTTTCATTGACCTTGCATTGTTTATGGTTTTTCGCTTGCACACACCAAAAAGGTGGATGTGCAAATCGTTGACCACTACCAGAATTAGTACTGGCTCATAACTGTTATTTCCTGCCCCAGGGTTTCTTAAAATCAGACGCATTTTCCATGTTTCAACAGGCTGTAAACTCTTGTGTAACTGCATTCCTGAAAATAATTAACTGTCGTGAGATTGATGTTGGTGTTTTGGGTCTTTGTGGATATCAAGTTTATTGTGTATATACAGTTTTCAGTCTGATATTGCTTTACAGATAAAGAGGTTTGATTTTATCCAGCATGGCCCTGTCAACCTCTGTAGCTGCTACCCCTACAAAGCTGTCTAAATCCCATTTTTAAGACACATAATCCCAAGGATTACAATTTTTTTCAAGAAATCAGGCTACTGTATGATGAAAAATGGCATTGCTGTGTTTTCCTTCAAATGTTTCTTGCTCAATCCTCTGTCTGATCCCCCCATCACTCACAGAGTAAGACAAAGGGCCTGGGATCTGAAGCCCTGGTGCCATCCCAGGGTTGGGAGATTCCCGTGGCACGCCCCGCTACGATGTCACACGGTTCACATCAAAACCCGTGGACTCACGGCCTGCATGCATTCTGAAAAAGCATTTTCACAGCTCCCTGGAGTATCGTAGGGACTCTCAATGTGTCACAGCTTGCAGCGATGTTTATCTTTTTGTCTTTTTTTTTTCATCCGTCCACAAATGTTTTGTGCATCTGATGTACATCTATTTCTGTAGCCCCTTTCTTTTCTTGTCTTTGAGTTTGTGAGTACGTGTCTATCTGCCCCTTTGAGGAGGCAGATGGACACACACTGTACTCTCTCACAGCCCAGCATGTTAACATCAGCGCCTTGCTGACAGTGAGGCACGCTTTCTCACAGCTACACCACATCTCCAGCTGGCATGATGCTCGTCTTGGAAACATCGTTGCGTGCTGGTGGATGCGTCCTCACCACCTTCTTCACTCGTAGAGATGAAATAGATGAATCATAGGAGGTGGATATTCTTGTACACTGATTACAGTGGAGCCCCACAGTCGCCAGTGGAGAAACACAGAAATATACACGAGCAGCAGGCATAATGAGGAAAGGAGGGGTCCCGCTGGCTCCAGCTTCCACACCTTTCATTTGCGAGCTCAATGGGGAGATGTGTCCCGCAGTATGTGGGAAGATGGGCACACAACTAGCGCTGCTGCATGTTCACAGCACATGGGATAAAAAAAAAAAAATTATTTGTGCTCTGCGGATGAAAAATTCATCCAAGCAAACACGTGAAACACAGCCTCAGATTCTGAGAGAGGCGTCACCAGTCTCCTTCGGAATTGGAGCGTTGCTATGGCGCAGCGCCTCTCCTCCGCCCACCCATCCCAGTTAGCTTGTGTGTTTAAGAAGTAAAAGAACATCCAATTATATCTAATTGTATGCTAGTTTTCTGTGTACAAGGCTATGGTGTTCTGTAAGGATGGGCTACAATCTTCTTAGGAAAAATATAACGTTAGAGGTTAACTTCTGGCACAGGAGAAATTTTGAGCCAAACGATACTGCTGCTGAATGCAGATGAAGCCATAGTTTCTGAATTTGCTTTCTTCTGCCCTTGGGTTTTCTCTTCTTGTGATTACCTACAATAGGAGAAACTCACATTACAGGCTTACAACCTAATATCCATAAAATGCTTCCGACAGGCACCACGAATCCTTATATCTGTTTTTATGTACCCTAATGAGAGATTTGCACCATTAGGATTCTAAGTGTCATAAATATTTATGCTGATTTATTACCTCCCAAAGGTAATATAAGTGCTTCGGTTTTGGTCAGTAACATTAGACTGTGGTTTCATGACACCACTTTCTCAGCCCCTTGAGGTTCATTTGCAAACATTAACATGAGCAGTGCCCTCTGACATTACTGCCCTGGGTTTCGACCATGCTCAAGGCATCACGTTCACTTGTGGAACTCAGATGGTAAAAAGCATTTGCATGACCAACAGCAAATTGTCCCTCAGCACTAATGCAACAGGTAAAGATCCAGTCAATATTATTGATTAATTTTACATACAGTAAATGGGGCCAATGCTTTCTCAAGATTGTTTGGGGAAAAAGTCATTAAGCATTGAGACATAACTGTTGGTGGGATGATTTGGATGTCTTCTCCTTCCAGCTACTCCCACACACCGCTCCTGGCATATATAAAAAATTCCTTTTGTAAAAGGAAACTAATGACACCGTGATCATCTCTAAATACATCAATGTTCAGCATCGCACTGCCTTTTGATGATGAAAAAATGTGCAGTGTTTATTTTAGTTGTCTGCTCCATGGAAATGATGGCAAATTGTCGAGTTGGGGGTTGAAAATAATTGCGTGTGATTTGTTCTAAAGATTGAATTTGGAAATGCCTAAAGCATAAACTGACAAGCTGAAACACCATGACATTAAAATGATGGCTTGATGAATAGATAGCACCAGGAGAATAAACTTGGAAGATATTTTACCTTGTTTATCTCAGCTAATAAAGCAAAGTTTGTCACTGAGCGAATGTGCGCCATTATCCTCTCAGTGTGGACTGTGTTCTGGATTCCGTCACTCAGCAACCAACCCTCTAAAGTGCTTTTGAGCTGCAAATTTTGTTTCCATTGACTGTAACATGTGTAAGGTCACAGGGGATCTGTCTTATAATTAATTAACAATTATAATTACAAAGGTGCATGCTTGCAGCTGGGGAAGAGGGAGAAATTTTGAGAGGATTCATCAATTAAAATAAGTGGATTACATACTCACTTCATATAGTTTCCTGAATTTTAAATGGCTGCTTACTTCATGCAGAATACAAAATCCAGGTGCCTTGTGGCTCTGCATGGGCAAGAGTAAACATCACTGTGTTGAGGCAATGGAAATTCACTTGGATTTAAGATATGTGTATGGTTTAAAAAATGGATGAAAATTCCAATGGACTGATATCAGCAAGAATATCCATTATTCCTCCCATCTGTAGGATGGTTAGCTGCCCTTTTAGTATCTTTGGAATCCAAAGTGCTTAGTTCCTCCAGCATTAGTGTTCCCAGTTTATCTGAACTTGATGCTCTTAGTATAAAGTTTCTCTTGCAGGGATTCCAGCTCGTAACCCACTTGGCGCTGTACTGTACATACAGCTGTGATTTGTGGTGGAGGAAACACTTTTGAAAGCGAGGTAAAACACCTTCTTCCTGCCAAGAGTCAGTGCTCCTACAACACCAGGCCTCGATTTTTTCAGAGGACAGAATATGTATTTCTATCTGTCTGGAGAATGGCTGCTGTGAAATATCGTCTTGAAAGAGATGGAGAGGACTTTTTTTCACAAGCAGTGGTTTACGATGTAATGGGTTATAGCTATGTTTGGTTCTTCATTTGGCTTCCTGGGGCAATTCAATCAAAAGCCCAAAGCTGTTTGGCCTTCATCGATACTCACACATCATTTATCATTTATGTCAGCTTGAAATAACTAACCATCAAACTAACCGCTATAACATCGATACAAATATGAGACCTATATGTTTTCACTGGATCATTACTTGTACATTCATGTCTCCTGGTTGATTAATTTGTTCATCCATCAGTATACATACCCTTTTACACCAATCAAACTCTTCATATGTTTTCATATCTCTCTGGCAGGGATTTACTCTTCAAGCTACTGATAAAACACAGTCAGTTCATTCTCCTGTTTCACTGGCATACACTGATACTGATTCCATGCACACCATGCTCTAGCCTTCATCGTCTCCCATAGCCTGTGCTTGTGCTACTAAGGAACGTGAACTCAACTGACAGGGTCTGTCACTCATTTAATGTGAAGGGAAGGGAGTGTTCAGTCAGCTTCTTGGATAACAAGGCAGTGCTCCTCTAATTGACCACGTTTTGCCTGCCGTGTCCTCTCGGTCTCTCAGCATAGTGCAAATCACCCCTCTCATCCTTAGTCAGTCCTTACTCACAGAGAAAGGAGGCAAAGTCCAAGTAACTGTAGCTTAATTAGGGAGTGTTGGTTTTAATGGTGCTCCGAATAGCTTGTGAAACGTGTGAGGAATTAATTTGGCTTGCCTGGTCTGGTGCTAGTGAATCGCCCTATTTTGGGAGGCCTGGTACTGATGAGATGGAAATAAGCTTTACAGTACATCGATTGCTTGCAGCATCCCCATTTGGCCTTTAGCAATGCAGAATCCCAAAGGACACAGCGATCATTTTTACTCTTTGCCACCTCTCTCTAATTAGCCTGCAGTTTTTGAGGAGCAAGCTTTTGACCCACAAGGAACAAAGTGTCAAGCATTGCAGTGAGCTGTTTCAGATCCGCTACCAGTGACACTGGAAGTTGTTTCAAAATCCATGGAACTAATAGCGTGTAACTAGAACATGTTTGAATATGTGCAATTTTTAAGATGGTAGATTAGATTTTTCACGCTTCTGTTGGGTCATTCACACTGAGTCCTCGTCATTTTGTACGGTCTCTCAATCCAGAATTGATGGAGAATCTGAACCCTCAACATAAGAATCAAAGTTTGAGTCAAGAAATTTGACAAATTATTGTAGCAGTAAGGTAGCAAAAGTTGTAATGTAAGAATACCGTGTCACAGAGCATTTAATGTTTGAAGGATCACATTTTCAGTAATGGCTATAGGTGTGAGCCTGGTGGGGGAGAACATTATTGGACAGAGTGTCACACTGAGAGAATGGTTTTCTAGGTGTCTATTAGCAGGGAAAAAAGCAGGGATTTTCTGCCTCATATGGCAATGGTGGCTTGGATAAGCAATGGATACTTTTTATTCTAGATTTGGTAATTGGAACTTTAAAATTTAACATGTATAGATCACATTCAATTGTACAGTTCCATCTGTCAAATTTTGAGTAAAAAACGTAACTTCAAAATCCTTAACAGAAGATTAGATCATAACAGCTGGTTTAAAATATAAATCATGTATCAGAATTTCTTTTTTGACATTGGAAAAGAGAAACTAAATTACGTATCCTCCTCATTTACATGGTATTGAAAAGTAAATGGCAGAGAAAAATGGATATCTGAATAAGGAAATTATTCCCTCCCAAAATAAAATAAGATGCATATTTTGAGAGAGAATGACAGATATACTCATCCCAAACTTCCAAGATCATAACAGATGTCGTTTTTGCATATGATACATCTTCATAAATCAGACTCTTCTTGTTGGGCACTCCTCCAAAGCCTATCAGACTTCACATTGATTTATGAATCATCATCCGGGGCCAATCAGTGGTGAAACCATTCCAGGAGACAAATCATACTCGCATTTGAAAACAGAGAACTTATAGCTTGAAGATATGTGCTGTGGGGGTGAGAGTACTTTGTATTTCTTCTGGCTTGAAGCAGTAGGCTGCTTAAAGAGCATGCTTTAGTTTCAAGCATAGTTTTCTCTGTGCTTTGTTAGTATTTCACTGGCACATCTCGAATGAGTCCTTAAATAGTTTCAAAACATAAGGGTATTCAGTTCCATCTCATCAATGACAGAGTCAGGTGATGACACAATTTGGAATTTCAAGTTCGAAACCTCTTGAGTCACCACTATGTTTTCTGTGCGTAGGCAGTATTCCAAAGCTCTCACTTGTGTGCCAGCAACTATTTTCCACTCTACAGGCCACACTGTACTGCAGAAAAGCTGCACTGTAGAGCTGACTAGGGGAGGTGAAGCGAATCTCTCAATGAAGACAACTGATAGCCTGTGGGTGTCTGCTGCATTGTTAAGAGGAGCCATCGTAGCAATGAACAATGGTTAACATAGCCCTGATCAGATGAAGCTAACTGGCTCTTCTTGCTGCAAACACCCCATCTTTGTTAACTAATGGCATAGCCCAGAATCTGTGGTGTCCAGACTACAGGGCCAAGCCTGTGCTGATAGCAGGAACCTTCGCTGCCTGACCTACCCAGGCATTCCCTAGTAATGATTGTACCATTTTTTTGGCAGCCCTTCTTTTCCCATAACAATAAGTGTTCAGAAAAGAACTGGGTTCTACTTGTCATTTTAGCTATGATTTGTTTGGACAATATGGCCAATTTGTGTGTGTTTCTTTTAAAGAAATACAGCTGGTTTGTTGTAGCAAACACTCATGATGGGGGCCCACCACTGATCAGGAAGAATTCCCTGCATCAGCCAACAATTTCAACATGAACACTGGGTGGGTCAACAGATCCACTCCACTCTCTATGACTAAAATCCCTCAAGAGTGAACATGATTTAGGAGAGCAGTAATTGGTTAGCTGTTTCTGCTTTTGATTCCTGCCATTTCTTCAGCCACAAATACATAAGCAGCAGAATTAAAACATAAAACATAAACAGATTTCACATGATAAACATAAAATCATGTTAAAAAGTTGAGACAGGCCCATTCATACAAGGCAGACACACACACAAATATAATGCATATCAACAGGGAGAGCAAAATGGAAACCACATGCTGATCTACCTGTGGAGTACATGTCTATCGATGCAGAGTGATACAGTAATGCAGGCACAGCCTATAGATTACAGGCAACAGTTTATTAAACCAGACATATCAGCTCAGAGAAGAGGATTCTACAGCAATAACACATAAAAAATAACCTGAAGGAATGACTGAGAGCATGAATCTTCATTCTTTTTTGAGCGGAAGAACAAACACTATATAGACTGGCAGTGCTATATAATAGCTAAGGAGCTTATATTTAAGAGGTTGCAGGTTTAATTCACAGGTGAAAATGAGTAAAAGATTGAGCTGTAAGATAAGGACATTTGTTGAATGCATGTATGTGAACTACAGCAGTAATATACATTTAAAAATGAGAAAATATTAATAAGTAGCCAGTATACACTTATTTTTATGCAACTAAAGGATGGGGAATGTTGATGGGACAAGAAAGGTAATAAAAAATGTAAAAAAATTTGAAAGCTTTAAGGATATCGTTTGTTGGTTGAATGTAAATACACTCTTGGGGGTCACACAACCCAAGAAACAGACATGTTTGCCATAGGATTCAGGAAGCTTAAGATCTGGCCAAGATGCAATAAAGCTAGGCCAATTTGCCTTTAGAACATCATCAATCTATAGGACGTTTTTGTAAGTGTAGGAAAGCCGGGTCACTTTGAGTGCCTTCCTAGGGGGAAGGCTTAAAACTTCAATGTGATAATGTAATTAGAATGTGCTAGGCTTTAATGAGTCAAATTATTACAAACAGCAAACAGCGGTAACTAATTACATCTTCACTACTACTATGTGCTATACATTACATAATATAAAGCAACAGAAACTGCAATCAAGGGTAAGAAGTAGGAAAACTCTCTGGGTACATGCAATGGGGAATATTAAGATGCAAAACATGTTCTGAGAAAGCCAAACACAAAAGTCTACAGCGTCAAACCACCTGAGAGCATTGTGATACCAGCTGGCTATTTCTGACCAGTAATGAGAAACCTATTGTCAGATAGCCTTGAAGAGTACAAATAAATCCCTGAAGCTACTTTAATAGGTGATTATCCAAAGGACTGCTGGCTTTGATAGTCACAGACAGAAAATCACATTTCTTACATGTCATCTATGTTCACCTAACTGATCAACATTCCTTTGATCGGGGGAACTCATTGATCCAAAAAAGTTTTTAATCTTAGTGATAGAAATAGTTCTTAAGAAGCGCACTAATACAAAAATACCCGAGGCTAAGTGTGGATCCAGGCAATAAAGACACACATAAAGCCTTTTAGATCAGCTTGATCTTGATTCATAAAATGGCAAAATGTATGGGGAGGCCTACCTTTTAGCGTTCCCGGCAACTTTAGAGTTCAGGAGTTCAGAGAGCTGGAAGTTTGAAGAGAATTGTCCCTGCAGGTCATAAACAATTGTGACAAGCTCATAATTTTCGGCAAAGGCAAAACGTCTTCAAAGTCTATGATGTCATTGAATTAATAAGAAGGTACCTATTGGAGCAGGCAGAAATTCTTTGTCTGCCCTATTTAATTAGAGTGTCTGCAGCACTGCAATACTTAAAAAACATGCCAGTGTTCCAGTGTTGTTTTATTTTTTATTGGTCATAGTTACTTTTTAAAACAATCAAGCAATTAAATGTTCTCAGACAAAAGCAGTCTGTTCAGACCATATGGACCATATTGGCAGACCTAAATGATAAGAGAAATGTTATTGAAGACAATGCAAAACTGATTGAAAAAATCAGATCAAATGAATTGATGAATAAACAAACAGATAAATAGAAAAAATAACAACAAGCAATGAATAAACAATTAAAGCAACAAATGAAAAGTTAAACAATAGGCAAATACAAATACAATTAAATCATACTTTCAATATCCACAAAGAGAAATCACATCAATTTGAACACACACACACACACACACACACACACACACACACACACACACACACACACACACACACACACACACACACACACACACACATTGTATATTGATTTGTTGACTCAAACAGTCAGTGTAGAGAGATTTATGGCAATATTTACCGTATCATATATGATACCCCTCAAAGTTGATTGGGCCCCTCGTTTCAGTAAAAGTCTCATAGCCCTCCAAGGCCAATGTGAGAGGAAAATCGTCAGGGATTCTATATAATGTAACAATGTAAGGTGGGCTTTTAGGTGAGAATACATTTCAAGGCTTTAGCCTATTCTCAGAAGTAATACTGAGAATTTCTAATGAATATGGCCCCAGGTCTGAATTCAATAGACTATCAGAAAAATATATTCTCATTATAATGGGCCCTTTATATGGTGTTGTAGCGGCTGGTAGTACTGAAAGGAATTACAGTTCTGAGTCAAAGCCGGAAGAATCATTACTCAGCACTAAATATGTTATATTTTACAATGATGTGTCTAATTTGTTTTAAAGCAAATGTTAACAATGCAAAAGTTATTACAAGCTTTCTGACACATTTCTCTTTTTGGGATGACTTTTTAGGTACTATGGGTGAATATTTAGCAAGGCTGTGACAAATTATCTGCACGACTGTACATATTATATGTACAATATACTTACACACAGTTCATTAAGACTACATACTTTACAATTCTGTACAAAATCTGAGTACTCATCACCTCCCAAAAAATCTAACAATATACATGAAATGCACATGCACATGAAATGTAATGCAACTGACACTGGGTGAGTTTTTATGCATTTCCTTGTTTTCCTGAGCGTGATGGCATAAAGTTGCCCCCAGACACTGCTACACCCAACACAGCACAGCAAGCTGTGTGGTGCTCCATCGCATTCTGCTGCATGCTTCTCTGATCCCAGGACCTCAGCTGCCTGATCACAAACATTATTCAGAATAAAACCCAAGCTTTCCATGATGATAGCTGCAATATAGTATCCATATTATTCAATAATTTTATACCTTCTGAATTATATAAGTCAAAGTCACTGATTTGTTATTATCCTTGCAGCAGTATTTAATGATGCTCTTGTTATTGTTATTATTATTATTATTATTATTATTATTATTATTATTATTATTATTAGTAGTAGTAGTAGTAGTAGTAGTAATATATAGACAGAAGGGATGTGGTTCTTGGGAAACATAAAATGCTGACATGGACCATGGTTCACCTGATGGAAGTGTCTGGATCTTTGCACCTCAGCAGAACATTCCATAAAGTGTCACTGCACCTGCGTGCCCCCCCTCAGGTGAGATCATCACAGGCACCAGCGTACCACAGGGGACAGGCATACTGTTGGGGGGGGGAGTGTCCGGTGTTTGCTGTGATCAATTAAGCATGGGCTGTTCACTTATTAATCAATGGATGGAGGTTCGCATCGTAATTCAGGAAAGACGCTGCAGGGCACAGCCTGGTATGTGCCAGAAAAAGCCTCCCGCTAGGCGAACAAAGCATATCTCTCAACTGTCTCTCAGGGCAACTGGGGGGACATGGACAGGAGCCCGAAAGAAGATCTTAGTAGAAATGGAAATCCTCCCATAAAGCTCCCATGGAGTGTATGCACACAGGGCAGAGCCGTCTGCTCTTTCTGTGTTTGGTCACATGCCTCCACATGTTGAAACTCGGTTGAAATGAAGGTCCACTAAACAACAGAAAACTGGGATTCTCTTTGCTGCAGTTTGCAGGGATCAGGCACCCTATTCTGATACTGATCAGGGTGAGACAAACGTTTTGGGATTGCCACCTTTAATTACCAATTACCACCACATAATATATCACTTCATTTGATTAATAACACGCAATAAACATTCAAACAGTGATGGCTGTCAGGTCAGTGAAGTCAACCTTAAAAAAGGAAACAATTAATGACAAATTAATTTAGCATTCCCAAGCCTTTTCTGGATGTTTTGCTAGATAAAGTTAGAAATACTGGCTCCTAAAATATAAAAAATTGCAATGGGTAATGTCTTTTGTTATTGTTAGGGATTTAAATCCATAGTCTGTCTGTCTGGCTTCCAATCCTTCCGCCAATGTACACAGCCTTGTTATTTAAACCCCTTCAACTTTTTTCTGTTGCTTATATTTCCATTTTAGGCATTTAATGGACACTATTAAGCAGAGCAGCTGCTTTGGAGTTTACATTTCTACATAGGAATCTATTTATAGACCTTTACTCAAGCTATTTAGGTAAAGTACCTTCTCTAGGACAGGAGTCTACCTGGGAATTGAACCAGCAACCTTTAAGATACAAGCCCAACTCCCTAACCATTATTCAACATTTTTTTTCTGTTCCTTTCTGTACACCATGGCTGTTTTTCTCCAACCACATACTATACCACCTTATTTCTTTATTAGCTCGCCTCCTGTTCCAAAGAATGAAAACCTTTAGCAAATACCAGCAGACACTGCAGCCCTCTGGGACTGGAGTTGAATAGACCTGCTGTACCCCACAGGCAGCTGATACCCCTCCCTCTTTCATTTTAGAGGGGCTAAGCCCTTTTCCCCCCTCAGAGAATTGTAATCATGGCAATGATAGACATCAATTTAGTGAACAGAGCCCCTTCCCCCAGGATCTTCCCTTGATAATGCATGAGTGTTCTCACAGTGCCCCAATTAGCATGTTATCATGTCTCCACTGTGTCCCACCATGTCTGACGCAACATTATGAACGAGTCGAGGCACGGACAGTTTAATATTCAAAGGAGGCTACAGAACGTACTCACCCAGTAATAGAAATAGAGGTTACTGGACCCTAGTATCGCACTGATTATTAATTTGCTTAATGTGAACCGATCATTATTGTTTATGAGGCAGTGTGATATAATGATTCAGGACCTGGGCTTGCATCTCAAAGGTTGCAGGCTTTATTCACAGGTAGGGCACTGCCGTTGTGCCCTTGAGCAAGTTAGTTCACCAGAAATGCTTCAGTAAATGTCTGCCCATATACATGGATAGACTCTGTAAACATGTAAGCTCTGTCATTCTCCCTGGGTAAGGGTATCTTCCCACTACCAGGAATGTACACTTAATGAATGCACTACACAGTGCCTCTTTTTCCAGAACAATGTGCGAGGGGTCACTTGGCAACAGTCTACTTTAGACCTTGTAGAGGACTGGCCAAATTACTTCACTGTCATATATGATGAACAAAATGAACTTAATCAGGACTGACGTGGTCTTCTTTCAGCTATACAAATGTTTCTTCCATTGATTTTTCCTATTCTGAACAAATTGGTAATTCGCTAAGAAATGTGTCTCTGAAATAGTTGCCTTTAACTTGTTGTGTGATGTCCGATTATAATGAGAATATTGGCATAATCTGTAGGACTGTTTACAGTGCACATTTTAGTCCCAGGTGATTTCCTCTGCAGGAGGAAGCCTTTCTGTACCAGAATAATCAGGATAGATATTAATCATCTATTTTTGCACATTTTTTTCTTCCCATTTAAACGATGCCAAAAATAAAGTAGATGAATGGTATATTTTTGAAAAAACTAAAACAAATATAGCCATGTATGATAAATTGCCATTCATCCAAACCAGAAACAAACACTGTTATTTCATTCTGCATTTTTAATTTAACAGCAAGAACAGAGACTTTTTTCAAGTTAAAAACACTGAAAGGAGAAACTAGGTGTTAATTGCTTTCTTGGAAGCTGACCCAGTGTCACACGATTATGTTTGCCTAGGGCCTATGCATCAAATGTGAATGTAAAACATGCTTTTTCAGATCCCCTTTTTATTTGTTCTTCCATTAACTGGGTCAAAAATACCCTTTAAACCATACAGTATACTCTAGCATCCTTAAATGTAATGTTCTGACCAATGCTCTTGTCAATATGTAAATCATTTAATTTTACGTAATTTTATTTTTTATATATAATTTTATTAAAGAATGAAGTGCAATAGGGATTTAGTGTTAATATCTTCAGTCCTGTTTACCTGAATGAAACCAACCCTAATAACACATCACAGCCTTCTCTTGTCAAGCTCACTGCTTGACATTATAATGTCAATTTTGCATATAAAGCCGCTGCATTTTCCATTAAAGGAAATACACTTTGATGTTCCTCAAATCTTATTATAGTTTTTATGATCCGATAGAGGCCAGTCTGGACTGATTTGGGTGACACAGAAGGAGATGAGCTAAACCGAATTCCCTGCAGAGTGTGAGTAAAACGGACGCGGTCCGTCAAGTCGGTTCCTTTGAATCACGCAGGGCTGTCAGCTTCGTCCTCAGCGCCGGCGACCGGCTTCTCCTTGCAGTCATTAGCTGAGCGCAGCATGACGGAGCATTATAGCTTCACATTATCCCCGCGCCAAGCTGCAGGCGACCTGTATAAGGTAAGTACAGACCCGAATCCCTGTGGGAGCGCCGGCATCAACACAAAACGGCGTGGGGGGGTAGACTAAAGAACGGAGATACTGAAGGATGCTAAATAAGACATCGGCGAATACAAAAAAAAAAGGCGGAGAAGTGTCGCAGTTCCCAGGGGGAAGAGGCGAGCTTTGATTTCTGACCCTCGGAGGAGACGGCCACATCATAAGAATTATTTTCATACACTCATATTGACAAATGTAATCCGCGCGAGCAAATCAGCAACAATGCAGCTGCCAACGAAAACAGCGGGTGCATGAGAACAGTCAAATAGAGTTTGTTCCGCGCGCACGGGTACACAGTGTTCCAGTCCGTGATGCAATCTCTACCACTGTAAGCAGCACCCCCATCCCCTTTTCCTGGCTCATTACCTATGACTGAAATATACCAGCTTCTAAAAAAGAATCAGGCTCCTTGGGACCAAGTCCTAATTAAACAGGAGGCAATTAGTTGGAAATTACCACCGAAATGGCTTAGTCCATGGTCCACATCTCCTGTCCTCCACTGCTTTCTGTGTCTCAGCTCTGGAAAGCATTGTTCATTCCCCCAAGGGATTTTTAGCAATTTCTTTGAGCTCAAAACCACCCCTGACAGCACGATATCCAGGTGGCTATTTATCTATATCTTGGTCAAGATTGAAACCTGCCAACAAGGGCTGAGCAAACAACGCAGGGAATGTCTACTGCTTCTTTACTGACAATATCAATTCAGCATAGGAATTCAGCTTGAGGTCAGGACACTGCTCCAATGGGCAAGCTAATCTGCAGGTGTGCAAGGAGGTGGAAAGAAACAATACTTTCAGCCAAGGATGACTGGACCAGCATTTTGGTTCAGTTCTGCTGCTAAAGGTGAGGTTTGCTCAGTGTGGATAGCTCCATGAGTATCTATTTTATTATCTATATGCTACCGATTTCCTGTTCTCTCTGAAGGCAGGTAGCTAAATTATGCATTGCCAATGGACAGCAGAGTGTAAGCTATCCCTTATCGTTGGTACTATTGCCACCGAGTGCACACAATGTGGGATTCAGCTCAGCTTCGCTCAGCCTGTCTGCTTGCTCCAGTCCTCCTGTCGCCCATGTCAAATACATGGACCAACATGTCAGATATCATGCTCATTAAATTCTCTCCCATTGCCCATTGCAAAGTACATTTCCTTGCGCGGGGGGGGGGGGGGTAGAACGAAAGGGGTTTGGGGGGAGGAACTCATTCCAGAGTACCGACACGTACCCTAGCTAATCCGTGCTTATTGGCTGTTCAGAGCATGGGGGAATAATGAAATTTTCCTCTCTGGTACCCTGGAAAGTAGCGATCCTGCTCAGGAATTTGATGGATGGCTTGTTTCTGGCCCATAAAATCCTGTATATTGTGGG
Organism: Albula goreensis; assembly: GCA_022829145.1. Lineage (NCBI taxonomy): Eukaryota > Metazoa > Chordata > Actinopteri > Albuliformes > Albulidae > Albula > Albula goreensis. The sequence continues at coordinate 9,784,254 of CM040762.1, forward strand.
ACTGACCCGTGACCAGTGTGAGTGTCTCGCTTCGCCAATAGGGGGCAGCTCACCTGTCAGGGAATATTAATTTGTCTCCTGTGAGAGGGGACTCATGATTGCATTATGAACTGGTGGTGGGGACAAATCCTAAGCACTCCATCAATGTATAATGAGGACAGTGATCATTAATCCTCATCCCATTGTCGTTTCTGGTATGATCAAATGCTTATCTGAACATAATTATGTTGGTGTGTTTGTATGACTAAAATGTGCAGGGCATGAACTGCACATGTGCAACAATACTCCATCAACCCAGACTTGCCTCCCTGTCATAGCACCAACTAATAGTCTCTCATTCTGGTATGTAATAGTCTCTCATAGTGGTATAATAGTCTCATAGTGGTACCTAATTGTCTCCAATACCGGTATCTAGTTTCACATAGAGGAATATAATATTTGCTGTTCTCCAGCTACCTCTTTATAAGTGATGCTCTTTACAAAGGTTAAAGCTTTTTTACTCTGGACATGGATCATTTTTTCTTTTTCGGTATGCCTGGCAATGTGTTCATTAGGCCATGGATATTTAGGACATTTTGTATGAGTTTTAGTGATTTTGTGAAACTGTTCCTAGTGTTTATCAAACCATATTGCTTGCAGTCTGCTGAAAGTTGCTCTTGCTAAATAAGTAAATGTGTTTGCGTGTGCTGTATATATGAATCTATGCTCTGAGCTTATGTGTGGTGTGTTCACCTCTGAAAGTGAATCAATTCCTTGTCCTGACACGCTGAATTCATACTGAATGCATGGTTGCCTTAATATGTATGCATATCTGCTGTATGAGTGTCTATGCCATTAGACCATGTGCATGTGCATGGCTTTGAAAGTGAAAAAAGGCCCATTTCTGATGTACACTGTATGTACTTTTGAGGTTGTGCATGTGTTTATGTGAATGTGCATATGTTTATGTGTGGGTGGGTTGTTTATGTGTGTGTGTGTTTATGCGTGTGTGTGTGCTCTGTATATGTATGGCCCTGCTATAGAAATGTGTACATACTGTGTAGAATGTGCATGTCCCTCGGCATAATGCATTGTAAATGTCTGCATCTCTACTGAAATGGTGGTTTTAGATCATATCTTAGCCTCTCTACAGTAGAGCGACTGTCAGCGCACAAACACTAGTGTGTATATTCCTCTGACTTTGTGTGATTGTGATGCCACACATCACAGAACTCCAGTGTCTGTGCTGCATTTACACTGTTTGTACACATCTGTAAAGAAGAGCTGGTTTATCCATCTCACCCCCCCCCCCACACACACACACACACAAACCAGAATGATGCTCTTCGGAGAGGAAATCAATTCAAAAGATGATAGCAGTCTGCAAATCTTTTTAAGATGACTGTTTCCCCTGCCTGCGGAAATATGTGTACGAAAGTGGGGACTATTTACCAAGGGGTGGGGGAGGCGAATAGCATTTAGAAGGAAGGAGAGGAATAGAGAGACATGATGTAGGACGTGAAAATGGAATGCTAATGTCTGCCTGGAGCCACGTGCCTTTTTTCTGTGGCACACGCTCTGTTCATTAGGAGCGGCTCTGTGATTCATATTTAATTCTTCAACAGGGATTAATCCAGCAGCCGCAGCAGCGGTAGCGGTAGCATAGCCAGTTGTGAGCAAGTGCCCAAGCTTTACATTTCAATTCAGATGGTGAGAACAAGCAGGGAGTGAGAGCGAGAGAGAGAGCGAGTGGGGGGAAAGGGGGTGAGAGACAGAGAGAAAGAAAGAGGGTGAGAGTGACAGAGAGTTTGAGATGTACAAACAGGGATCGAAAAAGGAAGTAAGAGACAGACAGAGAGAAAAAGAGAGAGTGAGAGACTGAAGGAAAGATAAAGAATGTGATGGTGGTAAAATGAGTGAGAGCTACCAGGAGATTCCAGCAGTCTTCACAGCTTGATTTCTCCTCCACCCAAAGCACCCTGCAGTGGGCTTTTTTTCCCTGCTACAGCTCTGTTACCTTTATTTAAACCAACTGCATTTTATATAGAATTGAAATGAATACAATGACTGAATATGGTCTGTCATACGATACAGCAAAACAGAGAGCTGTCAACCATGGCAATTCACTGTGACTGAGCGTGCATCGCTCATGCGTGAGCATGCGCCATTTGACTATTAGCGCTGTTTGACTGTTGACAGGCAGCCAGAAAATGATGCTACATTGTGCTGTGTGGGACCCTCATTATAAATTCAGCTGCCATTGTTCAGAACATGAAGCACTGGTCTGTGTACGAGAGCAATGGCCTGAACCTGAAACGTTTGTGGAACGCACAGGAGACGCATAGGAACCTCTGAGATTAGTAATAGGTAGTAGTAATAGGATTTAAAATATGTTTTCCTGGGAACAAACATTTCCCAAATGCATCTGAAAATGAATGGGAAAAGTCTCCTAATTTCATAATAAGAAGGACTGCTGTTTTGGACTCTTGGATTCGATTCAATCAAAATTTGACCTCAGGCTTTACTTATACTGTATATTGAAATGTAAATTTTTGTCTTTACAAGGTGTGTAATTTTAATGATGTCTGATTTTACCATGTTGCATTTATGTATTCACCACGTTAAAACCAAACCCAAGATCAGGGTCCTGCAAATTCCGCTGGGTTGCCATGAGTGGTATAAGTATGAAGGAATGGCAATTAAAATCATTTAAGTCACTGGAAATAAAATAGGAGACTTACAATAACCATGTAACAAAGGGAGCCTTTTATGTTTGTTCTGTTCTGATTAAGATTACCTGAACTGATTGTTTTCATTAAATGTATTTATTTAATTAATTTCAAGGAGCCTCTGCTGCCGCTTTACTTTATTGATTTAGTTAGTTAGCAACACAACAGCCTTTCTGTTGCTGAAGGGGGGCCTTGAGATCCAAGCCAAAACTAATCCGAAAGGGCCTTGACTAAAAAGAAAGGAAAGGCGATATCCCGCACAACACGGAGAGACCTATTAACCAAGATAACAGGGCTGAAGCACCAGGGAAACCGAGTGGCTGTAAAGTGTGTCTTTGTATTCCATGTCAATACGGTCTTTGTCAGAGCCCTCCCTATTTAAAAAAAAAAAACCTTACAGCCTGTGCAGCCATGGAGTACCAGAGCGCAAAGCCTGCGACAGGGTCTGCAGTTTCATGGGTGCCCACTTGTACAGCCCTGTTCTCTAAATTACATCGCAAGTCTTCAGCCTCTCTGTGTCTAACAGGTCTAGCTGGGAGCAAAGAAAGTCAAGGTAGGGATACGTGAGGAATCTGGTAAGCTTCACCTACAGGGAGTTTCTCTTTGTAACAGCTTTTATTTAGATGTCTGTTTGTATCCGTGCCGCTCCCAGCTCCCCACAAAGCCAGCCTTGTTCAGGTGCTCGCTGGAGGCCTACTGATGTTTCAGGAGGGGAGACCGCCTCGGCAAGGTATCCGAAACGTGAACACATATCGCACGTCAATGGTGGACAGCGGTCTCCCGACAGAGCAAAGGCAAAGGGCAGCCATTTTTTTCCCTATCAGACACAAGACCAAAGGAATGGTAGATGGACAGAGTCTTAAGTCTGGCAACCCCAGTCAGCAAAGAAATTCTTAAGAAAATGGGAATAATAGAGGTCACTCTGTGTGTGTGTCAACAGCACTGTGAATCAGCTTTTTTAATTGCTGGTCTAATGAAGTGGTCCTCTTGCCTGGTCCTAGAGAGCTCCTAGGAGTCTGCTGGCTTTTGTTGTTACTCAGCACATTAATTGGCCAACTAAAGTAGCTAATTAGACAATTATCACACCTGCTCTGATTTCGTTGACCTGAATTCGTTGCTTATTTTGGGGTGAAAACAAAAATGGGCAGACCTACAGACAGAGGCTGAGGACCACTGCTCAAATGTAATACAAGTCAATGTAAGGCTTTTATCCAAGAAGAATAAATGTGACACCCTGTTGAGTGGTGGAACTTCCCTCCCCATGTCCAGCAGTGCTCGCTCCCCCATTAACGCAGACCTGTCACCGCCATCCGAAATCCGACACAGTCAGCAAACATCCACGCCCTCTGGGAATTTTCTGCCCAAGCCAGACTTCAGTCTACATTTGCTCTAACTTTGACTTGCAAATAAATGCAAACATGACTTCTATTCTTCACAAGTGCAATTTGCTAAATTAATTCTGTTGATTACTGAACCCTCTGAAACTGTTCGTGAAGGAAAAAAATCAACAACTGCATTCAATTGTGAGTCACAGTTAAGTGTGAATGTTCATTGAATCAAGGAGCTTGCCTTTCTGTCTATAATTGGAAAATAAATCATCTTACAGGGTGACAATTGCCATGGAACAGTAAGCACAACACCCCCACTCTGAGGTCACATGACCTTCAAGAAGTACTTTACAGCCATCTGGTTTCTCTGCTGCTAAACTTTAGTGTGCATGCTGATCTATGGAGTCTTATATACAGGAGCATACATTTTACAGATTGCTAGTGTATTGATGGGTACTAACTGAAGAACTGTCAGTTTAAATAACTGCTTCTGTGTATAGTTTCAACACTAACACTTAAAAAAAACTACTGACTCTTCAGCTAAAGCAGAGATGTGACAATACACGCCATTGTCAGGAATCTATGACTGAATGTCACCAGGTATCCTATAGGGTATATGCTGTGGCTGGGGAGGGGGATGAAGTCGATATTCCCTGCCCATGGCACTGTATCTATTCCGATGACACCCTCGCAATCTGTTGTTGTGGTGTCCTCCAGCACAATGGCTAGAAAGCTCAGCTGTTGGATCACAGAATGAAAAGAAGCAGCAGCTGGTTGAAGATTATTGCTAGTCTGCATGTTCTCGGATTGATGGAGAATGTTACAATAGCACAGGCATTCCAAACTGTCAAATAAAGGCAAAATTGTGTGTGATAAAAATCTGTTTTAAAAAACCAATAACATTCTACTTACAAGGCTCTCATTACTTGGTCTTGTCAGAATGTCAGATAAGGCAGACCTCATTAGGGCAAGTGTGAAATCTCAGAACTGCATCCTTTCAGGGGAGAGGTCCACACTCTTGCATGGCACCATTGCTGACCTTTACCTGCATGGCATAGGAAAAATATGACCTCCAGTTCATGCTCACTGTAATTAATGTACACTTACACATTCCTGCCATCTTAGATAAAGAGGGTGAAAAACAAGGTTAACCATTCTGTCTGTCAATCAGACTGCACAGACATACACAAACATACATAAAGGTGTACACACACACACACACACACACATGAACATATATGCGCACACACACACACGTTCATACAGCACCTCTGTGTTTTTTTTTTAAAACTGTCTTATTTGCTACCAGTTGAGAAGCTAAAATTTATTCCAGATTCTCACAAACCTAATACTAGGTTCCCACTTTTCACAGGTTTTATTATTTAATATTCTGTACATGAGTATCAAGGTCTTACAGAAAAAGAACCTTTTCTTGTATCTTTCCATTAGAACAAATGCATTGTAAAACCAATGTGTTAGCACAGTGACAAATTGACCGATTGTGATTAGTATTCAACAGACTGCTCACGCAAACATGATAAATTGACGGCTTAGCTAGAAAGTCAGCATGCGTTGTGGGACCCAAGAAAACAGTGGGTTGTTCCGTGACATGGTGACATGGGAGAGATGACAGAGAGGAAAACACACGTACTTCAGAGTGAGTTCACTCTCAGCTGGAGAACCGGGTGAGACAAAGACAGACTCATGAAAGACAGAGAAGGGAGGACTGGAAAAATACGTCATTGTTGCCAGAAGTAAAGGAGAAGTAAAGGAAAAAGGTGTGTGTGTATGTGTGTGTGTGTGTGTGTGTGTGTGTGTGTGTGTGTGTGTGTGTGTGTGTGTGTGTGTGTGTGTGTGTGTGTGTGTGTGTGAGCACATGTTTTATATCAGCATATATTATGAACAATGACCTTAACTCATGATTTTTCTATGAACAGTACATTTTGTATTATCAAAATGTTTAGAATCTATGGTTCCCATTTGGCAAATTTATAGGCCTGGACTCAATCAATACATGTTTTTAACATGGACTGAAATGGATATTTGAGGATAAATGCCAATTGAATTCAGGCCATAATTTTCACTTTGTAACAGAGAGTGGTTTGTGTGTATGCATATGTGCCTGCACACTCGCATATGTGTGTGTGTGTGTGTGTGTGTGTGTGTGTGTGTGTGTGTGTGTGTGTGTGTGTGTGTGTGTGTGTGTGTGTGTGTGTGTGTGTGTGTGTGTGTGTGTGTGTGTGAGAGAGAGAGACAGTTACATAGACATATTCATTTGGCAGATCCTTATCCAATTACCAGGAAAGCATAGCATGGTACATGGGAATGCATGCAGTATTGAAAGCTGAATAGACATTCAGGCAGCTGAGATTTAACTAAGCAGTAAGTGAAACAATGGCAACAAAATCATGCATACAATTACATACATACTCCAAGGATACTTCACATTTCAGCAATTGCTGGGAAATATTTCGCAACTGTGTTCTAAAAAATGGCCTAGCACAAGCACAACTTCAGACGTAGAATCATAGTAACTGTTAGAGCTATAACATACATCACATACAAATCCACACAGTTAGGATGCCCTATGGCTTGGCATCTGGTTTCACTCAGGCCAAGGGGAGTTGAGGTATCAGGTAGTGATGGGAGCTGGAGGGTTCATGAACCACTGAGTGGATCCACAATAAGCAGTCTATCACTGATGTGTTTTAAGCAATCAAAGGATTGAGCTTTCCACAAAAAAAAAAAAACAACGATTGGTTCAAACTGGTACTTCACTAATAGCTCATACTCTGCCCATTTGATGGATTTGGTGATGAATCTCCCATTTGTGTGAGCCACTGTAGGTTCAGGATATATCATTAACCTAAAAAACATGATAAATCTGAACAGGCAAGTTGGTAGTAGAATATCATGAGTGGAATTGCAGTCTTCATCTGGTGGCCTTCTACAACATGTGAAATGTTTGTGTGTGGGGGTGTGTATGTGTTTGTGTGTTTGTGTATGTGTGTGTGTTTCTGTGTTTGTGTGTATGCTGGTGTGTGGTCACACAGCCCTTCAGCTCTGTAACATAGCGTATTTTAGGAACTATGGAAAGCATCAGCATGGCTGGTAGATCAATGCTCCCTTTCAGTTCATTTCATAATAGCTTATATCTCAGGACATGTGAAATTAGCATGATAATAGCATTAGCATCACCCGCACTGGGGATGGCAGTAGAGAATAATGGTGTGGGAACAAAGCCTGTGACTCAGAAGATTCTTGTTTAATTCCAGGTAGGTCAGTGCCTCTGCACCCTTGAGCAACGTATACAACCTGAATTGCCACAGTGAATATCCAGCTGTATGAATGCGTAGTGTATAAAAATGTAAACTGTGTAAACCACAATGGATAAGAGCATTAACCAAATTCCTGTGAAGCAGAGCATTAGCCCTTATGAAGCCTTTATTCTGAATAGCATAAACTCAATGATGCTCTTAAACTGGATGTTTTTTTTTTTTTTTAAAAATGCTAAAACAGAAGAAAACATGCAACAACATAAAATTAGTACATAAATATTAATTAAATTGTAAATGACTCATTCATCGTCTTGTTACGAGTAAATTGGACGATGTGGTTCAGTGGAGTAATCATTAATTGCTCGTGATCCTTCGAAGATTAGTCCCCAAATCCTGCTGACAAAAGTAGCCCCTCCCCTCGGAAATCCTTCTGATCTGTGACTGCTCTTTCCTCCTTAGAGCAAATTATAGATCCTGCCTGCAAACCAAGAGGGGTTAAGATTAGGACAGGAGCCAAGTCAATCAGAGAACCGGGACAAGCGGGAGCCTACTCATGGGACTAAACGAAAATGCCACACACGAACACTCAAAGGCGCATGTACGTACACATGCGCGTACGCAATCCGCTGACTCACGGGCTCCCTGTTCACCGAAGCAAACAGAGGTGCATTCCCTGTGCATTCCACATCCTACAGGAAAGCAGTGACCAATATTGGCCATGAAAAACACAAAGTGTGCCGTGTACAGATCACAGCATAGTCGTGACCACTTAAAAGTGACCATCTTGTGGTATGTTGGCATTACATGTTTCTCTCTGTCTACCAATATGGTATGTGACAAAATGAAAAACGGTACAATGAGAGTCAGTAACAGGCCACTGCCTCAGTGTGTCTGTGTGGGTGCAGATATGTGTAGCCAGCTGTAATGAGCAGAGTGTCACATAGAATTAAACCCAGCTGTGTGATCCAGTCCTTCCCTGGAATTCTGAACCCTTCCATTGTTATAAAGTATCAAATGTGGCACATCACACATTAGCTTTTTCAGTATTTATAGTGGCTGCGTGTAGTTCTGGTGATTTTAGTAATTTGGTGACCCCACTGTTGGCAAGGTGGTAAAACTTCATGGGTTTCATTTCCAGTCCCTTCCCTTTTTTTCATTTCATTTTCAACATGTTTTGTCAGGTAAACTCAAACATTTAGTGCAGTTCAGTTAAATATAGGAAGAATAAAACAAGAAGGGGTTTGTGTTTTTTATATGTCACACCCCACAGAGTAACAAATTAATTTCTACATTTATTTTTACAGCATGTCATTATTCCCAATAGGCATAATTACATTACATTGCTGGGTATTGTCAAATGTCTGGCCAAAAAGAAAACAGAACATTCACATCATGCAGTTTCAGTACATATTATGTCCACACAGTATGTCATTAGGCCCAGAATTCACCACCCTTTTATAAACGTTTCTTTTATCCAAGAGGTATGTAGAGTGTGACCATAACCAAAAGAAAAAAGTCACAGCTCTGAGCCTCAGGTGTGATAATGACATTGTAACCTTGATGACGATAATTTGCATGCATTACTCCAGCCATAAAAATTTGTGTAGCAGAATGTGCAATGTTTTATTTATCGGCATCATAATGTTTTATTCCAGATTGTTTCCAGTCTGGTACAGTTGGCCATTTTCTTACTGCATGTTGATTGTGAGTGAAAAGCTTTTGGGACACCAAGTGGGAGAGCATGTATGTGTGTGTTTGATGTGAGTGTATATGTCTGTTTGTGTGGTTTCAAGTGTGCATGTTACTGTGTGAGGGTTTGGGTGTGCAGGTATGTGAGCCTCTGCTCAGCTATATGTTTGTGAGTGTATAAGTGGCTCTGTGTGTTTGTTTGTGAGAGATCTATGCATGATTGCACTTGTGTGTAAATGATGGGCTGAGCATGAGCATTTGTGTGTGCGTGCGTGTGTGTGTGCGTGTTTGGCTGTCTGGATGTGAACAGCAGGTCAGGTGTTTCTGAACAGCATGGTGCTATGTTCAGGCCATGAGACCTGGAGAGTAACAGGGCTTCCTCCACATTTATGTGCCACATCAATGTTCACCAGCCGGGGTGACGAGCTAAATGTCTCTGATTTATTTACACCCCTTTCCCTTCACCACAATCCCACTCCACACACGTCTGTTCATAAAGCCAACTCTGAGAGGGGCTTAGATGTGGGAGGAGTAACCCAGAATGCAGTGTGCTATCAAGTATCCCTCTACTTCTTCTGGCCTCACAATGGCAGCTCTTAAGATAGGACCCTATAGATTGCGAGGTGAAATTAAATCCAGTTGCTGCATCATTTTGAGTGAGGATTGGGCTGAGGAATAGCAATTCACTGTGTGCATTTACTCTGACAGGAGGCTTAGAGCTCTTTCTCTGACACAGAGGGCTGCACCGGTCCTGAAAGACTGTTTAACTGTACATTACCCCAGTGAAGCCAAATGAATTTTTCTTGCCAAGGCAGTATGCAGACATTTTGGTGGGCAGTGACTGAAAAAATGGCAATCCCCCCTCCAGGTAATCCTTTTATAAAAAGATATGTCTCCTTTTCTGGACACCATCACCTATATGTCACAATCTTGGTGGGCACTATGTGTGTTTGAAAGACCCCCTTTGGCCCTACATCCATATGCCCCTGGACCTTTCAGCGTAAAATAGCAGAGGGTTCATTTCCAAGGTTGGGCATTGTTACGATGCTCCACTTTAAAGTGCTTAACCCACAGTATTTCCACAAAAATCCAGCTGTTTATGTGGCTGAAGTGTAAAATGGTAGCTGTAGAAGTCACTCCGAGTTAGCAACAAACGATCAGGATGCTTAGGGATAAATAATGTATTCAACAATTACCACCTACAGCCACTACACTCGCGGGCTGAGTACAGTATCAGCCTTCAAGCACAAACATGAACAGAAGAAAGCATTTACACCAAATTACTCTACTGTAGGGTGTCACATTTCTGTATCAAATGAATGCAGCCCTTCACAGATGCACAAATTCACTCAGTTAACAGTGTGCAACAAAAGAGGGTTCATACAGGACATGCTCATGGCTGGGTAAAGTACATCCACTGGCACACTTAAATCCTGGCTCCATAGATGAGCACAATTCCATTTGTACAGAACAAATACACCCACACACTGATACTATGCAGCTGCATTAGCTGTAGGTCAGCTAAACCTGAGGTTAGCCAGAGGCATTACCATAGCAAAGTGACCTGAGCCAACAGCACTGCATGCTAGCCAAACCCAGGAACGACACTTTGTTGGCCCAGTGCCTGGGCTAGCAGTAAATGCTTGTTTGTTTGCTTGAAAGGGAAGGTGAGTGAAAAATTGCCTTTAAACTGCTAATTGTCATAATTACCACTGCTTGTGTTTTTCTTCCTGTGTGACTAACAAGTATGCTAGTTCGTTTAAATAAGGATCACCTGTCAGGAACTTAACCTAATTCAGAACCTTTTTACTTAATTGCTACTTCATTTGCAGCCTTTGTGCACTTTGCATGCAAATTTAGATTAGATGAGAAGGACTGGTTCAAAGACCATCTCCAATCTCTTCATTATGAATAAAAATATTTAATGACGCTCAAATAATTTAATATGAAGTACACAAAGGTCATGGCACTACACTGGATGCAATCACATAAAAGGGAAACAGCAGCATATTTAAACGGACATTCTTGTTAATCATGGAGAGAAATCAAGGGCAGGCCCAGGAAAATTAAAGAGGGCTTAATTAACTTAATTAACACCTTGACATTCACCTATATTATAACATCACCACTGCCTATGGAAGTATTATGCCCTTGTAGATCAGTGTTTGTTGTTCAGCCTCCCTTGTTGTATGACATATAATTAGCATGCATAAACAACAGGGGTTGTGGTTCAGTTTAGGGTTGAGGTAATGTTTAGGGGTGTAGTCTGGATGATGGAGTGAGCTGATGGTACTCTGGTGAAAGCATAATGCTCATGGCTCAGAAAGCCATTCCATTTGCTTTGTGATGGAGAAGAAATTCAGAGCATTGTTGTTATTCCTTGGTGCTTGGTATGAAATCAATTCATACTGAAACACTATCATTTTACTGTCAGGTAAGTGAAGCCTAAGTAGGCATAGATACTGTATATGTTTAAAGCAACCTATTCAGAATGCCATATGAAATGCTTTTGCCAACCTTTGGTAAAGTGTATATAAAACTGTCCTTTTTCATATCATATATCCTTGATGTAATTTCCACTGAAAATACAACATTTTGCAAGCATTCTATCTCCCTAGCTATGAGGTCAGCTAACATTTCCACATCTGTTTCTGAGAACGTTTTGTTCAGGAACATAAGAGTAGCACACCAACAGGATTTCTTCCTTTATTGTGAAATACCAAGCATCCATATCAGTTTGTTAGGCTTCTGCTGGAAGGAATCGATTCAGTAGCCTCGAAGAGAAACAGCAAAGGTCCTCCACAGAATCACAAGCTGCCTGGTTCTTTTAGGGAATCACAAAGGAGCACTCACAGAGGCTATCATATCTTCATTGTTGCTAAAGAACTTTGGTTTCGGCAATATGTGTGTGGAAACCATGCTATAGGACAAAACCCATCCCCCATGCTCTGAATGATCACTATTGTTGCCTGGTTTTCCCCTACTCAAGATATCAAATCTTTGTTGGCATTAACTGCGGGTGGAAGTGATTTGATATGGACGAAGAGCCAAATTTCTGTTCAGCATTCAGGCAAAGAGCAAATGCAAAACGTAGTATATGATTGGACTCGCGCCACAGTGCCTGCTTTGGGAATTTTTCTGTAATCATTTGAATTCCAAAACCTCCTTTTTCAACTAGTCTTTCCAAAATACTCGTCAAGCCTGGCCTCTGCCTCCTTTGACTGTAGTGTATGAAAGGAAACAGATAATTTTGCAAATGGCAGACGAAAATCACAGCTTGGGTTATTTTCTTATTCTGTTTTTTTTTCTCCTCAGTCATGCTACAAGACTGAGAGTTTGGTTATTTATGAAATGCTGCTCGTTGGTAGTTTTTCTGTTTTGTTTTGTTCAGTTATAGAAGAGGCCACCTTTTAGGGAGGCTACATATCAATTATTTCCTAAGTTAACACAACATACAGTCGCCCAATTTACTCAGCTTGTCACAGAAGGGCCAGCATTGGTCACCATGCATATCTGACTAACCAACCTTTTGACACATTGGTTGCAGAGATAAGGATTTTTAAAATGAAATATAGACTGGATACAAAATAATGTTAAAATTGTGTATACCTATTTACGTATAGAGAGAACTAATTGAGAGAAAAACACTTAAAATAATAGCATGGTCCATTTGGTACTCAAGCTACTATGGTGGAACAATCTCCAGAGGAGCAAGTAAACATCTTAGGGAATGGACTAAAGATTGGCTAGGGAATGTGGAGTAACAGCGCATAAAGGTGAAGTCATTTTCTCTTGTGCACTTTAGTGATTAAGAGAAAAAAAGGTTGTGTGATCATGTCCGAGGGTGAGCAAGTGTTGAAAACGCCATACTTAGAAACTTCCATCTGCAATCTAGAATATTGTATGGACAAGTTTTTATGCAATGGTAATTGAAATTTCTTGTCAGTTCATATTTACAGGGCTTATGCACACTGATTGGTTCCTCCCCTCTTCAATTTGATGCCCCAAAATGCATGCCAAGTTGTTATTCTGGCCTCAAACAGCTGGCAGTGATCAGATATTATGGAATGAAGTAATTGCAAATCATTAATCACCCCTTTAAAAAACAGAATCATTAAAACCACTGTCCAATGAAAACACACCATGTCAACGATACTGCAGTCATCACACAAAGTGTAATTTCTATCCCCTCCTGGTTAATGCTACATTTGTAGATTTTCATTTCAGCCATTTTTATCATGTTGATCTTGCTTTATTAAAGACTGTAATGATATGCAGATGAGGAAGCTGGATTAGAGGGAGGTGGATTCTGTGAGTCCATTAACGTTCCTCCAACATTCATGACATATTCTCACATACCTTCCTTCTTCCAATTTCAAACACTGAGAATTACATGCAATTCGTTTTTATACATTTCTCTTGAACCAACTAGCTTGGTTAACATGAGAAAAACATGCAACATGGACAGGAATGCTGGATATACAGAGATATGTGATGTCAATGCTGATACAAATGCAAGTTGTATACTCTTGATGTGAACCCATTTGTAAGGCTTCTGCTGCATTCCAGAGAGCCTCCCAGAGGTTTCACTGGATATCCATAAATTATCTTGAATGCAATGCCTGGAGTTGATCAGCATGGGTCTTCTACATTGACTTTGATGCACTTTGTCCTTCACAAACATAATTTGAGAAGTTAATTTTTGGTGATTTCTGAATTCGCAAAGGAACAATGTCATGCATCATTTGCATGTATGTGTAAATCTGAGTTAAGGACGAATGTTGATTTAATCCAGGCGTCTGACTCCAAGACAGACCTGCTCCAGTCTCAGGAGAAAGCCCTTACCTTTCCATGACCTCTCCATAACTCTGGATGATAGTTCGCCTTTCTCCTCCCAGAGCATGTTCATTCTGTGTGTTAATCTCAATTAGAAGCCCTCTGTCCCAGAGGAGGCCGTTCATTGACCTGCCCCTGTACAGCGTGCTGCCCGTCAACAATATTCCTGAGCGGAATATTTCTGTTTCTCTCCACCTACAGCAGTATAGCTCCCTGATCCTGGTCCAGGCCCCTGTAACTGTCCCACTAGGCCTGCTGTTACAGAATTCATCAGCCTCTCTCACTACGCCTGCCTTCATCCCTTTGAGCAACAGAAGAAATTTGTTTTGCAGATACATGGTAAACTTACTTGGAGAACAAGCTGTCAGTATGAGCAAACAGAGACCACAGTTTATGTGAGTGCAATAATGCCATAGCAACATAGGTCCAGAGCACATTTATCAAAAATATTTTAAGGGTGTGCTTGCAATGGCAGACAATCACAGGAATACTGCATTTCATACATTTTTCACAAAAATTCTCCAATTTGGAGCATAACTGAAATTATTTTTAAAATATGAAGAGGGAAGTTCAGTCCTCGGATCATTTTTCTTGCAGGCTCAAGTTGAGAGTTAGTGCTGTCCCTGATTCTGTACCATTTTTAATTAGCGCCTCATTTCATTGCCTTGTCAGTTGTTTTATTCCAGATCTTGGAAAATATTTTTAGTGCTCCTCTTTGAGAGGGGTTGTCTCTTTTGTACAGTTTCTACTCTGCATTCTTACCTTGTTAGCCACTGGTGTGTGAAATTTGAGCAGAGAGCTTTAGGCTTGTCTTTCCAAGGAGGTAGTCTCAAAGGAACAACTATATTTGTGTCTGTAAAGCCTGTGTTTGGCAAATTCAAGTACAAAGGCTGTCAAAGACTGTTGAGTTGAGCTGAGTTGAGTTACAAAGCTGTCTGTCATTTTCTTACTCTTACCATCCTGTTATTCCTTTCACAATCAAGCTTTGTGATGGTGGCATTATTTCAGTATTACCGGGATGAGAGGAATTTTGTTTGAGTTAATTCACAAAACAAATGCGAAACTCTGGCAGGCATTGAATGTTAAAGGGGTGCTGATTGTTGGTGACGTATTCAGCAAACATGTCTATTTGGGGACCCATGGGACCCAGAGAGTTATGTCATGGCATCAACCTGATTCATCTCTGAATAGCGACACCTCTGGTTGGGTGGGCAGATGCCATCTACCTATAGCAGTTGCACAGTCCTCCAGCATATACAAAGGGCGGCTGGCTTGCCCCAGAAATTGTGTTGGCCAATGTGACCAATGTAGACATTGCCAAGGTAGGAGAGGCCTATAATCCTAACCACACACTGAAAATTGAGGAAGAAAACTATGAATTTTACCATTTTTATGACTCAGCAGTGTTATTAACACCAGCTGTGCCAGGCTGTCCTATCTTCATGAAATGCATTCCATTTGATTTTTCTTGATTCTCTTTCATTTTCACCAGCATTGCCATTCAACAGCTTACTGTCCTATACAATCATTGATTGAATAGGATAAATTGATTTGGTATTGGATAGTGTTTATCCAATCACCAGAATCATGCAAGTATGTCATTCTTAGTTATATATGATCAGTTATTTGATGCTAATTCCAAAAACATTCAGCCCAAAATATGTACACTTAGTTTTACTACACAGAAGGGACTCAAGAGCCATAACTGACAGTTCCACTTTGTGGAGGGAAAAAGAAATGTGTTGAAAAAATGTGCTTTTTAATTCTGCATGTGGTCCAGCTGCGAGCCTGGCTGATGAAGATGAAGCTTTTCACCAGCAGCCTGTTAAAAATGCAGCTTACTATCACCTGGGAATTCTTTTGCTTCGGGTTAAAATGATATCAAAGCCAAAAATATAAATAAATAAAAAAGAAGATCAAAACAGAAAGAACTGCTAGGTGTGGTGCCTTAACTTAAATTCTGAGCTGTAAGAGTCCAGACCACAGAACCAAGATTATTTTCCATCTAGTTAGAACAGCTGAAAGGGAGTAATTTACTCCTCCATGCTTTTTTAGCAGTCTCAACACACACAAACTCTCCGTACTTTCAAAACCCGGTAGTACATTCCCAGCGTATTTCTACGCCGACATGATTCATGACCCGAGCCAATGCTCTTGAACTCCAACCAAGAACAATCCCTAATTGTGCTAATATAAATCAGAGCCGTCTCTGTCCGCAGTGTGGGGATTTTTAAAAAAAAAAAAAACCATTCTTCTCTCTGGGGCTCTGCTCTTGGATCCGGTCCAGTTACGCTCCGTTCTCGTGTGTTACCAAGCGCTGAGGGCACAGGGTGAATCCCGCTGTGGAATGATGGCCGTCTGTAAATCGGGGGGGCAGGTTTCTGGAGCCTGCCTCAAAACGAAGGTAGTGCGATCCAGGATAACATAAACATGCAAAAGAAAACTGTCAGCAAAATTAAAGGGAAGGGGTGAACTGATGCTGGCTCATTCTGCCCTTTCAATACACTTCCTTGATGACACCCAGCAAGGAGGGCCATGCTCTCTCTGCTGCCTTTTTAATATGTTTTTCAGTTTCATTTTCTTTATGGTTGATTTAGACATTAATTCAGCCAGCTTTAATAATTCCCTCTGAAATTATCCAATGAGTCTCTGCCTGTGTTGCTTCGTCTTGGAGCACATGACTTGTGGCTTTCTCTTTCCTCCTTGGCTTTATTAACAGGGGAAGGTGCTAGAGCTGTGCAGGGTCCACATAAGCGGCCTGTTTTTTTTTTTTTTTTTTTGTATTTCCAGGGACTGGAAAATGAAGCCATTTGTCCGCAGGGCCTGCCGCGGCACTGCGGCTGTGACGAACATGATCGGTGGCGATTAACACGTAGAGACCCAGCCTCACAGCAGCCGGGTCCTGGGCGGCTGAAGCTGGAGGGTGAATTTATGGATCTGATAGACCTGGAACAGAATGTGAATGTCCCTGCAAATGAAAACCCAGTCACCCTCAAACCTCTGCCTGTGTTTTGTTGCTTCGTTCTGATGTATTGATTTTATACCCCCCCAAAAAAAGCAGAGGGGCTGCTGTGGGGCTTATTTATTGCTTCCTTTGTGGGAAATGAGACAAAAGGCTTGTGCCATCGATACATTCTCAATAAGGAAACTCGTGTAAATATCTAAAGACATTTATTAGATGTTGGATGTACTGATCTCACTCAGGCGTGTGTTGTTGTTCCTGCCCCTCAAGATGCTTTTTCTGTCTGAATGCACAGCTCCAGACAGTGGGCAATTGATGTCTATTAGATGAAATCAAAAGGCTGATCGAAGTGGAGAAGGGGTGTTTGGGAAATGCAAATGGGAGCACAAATAGTCAGGTAATGTTTAAAACAGCCCCTCGACCCCCGCAGCCCAGGAGCACCTGAGAGAACATTGAATTGCTGTCGTTGAAACAATTTAAAGTGTGTTGAGAAAGGTATAAACCCTGTACCCTTTCTCTGGCACATGAAAGAGCCAGGTCATTATTAAAATCATTTGTTCCTTCTGCACTTTATTTATTGAGATTGGCTGGCTTTCTGTTTGTGGTAGCTTGGGTCAGGGGAGTATTTAAGCATGGTTAAAATGACCAAGAATATTCCTTTATTTTATTACATAAATATTATATTTTATTACTCTTGGATACCCAGACAGGAATGGCTCTTTGGACTGAAGGACCACAGAGAAGGTGGTCAAGGACTGCCAGAAGAGTTCCAACTCACAAATCCAGCATTAAATTTTGTGACTCCAACCGGAGTAAAACATAACACTATCTGTTTGCCTTTGCTAGATCCCATGGGCATCTCTGGGCAGCGGTGTGGTGCAGCGGTTGAGAAGCTCTACTTGCATCCAGAAAGTTGGCAGGTTAAACTCCCAAGCAGTGCACTGTTGTTGTACCCTTGAGCAAGGTATTTCGTCTGAAATGATTTAGTAAAATGTTAGTTATGTAAGTTACTCTGGATAAGGGAGCCTGCCAAATGAATGCATAAGAAATCCAGGCCAACTTACTGTGCTTTCATTTACACTTTAACCATTTACAGAGCCGGATATTTACTGGAGGAAATCGGGCTTTGGTCCTTGTTACAGGATGCATCTTCAGCGTTCCGTTTGTGATGAAAACCCAAAACCATTTGTTTACAGGCCATATTTTCATAGCCTGGACACGGCACAGACCACTGATAAGCAGGGGTGATCATAGGTACATACTAGCCTGGGTAAGCTCTAATCAACTCATTAAGATTGAGCGACCACCCACTAATTAGCTCATTGTTAATGAGCTCTAATTAGTACCCCTTGCAATCTTACCACCCCTAATAGAGTCACCTACAAAACAACAAACAGGAGTCAAGCAAGTTAGCAAGCATTACCAAGCCACCTATTAGCTGTTTCATTTTGTGTTACGCTGCATAATGTGTTCGATTTGTTATGCCTGCTGTTGCTGCTGATTTAGGAATAACATTAAAATCAATCAAGCTGAGGCATTCCAGATGAGGAACATTTATCATGTGACATGTGGTGGAGTGAAATCATTCACGATTTGTTCATTTTCAATTGGATATCCAAACAGCATAGGGCCTCGCCTTTCACCTTACCTGTCACAGCCCCACCCAGATGCAGACAAAATGGAAGCTGCTGAACCACACCCTATGTGTATTCAAAGGGTTCTGCATCAGCCAGACTAAAATTTGTAGACCAGAACTGCAAATAGCCAACTCTCCCGTTATAAGAAGGACAGACTTTAATATTCATGTGAGGTTGTGTACTGGTAGTTATGAAATATGAAATAATTGGCTCAAAATATCCTTCCTTCTCCATCCTATTTGGTGTGTGGTAAGTGTCTGGAACAAAATGGCTAGCATGCATCATCCAAGTAGGTCCCACACATTGCTAGTAAGTGCATAGCTAACCCCAACCTCCCACCTCCTGGGAAAGTGCTTTGAGCTCATAAGATGCAAAGTGCTATATAAATACAATCTGTTATTATTATTAGAATGAATGACAGAACGTCTCTATATTCTTGACAGTTGCAGAAATGCGCTCTCTTAACCTAACGTTTTCTCAGCCTATTATTAGGGAAACCCTGTGTGGATTTTGAGGTTTTTTTTTTTTTTTTCAAATTTAATTAGTTTGATTGAGCAGGAAATTGGTTGTCAGTCTAGTTGATCTGTACATTTCTGTGTGGTATCTGTGGTGAATGATTGAAATTTGCTGCTGGTGGTGCAGTTTTCCCAGGGGATGAAAGTAAATTAATTTATTTCCTTTAATTTCCTTATCTGCTCATTAACTATATGTCAACATTCTTAATTAACTAGTTGTGCTATTCTGTTCAAGAGGAACAAATTGAAAAAAGTTCAAAAAAGTTAAACCACCTTTTTCTTTTGAAAACACCTCCAGCAACACATTTCTATAAAATGCTTTTAGCAGGTATCTGTCAGAAGGGATGTCAAATCCACATCAGCGTTCAATTAACAGTTCAGTCAGATCTCGTTACCTGCACTTGGATGATGGAGAATCCAGCTGAGCATGGTAGTGTATGTGTGTGTGTGTGTGTGTGTGTGTGTGTGTGTGTGTGACAGGAAACACCAAACTAGCTAAACGATGCAGTGAGGGTGCAGGATCCTGGCTCAACAAAGTGGGAAAGTGGTTCAGCTGAGGATCTGAGTGATTCCTAACTTTAAACTGTAGTCCATGTTACAACAGTACAGACAGGTAGCGGGGTCAGTGTAGCGCCCACAGCAGCTCCTCCTGCCCCCTGGTGGAGTGGGCTTGGTGCCGGCTGTTGCGGGGGCCGTTCAGCACCAGGCCTCCCCTGCATCTGGCGCATAGGGACGCATTAACCCCACCCACGTGGTGGCGCGGCGCGCCTCATCTTTACCCTGGCATCTGCCTGTTAAGTCAATTAAGGGGCTGTGCGCTGCGTATTTTAACCCCTGCGGTGCTTATTTGCATGTGCGCATCTGGCTTCAAATCCCAGGGATGCATCATGGGACTGCCAGCCAGCACATTGTGTGACTGGCCACCTGCTTTCTACACAAGAGCTTGTGCTGCATTTATGACGATGGATGGCACGAAGGAGGAAATAGAGTACACTGAGTCTGTGTTGGAAGTAGGCTACATGAAATTTAGGTTTTCCCAGGTCATATCATGTTCTTGTGTGGCAGTGGCTTCTGAAGGGTCTCCTATTAGAGATATTACAGTGCTTTAGACTGCATGCCAGATTTGCCCCATGCACTTGGCATCACCATGGTGAGAAATTAACCTATTAATGCAAAGGGCATGACAGCAGGGCACTTTCATAGATTGTCTAAATGACAATATTCACATATTATATTCTGACCCACCCCCTCCACCCCCAACCTCCACTGCCCCCAAAAAAGAATATTCAAGATCTGCTTTGAGGAAAATTGGACGGTAAAGGTCGGCTTTGACATAAGACTGTCTCTTTTGAAGTTTAATGGTCAGCCGTATTATAAACATGGTTTCGTGCCCTTTGCAGCGATAGGTTGATGTCTAGCCATACTGGTGGGAAGGAATGAGACCAGGTTGGATGGAGACAGGGGCTCCCAATAGAGTTATCACAGAGACATTACTGTCCATGTAGACATCTTTTACATCAGGCTGTGCTGTGTGCACCGCTGTCTGTGTCACCGTGTGACTGCAGGCAGCAGGACATCAGGTGACATTTTCACAGAACAAATCCTCAATGAGATGGCCAAAATGTGGACAAAATTTCAAGGGGAATTGCATGCCCTGGAATATCATGAAATGGGAAGATAACCAGTGTTTACTGACAACAAAGCCCTCTTTTCAAAACAGGGGGCTGCAGACGAACGTAAATTTTTGGTTGCGTGCAAACATTCATGTCACTGATGGTAATGCATTAAGGATAATTCATGAGAGGCTTTCTCTGTTCTCTGCCTTTTTCATGCGTTAAATGAGGGAACTCCAAGGAAATGTTATTCCTTTTTTTAGACGTTCTGCCCTCGTTGTGGAATGAGGCTAGTGGTGCACAGAAAGCGAGTGACAGTACAGTCCCGCCCACAAGGACAGTGTGTTCCTCTGATCATGGATACAGGCTTACTGAAAGACAGAGGCACATACGGGTGTATATTTAGCACCTGAGTGTTTTTTGGGGGGGGCATACGAGAGGTTCTCAGACGACATTTCTAGCCAAAGCACTGGGTCTATTTGCAGCTATACTTTCTTTTACTGAATTGAATGTTGCTTGTGCAATGGGCATGCAGGGAGGACTGCAGGGAGGACAGAAGCAATGGCTTGCATGCTCTGCTGAATTTAAGAGAGATTGTTTTTTGTGATAGGACAGGATTACAGTTGTGATTGTGCATTCCAGATCAAAAGAATAAGACAAAAATGTGGTAAGAAAGGTGTTGATATCGATGGAGTTGAAGGAGGGAAGATTATACCGTAGTTTCCTGTTGGCACAGGAGAGTGTGACACACCCACACACATGCAAACATGCGCACACACACACACACACACACACACACACACACACACACACACACACTTACATACCCAGGGTTTAGTGAACAGCTTACCCATGTTCCCATTGATTAAGCGTGGGTCCCTTTTATATGGGTAACAAATTTGTTTCAGTTTAATTCTCTGATTCTACAGATAAAAAGCTAGGATCGATGGGAACAGTGTGTCCACGAGCCCCTCTAGCCGCAGAGAAATCAGAAATGCACATGCCGTTTCAGGTTGTCTCGCCATACACACGCTCCACTATGTCCTCAAATTCCTTACATTATGCAAACATAATTACACAGCGCCAGCCTCATCTCACCACTCTCGGGAATATAGCTGAATTAATGCAATTCAATCTCCCAGCCTTGCCTCTATATGATAAATGTAGCTGCAATTGTTTATCAGCTTTTCTGTGGGGCAAAATGGTTATCTTCAATGTCCTTTATCTACTGATTAGTACATAAGTGAAGGCTTGGGAGCAGCCATGAAAAACAATGTTTGTTAACACTGTATGTTTACTAATATGAGGAATGCATTCTCATAGGTGTTAAAATGCAAACCATTTATTTAACAGACATCAGTTCTTTGCTCCTCCACATTATGTATATAATGGAAATAGGGCTACCAAAGCGTAGCAGTTTTCTGAGCCATTGCAAGGCAGCGGACAGTTGGGAATTTCCAGATATTGTAGCAGAGGAGCTGGTTAAAACACAGATGGTTAAAACACTGTCCTGTTTCAGGATGTTCCCCCAGATGCAGTCCCTGTGCTGTCTGCTTCCTTTGCTTTCACTGTCCAATTGTTGGCTGGGGAGTGTTATGGAGATTTTTATGTTGCGTATGCATGTGCAAGATTATTTTGAGAAAATGACATATTGAGCAGTGTCAATACTCATTTTCTCTCATTTGACTTGACACTAAACACAGGAGGACTGGGTAATTTTATCAGTTAGATTATGAGGAGATACAAAATAAAATGAAGACTGTGAAGACAATGACATAAAGGAAATGAGTGTGTGTTGCTTTCATACCTGGCCTTTCATACCTGGCCTTGGAGCAGGATTGACTCTTGGAGAAGACCGTGGGGGCTCACTCTGCCCTGCCCCCCCCACCTTTTTTAAAAACATATTCAGGAAACGGTTGTGCTTAATGTAATTGGTCCCCTAATTTGACTCTCCCATTTGAAATAGTCTTACTGCTGTTGAGGATCTGTTTGCCTGCTAGACTTCTCAGTAGTTTGGAAAAAAACAGGACTTGATGTGAATAGTTTCAATACATAAAGTTTTGGTTTATTTTTTTGCATATTCCCGCTGGTAATTTGCATTGAACTTGGCCTTAGGTCTTCACATGGTGGTAAATACAGCGAATGACTTACCGCTTGCAATTCCCAATCCGCCATCATCAATAACAACCCCATAATAAGCTGGGAACATCACTGCTATGGCTAATTATGCCTCACCCAGTGGTGCTCTCACAGTGTGCTCCGGCACAGCCTCAGTGCTGACCATAGGCTGTGGGATATAAGGCTAGGTGGATGATACTGAGGAACATGCTGGTATGCAAGCCTGACTCTCCCATCATAATCCTGATAAGTGTTCCCTCACAGATAAAACACACGTCCCTGGCTGAGGTCATTCATTCTGGCACAGGACTGGGTAGAGGAGAGGGGCTTCAGGTTGTCACATTTCCCAGCCTCTGCAATGAGTGTTGTTGAAGTCATCGCAGTCGATATTGGTAATCAAGCAGCGTTCCATGCCGTGCCCTGGCAAAGCCCTGGGTTTCCCACGGCTTTGTGAGGCTCCTGTGATCCAGACTGGCAGCCTGAAAACCCAGTGCGGAGGCCCCCCACCCTGGCCACCTTTTCTCCCTGCTCAGAAAATTTGCCACAACACAGACAGGCCAAATAAAAATAAAACAAGAAAGAAAAAGCACAGAGACAAATGCCCTGAGGTGTGAGATACAATGACGGTGCGATTTGAGAACGCTGCGTTTCTCTGAAACTGAAAGCGAGGCCCTGTGAGGTCAGCCAGCCAGGGTCAGGAGTGTCGCGCCAAGTGAAATGCCAACGAGGTCACTGAGCCCAAACAATATTCAGACGTTGAAGAAAAAACAAAACTGGACGAAGTGTGGGAACAGCCAAAACAGTAAATAAAGCTGCTTAAGAAGAAAAACAACAATGGAGCCAAACAGCGGGACAGAGCCGAGTCGCACAGGCAAGGCAAAACTCTCCCGGCCCAGACGGGGGGTGAGGGGTGGGGGGTGGGTGGTGGGGGTGGGGGTGTGGAAGAGATGGAGATTACTAAAAACGAGCTCCCGTCATTACGGCGAAATGAACACCGGTGCCAGGAGTGGCAGGACATTGCAGATTTACAATGCTGCATGCTGTGAGCGCGCCAGAGTCTTTGTGATCAATATCAATATTTACCGCCATGTTTAAGCCCTGAGACAATCAAGCCTCTGCTGGTTTTAATGGCTGCTGGAAGGGGAGGGGGGGTTGGGGGGGCTGGATGACTTCTTTTGCAGGAAAGCAATGGGTGGGCCTCCTAATGAGGCTCTGTTGTCAGCTCATGTGGTGGGAATTATCTTGTTTGGACCTCGAGGTGGTTATGACCAGGACGGGACAGGACGGGACGTTGTGTACCCGACAGAGGAAATGTAAAAAAGGGGGTCTGGTCCGCCTCCTTTAGCAGGCACGACCCAAGGGACAACTGGGTAACCTAATTAAAGGCACAGAAGGAACACTCACCGGGGCGCAGCGTGCAAATTTATACGCATTAGGGGCTAAATTGTTAGTAAAATGAGTACTGTTCTTTCTACGCAATACTGACAGTCACAGGGTGTGATGAGATTATCCACTCTCACACCCCCAGCCCCACCCCCCATACTCCCCCTGTCTGCTGTCCCTTAACCTGTCCCCCACTCCCTCATTCCCTACACTGGAAACAACCATTTAAATTAAGACCAGAGCGCACACATACAAACTCTGCCTTTATTAATCGCTAAAGGCGTACCCCTTTTCATCAACTGGATGGCCAATTTTCCCTAATTGGTTGAGAGAATGAGAAGTGTTGCCAATTTGTTATGACTCTGTGAAAGGAGGCTAGTGCAGCAAGGGGGAGAGAGGGGGCGGGGGGTGGTGCAGAGGCTTTCACATGAACAAGTGGCATTCACTTGCAACAAGAGGCAGCACACAAAGCCACTGACTACTATCTATAATTGAATTCCACTGGCAAGCAAACATTACAGTATGACACTTGCAGAGTCGGGGCCTCTGTCTTGTTAGCAATTCAGAATGGGGTGGCAGGGTTGTGTTGGATCATTGGTGGGGGGAGGGGGTACCTGCAGGTAAGGAGGGCACAGTGGTGTGGAGTCGTTCTAAGGCCAGTAGACTCTGGTGTCTCACAGTGAAATCGCAGGTGTACCTCTTGCTGTCGTACTGCACCTCTTTCGTCACAGGAAGGACGTGCAGTTGTGTAATTAGCTCTAAGAATGCACTCATTGTAACGGACACAGTTAGAGGGCATGGAGCATGCAGGCAAGCAGCATAAATGTAATGCAAAGACACTGACTCTAGCCCAGGCCAATTTCATCTGAGAACACAGAACCTAGACTGCCAGTGCTTCTAAATTAAAGTACACATAATGAAAAAAAGTTCTCACATTCATTTTTTCCCCCATTATTCTTTGCCTATAAATTACCATACTTCAAGTAAAATTTGCATAGGCCTGCTTTCCAGATGCAAGTTTATGTAAAACCTGATGGTAGAACTGTAATTAACATTTGCTCATTATATCACGTGTATCATATATCATCCACTTAGAAACCGTTTCCCATGTAGAGATTCATTTTCCATGCAAATGGGATGCTACACAGCAATCCAGCTTTGATGAGTGATATTTCATAGTTCCAGGTGTAAAAAGGATCACACAGAGAAATTCATTTTCTTTAAGCCATAAATAATGGAAAGTTGTGTCTTTTTTTCCTTAGAACTGTTGAGAACATGCATTCCTATGAATCGTGCACAAACTATGTAGATTCACTTGTCATGAATGCAGGGCTTTTCTCTATCAGTGAGGTAACTTTATAGTACGATGCTACAGCCCTGGCATGCCAGTATTTTTCTTATCTTAGAATCCCTGTCTTGTCTGCCTGTGCTGTACCTCTGTTCTCTGCATGGGGCAAAGATGAGAAGAGTAAAATGTTAGATTCGGCCTGGTAACGCCGGTGGGCATTCTGCATGCTGCTAGATAGCATTTCAACCTAACGCTAATCGACCCAGAGACTTGGTGCAGTGCATGTTTCAATTGGCAGTTAAGATGACAGAGTGGAGGGGAGAATTTAAGAATGAAAGAGAAAAAATTATTTCTTTAAGTTTTAGTTAATGTGGAAAAGGTAGAGAGCACCTTTTCCTTTTTGATAACAGCCCGAACAAGAGTACAAAAAAGACACGTAACATGTCCATGTAAAATTTCTACTAAAACACAATAAATTGTATTAAACATAATAAATATAAAATACATATATGCATAGGCATCAAATAGAAAGCAGAAAAAAACACGTGAAGGTGATGAGAAAGGTGGGCAGGAGTTTATGGGTTGCTGAAAAGAGAGAGCGGGAGAGAAGCAAAGTCAGCAGGAGAAGGAAGGAGAGGAAAAATTTTTTTTTTCCTTTTGCACTGTACATATATTAGTCATTTCCTGTTTACTATAGTCGCTTTTGGCAGAACTTCAACAAGTCACTAAGTCAACATAGTCTCCTTTGAATGTAAATAGTAGAGAGGGAAGAAGGCCAGGCTGTAAAGAAATATACAAATTGGGGTGGAAGAGTCAGCGGAGGAATGGCAGGACAGGGACATAGGATGAGGAGGAGGCCCGTGGGATGAGGTTCGTGTCTGTTTTCCAGGCATATAGAACATGTTGTTCCAGCACAGTAGAAGCATAAAGATACCCTGCCTATTTATAACTGACATGGCGTTATTTCCATATGTTTTACTTGGTAACACTTGAAATGACTGGTAATAACAGATAAGCAGACAAGACCATGTAGTTTAACCGTTCCTTCTCAATTTAATCTCAAATTGTTAATCTCGTGCATTGGTGTGTGGTGGTGATGTGTACATTTGTATGCACACATGTCTGGGGTGTGCTCATGTGTGTGTTTGTTTGAATGTGTGTGTATGTGTGCACATGTGTGCATGCATGTGTGTGCATGTGTGTGTGTGTGTGTGTGTGTGTGTGCAGTTTTTATCTGTGTTTGCCAGTTGTTGGGGGGATTAGGCAGTGGGCATTCATTCCAGATGTTCTCATTTGTTTTCCTGTGGCTAGAACGCTCAGAGAGGAGGCAGAGTGAACAGATTTTTAAGAAAGTAACTGCAGTTATTTGAGTAAAAGTCTTACTCACCGAAATCATCTGTACGTGACTATCACAGAAGCTTGTGGAACACAAATGTCTGGATACTGATTTTCATGATTTACGCCTATGACAAAGCATGCACATTTCAATTGTTTTGAATCTTTCTCACACTTTGCAAATAGAACATCTGCATGGTGCATACCTAAATATGGAACTTTTAGTTCTGTAACCAAACCACAATACAGGTAACCCATAAAACAATTAGAATTAGTGAGGATTCAAAACAGTGCCTATGAGTTTCTCTCTCTCTCTCTCTCTCTCTCTCTCTCTCTCTCTCTCTCTCTCTCTCTCTCTCTCTCTCTCTGTCTCTCTCTAGTTCCTATGCAATGTTTAATCACCTGTTTTTACTTGGTTTTTAATGGATCATTTCTTGTAACTACAGATTTTTAAAGCCCATCTAGGGACACATATTATGAATTACCATGTGCTATAAATGTTGTACATACAGTGCATCATTAAAATAGCTATCAAATAAATATTTCATAAATAAATAGTGTAGTTGTGGCTCTTGTACAGAAGAGCCTGCAGGCACCTGCAATCGTTTCAGCAGATTCTCCAAGAGACAGACAAGTGTATGGGGAGTTAATTACACAATTAACCATCCCTTCATGACCTGGCTGGCCTACGGTACTGCTATTGCCGCTTCTCACATTTACAAACCTCCCAAAAGATCTGCTGTGTACAATGAAGAAACTGGCAAAGTATCATATTTTTATCGTTATCATCCTCTGTGGGTTTCATGTAAGAATATGCCCATATACATATAAGATATTTCTTCAGGATTTATCTGATACATTTTTGGAAAATTAACTGCAGTCTTTCTTGCGTCCTTCATCATGACATTTTATGGAATGCATTTATCAACGTACGGCATTGCACCAAAGCTTTTTGACTTCATTTGAATGCTCTTTGAAATATGGTCATGTTTGAAGTCCAGCCAAGCTCTTTCTAAACCATCATTATTTATATCGTACTTGATCTCCATGGAAGAGTCATGTCAACCTCTTCAGTTTTTCTCGGAATGTCCGATCACAACCAGTACGCCCGTCCCATGACTGCAGTGCTCTTCATAAATTTGGTGTTCTAGCTTGTGCACCCTCTAAGATGTGTGTAGTCAGCCAACTGTTTCTCCTTTCACTCTGCAATGAGCACGCTTCCACAGCTTCCACAGCTACTGTATTGGCCATATCGCTGGGAAGGCTGAAGGATGTAGACTGCAGGCACCCAATAGACCAGAAGAATTGCTCTTGAGAAACAATGCAGAAGACTACTGCTGCCTAACAGCCTCCCTCCCTGGTAAATATAAAGGTCCACTCTACATTGCTCTGTGAGTTTTTGAGGCAGAGTTACTTGCTAGTGACAGTCAGAGTCAGTTACTGTGACTTATATCTCTAGGTCCAAGGAAACATCAGTGCACTGTGAGCAAACGCATTATCCTGATGCACCACCCAAAGTCTCCACACATGCCCTTATTCAGATTCATTTTTCTCTCCGTTCTCCTTTCCCACGTACTCTCTGTGATTTGCTTCCCCCATCTGTCCCTGCCTTACATTCCAATCCTCTGTAGCCGCCTCTTCCATTCTGATTTATTCATCCTTTTCCATTTCCATTTCTTACCTGATGTATGACTCTCCCCCCTCCTCCTCCACCCCCAGTGTCTGTGGATCTCACATCCCTCCTCCCTCCGCCCCAGCACTCTCCCTGTGTTGAGACACTGCAGCAGGAGCTCAGACGGATGTTCGCCACCGAGTGCCGTCAAGCTCTGCTTAATAGCTCTTAGGTAATCAAATTTTTAACATGAAATTTCAATTAACACAGGCTGCCCGCAAGGGTTCCCATACCTCACTGTAAGGGAGAGTGACCCTCATGTCACCACAGAACGCAGACCCCGGCCAACATCTCCGTCTACTTCCTAACGAACTAAAGCCCGATTAACGGCTGCGTGTTATAACCCCCGAGGCCAGCACTCTCCCAGGCACTCTCCCAGACCTAGGGACGCAGTTTCACACTGTTACTTTAGCACTCAGCTAGCATTTCCATTACAAACATGATCACACAATAACCCTTATTAGGTAAAAATAATAATGTTTATTTCAACAAGTTTGTACCTGCTCTATTTTCCTCCATGATGCTGTACTTCTGTCCGTTTGCTGCACTGCAAAGGAGTGATGTTTCTGTGTTTGGGAGGAAAGGACCCAAGGACAGGCTGATAAGCTGTCCTTATCATGCCTGTCTGAACCTGACTTTTATATTTGTTATTAGAAATTATTTGTTCATTTTATCTTGTAACATGTGTTTTGGAACATTTCCACCAGACTTATACATTTTCCTTAAGTCTAATCTTTATAGGAATTTCCTGTGGGAGGAGCTCCACAAAGATGGTGTGGGTAAAGCTGGCCTGGAGGAGTGTGCAGTCCAGTAGTGGAGTGAGTAGGAATGGAAAAAGCTCCTATATTGCAAATATTTATTCTTTATTGCACTCTAAATATTTGAACTTTTGCACCCTGGAGTTGGGCACAATAAACACCATTACACTGCACTATTGCATCTTTTGCCATCTGTAGATATTGAAAGTAGCCTTGGGGGCATCACTATTCTCACCCTAGTCTTAGGATGTGACAGTACCATGGTGAAACCTCTCACCCACCTCTTAAGAGGAACCAATAATGAAGCAGAATCCAACAGAATTCGAGTCATGTCAATACTCAATAAATTTGCATTCATGTCTGCTTGGCCTTGGACTGGTTTTACACAGAATAAATTAAATACTCCCCCCAGTTACTTTCTAACTCCCCAGTTACTTTCTTTCATTTCCAGATACAGTCTACTCCTCACATTTTGCTGTTGGCTTGTTTAAACTGATGGTTCTTATTAGCATTTCTTTAAAGGTTCACTTGTTGGCTGGTGGAATGAAACTGCCTCACAATTCCTCAAGAAGAAGAAAAAAAAAGATCACAAAAACCAACTCATAAATATGAAAACCATAGCTGGACACAGTTGTGAAACTTCAGCTAAACCATTTGAGGGACTCTTCACCCAGAATTACCTGTGGCAGTTACCTAATTGAGGAACTGCAGATCACCCGCACACTAAGGACTTCCTCAAAGAGTGTTTACTTTGCTTTTCTTTGGACATTTTCATTAAATGACAAAATGATAACCAAGATGACAAACAAGACAAACTCTGTTTTTTGTCCAGATGGATATGAACTAGGATCTATGATGGTTTAAGTTTTGTATCCTGTGGAAACCAGTTTGATCCTGATTGGAGTGAGAGAGAGGGTGTGGGGGGGAAATCGTTGTCATGGGACCAGAAATGCTCAGGATTGTCCACTTGTAAGATGTTAACTGGGCCTTCAATTTGAGCTGACGGTGTGTCTGCTTCCTGAGCTCTCCATATGATGGGAGATGCCACGGGAGTGTGTGCTGCTTCCCCAAGCTACGCGAACAGAAGAAGGTCGAACTGGGCCAGAGCGTCTTGAGTTGTGCTTCACTGCATGGTGTCAGCCTACAAAATTTCAAAGACTTGACAACTGACAGACCTGACAACAAAATCACAAAAAACAACATGGTTGAGGGTTGTGATATGGTCTGTTCGGCCAAGCATACACTGAACTTTAGGTTCTGGGCTTTAAATTTTGGCATTTCTGGAATTTTTCCATTCCTCTGGACCTTTGTCGAGAAAAATCTGACAAGTGAGGCCAGTGCATTGTGAGATGTGCCTTGGACCTCTTCTGCAGCCTTATCTCTGAATGATTTCTTATACACTAATCATTTTCTTATCTCTGAGATAGCCTAATGAATCTCTATGGTCAGCACTGAGCTTGCTGGGTTTGTCACTCCTCACATTTACGATTACTGTGGCTGCTTGTAGAGTCAGTGACCATATACAAATATGCAAGAATAGTTTTCTGAGGATTAAAGATATTGTGTAGTTCATTACCAAGCTGCTGATGGATAGTGAAGTCCAGAGTTCATGTGAATGTGTCCACATCATCTGAAAGTCTGGACTTCATTCCCCAATAGCACAAACAGAAAATGGTATGTAACTTGAATGGTCAGTCACATGTTTAGAGTCATCCCATCCTCTATAATTTTGGGAGAGTGCAGAATGGAACCTATTTGCCTCTGATTCTCCCCCCTCTGCAGTCCACCAGCTGAGCTGCACATTCATAGCATCGTGGATAGGTCAGAGAGGACTTCGCTCCATACACAGCTGGTGCAGACGGACTGCAGTGCAACCAGCCAGCCAGAGGGGTCACTCTTTCACAATAGAAGTGGAGAAGCTGTGTTAAATGAATCCCTCCTTCCCTGGGTGAAGGTATGTCCAGTTGTAAGTCTCCTCACTGGACTCCTGGCCGTGATCAGCACTGGCACAGTCAGGTCCATTTTCAACTTGTGTCATGAAACAAAACTGTATGTGACACAAATATGAATCACCCATCAATGGCCACAATGTTAAAATCAATAACAGAATCAAGTTTAAACAATAGCCAAATGTCACTCACATTTGTTTATTTTTAAACATAAGTCTTACGAAGTAAAACAATACAGATTATATGGATTACTTAATTGCAGACAGTAAACAATAATCCATAATTTTATAATAATATTTTCAAATGGACTTTGATATTTCCTTAAATGTCAATTGACATTTGGTTCTATATGCCATTGCAAATTCTGTGGGATATTTCAGACTTTCTTCCAGGAAAAGAAAAACTTGACATTTCTATATCAAACAAAAGATCTCTTAACAGAATTTTACTGCACAGGGCTTCTAAGAATTACAACAGCCACAGGACATTAAAGCTGAATTTGAAATGGACTACTATATAGTGCCTTCTGAATTCCATTGAAATTGTACTGCTCTTGCATCACTGTAGTGCCTGCTACAAACCCTCAGTACGTTAGCATTGGAACATACTGCCGTCATTTCTTCCAGTCTCATGGCTGGGTGTTTTGAACTGACGTACAACCATGCTCACGAGATGAGAAATTTGCTCATTCAATTGCTCATTCATTAGCCAACTTAATGGCAAAAACGTTTCTAAAACTTTTAATAATTTTTGTTGCCGTTTTTGTTGCTGTTTTTCTCACAAATGGAGAGAAAACTTGCAGGATTATATTTTTTTCTTCTGTGGTATCTCCACACAAATGGCCTTCTGGGATAGTGCAGTGTCCAGTGCTTCCATACTGCAAAATTTTAGCAGAAGCAGTGGGCCATCCGGGTTCGCATACTGTTTGATTTGTTAAGAGAATTCAGACACACTACTTACTACACGTACAGATTTTAGCCTACTGTATAGGGGCGCAGTATGGACATTCGGACATAGCATAAGTTAAACAGCAGACTGCCATTGATGCTACAGAAATGCACCATTGTTTTCATGTTAACACTGGCCAACCCAACCAAGGAAGCACTGGGAATTCTAGTGCAAAAGGATGGCTTAAAGGTTTCTATGTTAAAGATGATTTTGCCATCGACAGTGCTTTGATCAAATGGAAAAAAATATGTACAATGTCTTCTTTTGTTAATGGATGGCTTTTAGACTACAGTTTTATTGAATCTGCTTTCAAAAGTTGAAGTTAAGGCAAATTAAAGTAAAAAGATTATCAATGCAGCTGTACAGGGTGGTCATGGTATTGGGGTTTTCCTCCCTTTCATGTCGCCTGCGGAATGTCCACATTACATTCCATCCTTTTTTGAATATTTATGAAAGCTTGAGCTTTTTTTCAGCCACTTAAAATTTCTGAATTCTGAGAAAAGAGCCCCCGAACCCTGTGTCCATCTGTAAGAAAACTGCACCTAATGTAGTAAAATGCTCTGTCATAACTTCAATATTTAACTTTCTTTACAAACTAACTTAAACAGCCATATGTTCTGGATTTCTCAACTCTTGCAGTCACAACTTGTTTTTTTTTTTAAACTGGAATAGCTCTAAGGCTTGACCATCTCTTGCCATGTCACCACGCCCCATACTTTCTGAACGTTTATAGTTGAATTCTACAATATATAAATTATTATCTGTAAATCCCATGTGGATATGGAATACTTTAGCTGTTAATAACAGATATGGCTCAATTCATTCCAGCCAGAGACAGACTGCCTTTATTAGACAAATAACCCTGGTAATCCCCTTAAGGTTTGACAGGGGGTGTTTGCTGAAGGGAGATCACTGAAGATGATTCATGCAGGGAGCATTTATGCTTTAATTTTTTTAAATGAACATGTGGTGGTTCCTAACGCCTGCACATTTTTTAACCTTTATTTTACCAAGAAGGTTAACTGAGAACTCAATTATTTCTAACAATGACAGCCTTAGGAAACAAGTTTGTTAGGGAAATTAAAGGTTAGAGCATAGCCAATTAAATGAAAGGGGATGATGAGCCAGTCACATTAAGAGAAATGTTTTGTGAATAAGACCAGGGAACTGGGGTTCACGATCAGTCCTGTGCCGTTCTTTAAAGTCCACAGCAAAATCCTTGGTTGAATGTTTCATACCAAAGGCGATGGTCTGGATTCAGTCAAGAATCATCCTCAGTTTTGACTTACGAATGAATTCCCTCTCATCTCAGACAAGGTTTACCAAGTGCACTTTGGTAATTGCAGACCTCGACAAACTGTATGTGAAGAAAACAAAGTGACATTTACGTTTGTTTGGAAGTCAAATTTGATTGAACCCAGGCCACTATGTTCTAACATAATGTTCCCCTCTCACTACACTGAAGTGTTGCTTTTCCCTCTTGAATCAAATGGAAGAGATTTGTGTTGTTTATTTCCCTTTTTCCTCTCCAAATTGACCTGCATTTTTAGCCCCACCCACTGTGAATACTCCCACAGACTCAGCAAGCACCTGCACATAAAGCTCATTTGATTCATATGGCGAATAGCCAATGTGTTATCTATCCAATGTGTTATAGCTATATTATGTATATTTCTATAGCTATTGTACAAATAGCCATAGTGATAGAATGGACAGAAAGAAAACCACCAGCAGTGCAGAACATATAACAACGTATAGCAACTGAAGGCACCAAAACTTTTTTTTTTTTTACATTTGACATCTTCCTTGCATAATTACACCCTGTTATCACGCTGTCACCAGGTCCTAAAATGTTCACAGACTCCAGAATCCTGACTGTAGGTTCATCAAGGATAAAACCACAACTTGTTTTCTATGATGGTACAGGAGTTGTGAACTGCAAAGTTACACATTTAAGTTCAGCGTCTTGCTGCAGTCAGCTATTAATCCAATGCTTAATTGAAGCAAAAGGTTTATTAAGTGAGATCAATGACCATTGTTAAAGATTTTAATAGTATAAATAGTAAGTTTAAATATTATGTGAAGCAATACTTTTTCAACTACATGCTAGCATTATACCACATTTTTAGCTTTAAATGAAGTTGTGTGTTGTTTTCACAGTATTTTGTTTTGAGTATTTCCCATGGTGTACAACTGTGATACACACAGCAATTCTGTCTTTTTATGTAGAATTTCACCAACACGACCAATTTCACTTTTCTCCCCAGAGACTGGTTAAAAGCAGAAAAAGCATTGTATGAATGGGGAGACTGTGAGAGCAGACCTGTCATGCAGTCTCATGGCTTCAGTCCTGCCAGTGGCAGCAGACGTCTCTCTCTCTCTCTCCCCCCTTTCTCTCTCTCTCTCTCTCTCTCTCTCTCTCTCTCTCTCTCTCTCTCTCTCTCTCTCTGTCCCTAACATCAAAATCAATTATTCCAGCCCAGGGCCCAATGCCCAGTCGCCTCTTTGCTTTGAACTCCTGCACAGCGGCCGTCTCTGTGTTATCTGCAGTGAGGCAGCGGTGGTTGTGCTGTCCCACGGGCATCCACTCAAGGAGACAGACATGCCATGTACACACAAACACAGAGACACACTGAAAAACATGCACACACACACACACACACACAAAAACACACACACAGTTTTATATGCTTGAAAAAATTTATATATATGTACAATTCTACGCACACAGATTTATGTACCCACATGGGCAGGCACACACACAGACAAACATACAGACACACAATGCACTTGTATCCTCAAATAGGCCTTCACATGCACACATTAAAATGCACACTTAGTACTTCCACAATCACAATTTCACAGACTCAAATCCATGTACACAGGTTAATTCACCCACATGTACACTCAAACCAAGTACACACACACTCAGTGTACTCAGTGCACATATTCAAATGAATTAACACATATGCAGTCACACACATATGCAGGCATCCACACACATATGCACATAGACACACAGTACACTCGCAGACCTTCACGCACACACACACAGACATGTAAATACAGAACATTTTAATTTACTCATACACCTGCATATACACACACATGGAAGCACATGAAAGTTGACACTTGCAGACTCAAATACACACACTAACAGCCACACTCACATTCAAACTACACATAGTTACAAACATACACATTCATAGCACTTGCACTCTCAAATACATGAATGCACTCACACATACACACACTCATATACAGTGCCTATCATAAGTATTCACCCCCTTGGATGTTTTAGCCTTTTATTGCTTTCATAAATCAATGATGGTCAATAAAATTTGGCTTTTTTCACACAAAAATTTATTGGGAAAAACTCTTTAAGGTCAAAGTGAAAACAGATTTCTACAAAGTAATGTTAATGAAACAAAATTATATAAAGAAAAATAATTGTTTGCATAATTATTCACCCCCTTCAAGTCAGTATTTAGTAGATGCACCTTTGGCTGCAATCACAGCACTGAATCTGTGTGGATAAGTCTCAATCAGCCTTGTACATCTGCACACTGCAATTTTGCTCCATTCTTCTTTGCAAAACTGCTCAAGCTCTGTCAGGTTGCACAGGTATCGAGCATGAACAGCCCCTTTCAAGTCCAGCCACAAATTCTCTATAGGATTAAGGTCTGGGCTTTGACTCGGCCACTCCAGAACATTTACCTGGTTCTTTTTAAACCATTCCTGTGTAGTTTTTGCAGTATTTTTTGGATCATTGTCTTGCTGGAAAACAAATCTTCTCCCAAGCCATAGTTCTCTTGCAGACAGAATAAGATTGTCCCCCAGGATTTCGGTGTATTTTGCAGCATTCATTCTGCCCTCTATCTTTGCAAGCCTTCCAGGGTCGGCTGCTGAGAAACATCCCCACAGCATGATGCTGCCACCACCATGCTTCACAGTGGGGATGGTGTGTTTTTGGTGATGTGCAGTGTTTGTTTTCTGCCAAACATAACGTCTTGTCTGATGGCCAAAAAGCTCAATTTTGGTCTCATCAGACCAAAGAATCTTCTTCCACTTAACCATGGAGTCTTCCACATGCCTTTTGGCAAACTCTAGTCAAGATCTAATATGAATTTTCTTCAACAGTGGCTTTCTAATTGCCACTCTCCCATAAAGCTTTGACTGGTGAAGAACCCGGGCAGTAGTTGCTATATGCACAGTCTTTCCCATCTCAGCAGCTGAAGCTTGTAACTCCTTCAGAGTAGTCGTAGGGGTCTTGGTGGCTTTTCTCACTAGTTTCCCTACGTGCACGGTCACTTCAGTTTACGAGGGCGGCCTGATCTAGGCAGATTCACACATGTGCCATATTCCTTCCATTTCTTGATGATTGATTTCACTGAACTCCGGGATGTTCAATGCCTTGGGAATTTTTGGTATCCATCCCTGAATTGTACTTTTCAATGACCCTTTCCCTGAGTTGCTTGGAGTGTTCTTCTGTCTTCATGGTGTAATGGTAGCCAGGAATACTGATCAACCAGTCTCTGGACCCTTCAGACACAGGTGTTTTATACCTCAATCACATGAGACACACCCACACCACTCAGGTGATCTTCAATTCACTAATTGTGAGACTATTTGCACCAATTGGATGTACCTCTATTGAATTAGACCATTAAATTTAAACGGGGGTGAATATTTATGCAAACAATTATATTTCTTTATATATTTTTGTTTCATTGACATTACTTTGTAGAACTCTGTTTTCACTTTGACATTAAAGAGTTTTTTCCAATAAATTTTTGTGTGAAAAAAGCCAAATTTTATTGACCATCATTGATTTATGAAAGCAATAAAAGGCTAAAACATTCAAGGGGGTGAATACTTATGATAGGCACTGTACATGCACACATGCATATTGGCACACAGTAAATATGCAGAGAGCCATAGTGCCCTGAAGGAAAGAGATGTGATTTGAATATATGCTGGATGCCATGCAGAGTTTCCTGATGAAGATCCCTGGGCCATCTATTTAGTAGTAAGTTAGTGGGCTGTCATAGATTTAAATAGGCTGCTGACTGGAGGGTTTTTTTTTCCTGAATGTGCAGAACAGCAGCTGTAGAGGAAAAGGCCTGGTCATCCTTCGTCTCCCGGAAAATATCTATTCAATCAATTACTGCAATGATGCCCATTCCATGTCAGCCAATAAACAGTGTGAGAGCGTTTGGTCATAACAGGTTTAAAAGCCAAACTTCCTTCCTGATTTAACTTTAAGAAATACTCATGAAATGGAAGCAGAGAGTGGTAATGTAGGAGTACATGTAGTCAGTAGAGGCATGGAATGAAAACACTTGGCACTGACAGGAACCTGTCAGATTAGGAGAGAGATACCTAGAGGGCATTTCATCAAAGCAACAATGGAAAAGAGCTATGCTTTATTTCCATGAATGGAAAAAAGCTAAATTCTGATGTGAATGGTGTGGATTAGGGTTTGGATAACACGAGCGTGGGGGGAGATATGAGCGGGAGGGGTGGGGTAATGAAGACTGCAGTAAATGTCATTCGTTGAGACTTCATAAAGCAGAAATCACAGCAGACGCTCAAGGGGAAGAGCAGGAAGGAAGGGGAAGGGGGCGTGTCAGGTCAACAGCGACCGTAAATTATGAATTAATAATCTTAATGGCATCTGGAGGAGAATATGTATTTGCATGGAGGAGGGAAGGGAGAGAGGGATTCACCCATCTGTCCATCTCCCTCTCTCCTTGGCCTGTACAGGACTCCCCAGAGGTGACAGTGGTCTTATGTTTCCATGACATTTTTTTTTACATTTTCAAGAAATCCATTTGTTTACATTTCTCTTTCTGAAAACATGATGAAAAACAGAAACCTCCATTCACCCAGATGAAAACACGTCTATATTAAAAATAACCTCACTCATGCGTCTGCTTGAGTTTAGTGAAGGGAAAATTCCAGAATGAATAATTCTGCATTCAAAGGGGTTTCTTTTTTATGTAGAATGATTACTGCAGAATGTTAAAATGACCTTGCTGATCGAATCAATAGAAAATACTTTATTATTATTACTATAATACTTAAATTCATAGCAGAAAATGCTCTTGTCAAATATGTGAAATATTGGCTTCCTGATTTTCCTGTACGCCACAACTAACATTTGAGGTATGAAAACTATTTGTTTTCTCCAGTTTGTCTCATAATTGCATGGTATTTTAAATCAGCATATTTTATAAGAGCAGAGTGTACTTTGTGTTGCAGATGTTGTAATTAAATAATTGCAGGTACTTAAAATTAACTTGTTATTAGCATGTGACAGTTTCTGTGATTGTGATAACTCATAAATAATTAACCAGAGCAAGAAAGCAAGCTTTCATGGATTGTTTTTATCACTTGCATAATGAGATTTTGAAAATGGGAATCATTTTTAAAAAATCAATTTTGACTATCATCAAAAAAATCATCAAAATACATTGTGTCTACACAGTCACACACTTGTGGATTCTCTTGGCAGAAAATACTACTCAAACAGATTTTGGCAGTGGGCGTAATGTATATGTACAAGCCAGCAGTACTTTTCACACTTTTCTGCTGCCAATTTCTTAGCAATATCTGCAACCTGACATTGCTTGACCCAACTTAACAACAAGCTAGTGAGTATGAAAGAAAGATGGACATATTTTTCTTTGACGCTTGCAAGTAAGACTGTTTTTTTAAAATCAACCTATTACTTTGACATGATAGAACAATACAGGAACATTTTCCTTGATTTTAAAGACTGAAAATTTGTCATTGGTTTTTAATATCCATGGCAGTCCTTTGCTTTCCTCTCTGCCATTTCATATACAAAATAACAGCAATGAGATTTAATTCATTCACCTCTGAGTGCGGCTGAATTGGAGCACATTGCAAATGTTTCTACGCCACTGAGCAGCACTCAGATAAGAGAGACCCCGGATGCCCTTGCCCTAGTCCCACTGCATTGCCCCTCAGAGCTAATTCCCCAGAGGAGCATGGAGTGTCTATACCGTACGACACGAGTGCCTGTTAAAACATTAATAATGTTGATGGAGAATCTGCCTCCTTTCCACCACAACATGCAAATGCACTGCTAAACACCGGAGGTGGGTAATCGTTCTGCCGGCTGAAAGGGAGGAAATGGTGCGCAAGAGAGCGGAGAGGGGCCCGTGAGTCATGGCCAGGGCGGGGGGTGGGTGTGAGGGGTTACGGTTCAAATGGCAAACGATACCGATGGTGTACAGACCCAGATTGAGCTGCACTGCTGAGACTGACACTGACGACAATCACTACGTTACCCATCACAAAAACCAAAACTCACCAAAAAGTTGTTAAATTGCAAAACCTTGAGTGAGTTTTCCACAGTCAAGTGAGGTCCACTTTCACACTGTAAAGGACTTTGTAATCATGTGTGGAGAGAAACTGTTTATTATTATTAAGAAAATCAGTTAAGACAATTCTTGCACACTTCCATTTGAGAAGACAAGGTCTTCCATGCCCTTTGGGATGTAACCAAAAGTGCAGTCCTGCAGATGTGCGATGGGAATGATTCCCACTGTCACCTCAGAGTCTGCTACCTCTCTGGACAGCAAAGGTAGAGACCCCCTGCTGGGCACTCTGGGTCGGTTCACCAACACTAAGGGTCTGCCTGAGCAGCTGTTGGCCGAGCCTCTATGGCCTATTTATGGCACCACCAACTGGAAAGCTCTGCGAGGGGCCTCGTGGTGCTAGGTCGACGGCTTATCAGATTAGACGATTCGGAAAGCGTGGACAAGTGGATATGGTGGGGATGGAGGCGGGGGACGGGGGTGTTGGGGGTGGAATTCAAGCAGAGAAGCGCACCCCTTGAAGAGCCGAGAGTGGAAGGCGAGGGGATGCGGACACAGATAAAAAGAGAGACCGGGAATGACTGAAGGGGGTGTGGTGAGGGGGCGGTAAGGAATGGGAAGAGAGAACAGAAAGACCGAATGGAAGCACTGAGCCATACAGAGTCGGTGGTAGCGGGTGAGAGAAGATAAACACAGAGACAGGAAAAGAATTATAAACCCCAAAATATTGAACAGAGCTCCAGCAAAATGACTCAAAACCAGAATTTCAAAGGATTCAAAGACACTTAAGTGTCATACTTTGTCCTGAATTGCTTCACTTGAAATAGAATACTAAAAATAAGGCCATGAAAAAGACATTATGTCAGCTGGAGACACCCTGAAGAGGGGTGTCCGCTAAGAAAAATAAATAATGTAATTGGTAGGATGAGGGAAAGCTTTGGTGGAAAAGCCTGTCTGCAGGGCGGATGGGGGTGATTCGGACTGCCACTGGGTCTGTATATTTCTCTTAGGACAGCCGGCAGCTCCCAGAGGGTCGGAGGTCGCTCATGTAAGAATGATAAGCATGATAATTGGATGAGCAGCATGGAGAGCTTCTGTAAGACTGCCGATTGTCTTTTGCCTGCGAGACACGGCCTGACGCTCATGAGGCTGATGACCTTCTTGTCAAGGCCCACAGGCGGAAACTGCGACTGATGTGCCCCCACCGTGTGAATGTTTCCCTTTCGCCTTCGGTTAAAACACATCCGTTTACTTACCGATGTTTACGCTGCCGCAGCTTTCACGTTCGAGGCTCCTCTCTATTCCACAGCTGTGCAACGGGCAACAGAGCAGCTGAGGTGACCCACAACAAACAACGTTTGGAAGAACATGCTCGACTCTCAGGCCAGTGCTGTCCGCTATTAAAGAGCTGCCATCTTTCTGATGATGTCGCTTTTGAAAGAATAAATAAAAAAATAACACGGATCTGGAGCGCCTCTTATCTACCCCACTGAATGCGAGAAATCAGCATCATCTCACCCAACCCAAGTGACTTGGAAAACATCCTTAAAAGCCTGATAACTCAATGCTATCTTGACTTGTGGTCTCCCTCAAGGATGTGCTGCATTTGGATTTTACCGCTATAAATTACCCAAAGCCTTCTTAGAGCTTGAAGGTTTCCATCATCTCCAGAAGGTTGCAGTGCATATGCATTTTGATGAGGGCATCCACTGGGGAGTACATGTTTAAAATAAGGGAGAAGAACCCAAGGGAATCGCCAGCCTGAGAATGAATTTAAAAGGCTTTTTCATGGGCAGTCCATTGAATTACATAAATCTGCTCTCTTATTGCAGGAAGTTCCTGTTAAATCTGTTTTCCAGGGTTTCATGCATTTTCCATTGAGAAAAACATGACTTTGAAGCGTCAGTGTCCTTCAGATATGAAATTTGTCTGTAAAAGTTTTTATAAGGAACGAGCCTGGATCAGTGCTCGTGGATAATTATATTCCACTAACCAAAGAGGCTGAATTCAGTG
Organism: Albula goreensis; assembly: GCA_022829145.1. Classification (NCBI taxonomy): domain Eukaryota; kingdom Metazoa; phylum Chordata; class Actinopteri; order Albuliformes; family Albulidae; genus Albula; species Albula goreensis. Next base: position 9,825,633 of record CM040762.1, read on the forward strand.
TTTATAGAATAGAAAATACAATTTCCATCACTGCTAAGGGAAGACACAATTTTTGTGTATATCACTTTCGTACATATGTTTATAGATATATGATACTTGCATGTTCAGACACAGACACACACATGCACACACAAACATACCTGCATTGCAGGATTTGAGTTTGTCCAATGGCGTTCCCCAGCAAAGGAGTTGGACGAGTAATTTAATGCAGTCATAGCAAAAGTAATTAAAGTGGCTCTGCACTCTCTCACATCAGCGTTGGAGTCAGTCAGGTTAAACTTGAGACAGGAGAGTCAATCCTCATTCAAAGTAATGGGAGTTTGATTCATTGCTGGGCCCTTTCACTCAAAGCCACTGACATCAGCAAAACTCCACATCCCACGCACACAAAATGAAACATAATTCACTTACAGAGACCGATCCTTTGCCTTTTTCACTACCGCATGTGGGAGATTGTAAATGTACTGTGTTAGATGTGTGTGCATATGTGCATTTGAGAAAGACTGAGTGAAGTAGTGTGTTTGGTATAAGCATTGTACTCTTGTATGGACTTTCATTCTGTTAAATTGGCCTGCCTTGTGTATCACTACATTAGTTACATTTTTTGGAGTGCACATAAAATTTAAATGAATTTCTTTTGGGGATTTTGTGCAAATGTTTGGCTTTGCATAATGTCAGGAAAAAATTCTTCTGACTTGCGTGATTTTTAAATAACCAATGGGAGAATTTGATTAACCTTTGTTTTAACAGGGAGATCAGGTGAGCCCTGTTATACAGGAAAACACACATACACGTCAACACATTAATCAGCAGGAAGTAATTCAACACAGAATATAAACACATCATTTAAATAATTTCTGAATTATTTAAATACTTAAACTAGGTAACATTATATTATATATAAAAGAAAATTGTAGTAGTTGACTCACAGAGTGGACAAACATACATACATACAAACATACAAAAAAGTGCCAAGTGCATTGGTAGGTAAGTTGTCATTATAAAAAGGGCTGTAGTGCATGACTGAGACTTGATGCTCAGGCCTTGACGGCGCTAAGTCTTTTCTCCAAGGGGGGGAATTGGAACAGGAAGCAGGGTGGTATTTAAATATTTCTGAGTCAATCCACTGCATTCGGGACATATGGATGTCAGAGAGAGAGGGCAGGTCAGTACCAATAATTTTGGAAGCACTGCATCATTTGTCAAGTTCCATTGCCTTTGATACAGGTATCCACTTTCCCCTCTTCACAGCAGAGCATAGACACTGGACTGAATGTATAGCATTTTGTATTCTTTAACACTATTCACTGTAGGCCACAAGTGGATGTATTGAGAAGGTATCTTAAAACATTTGAAAGGCAAAACAGCAACCACGCAATAGCTTTGTAAGGAAAGTATGAGGGAGTATTCAAGTAAGTATAGAAATTAATAGATTTCCCAGCCACATACATTTTAACCTTAATGAATTATCCCTCAGCTTTGGGATGCAGCTATTCACTGTCACATTACTGTATTCATTACCTCCCAAGGTCCCTCAGTTTTTGTTGTCACTCTTGTCTCTCACCTCTGATATGGTGCCTGAAAGCCCAGCTATGTCAGCAACACATCCTCAGGGTGGAAAGGAAGCGTTGTCACATCAGAATGGCAGAGAAGGCAGAGACCTGAGGAGCCTGTCCTATTGTGACAGGGCACGGGGTAACCCTAGCAAACACATTCACGGTCATAGCAGGCGGGCCTTTTGTACAGAGAGGACAGAGAGCATTGTGGGTACTGGGTATGAGTCTGAGCTCACTGGTCTTCGCTGTATGGTGGTGTGGGTGGGGGCCATAACAGGAGCGTTATCTTATGGCTCATGGCAACTCATTCAGCTTGTGCAGAGGACTTTTGCGGCTTGTGGAAAGGATTGTAAAACAGCTGCAACACCAGCCACTCCTTAATGTTGCGATTGTAAGGCAATTCAAGAAAAAATTAGGACAGATTACTTTTACTTTTTCACACACATTCTGTATTTACACTGTCTTACAACCTCTAAGCAAGTCCTGATTTGATTGTGCACACATGGTTGATGAAAATATATTTGTTGAAAATGTCTAACTAAGGGATTTTCTCCAGTTAAGGGCACAATGAGAGATCAAGGGTCATCTTCACCACGTGTTCAAAGTACTTGATATTACTCTGGTCACATCTGCAGAGGGCCTGCGTTTTCAGGTACAGTAATTTGTCTTGTCTTTAGTACAATATACTCTGCAGTTTATGCAAATTGCAGTTTGATGATTCAGTCAGTGCTCTGTATATAATATAGATGGACTCTATGAAGATAAATAGCAGAACTGGGAAGGATAGAGGTGTGAATGGGAGATGTGAATAAGAAATCACGGTCATTTCTTGCAATTGCATTTTTCTTTGGAACATGGGTAGCCTTTGCTTCTGGCAAACTAGTCACAATTCCTCATAAGGGAGAACACCTTTTTCTTAAGTAGTTAATCATTTACAGTAGTAAGAGAGTATTTGGATATCGCACCATTCCTAAAAGATATCCAGTTGCCAGTTTTGTACATTTTCATACATTTGTAATAATTAGACTATTATTTCATAGTACATTAGGCAGAAACACCTTGGGATGCTTGGCAGCACTATGTGTGTATTTCTGTCTTATAAATTATAATAATCTTTCTGGCATAAATGTATTTTCTGTTTGTAGTTACAGTTAGCTAATCTTTTTGCTGATGTAGTAATGCATAGCACCACAGAAGCTATATGGTGCCGTGTGTAACTGAAAAAGCCACTTTAGCATGGTTGTTTGGGCTGCACCCTAATCATAAATAGAACCTTTTTCAAAAAATGTTTCTTTAAAAGCACCCAAGCAAGCAAAAGGCTCCTATTAGAGGCCCAGTGATCCATTTATTCTAGGAGTGTACTGTGAAGCAACAAATCTGCATGGCAAAATGACACATGACAGTGAAACAATAGCTATATAAATTCCATGTGGCATTTAATAATTTCCAGCCAGTTTTTCATATTTTATGCATTTTTAAGTGTTACTTCTAATTCATTTGGAAAATCAAGGATTTCCTGGGATAGATATAACAGTTTCCCAGGACCAGAAAATGAAGTGTATTCAGGAAAATCCAAAGCCTTAATACAAGCCATGTGTGTGCTTGAGAAAAACATTGACTGAGGAAGATGAAAACAAGAATTTTTGCTGTGGCAAATAAGGAATCTCTTTTTCAGACATCGGTAATTCACACACTGATGCAGGCTTCACTCATATCAGCTGACCCCATTACAAGTAGTTTAGTTTGGTCGGAGGCCTATCTCGTGTCCCTCTGTGTATGTAATGCTCCTTCTCTGAACGTGCGTGTTAATAACAGTCGGTCAAAGGAGCTCCTGTTGAGTAACACCATCTTCATCTTTTTCTACTGGTGGGTGGTAGATAGCAAGGCATACTGCTGGGGAGGACTCAAGATGGTGACTCAAATCCCCTGCCTGGGACGGACATGGTCATGTCTGCCATGTATGGCGGTGTGCAGATAAAAAGGAAAACACTATGAAACGCTCTGAAGATAAGGGGTCCCCTTATTACATGGGAAGATAAAGTGCCACTCAGCGGGAAGTCAATGCGACATCCATGAAAGTAGTGGATGCAAGGCCAGGGAGAAGCGCCAAAGCCCAGGGGCTGGATGGGAGAGCTGTGCTTGCCATGCTATGAAATAAATAAATGGGTCTTCTCTTTGCTGCTGCAGAGTAGCAATGTAGAATCAAAGGTTCTAGAATAGCTGTACTTGTAATCATGTTTGGGAAAAAGGAATACTGTTATTGTCATGTTAAAATCCTTTGAAGAAAATTAGGGACAGTTACATGTTATATAGACATAGAGCATTACATTTTTGGAAGTGAATTTTCAGTGATTGATGTCCTTTTTACTGCTAAGTGAGAGTCAAACACAAATTTTAGAAATGGTTTATAGAAGTGGATTAAAACAGAATTAACAATCTAAATTTTATAGAAAGGCTGTTCTCCGAATATAATAAAATTACAACACTTATCTGTCAAATTAATGTATGCAAAACTGAGAAGCCTCATGAAATTCCTTTAATTCAAATTTAGTACGAATAGCACTGAACAGAGTAAGAGAAAATGATTAGAATCCAGGGCTATTTTGACTTGTTCAAAGATATGGTGGCAAATACGGAAGCGTATTTGTAGTTTTGTCATTATGTGGCATCACAAGTGATGGAGTTGGCCTTTATGTTTGAAAAATGTTTCCTTTCTAGACTAAAGATGGATCCATGTATGAAGATGCTACTGACTCACAAATGAGGAGAAGCAGTGTATGTCCTGACAGGAAGGCAAATTGAATGCATGCAAATGTGTGCAAATTATGTACAGCTTTTGACCAAAACCAGTATATAGCTATGTGGCTCTGGGTATTGTACAGTACACTAAATAAGCCTAAGGCCAAAAAGGAAGGCTTGGCACAAGATCAAGAGCTCATCAGCAGCACTAACATTTAGCTGAACAGCAGCCTGCATGTCCTACAGTCTTAATGATGCATGTTTGAGGAGGGGAGGGAAGGAGGGGGGCATGGGGTGAGCTTAGCGTTATAGCGCTCTGACGTTTCTCTCAACGACGACTTGTTAGCATAAGAATACAAATTTTCCTCAGTCAATTTTTTCCACAACAACGAATATCAGTGCATTGCTTGTTCTAAGTGCATGAAAATCGCTGAAATATTGTGCAGAAATTTTTATGTTTTGATATCTCAAAATCATACCATCTACGGATAGAAGCCTGTAATTATATTATGAGAAGGAGGAGTGCAAAAAAAAAAACTGCACTCTCTGGAGAGGTCATTTTTGCACAAGCTGTTGGCTAATAGAAAAGACTAACACCAACATTCAAAGATTCTTTATGGATTTGAAATGAACATCTAAGTCCTCAGATGCCTCCAGTCTAGTTGGGGTTGTGCTTTCTGTATGCAAGAAGCCTCCGACCCTGTGTGTGTGTGTGTGTGTGTGTGTGTGTGTGTGTGTGTGTGTGTGTGTGTGTGTGTGTGTGTGTGTGTGTGTGTGTGTGTGTGTGTGTGTGTGTGTGTGTGTGTGTGTGTGTGTGTGTGTGTGTCTTACTGACTTTCTAACTGTTCAACAACAAAATACATAGTTGGAAATTCCTGACGAATTCACTCTGTGGCTACCACAGAAGAATCTAGAATTCCTCAGAGGATGCAGAGTCGGGGGGATGAACATTACCCACCCTTTGAGAAAATAATCCAAAATAGCACCTGTCACTGAATCATGTGAGGTCCAGAAGCAGACCTAAGCCCACCTGTCTGTGGAGGTAATCGGTAAGCACCCAATGGGTCTGCCCAGGATGTACATCAGTGTAGACTCAAAGGTGTGTTCAGTGCTTCGACACTCAATGAGGTGATCAAAGAAATAAAGCTCTGTCTATAGCTGGTGTACCACACACTACATTTGGGTTGATCAAGTATGTCAGGTTTTCTTCTAAAATGCCTGCCTGACTCTTTCATACGTTCAAGCCTGAAACTCCTAGGGGACCATGTAAATGTCTGGTAATTCAATATCTATGGCTTTAACAAATCTATAGATGGCATTTCCTATCTGTGCATCAGGAAACGCTGAAAATCAGCCGAAAGGACCATTCGTTAAATTCATCAAATTCTCCTCATCCTCAATATGTGTTCCAAGGGAACATTTCTCCATGCATGCTGTTCTTGCTCTTGCATATTTTGAGTTTCCCATTGTACCAAACTATTCAGGCTCTAGCAGATGACACCAAGATGCTAAGTCAGTATGATGGAATCTATATCCACGCTTGGTTTAATGACTCTGACCAACACATGCACATAATGAAATGAGGTCAATGACACATCCCAGCACCCATTTCCTGTAAAATAATGGTCAGCATTCTAGAGTTTTCACAGACAGCCAATGCCGTTTCAGCCTCTCGTACTGCTTGCAGGAAATGTTAAAAAAAAAAAGTGATTACATCAAAACACACTTATGTTGGACAGCTGAGGTCCTGTCCAATTGTATTTACACCTGACTGAATCCTTTACATCCAACTTCATCTGAGCCCAACCCCCCCATGCCCCTCCCTCCAAAGGCTTGACCCATGAATAACATGAACACACCCCACCCCCCTCCCACCCCCGAAACATGCACATATTCACACAGACATGCACAGACAGACAATAAACTAATGTGCCTTGACAGCTGAAAAAAGGATCTTCTGTGATATCCATGAGGCTGTCATCCTTATTTCCCATCCCTTTCTCTGTCTGTCCTGTTTGTCATTTGACATTTCCAACTTGAAGGCCATTTCCAGCCAAAAAACACCAGAGACAGATCAGGAGAAGAAAGGGAAGGCCATAAGGAGCTGATGAGAAGGGCCAAGAAAAAAAGAGATAGAAGTGTAAGGCGGCATGGAGAATTGGTTGTCTTTTCACTGTTTTTAAGATGTACAGTAGGTGCCGTTTTGTGCATGAGTCTAAAGACAAGGGCTTCTGTCACACTAGAAATGTGATTTTGGGATGCCCAATTTTGTGTGATGAATAAAATGGAAATGAGCATTCTGTGCTGTCAGATGACTTATATAAAAAAGACATTTGTGGTTTTGCCCCCTGCCGACAGTCTGGCAGACTGTAGAATGGCATTTTAAAGCTGAACAAAACTTTTAAGCTTCCTGTCTGCGTCAAAATTAATCGACTCTTTGCGCATGTGAGTGAGTATCTTAGTGATCTGTGACGAGAGGACATGGGGCAAGGTTAGATCGCACAGTGGCATTGTTCCAGTCCAGTGAAAAAGTGCCTGTTTTGCATGCAAGAAAAAAAGAATTCTAGGTCTCCGAGATGAATTTGCCACAATGTCCTAATGGAATCATAGCTAATGAGAGTCAATTGGGCATAGCCGTCCCTGAGCTGTGTTGCAGGGACCTGATGGAGAACGTCATCTGTGCTGTGATGCTTTAATATGCATGGACAGAGAGCATCCAGCTTCTCTGGCAGAGGAGACGCACATTAAATAATTCTGCTTTACATCAAGTGCATTAGAGTACCAATCTCATGGGTCACAGGACGTGACGTGCACAACAAAAATATTGTCATTGGCATCTGAACCAACATTTAAGAGGTAAATATTTCATTTGGCCCCACATTCAACAAAAAAAATGAGATATTTAATATAAATTCCATTCTATATAAGTACATATGTCTGGCATATTCATTTACCCTGTATGGTAGATATGGTGTTCTATGACTCTGCCTCATTTGCGTGGTTCAGCAGAACACCAGCAGTCCTGAACTGGATCCTTCCTTATTTGCTTAAACCCTTTATTCTGTCCCACATAAATCTCATCCTCCTACTCTTGACACCGATCATAGGGTGTTTTGTTCTAATTAGTCATGATTACATATTCACAAGATAAAAGGGTCCATAACTTTTTGCATCCGGCTCACCAGTATAATGAAATTGTGTTTATCTTAGGGGTATGTGTGCGTCACTGCGCTTATGCATACAATAAAATACAATTGGAGCTGTATTTTTACACTCCACTGCTGTTTTCCAGCTTGATGCCTATTTGTAGTGTTATTGGCTGTTGAAAATCCATGTTCTTGTTATACTTGTGCTCTTCTGTTGCAGCCTTTTAAAATATCTCTGGAAAGTGCAAGTGTCAGATGAATACAGAAATATATACTCTAAGAATTATTGCAGTATAGGGCTCCTAAAGGTCCAGGATTGAATGTCTATAGCTCTCATTAGCCACTTTTTCCACCTATTGAAAAGAGAACTGTAGCCCTGAAGAACAAAATGTGAATCCAAAAGCTGGCCAGATTCCTGTCTTTTGCTTCAGAGGGACTTCCAGCCACCTTCCCCTCCCACCACAATCACATTTATTTAACAGGATGGTGAACAAACCACCAATATAAGGAGAAAGTAAGAACTCTCAAAATCTCAGTTTGGTGCCTGAAACCTGCTTCTCTATATTCTTGACATAGTATTATTAACTTCCATGTTGCCCGTTTCTAATTCCAGGCTATAGAAAAGGCAGTGGGAAAGCACAGGAAACAGGAATAACTCATTTTTCCTGGGGTCCAGTTTTGACAGTAAAAAAACCCTTTTGAGTTCCCCTGGGCTTACATCAAGCATTGCCAGGCTTTGTGCTACAAGTAGCAAACTGCAACCTTGCTGTAACAGTGCCTGTGCTGTGCTAGTTCAGAGTCTTGCTGTTGGCTTCTGCGGTTTGCAGTCTTTTTGCATCACACTGACAATGCTACTCTTTGAAATGAAATAGGGCCCCTTCAATTTCATAATTACTTCTGCACTCACACTTGCGAGCAGGACACGTCTTAATATAGAGGGCGCGCTAAGCACCTTGGATACCATTAACAACATTAAAACCTTGGCAAAGCACAGTTGCTGCCAGAGTACAAAGCCCTCCAGTGCTGGCTACACATCCTGAGCCTGCCAGTGATCCAAGCAATCTCTCTTTCTCTCTCTCTCTCTGCCTCTTTCCTTCAGCCCATCTCATTTCTCCATCCAACCTCTTTTTCTCCTTTACCTCCTTCTCGCCTCGTTTTCCCACTTTTTATTGCCGTCTTTTTCTGCCTGTCCCCATCTATCTCTCCATCTGTACATCCCCCTGTTTCCAAGATTCAAGGTCTGCCAACTTCAGAAGCCATTGTCCAGATGGGAGGGGGTTCAGAGAGTGTGTGAGAGAGAGAGAGAGAGAGAGAGAGAGAGAGAGAGAGAATGAGAAAGGGAGAGAACAAGAGAAGGGGAGAGAGGGAGAGAGAGAAAGAGAAAGGGGGACATTGTTGGCCAACATCGTTTAACATAAATACAATAGGTACAATGGACTTTGATGACACATTGAATTAAGGACATAGGAGCCTGTGGCGCTCATCGATAGCCCAGAGCCTCGGGAAGCTTGGCTGATTGCATGGAAAATTTCAGCGGCTACATTTCACCAGACGGGAGAGAGAGACAGAGCACTTAAAACAGCATTGTAAATCTGAATTAGACTAATGAATTAGCAGGGGGAAAAAGATCCCTCTACTTTTAAACATGCTCTGAATCAACATGCAAAATCAATAAACCAAATGTTTTATGATCATCTCGAATTAATCCGCTATCATGGAATCTTGCCTCAGAAGCTGACCAGTAGTAGTAACGACAGTTTGGCATGTCAGTCAGATCTCATTAAATTTTAATATCCAGAATTATGTTTGACACACAGGGCATTGAGAAATACTCGTCTAATGCAGCTGGTATAACCGAGGTTTCCATCAGTGCAATGCTATGCCCCTTCCTGCAGCTGGTTGATTGTATTTCATCTCCAAGATTACTTGACATATTTTTAGATGACAAGTACCTCATGACAAATTTTAAACGGCACAGCAACCCATGGCAACAGACAGAGAAGAGAGCAACTAAAGGAGAGGTGGAAAGAAAGAGAGGCCCCTTTACCCATGAGCAGAGCTGGCAAACCCCAGTCCTGGAGGGCCGTGTTGTCTGCAGCTTTTTGTGGTTTCCTTTCAATCAGCAGCTGTTTTAGGCCTCTGAAGCAAGGTGTGGTGACTCTTAGCCATCTTGAGCACATGGGCGCTTAAACACACTATAACCTTGCAGACACATTGGCACTCCAGGACCATTCTGACAACAGTTCCTTAGGGACTATTCTTGTTCAAACGAATGTATGTCTTCATATCCATATCCACACCATAACTGACAGTAAAAAGGATTAAACCTGGCAAGAAAAACTGTGATCATAATCACAATACTGTGGATTTTCCATGGGCCGTGGTTGTCCTGTTGATTGACACAGGCTTAAAACTGAAACTTGAAATGAGACCAAGGATGACCAGGTTGTTTTTGGATATAAGACTGGCCAAAGACTCCCAATTTATGTGGAACACCATGTGTAAAACCAATCATCCTTTACAGCAGATTCATGCTATCTCTACCAACATGTGGTGAGCTCTATGGGAACAAAAATGCTTTCTGTGTGTCACCTATGTTGGTGCTTGACATTGGCAGTGCTGAAGATGATTTGCACTTCTTTGAAAGTGATGAAAGATGAGATATAAACCCTTAATTGAGTGTAATTGTGAAGTGCTGTGATCTGACACCTGGAGGCCAGATTAAAACCGTGCTGAAAGCGTGTTGTCTGTGGAGTACTCCTTGGGTCCTTCTGACACAAAAACCTCATTTGCAGATAACATGCTATTATGCTCAAAGTTGCCTTCTCTCAGTACTGAGTTCACAATGTCCACTCAGAAAATCAACTATGCCTCAAAACCTTGGCAGAAAACTTACCAGAGAATGATAGAGTGCAGCACATTTATCCAGCAGAGGTAGGTTTTCTGCCTTCCATATATTTATGTATTTGTGATCAGATAGTGACAGCCTGTTTGTATTATTTTTATTATTATTTCATTATTTTGTTTTATTGTATTTATTGAAACATCCAGTGCATGTTCCAGTTACTAAAATTTTAACACTGAAGACTGAAATCCACTGCATGTCTTTAATCAGCTTGGAAAGCAAATTTTTAGGCTGATAATAAAGTTATTGATTGATTGGTTGATTCATTGACTAACTCACTTGATTGACTTACTGTATCTCATCATCTGTCACAATTGAATTCATTGCGCATCAGCCAGGTGCGATTGGGGGGCAGGGGGGTTGGGGGGTGCTCACAGTCCAAAGAAGAGCAGAAAGCTCCATTTTCAGTCCCACACATGACACAAGTGCCTTGCTGTAACCCGTGGCATATTTTATTGAGAGGAACAAACGCTTGGGATCTCCAGAGTGACGGCGGCGTTTGAGGACTCACATCTCCCATTCTCCGAGGCCGCAGCTCCTGTTTAATGGATCCGCACTGGGCTATTCATATCCTGCAGATTACTACATGCACTGTACACAATCCTCCATCTTGTGAACTCCTGCCTCCCAGCTCACTCCCACTAAAAATACACCCAAACAAGTGAGATTCACAGACAGAGTGCCACTCCTCCTTCAACATACTTCCTATTAGGGGGAAAAGTCTTCCATGTTTTTTATTCTCTCTCTGTCTACCTTATTCTGTGGGTCCAGTGAGTTCCAGAGCACCTGCACTTGTAGCAGGAGCATGAATATTTCACACTCAAATCTCTAAATGAGGGCTCTAAGTGAAGCTATAGGCCCACCATCCTTTTTAACAGGGCAATAGTGCCACGGCTACAGCAACTCTTTTCCTCCCTGGAGCCTCCCTACCTCTGCCTTTCACTCTTTCCCTGCTCTCTGCCTGCAATTCTCTCTCTCCCTCTCCCTCTTTTCTCACACCATATCTCAGTCATGGACTCCGTTGGTCTGACAGATTGATGAAGGGAAAGGAAGAGAGGGGAGGGGGAGGAGTGTTTGGGCCAAAAAAATGGGCAGGCATATCGGAGATGGAGGAGGACAGAAAAATGACAAAACGTACAGGGAAAGAGAGCAAGAGAGAGTGAACGCTATACTTTAAAAATGCACGATGGATGGGATTATTAGTGTGAATAAGACAAATAATTGAAAAATAAGAGCTTTCAATATATGTATCATTAGTTTGACACAATTGATAGAGCACAGATTATAATACACATGCAGAAAGGGCTGCAACTCTGGAAAGGCGTATAGGAAATGCTTGGAAAGGGGAGGGAGACCAATAATCTCTACCTAGGGGCAATGGCTATTTATAGACAGTGATTGCCACTTTAGATTAGCGTCTGGAGTGGGACTTTACTGACCCCTGTTCGGGTCACTTCAACTACACTAAGTAGGATGAGTACCCCAAAGAATCCACAATCCTCCATGCTGATTAAAAAATAACCTAAGATGTGATGAAAAACGCATCAGGCAAAGTTTGCAGGGGGTTACAATTTGTATCTTCTGAAAATAAAAAATAAAAAAAATTAAATTTAAAACTATGAGCAATGCACTGATGAAGCACACAAATACACAATGCATCTCAGCCCTTCTAAGAAGCCAAAAATAAGATCAAGTAAACTTATAAAACAAAGACCTGTAAAAGACATACATATGCCTGTAACGCAGGGAAACCAATACCAAATCAAGCTGTAAATATGGGGGACATGTCTCTGACAGGCGTAAGAAGAAAGAGACTCCATCAGAGAGTTAACTCATGGGGAAGTCACAGCTATGCTTCGCACAAAAACATAATCCATGCAAATGAAGCAAATTTGAGATAGAGAATTTGAATGAGATGTTGAGTGGCTGTGTGAGCCACAGAATACCACGAGGACAGCAAATAAGGGCTCACCATGGGAGCCCGTGCAAAAACTTCTGGCAACATCAAAAATACGCACGGCAGAATGATCAGTCTCTGCCTGTACTTTGTGCATGATAAGTTTATGCTTGCTCTACTCATAAGCACATATAGTACAGGCTAGGCAGTCTGGGCACTACTGCCCTCTAGTGATGTAACACGGCAAGTGCGATCATAACTCTGACAGATTTATGGACCTGTGGCTCCTTAAGGCACGTTCTTCTGTGCACTACTTTTTTTGGCAGCTTATCTTTTCATATCACTGCAACTGCCAGCCCTCTGCTCAACCCCGTAATAATGTAGGTCAAAGTCATTACAAAACAGCAGCTCGAGCCAAGAACTCGTAATAGAGCCACAAAATAGCGTCAAAGGCTACGCTCGGCTTGGTGCGAGTAGAAGGTTCAGGGAAGGAGTGAATGTTATTGTCTGGCCTGGGAAAACCCAACAGAGGGTGCTAGGCATTCAGACAACAGACCAGGCCCCCATAGAGTAATTTAGCAAACAAGAACAGTCATAATCTGGGCACATCGTGTTCTGTCAGTAGACAGTGTTTGAATAAAAACAGTCATATCCCAAGAGATTTGAAGATATTCTCGCCTTACCTACCGGAAAGATCATTTTACACACATAGCAGTGATCGCCACATCAGAGACATGTCTGCTTAACCATTGGTTGGAGAGTGGTTTCTGGATGCATGACATATGTGACAAATCCAGAAAGTGGAAGGAGTTTATTGCTCTGAACTGCACTATAGGATTTGCCAGGCTTATAACATTGAAGTATAAGCCCTGACACACAAGGACAGCCAGTAGGAGGTTCAGGCTATCCTGATACAACACAACCCTGCGGAGCCCAGCATCTCCTCAGCCATGTCCAACATGCCTCGCACAATATTGGCTCCCACACAGTGCAGACACAGGTCAGCACACACAGGTAATTAAAACGGCTCAGCATTGTGTTTGGCCACAACGGTGATCTTTATATCCGCACCACAGCAGGCTTCTCAGCAGGTTTTAGTTGAGTGCTCAAAAACTCAATTTAATCCACCACTCACATGCCACACTGTATGTGCATACAGTGTGGGCAATGCTAATATACAGAGCTGAAGTTATTCTCATTACCTGAGAAACACTCCAAATATATTTTCTATTCCCAGCCATTCAAAATGTACTTGAAAATTTGAAAATGAGCGAATGTGTGCTTGCTTCTCCCTTATGCAAATGTCATTTTGCATATAGGTGTTCTTTCTTGATTGATTCACTGTGTACACATTGTGCGGTTGTGCTGACGCGAGCCAACAAACCCTGACACGTCTGTACAAATTGGAAATCTGATGTTGTGTATAAAATTATATTTAAATTTGCCATATGTGCCAACTGGATTTGCATAACTATTCTTTTGTGAATATCATGCAAATGTAAATGAGTGGCATATGGCATAAATACACTTGTCATTAGAGTAGGCAACTTCCTGTCCTGCAGCCTAACAAAGCTTATAACTACATTCATAAAAGCAGCCGAGAACGTTGCACTGTGCATTCTCCTCTAATTAAGGTGTACATCTGCAGTGGCAGATAGTGAATGTAAACATACTAACACCTTTCACTGATAAATACAGTGTGCCAAAGCGTTTGAATCTTTTAGCCTTATGTTTATGTTTTTAAATTATGCCATATATGGTTTGCTCATAAATGTATCCTGCTTATTTATCAAAGTACCTCAGTTTTTTTTTTACTTATGGTCTTTTATGAAAATGCATTCCCACATAAAAATTCTATGTTGTTAAACAGGAAACATATCTAGAGCTGTGAATAAGAACACAGAGGTAAACTCGGCTGTAGTGAAAATCTTTATGCGGGGTTCTCCATTACAGACATTTCTGTCTATTGTAAAGGCTTTTTACGTGTTCTTCGCAATTCCCTGATTACTCAAACAGGTTCCACATCACGATAAGAATCAGTGTAACACTTGAGTATCTCACCCTGCTGGTGAGTGTAATGAGCCAAATCCATGGTTATTTTCTCTCACAGGCCCACACCGCCCACCACCGCTGCTGTAAGTGCAGCTAGCGGAACAAAATGGCACAACTTTAATTTGCTGTCACTCTCTGATGCAATTCACTGTCTACAATGCCTCCTCACGGGTAACACTGTAGTAAATTATTTTTTGGGGCACTCATGAGTGCAGAGAGGTTGGGTTTCCGTTATTCTCTGGAGTGAAAATGCAACAGAGGCGAATCATTGCAAGTATGATGGTGACATCCAAAAAGAAGGGAAAAAAAGGCAAATACAATTAGTCCTTTCAGGGTATCTGTTGTGTCGGACAGTCACGTCAGAATGATAAGAGCTGTGCAACCGAACATCAAAGAGACTGAATAAAACACAATGAACTGAACCATAACCCCTGGAATCAGTTTGGGTCAGACTCCAAAGCAGAGCCAAGGTCTAAGGAGTTGGTGTTCGGTGACAGCAGCTACTGTCAGCTCCCGGTGATTACAGAGTGAGGCTTCATGATCTCTGAAAATTGGTGGTGGACTGTCAATCCTGCCAAGCTGATCAGGAGGTCCTGCTGCTCATTGCGAACTGTTGGCTCAAATCAATGAGTCATTGAGTAATACATAATAGCTCCACCACTGGAGTTCTTAAAGCCTCTCCAATAAGAGCTCTAATGGTTTTTCTGCACCATACTGGTAAGTGGAGGCAAAAGTAGCACACATTGGCATAAACAGCACTTAAATAATATTAGCAACCCATATGAGTGAAACAAGGATACCAGAATATAACTGGATATGAGGAGGTGAAGTAAGGATCATCAATACACAGTACTAGATACTAGTACATATTTTGCCATTGACTACACATTTAGGGTCACAGGATAAACAGACAAAGAACAATCAATGGCCATAGTTACTTGCCCTCTGTGCGGTATTCAGCATTTAGATGGTCAGTGCATTGCTGCATATAATGCTGAGTACAAGTAGCTATAGCCATTGATTGTCTGTTTATTGGACATTCTATGTTACACAATGACATGCCTGGTGCTGTATAGCAGACAGTATCCTCGGTTCACCCAATACAGGCTGCTGGTGTCATTCGATGATTTATGCCCCCCTAGTGGAAAAACATTGTTACAGCAAGGGCAACAGCCAATGAAGGTTAACACTGCAGTATCTTGGACCTCTTCCTCAAATCGCAATCTATAAAGTGGAGGACATCGCTGCCCAGAGATTGAACTGAGCACACATACACACACACGACCTCCACGTGCCCTGTCTAGCATCTCAGTTTTGACAATTAGATGTGCCAAACGTATTAACAGCTCAGACTTCCTGTTTGATTATTTATGCAGCCGCGTGCATGCCGCCTGAATGCTCGCTCATTGGCATCTACACGGCGGTAACAGGACAGACGCGCTCAACAAAGCAGCATAAAATGCATAGGAGTCATGTCTGCTCAAGGCAGCGTGAAATCATGTCACAGAGACGCATTACTCATTAGATGAAAGGAAAACCTGTTCTCTTGGGCCTTCGACACAACAGCGCATGATAAACATCAACCGCTAGTTTCCTGCTGTAACTGCGTGCCCCAGAGGTGATGAACTTCTGCAATGAACATGCAGTCTCTGTGTTGTTTACCGTACTTGAAGGGGAAACAGAAGAAGCGATTGTTCATTAAGTTAAGAATATTCTGTTTCAGTCACAACACAGAAGATAGGCCCACTGCAGGCTAAAATATATCAATAGCACATTCAGAGCATAGTCATGCTCAAAATGGAACATGGAGATCATAAAATCTTTTTATACCAAGCTTACCGAATATGGCAGACACCTTACACACATTGAAGACAACAAATGTTCTAACACTGGCCAAAATAATCAAACATTTTTCTGTCCAGAATGATCCAGCTAGCGTCCACTAACAGTCTAATAAGGTAGCATGAGGCCACCTAAGAAGAAAGACACAAAGAAAGAATGCTTGTGTGAGTTTAACTGATGGAAAGCAGAGTGAAGACATGGCCAGGTTTGACACACAGAACACACACTTTCACAAACTGGCAGAAGAGGTTGCGCAAACACATGGAAATTGGATGCTCCAAATTATGAAAACATGGGGGTAAAACAATTTTAAAAATAAGACGGTGAAACAAAACTGAATGAATTGAGCTGGACATGAAAACACAGCCCAGAGCTGTAGCACGTTGAGCTGAGTGCTGGCATCTGCTTCCACCCAAACAACTGTCCACACTTAGACCCAGCTGAGCTTGAGATTTTCCCTGAGAAAAGAAACCACCCCATATCAACATCAGTGTCCACTGCTATTTTCTTTGATCAGCGACAGCAGCAGGCGACAGCAGCATTCTCTATTCTGTGTACATCTTGCCAGTTAGACCCTGTTTTTTTCATACAACAAAAAGTAAACCGTCGAGGAAGCAACGGAGCTGTTGCTGACATGGTGGGAGATGCAGCTTGTCGAGCTGACAGCATGATTTGTGAGAAAACACGTGCCTGTTAGGCTGCTGCTGTCACAGCTGTCCTAAAGCTGATGTGAGCTCCATTACCACCTTCCCTCAAAAAAAACAAAAAAACAGATCTATTATTTGCAAGAGCATGAGACTCACACTCTTAGTTCCGTTTGAGGCTGAAAATTCACTCATTATTTTCCAGTGTTAAAGAAGGGCACAAATAAATAATGCATGAAAATGTAAAGAGATCTACGTCATTCTCCAAAACAAAACTTTTGATAACATTCTAATTACGCTCATGACTCCACTTAAATGAGGAAATATGAAAAGTCAAAATCCTACTTGTGTTGTCCTATGAAGAGGCTTAATGCAAAAACAGCAACACATGGCTACTGTCACAACCAAGATGGCAGGACCAAACAATGCCAATGTAGAATGTTTCTTCATGGTGGGCAACACCTGCAGCCTCATTTAAAGTAAGAAACATCTCAAAGTTTACGGAGAGTAACGACAAAGAGGGAATAGAGTTAGTCCACTATTGTGTAGCACCAATCAATGTTTTCTGTGGTAACAGCATTAGCTCCATTTCAGCTGATTCTCCTATCTTACATGCATGCTAACTGAGGCACTGTTACAAGCTTTTTAACTGTGTTTTCAACATTATTATCAACATCATACATTATTCCTGTCAAAGCTTGGTTGAGCTCATATCTGGTGGTAGGGAGGATAATGACATGGATAATGATGTTGTCATGCTGTTTAAACCATTGGGTGACGACTCTCATGGTCTGTGTACAGGGGTCACGTCATTCTGAAAGACACCCCTCTCTTTGTATTAATTCATTATGTATTAATGATGCGTGACCGATCAGTACCATTAAGGAACTATTGATATCGACCTTGCCTTCTAAGGGTACGAGTACATCCTAACCATGCAAGGGACTTTCGCCCCACACCATTACCGAGCCGTCAGACCTCTTTATTGCTGGAACACTGGTGCTTCACTACCTGTGCCATTCTGATGGGATCCACTATTATATACAAAGACAAACTTCTGATTGTTTGCTGTGCACTGCACGTAATTATTTACTAGTTAGCAATGGAAGGTGATGTATCTCTTTTTGTGTGTCAGGTTATTATGAGGGGGATCTGACACCTCTGAGGATCAGAGTGATAATGAAATTTTGTCACAGACAACCCAATTATTGCATGAAAAAGTTAAGCTATCATTTGTGAGGAACACAAGAGCAATTCACTGGTAAGGATGAGCTTTCAAGGACTTTAGGACCGATCTTTTTATAATACTGACAACATGCTGATCCAAACAATGAATATATCCCCTTCAGCTGGTTCTTCATCCTCACGGTCATGAATTTGTATGCCATTGTCGTAATCATTATGATCATTCATATGACGTATTCACTAGTTCAATCGAGGAGGTTTATATAGGTAGGCCACACAACAGAAGACCCTCATTCAATAACTCCCCATCAGGAAAAAGGGTCCAGGGCATATATGTCTTTTGGATCTCTGTTGCAACATCACCCAGAAACAAAGATCTTCTTGCTTAATCAATTGGGAGGGTTAAAGAATTACCCATTTTGTTTGAGATCATGATTGAATTATGAATGGGGCTACAGCATAAGAAATATTCAATTATGGTAAAATAGCCAGGTAAAGGTCAGGCAATATCGCATGTCTTGCCAGGGATGTCTTTGTGAATGTAAATGTGACTGGGTAGAAATTCAGTTACTACATCACTGTGCAGTGCTCTCTCCAAATCTAATAGCACGGATGCCTTTAACCTCTAAAATATCAGCCATTTTCTTCTCTTCATTTGGTTACATCAGTGTGGGCAGTTACACTGTCATGGATATTCTTTATTCCACTGGGTCCAAATCTGTGGGGCAGGAGGTCATGAAAAGACAGATGAAAACAATTACTCCCTGTTTATACAACGTTTCCCACTGATATCCACACCAGCATATTAAACAATGAGATGGTTAGATAGATTTTACATGCAGTTGCTTTTACAGATGTTAAGATCAGTTTAATTCCATATTTAATGCATGTCAGGCTACATTTGATAAAGGGGTGGGTCACTGTAAATGTATTAATTCACTGGAGTCATGGGCTCGGAAGGTTCAGAGGAACCACTTAGGCAGAGTGAAAAGCCTGGATGGGGCTAATGGTCTGATCACATCATTAAATATTCTGATGTTCTATGAAATCCCATTGCACCATGTAGCAGACATAAATCATTTTATTTTTCTACCAGTGCAGAGACGGACTCCAGGGTCCAATGGGACGTCTGAAATGGTGGCTCCTAAACCATGGGTCTGGAGCCAACTGCTGGGTCATGAAATGGGGTTGAGGTGGATCGCAAGATACATATTATATGCATCACTTATTCAAAACCATATGCTAGACCCTCTCCACAGACATTAGCATGAATAAACCTAAACTCTGTACAAGTGAACGCACATGTCTCTATGCATTGTCCATGTATATTATAGGCTACGTTTGATCAAGTGGGTCACAGGAAATATATTCACTCACCAGAAGTTTAAAAGTATGTGAATCCCTGGTCTAAAATATCATGGTAGTCTTGTCTAAGGTAATGCACTGGAGTGGTAGATGTGTGGGCCTCATTTACTGCTGAGCTTCTGTTCCTTTGGGATTGCAGTTGCCATGGAAGCTGAGGGCAGCTGACATGAGGGTCATCCAGGTTCATCACGAACAGTGAGCTTCTGAACATTGGCTGGGGTGTCCGAGCTTGAGAGCCTTGTCGTGGTTTAATTCGAACAGAACTCTGGTTCTTGTGAAATGTGACTCACTGGGATTTAGGTGCTCTTGAGGAGAAAGTTGGCTGTGGAAAACTGTGCAGAGCCTGTAGGCTCGGATGTGAGGAAGAGACCTTATCAGACATGGTGGTTTTTTAAAGAGGGTTGGTTTTAGGGAATTGTTTGTTTTATTGCGTGTCTGTTTTATTGATTTTTTTAAAACTGTGTTTAGGATAGCTTTTTTGTAATTTCTTTTTCATTCTGTGCCACACTCAGCCACACTGGGACTGCCCCCTCCCCCACAGGGGTGTAGACATGAACCAGTGCATTCACACATCACTCTAGCACTGTATTCCTTTAAGGGCAGTGCCACCTGTCCACTTTCAGTCTCACCTGAACGTTTTGATCACCATTATTATTATTATTATTATTATTATTATTATTATTATTATTATTATTATTACATCTTATTTTTGCTTTTCTAACTTTCACAAAATATATTTAAAAAAGAACACAAACAAAATATCACTTTAATTTCATAATGGGACGCATACTTCATGTCACAAGAGAAATTTAAACAAAGAAATATTTGCAGAACACAGAATACAAAACAATATATCAGTGATTAGGCCTTATTGCATGCATAAAACTCTTAACAAATGAATGAACAGTACAGCATGTACTGCAGTACAGAATCTGAGATGTATGTTTGCTGATAGACTGCAGGAGCAGTCTGAAACTGAACATAATGGATTTTGAGCCAACACAGGAAGATGGTAAGCAGATTTGCTGCTATGATGCTTGCAGGAAGCCTGGTCTACTACTTGGGGGCTAGTGAGACTGGTCTTCTTATTCCATTCCCCAGCATAGGCTCAGCCTTCTGTAGTCAAAAGATAGCACACCACTGACTGCTGTGAGACACTGGAGAAAGATGTTGTTCACTATGCAAAATGAGCCTTTGGCAATATATCTATATTTCATGCACCATCATAGCAAGGGTCTGAAAGACAGGATAAGCACAAATTAAGTTAAATCAATACAGCTTTGATCATTTCTGAAATTCTTGTGGTATCTCTGGTAGGGGTTTCATAAAAACCTATGAAATATTAATGCATGTGAAAGCTCAGTGGTCCAGTACACGGTGAATTCAGATAACATTTTGTATCCCCAGTGTTTGTCTGTGCTATGGTGAACAATCAGACCGAAGGACACAGCCTGCCTTAATACTTACCTGACTTCATACATTTTAAGTAAGTTCTGCAGACAATTCAAAATTTAAGCTGGGCTGCTACACATGCTCCAGAATACTGAACCTAACAAAAGGTTCCCTGGATCCGAAGACAGGACACCTACAGTGAAATGGCCTTTGTGCTTTGTTCTCATCTGTATGAAACCTGAAATACAAGCCTTTCTGCACAAAAACATCCAAGCATCAGTATAAATCTTTATAGTAAAGCCACACTTCATGATTTCTATCATTCCCCTCCATACATCCAGTAACTGATGCATATTGCAATTTATTTATTGGCACATTTGAAAAAACATATGCAGTATATATTTATCATCAGCTGATATTCCATCCTGGACATATCAGAATGTATCCAAGTCCAGTCAGTGAGTGTTGATCTATCTGCTTCCAGGAGCTGAATCAGGCCGTTTGAGGTGATTTTCTCTCACTGACAGTGTCTGTTCTGTTGGATTAAGTGGAAGACGAGGCTGTCTTCTTATTCATCCCTACTGTGTCTCAAAAAAACATCTTTTTCACCTCCATCAGTGGGTGCTGATCTGATCCAGACGGCTGCTAACACGTATCAAATAATAAATATACACATCTGAACATTTTGTCCCCTCTGTATATTAAAAGTTATGATTGTAATCTTAGCTTTTGTAGATTATTGCCAATTTACAGTATGTTTATCTCTTCAGCATTGAGAAATTTGGCTCTTTCTGTGTCTGTTTTTCTTCTTATGCTGCTAACCACAGAAAATATGCCTTGTAAATATTTCAAAATATTTAGCTTTCAACTATATTCAGTTTAGGTATGCGTGCATAAATATATTGAATAGAACCAAAGGTAAAATATCCCTTAGATATTTACTATCACTTTGAGTCTTGATTCATAACCAAATAAAAGAATGGTTTAAATGTAACATTAGACCACGTTAGAATGCTGGATGAGGAGAACAGGGCATTCAGCCCATCAAGGCTTGTCATTCAGGCAGCAGCTGAATTGAGTTTTGTTAGTACAGTATGTACCTTTAAGGCTAATAGACTACCTGTGGGCTGAGGTCGCCCATTCAGGGTTCAGGAAAGGTCCACATTTACATTTCTTTCTTCAAGGTGTGTGATTTATCAAGGACACGGTGTAAGAACATTTGGTGGCCGCTGGAGGTCTTACATTTGTACATCCGTATATTTTCTATTGTGACAAATCAATGACATGTTTTTTTTACAACCGCTGCATCACCATCTTCTCTCAATTCTCCAGCCAACAAAAGTGACTACTCTCAAAAGGACACTTTTTCTTTTATGTGTTTAATTACTTCATTTCTTCATCCTTTCTCCTCTGGAATATAGAAATAGAGATTTGTGTCCCCTAAACATCTCCTCAAGGAGATTTCTGAAAGAATACCTTCCATTAGGGGACAAGGCAGGGGTCATAAAAAACAGTGACAGCACAATGAATTTTATTTCCATTTTTTACTTTTATCATTTATTTCAATGCTAATGTTACATGTGTATTTATATGCCAAAAAAGATTCCCTTTCATTTGGTCGTTTTTTTAAAGAACTTTCCAGTTGAGAGCCAGTCTTTACTGCCCTGAGCTGTAATATTTATGATGCGATGGCGGTCCATGCGGTAGCTGCAATACTGGAGTCTGTTGGGGGAGGGGCATAAATTAGCCCTGCCAATGCTGCGGCCTGTACCCCTGTGAACTCGCTGGAATGTTTTCCCTGTCCCACATGGAAATATTTGTATGATTTGATGACATCCTTAACCATGCATGATTTGAGATGGGAATAATATTTCAATCCAAAGTGAATAAATAATCATCAAATTTTGCTCACAAAGCTATGACAATTATTTGCTGTGTTTCATTTCCATTAATGAAAATACAGAAGTTCCACTTCCATTTACACTATCATAGAAAATACCTTGCGCATCAAAATAGTAATTGATAAAAATGCTTTAGCCACAAGTTTATGACAATTCTGGTTGTTGCTTTTTTTGCCATATGATGATTTAATCTGTTCGGATACAGAATGTTAAACAGGGGGACTGTAATTCCCAGAAGTAGGCAATGGAAAAAGCAGACCCGCACTACTGCAGGATAGCTGCAGAAGCTCCCCAGCTCTGCCTCTGCCCGCCTCTGCAGCCTCCCTCAACAGCAAAATGCCCCCAGCCTTTCTCTCACGCCTGATTGGAACCATGGCTGATAGCACTGTGATCAACAAACTGTGTGTGTGTGTGTGTGTGTGTGTGTGTGTGTGTGTGTGTGTGTGTGTGTGTGTGTGTGTGTGTGTGTGTGTGTGTGTGTGTGTGTGTGTGTGTGTGTGTGTGTGTGGTTTGTGTGTGTGTGTGTGTGTGTGTGTGTGAGAGAGAGAGGTTTGTGTGAAAGAGAGAGTCTGTGTGTATTCAGGGTAAATATTCTATCACTTCTCAGTTGTTATCTGGTTTGAAATGGGAGTTCTTCTGCTTTAAACATTAAACCATAGATAACTCCAAGCTAAATTTTAACCTCCTCATAACTAACTAATCTCAGCAATCTATCATAATGCACCATAAATGTTAGTTTTCAGCCAGCTGTAAAACAGACGAAAAAGACTAATCCTCACCAGCAGCAGCCAGTGAAATGGAATAATCTAACTGGCCTCTTAACCTCTAGTTAACCCCACTCAGCGTCGAAATCTCAACAAAAATAAACGAGGTCAAGGTTGAAAAAACCACCAGAACGGCGAGGAGGCAATCCAATCCAAGCCTTGGGACCTACGCTGGTATGGCAATACCCCCGATGGGCTAGATACTGTGAAGTCAGTAAACCCCAGTAAAAATGCCCTACACTGGGATCAGAAGAAGGAATGGTATGTTCTCTTTGACTCCCTAAAGAGGCCCCCACTTTATGGGGAAATCTGAAGAATGTAAATTATTCACCTAGCCTACTGCAGCATACATATATACATACATATGGGGACAAGACATTGTGAATGAGATTACTTCAGTTTTATATTATAAAATAGTTTTTTTGTTTGTATGTTTTTTTTAATGTTTAAGAACTTATTTAACGGGTTTCACAAAAGGACGTATCATCAACATCTTGAATTGCACGTTCTTGTCATTAGAACATCTGTCTTTATCAGCAACTAAAACTATTTTTAGGTGAACTATATGGAAGTTGAATATTTGGCATGACATTATACATGACAAATATTTCCATACATAACACTGAAAAAGGTATGTGTCACTAAATACTGATTAAAATTTCTACTCACTGTATGTATCTACAAACATACTGTTTAGCATGGCTGCAACAACACAAATCACTGTAAATTCCCACAAATATCTAATCTCAAAGCTGTATTAGTTATTAATCTGTATGAAAGAGTAAAATTAATGTGGATATGTTCTGAATTAATGGGTCAAAACTAAAAAATCTGCCTTTTAAAACATTACATAAAACAGATGTACAGATAGTACATGAATATAAACATTTGATGTGGGTTTGGATCAACATTGATTTGATAGACCTTTACTGACACCTAGTGGCCACATATATATGAAAATGTTTATTATGATAACTGAATATCCTTTTTTATACAGAATAACAAAAAGATGAGTGATTGTAGAAATGGGTTTTTTTTCTTTCTGCACATACAACACTCAATGTAATTAATTTACATAAAACTACATTAATCATGTGAAAAAGAATATAAGAAAATGTGATATTGACAAACTTTATCTACCAGCTATTATATGAGATATTTAGCCAAATGTGGATATATTACAAGCTTACTGGAATGAGCACACAAAGACATGAGTGCAACCTGGGGCATTTTCAGTCAGTGTGTACAGAAGCACATTCATAATTCATACACACCTGAGACAAATGATTCTGTGTAGTGCCTTCTTCTGTGACACCAGCTCAGTTTCTCTCCTGTTTTCATTCACATATTCTCTGCTCATCAAAATGGACAGCACAGGACTTTGCTTGCCTAAATGTGAAAAACTACTTCAGTAATTTATTTAAAGACATGCTAACCACACAAAGAAAGACACATTGAGAGACAGGAACCTCAAAACCAAGGAAATAGCTCTCACATAATGACAGTAAAATTTGAATCTTTATTAGCTGGAAATGTGTTTTCTCCATGTTTTTGATAAGGTGATGTGATGTCTGTCCAAATCCTATTTTATTATCCCTGGTAGCACTGTCACTATACCAAAAAGTATAGACAGAAAGTACTTACCAATCATTTGTGTGGAAGTATTGGGTGTTATCCACATACTGTGTGTATTGGAGTATTCTGCTCTCTCCCATGTAAACATGATGTGATGGAATGGTTACCATATCCATGGTAATGCTATGTTTATTAGATCAGTGGTGTTATCACTATGGAAATAATTGTATTAGCATTGTCCAGTGGTATATACTGTTGGTTTCACTTACCTCCAGTCTCTTGGTTGATTGGGGTTTTTGAAAACCATATGTTTTCAAAAACCCAAGTATTAGTCAATTTTTCCCTTAAACATTTCCAACATGTTTGTTTAATGCAGTTTTTGGCTCGTTGCCATGTGCACATTGAGGAAGACACTTGCTGTGCAGTTGTGACCCAGCAGGCAGCAGGCCACCCCACAGAGCTGCCCACCACGGTCAGCACTGGCACAGCCTGTAGCTGAAGCCTGGCTATGGGGACCAGCCACACATCAGAGCATCTCTGTCACTTCTAAAGCATTCATGAAGTAATGAATGAACCATTCAGGGCTGTGCTGTTAGCCGTGGTAGGGTGCAATGTGATGTGGTCCTGAGGCGAAGCCCAAAACAGTTTATCCTGTTTATTCCATAGCTACTTGCAACAGAATAATTTAACACTACAGTATAATAAAACAAAATAGTTATGGGGTTTTGTTGTTGTTCACATGTTACTTTTTGCTAATAAAATTAACTAAAACAGATTCTTCACTTGAAATAGAACAATGAGGTTATGTACTTATTTATTCAAAACTATAAGGCAACTTTTGTTGGAACTGCTTCACAGCTGTTTTTTTTTTTTTTTTACATATACTTCTTTACTGTTCTCGGAAAATAATCCGCTCCCTCTCAACCAATACCGACTCAGAATTTAACCTACAAGAATAACATATATCTCATATGTTGCCTTTTGTCCAGGAATTACTTTGCAGATCGCTGGCAGGCTGAAAAGGAAAGAGCCAACAGATAATACCTGAGGAGAACAGGTGGTGAGGGAATGTAAAACTGGGAACATTAACACCAAATGTGGATATGAATGTTGTATGATGAATGAGACTGCAGAGAGAAGTTTTAGTGTTGTCCATCTGCCTGG
The DNA here is from genome assembly GCA_022829145.1 of Albula goreensis. Taxonomy (NCBI): domain Eukaryota; kingdom Metazoa; phylum Chordata; class Actinopteri; order Albuliformes; family Albulidae; genus Albula; species Albula goreensis. The sequence goes on from CM040762.1 coordinate 9,851,760, forward strand.
AGTTAAGTCCATCTGTCCAAATCCCTCGCTCACAAGCACATTTGCGCATAAGCCCCAATATATTTAAATTCCATACAGCTTCTCTTTTTGAACACACTGCACTTTTTCCTTTGGCCCTGTCAATAGGGGTCCACATAATGCATTACTTATTCACCAATACAGTATGTGTGGGTGTTATGTATGAGGAAACACCAACCAATAATCATGGATGATGAAGTGAGGAAGTCAATTTGTTTAACTGTAACACACACACACACACACACACACACACACACACAGACATACACATAAACAATACACAAACTTATAAATATGGAAAGGCTACAATGTAACATATTTCTTACATGAATACAGAACTTTATTATGATATCTTAAAATACTGTACAAAGGAGTAATAAAAATAATATTTTCACACTTCAAAGCTTTACAAAGTGTATTATCTGACCATAGTAGATTCTATAGGGACCCTAAACAAGAGAGAAAATTGCTGCATCTACATAAAATATCTAATACCTATGAGTACTATTGGTTTGAACCTCATGGCTTGTCTACACCAGGCTTACAAATTCAAGAATTCCCTCTTGGCCTCCATTAGCAAACAAGGGGGCAAAACCCTTCATCAAATGGAAAAAAATAATTAAAAATGAAAATGGCCTTATGTGCAATATCAATAATACTTTCAAAATTAAATAAATAATTCTGAAGTCATTCCACTAATATAAGAGAGCTAACTAAAATATGTTCATGCTATACTGTGTTGGATGCCTACTGTACATTGTTTCAGTGTACCGTTTAAGAGAACTCAGTACCTAGTGATCTGCATTATGTAGCTTTTTTGACGACTTTCCTCTTTAGTCTTTGGGCTACAGGTGTCAGCTATGTGACACCAAACATGCATAAATTGTGTGGATGATAATGCACCGCTGTTCAACTCTACAGCCTGCCTAAGAAATGTAACCTTGCAATCACTATGTCTTTAGGAGACCCAGCACAGAAGGCTGATATTATTGTGGCCTTCTTGGTTACTGCTTGCTACTTCAAAGTAAAAAGTCTGAGTGAGGCAGCAGACAGGAAAATTGACTGCATAACTACATTGATAGCAACAGCATTAACAGCTTACACACTGAAGTGTTTATTACCATTTCGCCATGTCAAAATTCACAATTGTGCTTCCTCATCCAACATATCCTCATGCCATTATATGCATGCACTAACAGTATGTTAAACTCCTGAAAGCATTAAAGCTGATTTGTGTTGACAGTGCATTAAGATTGTGTTAGTTACACTGTATAAGAATATAGCTTTCATATTTCTCCTCTGCAGGGAAACATCTATTCCTCTTAGTTACAGGATGTGGGTTTTGAGGCTCCCATGGCAAACAGAGCAACTCACAGTGGAAGCTTCCAAATAAATTATGTCTCACTGTCAGTGATTTTGGTATTTGTCCCAACTTGCACACTACATACCGTCATTAGCCTAGACCTACAATGGAAGCAATACTACTGGATACTGGATATACCTCTCACTTTAAAAAAAAAAGCAGCCCATTAGAGGTCTCTGGTTCCTCCAGCTTCCAGTGCGATCAGCTGTATGACAGCCCGCTGCCCACAGAGTTGTGCTCCCCAGGCCCAGGGTAAGCACCAAGATGACACAGTCACCATTTTCTTCCATTTTCTTCTGAGAGTAAGATATCACAGAGCACAACATAGGTGAAACTACAAAGAGCCATCAATCACCGACTTGCTTCAGCCAATCAAAATAATTTTTCCTCTTAAGAAAAACACAATGATTGGTTCACATCAAACAACAAGCAAATGACCGCTGCTTCTAATTTGTTGCCACAAGGTTTTACTGTCCCATTACTGCTTGACCCAGTATGAGCACATACACCTTCAGCTCTGTAGAGGTGCATCCAAGGTTGTAAGACAAGGCCATAGTTTAAAAAAAAGCCCTTGTGACATGTATTTAATTTAGGAATGAGAGCCCTTCTGAAACAACATTGAGTGGATTATGTCTGCACATGGACCGGCAGGGTCTGTACCATTATAATTCAGGAAACTTAGAAGACTGTAGTTATACATACTGAATATGTAGCCTACTGAACTCTTTAAAACAGTTTAAATACTACCAACCGTAATCGTATGCACACGGTACACATACCCCTACAGCGGTCGACACAATATTCATCTTTGGCAAACCTGGAATATTTGGGGAAATGGGGGGTGACCAAAGGATGCTAAAAATGTCACTTCCTTGTCTGTTGTAAGCAGTGATGCCACAGATGAGGCAATAACATATTAACCCTATTAAGCATAAAACAGCTTCAACCTGTCATGTGATGTTAGGAGCCCAAGCACAGTTTGTCAATGGTAACCAGGCGGTCAACTCCTGCACTCCTTCCACCTACTCTATTTTCATCGAAAGCTCCAGGTGGTATCAGCAGTTAACAGTGTTACATTACAGTTTATGAATATTCATGAAGACAAATGCCCAGGGAGGAACCATCACTGATATTGTCCTTGGTTGGGCTCCTTCATGAATATAACCTCGTCCGAATGTATTAGTTTCAAAAGCAGAGAGAGAGGCCCAACTTCCACTGAGGCAAAACTTTCATCCATCTGATGCTGAACTGGCCTTAGGCCCCAAGTCGTTCTGCTCTGACCGATTGGGAAGCATAGCTCAGCTTTGAGAAGTAGACATCAAACACAAGCGCTGACATCTAACACTGGTCAGAAGATTGGTCCAATTTACATACCTGCCTACATCAAAAATAAGCAAGAAGTGGATGAACCTCCAGATTATTTTACTTGGTTATCAATTTCCCATAAAACATAATACTGTACATCAGTAAGTGCTGAGAACATAATTACCGCAATGCTAGAAAAACATTGCTCCAAAAAGTGGACGAGAGACCAAGATAACAATTTCAGCTTGGCTTAGCCTGCACTCGATATGAGTGCAGTATATACTGAAGATCAGAAATATAACAATACTAAAATGTGAACAAGCTATTCTCCCATTTCATATGATTATAATCTTTCCAATCATCCATACTCTCTACACAAGCACATGAAACAGCAAGCCTCTCTGCTATCATTGAATAAAATTAATTTTGGCTTTTCATCAGCTTGATGGCTCCATGTGTCGATCTGAGACGTAGGAAGGTGTACCAGCCCCTCTCTGGGGCACGTTCACATATAAACCACAATATTCCCCACAGCACCATTTGCACTCAGCATACTGACACTGGGGCTAATGTCAAACCTGAGGGAATCTAAGGCATTTGATTCATAGCCTTCTTGATTTAGAATTGTCATGGTAACACAGGTCCCCAGAAAATGCTGATGTGTAAGAATAAATTAGCATGTTACATGCTCCTCGACAGATCAACCACATCAGACAATTTACCTGTGCCTAGTCATTATTGTAACAAGATTATATGTAACTGAGATTATATGTCCAAGTCTAAATCAAAGTCCTAAAACTGTGTTAGAAGATTCAGTGTCACTTGGATGAGATTGTACATTGTCTAAATGAATACAGCCCATAATTTTTATATTTTTCTGGTATTGTTATTAAGTATACAGACCCTCAATTTATAGAGTGTTTCAACTAATTAAACTTGAGCTCTTTGTGAGCAAGGGTCATTTAGTTGTACCAGTAGGAATTAAAATCCACTTTCATGACTAACAGAACATGAAAATATGAAAATCTGTGATTTTCTTCAGGCATGAGTTTATGCCAAAAAAAGAAACATCACACCACAAGCACAAGGTTTTACACAATGTAAAAGTCAGGGAGTAGGCGATAATTGAAAACCGAATTCAAAAGAATGTGGCCTACCCTTTGGCTCCCTAGCCTGTAAATGAGGGGGAGTTTCCGAGTGAGGGTAGACTAACCTCAACAAATGGCTGATACCTGTCAGCTAATTGCATTTTCCTCACTTGCATTATCCTCATTTGTCACACTCATAATTATGACATCATAACAATGATGCTGACTAGTTACCACTCAGATGTGGTATAACTCAGATTTCCAGGGATCTCCTCTGCTAATAAACCAATGGTGAGTTGCTACTTCTGATGAATCACAGCCTCCTGAGGGTGGATATACAGGAGTGGCTGTATGAGACAATAAACTATCCCAACCAACCACATCCTGCCTCAGAGATTTGCTGGTACAAATCAGAATACTGAAGCTTAGGCCATAAACATGAAATAATTAATCCTCTGGTGCATCTACAATTGAAACTAGCACAGAATGGCAATAGCATCAAAAAACATACCCTACAATCCTATCATATTGGACATGGAATCTGATTTTAATACACTATGTATGGTATCTATGTACTACACACATACTGCCGAAGTTTTTTAAACGCAATAATACAATTCTACTATTAATCACTACAAACTGTTTTATGAATTTTCTCTTCTGCACACATCAGGGAATTTCAGACCAATGATAATATTTTCCAATTACTCATGTAAAAATAGTGTGTATTACGTATATCTCCTTATTGTTAATATTGGTAAATACTGTTAAAATATTATTATTTGTTCATATAAAACTATAAGTGAAATCACTGTGCATACTTAACTGACATTCTAGGCTAGAGACAGCATTACCTTTATTACATTTCATGAATTTGGTAGAAATAAAGCACATTCGCATATGATGTGCTGCCAGCGGCGCAGGAGAGATTTTTGAAATGGAGGGGGACCAAACTGTGAACAAAAGGCCTCAACTTTTAAGCTTATACAATATATTGTTTTTCCTCAAAAGTGGAGGGGACGGATCAGGGTCCCTATGAAACTGGGGGGGACGTACCCCCTCCGCCATCTGCGCCCCTGTGTGCTGCAGAGTGCATAGATGTTCATATTCTTAGCATTACGTAATGTAATACAGGTTAAGTAGATTAATTGGATTTACTTACTTGAAAGTAGTCTGAAAGTACAGTGACCTCTGGTTTCATTTAAAAAGTGAAAAACTGAAGAGCCAGCCCTGCAATGATGGCAATGGCAGGCCAGGGAGCATCAGTTTTACCACACCACTATCTACCAGCACTTCTGTGCCATTCCTCACACCACAGAACCACATCAGGCCCCCCCACTTGGCTAGTAAAACTGAAAACATATATTAAGTTTCCTGTTTGTTGTGACAGCTCTATTGCTTTCACCACTTAATCTTAGTAGAAGATGAACTGCCAAGATTTCTGTCAAAATACCAAAATATCAGTCGTGCCAACCCACCTCCCTGCAGAGCATCCTGTCTCCAGACATATAAACAAACACACACACCTGAAACACTACAGTATACGATTCTGAAAAAGTATTCCATTCCAACTAAAGTTTGACTCATATTGCTACATAGCGCTACAACATTACACCATTCCATTCCAAGTGAAAGAAACAAGAAAATGTTTTGCTGTGGTACTCAACATGTGGCCAAGTTTCCTGAATGGGTCTGCAGACAGACCCCATTCTTGTACTGCAGACACAGCACAGGCCCAGCCAAAAATCCACAGAGGGAAAGTGGGACATCTGTTTCAATCACAGAGGTGTAAACCAAGTCATGAAGTCACAGCGAAACTCTGAATATCATGTACTGAATGTATCGCACAACACAAACACCAGCGTAAGAGTGGCAGGAAAGTATTTCATTTAAAAAAAAAAACTATGAACTCAAACTAACTACCATTAATTACAACGCCTTCCACCTCTCTCATGATGCATTGGCTGACCAAAAACGTTCCAGCAGCACGTCTGATGGCTTCCGTCCAGTCTACCACACATTTTAATTCCCCTTTAAAAAGTCCCTTTAAAACCCAGAGAAACCCAAAGCCAGTGACCAGTTACACTACAGCTGAAGGGCATGCCTCCAGTCCCAGAAGACCTGTTATTGTGTATGCTGGTTTTTGGTGTGTTTTAGCACAGAAGTGCTTAAGTAATGCTTGGCCACAGAGTTTAGGTATCTTGTTCATAGGGCCTACATTTGTAGCTGAAAGGAAACCACAAAAACCTGCAGAAATCTTCAGGTCTCAGTGACAGGAGTGATTCATCCCTGCACTATAGGGTAAACACAGACAGTTTCATTTTGCTAAAGCTTCATTTTGCAGGTGTACCCTATACCCAGACACAGGGTCATGTACAGGCCCCAGAACAAAGTCATGGCCATATTCTCAGGTACCAAGATTACTGTATATGTGAACAGACAAGTCAAAGTCTCCCACTTGCACTCAGGTTTCTGAAATAGTAGTTTTGGAAAGTGCATAGAGTCCCTGTGACGTGCCAGCTGATCTAAGAGACTCAACAAAAATCACATGGATTTGCATCCCTCATTTTCATATGCTGCAGCCGCCCCAGCCCCCAAGAAGCCTGTACATCAGCAGTTCCAGTCAGTAAACTCTAGAGAACTGAGTCTCAGCCTTGCTCTTGCAAGCCACCAGGTATGCTGGTTTCCATTGTTACCTAGCACTTGTTTAATTAATTAAAGTGGCTGATTTCACAGTTGCCTGGTTTCTTGGGTCTATCTGATTTCAGATTTTAAGGAAAAAACAAAACAAAAAGAAATCGAAAACCCATCTGGGACCAGGGTATTGAAAGCCAGAGCAGGTGTACCAAACTCAGGTCGTGGAGGGCCATCTCTCTGAAGGACTTTGAGACATGGATTCTTGTCTCTTTAGCCAATCAATAACCTTAAGCACATAGATGCCAAAACAAGCTAAACACAAGTAGGCACTATGGCCCTCCAGGACAGGATTCTTGGTCTCCTGCTCTGGAAGAAGATCCTCATATCCGCTCTAAGCTTAACCCATGTGAGACATGACAGCACAAGACTTAGGTCAGAGTTTTGTCGTGCTTCTTTGCAGCCTGCCTTCCACATTGCTCCACAAAGATGGGGGAGCTGGAGCCCAGCGAAGCTATTCTTGAAAAATAAAAAGTGATGACTCATGTTGAGATGTGGAGGCGGTAGCTAAGGAGATCAGACCGTCGGGGTGCCTGAGGCAGAGGTAGGGGAACGCCGAAAAAGGATTCCGATTCCGGTTTTTAATAAAACGCTTGGCTTGCTGTCTTGATTGTGTCTCGGCCCGCCGCTGCACTTCAAAGGCCGGGGGGGTGGGGGGGGGGCTAAAAATAATCGTCTAATCAAGGAGTCCCTCGAGTCTGACTGAAAGGGCAGGCAGTCAATGACTCACCAGAAGAAAGGAAGACTGTGCTTAATAAAGTTATTGCAGCGATTACACACGGTCCAGATTGAGAAGACAAAGGGGGAGTCAGGGAATCTCCCCTGTTCAGGCTGTACAGCTGCCCTTGTGAGACACAGATGGACCCTCCCCTGATGTACCTGCTGTACCTATGACCACTGATTGGTCGTCTTGTGCAAGCACAAGTGCACTCAGAACAGCGGCACTGACCCAGGATCGTCTGATCTTTTTCACATTATAGATGAGGTCAAGATTAAGGGTTGAGCAAGATGATTCTGAATCAGCTGTTGGAGATAGAAAACGCATCCGAGTATTTCACTAAAAAGGATTAGGATTTAGCTAGCTAACTTTCATAAATATTTTGGAAAAACTCTGGATTAATCCGAGAAGAATTTCACACTGTTAACCGGATAATTCCCTAATCCTGCTCCATTCAATACCCCCTTGAAGACACAGACACCTGTGCAGTAGAAACAGAGGTCATCTTGAGGGAAAGGGGAATCACTAGTTATGACAGCTGAACTAAACAGTGCCCCCTAGTGTAACAATTAGGCGAAGGCCTAACAATTCTCTGATGTCCTCTGACTGCAGGCTTGGAAGCAAACAATGGGAGTTTTTGTCCATAAACAGCCCATTTTTAAAGACCGGCTCCCCCCTGCAAAGCCACTGCTATGTGTGCGTTTTTCTGCTACATAAAACAATGCAAATAAATATCAGAAAATAACTGTAAAGATTGTCAGGAGGAGAGGCCATATGCACCCTCTGAGCAGGCTTTAGCAAGGCCTGTAGATCCCCAGCACCATGGCTGAGAGTCTGGGGTTTGGTGGTTACTCCATCCTCTGGGGGTGGAGTCAGGCAGGGGCTGAGGAGGTGCGGGGGAAGGGGCCACGGGAAGGGAGGGATGGGGCGGGGCCTCCTCCAATGCATCAGTACTTGTTGATCCCAAAGATCCGGACCCCGTGCAGCTGGGGCAGCTTGGGAATAAGCACAGTCATAAGGGAGACCGTGTTGACCACGAAGTGGACCCGGTCATACTTGGTGTAAAAGCTGGTGAGGAAATACCTGTGTAGAGAAGAGAGGGGAAACAGGGAGAGGTCAAACTGCTGTGAGGCTTCCTCCAGAGCAAAGTACTACCTTGATGGGTCACAGAATATAAACACAACAATAAAGCTACAATAACTTCAAAATTAATAAGTATAACAACAGATAAAAACATACTTCAGGAAAAGTCACAGTCAATAACATCACTCTTGTGGGCCACTGGTTGCAACCATGTGAACATTCTCATGCAAGCTACTTACTGTTCTTACAGACAGCTGCAATTACCAGTATTTATGTGTATGTTAACACAATATAGGTATGTTTTCACTTAAGGATAATAACTAGGTGCAATGAGAATACTAAAGTAAGACAATTACTGTTGTACACACACACAAACACACACACATATATATGTATATATATTAACACTGTTTTTTTAGATTAATATTATTATACTATGGATAAGACCTTCTGCTAAATACACCAGTGAATAAACAGATTAATCACATAATGAATCCTTGGAATGAATTCTTCCACAGCGTCTGATAAATCTGCAAATGATTTCACATATATTTGATAATAATCCTGACTGGAAGTAATTTGAAGCAATATAAATCTGAAAACTGTAAATGGCACAAAACAAACTGTTACAGAACATTAGCATGACTCTTTGGCCAACAGTAAACATGTCCAAAAGGGGCTGCTCTTGGCTGTAGGTACCTCCACTACAGGACTGCATTGGGGATGGTGTGCTACACACTTATGGGCGTGATTGACACCAAGGGCCAGTCACATAACTGTGTATGAGGGCAGCAGAGGATGGCTTGTCACAACTTGAATGGTGGTTTCAAGCACTGACCAAGGGATGTGTCCATATATGGGGGTGGGGGTGGGGGTGTGGTCTGATGCTTACTGAATGACAGAGGGAGATAACGGGTCAAGGCCAGTCATATGCACTACTGTGGGTAGGCAACAGAAGGGGTGGGAAGGGGGGGATGGAGTGTTTTCAAGACGGTACTTGCATACCAGGTTTATACCTTTCCACAATAAGCCTAGCAAAAATGACCCAACCCACTCTGATACAAAAAGAACATGTTTTATAAATCACGCCAAAGCACAGGAGGCTCTAAGTAGACATTTTGATTCAACTCAGACACTAAAATGTAAAGTACATGGTGCAGTGGTGGAGTAGCGAGAGGAAGCATGTGTGAAATATGTCACACTTCCACGAACCACCTTATAAGAATCTGAACAATGTCTAATCTTCCGCATACTTGGTGTGTCAATCGCTGCTACTGCTTTTCCCACATAGTCAGATAAAAGCATCATACGATCTTTCAAGAGCTATTAGTCTGGTTTCATAGATAAGTCAATCCACTGATGTTGGCTTTATTGAGGTATATAGCTTAATTGCTTGTGGATGTACATGTCTGAACCAATGTGCACTTCTGTAAGTCACTCTGGATAAGAGTGCCTGCTAAATGCTTAAATTTATGAATGAATGTATGAGAGATCATGGAGGCTGTAGGTCAAGTGGGTGGGGTGGGCATGTAAGGGGTGGAGCCTGTTACTCACATGATGATGGGCGTGATGGTTAGGAACTTTCGGGAGGCAGTGAACTGCACGCCGTAGTCCATCTGTTCCCAGTGTGTTAGGAGACGGGCCTTGCCCTGGTCCGGAGTCTCGAATGGTGTCCCTTTCACCGTGTGCAGCAAGAGATACATGCACTGCCAGATATAATGTGCACGACACAAACCACAAGATTAAACTACGCACAGGTGCACAGGCTACAGCTGAATTTCTGCAGACTGTGCACTACAGAAGCACAGCGTCACATACAGAGGAGAGTGAAGAAGATAAATATTTTGTTGTGCTAAGATGCTGTCTGTTTTACTTTCCTTCAACTGTATTGCAAACAAGTACAGCCCACAAGAAGCACTTGCTCCATTTGTGATCACTTTGCAAGCAACATTGTGGTTCACTCCTCTCTCTGGAATGTACAATCTACAAAAAAAACCCCAAAAGGGTTCAAAGAAGTGCAAAGACAAATGGGGTGCCAGTCCCAAAAAAACGAAAATATGTTACTGATTTCTCTACCTCTTGCGAAAGACTGAAATGGGGCAGAGGCAGTTGAGGCCCTTGTTTCATTTCAGGGACATTCGTATCTCTATTGTCAAAATATTAATGACAAAAAAACTTATAAAAAGTGCCCTCCAATGCATTTTGACTAATTATCCTTTTTAATAATAAAAAATAGTCAATGTTATACATTTTTATATTTTAACATGCGTTTTATTCAACAAACACGTTTCTGCTCTTACTGACCCAGTGCCCTTGAAAACAGTTTTTGTGTAATTCACAGCTTGGTTGCTGCCTGGCACATCGATGTGTAAGGGTTACTTATTCTTTGTTAGCAAGAACAAGCATAGTTAATAGTCGATGATTAAATACTAAAACTAGGTGAAATTCTTTTCCATTGTTTGCTTCATCAAGCAAAACAGCCTTTGCTCTTGCTGCCTTTAGCAACCTTGGAAGAAGTTGTTGTGTAATTCACAGCTTGAGAGCTGCCTGGCACAATGGTGCCCGCCCCCACCCCAGGCCTTCTTTCTCACCAGGTTGTGGATGAGGTTGGTGAGGGTCCAGACCACTGGCACGCTGGCAAAGGGGATGCTGAGCAGAACAATGTGGAGCAGGCCGATGCCCAGCACATAGGACAGCCAGATGCCCCTGCTGTTCATTACCCGCGTGTTGGGGTTCACCTCGCTGTGCGCCGTGCCCACATTCATCTTTCCGGCTCGTCAGACCGATGACCTGCTCTCAGTAAGCACAAGCCAAGGTGGTTCAGCTCAGTTAGAGAAGGATAACAACAAACAACCAGTTTAATGAAAAGAAATCAATGTTTATCACGCAGTTTATTCTTTTGGCTTGAGTTACAGTTGAACATTGCTATAGTTTTCACTATGAGAGGGTAATGAAAAAGTAGTTAATCACATCTGGATAGTTCATCATTTATTCATGTTGTAAGCGATGTCTGTTTTATCTAATCAGAAAAAAAAATGAAATACTCTTTAGTACGCAACTGAAAATGCATACTACAAAATGCACGAAGAATGCATTAAGAAAGTAGGGATTATCATTCTGATTATGCTGCACTTTGACTTATAATGACAACATATTGTTTGCAATGACTTCACATTTTTGTATCACGTTTACCTTTTGCATAAATTGATAAACTTAGTGCATGTTGCTGAGGTGTTCAATGTGCAGCAGCTGAAACCCTATCAAGTCTTTAGAGGCCAGTGCCCCTTTCTAACTCAGCTCCTTCAGCTGTCTGCTCAGAGATCAGCAAGACTAAAACGCGAGCGGAAATGCAAAAATACACTCCGAATATGAAAGTTGCATGTAACGATACGAGTATTTAAAATGCTTCCTGTTGTTGCGCCTGAAAAACACAAGTGACACTCCACTAGTGTTAAGACAGATCTGAAGTGGGAAAAAACACACACACAGTTCAACTTACTTCAATTACGAGTCTTGTAAAAAAAAAAAAAAATAATTAAAAAACAAGCACATCACTACTAACTGTTTACGTATGCCAAACATGCTACAGTTCCTCATCTTTTTCATATTTCAAAGTGCCTACTTCAACTTGAATATTTTCTTCAATTAAAATGTTCATTTAGTTCAAAGTTGTTGTAATTATAAAGGTCTACCGGCAAATGCAGCTCTTGACAAGTTTGTTGTGTTCTGAGAACACTATCAATGTGCGCCAATGCACTTATTCAAGCAGAACGACTGACACAGTTTCATCGGCTACGTAACGGTAAGCTATTTACTGACCACTCGTCCTGTCCGGTTTCCGTTATTTGTCACATTGGTTCCTCATGTTGACACCTTTCCCTTACATTCACCTAGTCTCACTTACGTTCACCTCTCACTTATAAATAGCCACTTAAGTCAACAGTATATACTTACAGAGGACACTTGCAATCCTTGCCGAAGACGTGAAAGTCGTTTCGTATCTAGCTAACGTTAGACAACTTAAAGTGTAACAACTACGGATTTACTTTTTTTTGCAAATGAGACATTACAGACATGAGACTCAGTTTCTCTTTTAGTCCAGTTTACACTGTAGTCCTAGCTAGACTTTTGAGACTGTTTGTCATTTGCATGGAGCTTCGTACGAAATGCTTTGCTAATTTACTCCCCGTCACTTTGTTTCCTCTGCGAACAGCTGGTGACAACGCAGCTGAAACCTACCGCTAAACGTCATCACTTTTAGGGTACACAGAATTAAAAACGTCATATACGAGGCAGCGCTCAATGGCTTATGGGGGCTGTAGTTTATTGTTATTTGTACGAATTAAAGAGCCCTCTCTTGCATTTCCATCCCCGCTGGGGGCCCCAGAAAAATAAGGTAGCAAGTATTGATTATGAGAATTATGGGGAATAAAACAGACTGCTCATACCTCATTCAAACTCAAGTGAATTTGACTCATCTGATGTCTGTCTCTGAATATAAATGATTGCCAATGCATGTAGGCTAAAACTGGGGTGAAATCCAATCTCCTTTTTGTCATCATAAACAATTGGGTAGCTGATTTTTCACCATTTGGAACCATGCCATTGCACTCTGGCTTTAAAAAGTATATACTGAATTACAGTAGTCCAAACATGATGATACAGATGCATGCATTTTTCTATATCCCTCCGTATCCCTAGTGGCCTCAAAAACTCACATACTCACAATGCATCTACAGCCTGGTCCAATGATACAGCAATGGCCAATGATTTAAAGCTTACCCAATGTTTAGGTTTTATATTCCTCAGCATTTACAATTACATTAGTTTCTCAAGCTTCTCATTAATTTCCACACTTGAATATGATACGATATTAAAATACGATTAAAAACACATATGATAAAATCAAATCTGAATAACTTTAAGCTGGCTATCTAAATGCAGTCCTTGTGTCAATGTGTGACAGTATTAGCATGTGTTAGTGTTCGTATGTGTGTTAGTGTTAGCATGTGCTAGTATTTACATATGTGTTAGTGTTAGCATGTGTTGGTGTTGAGGTATGGTTACCACACATTCTGAGAGCTCACACCCAGAACTTCCCCTGAACAATGCCATGTGTGGAGTGCATGCATTACATACTCCCATATCCAGAGGCCTAGCTTTTCCCATTATCCAGCCAACACAAAGCAGGGAGAGAGAGAGAGACAGACCAGTTTGATCAGCTCATACACACCTCAGACATACACACACACATGCGCACACACTTTGCATAGAGCAGTCAGCGCACTTCTCATTCCTCAAGCCCTAAGGGAAACGTGTTTTGAGGTCTAGGGTGTCGTGATTGGGGATCGTTTTCTTACATACATCTTCCTTACATCTGCCTCCCCAGAGGGACAGAAGGGACGAGTGGAGTTCAGCTGTGACAGATCCCCTCTGGTTGGCATCGAGCTGACAGAGCACCTGCCCCAGGATGCAAGTGGGAGCTTTGATGATGTCCCCGTTCCCCAATTCTCCCCTTTACAAGAGCCTGGTGATCAAGTACCTGGCGCATGTACAGATGACACTATTAATCCGGACAGCAACAGAGGTGGGTCCCCCTGAAGCAGGCGTGTGCAATCTGCAGGGTAAATGACAGGAGACCCCAAATCAAAGACGGGGGCACGGTGCTGTCATGTTCTAGATCCACAGATAAGCCTCCCTACTAGTGCTGCATCGTCAACTTCTAACCTCAGGCTCAAAGGGGAGCTACCTTACAGTATGTTTATCTGTTGGTTATATAATACCCCCTTTTTTCACTCCATAATTCATTAAGATGACAAGCGCTCCAATGGGTTTGGTCACATGACGAAGGTTTTTCTCCTCTTTTTGAAGTCTTAGCAGTTCAGCTGGTATAGAGTTTACTGGATATTTGTAAAATAGTTGGGTGCTATTACTTTGTTTTCATCCAAGTCAGTTTGGCGTCTCTTTAATTTATGTAGAACTTTGAAGCCTTGGGATTAGCCCACAAATACAACAGCGAGTTCAAAGTTGGGCGAAACATTAAAATGAGGGGTGAAAAGGTCTTCCTTAAAAAAATAAGAATTGTGATTAATGACTGTTACTCTGTGTGAAAGCTACTGAGCCATTTCTCATCAAAATTTATGTGACATCCAATGGTTTGCTGTGGGCCCAGGGAAAGGCCTATAGCAGAGGTCTCCTTAAGTAGCCCAGGTACCACTGATGAACCACAGGGGATTTTTCAGGTTGCTGGAGGCTCATAGAAAAGACATACTATTTTGTTCCTCCAACCACATGAATAATTTAAGCCAGCTCTGCACTGTATGGTTCATATGCAGTTGTCCCTATCTCTATTCACACATTTCAAAAATATATTTTCTATATTTTCTTTCAATTTTGAACACAATAGCATGGTTAGTGGGTCATACGAAATGCATTTATTCATTAACTAAGACCCGAGCTCTGGCACTTAGGCAAGCTGTTAGACAAATCACTGACGAGCCACTGAATAGAAGAATGGAGGTACCCTGAGGAAGGAATATAAGAGGGAACAGCCAAATAAAGGAAGGAGTGCGCTGGAGACACAAGCTGCCAGCGCTGCGTAATCTGGATACGTTCTAAAGGAGGGAGTAAAAAGAAGGACACAGACCAGGCAGTTAACCCTCTATCTCCTTTTCTCCACCAGACTAAAGGTGGAAATTCACCCCGGTCACAGGGGTCTTATTCCCTAACGCTATCCTCAAGTGATTCGCAAATCACCCAAGCAAATCAGTGACAATGTTGACATCGTTTAGGGTAGAGTGGAGGCACTACAATTTTTTTCTATTGTGACTTGGTGTATTGAAAGTCCCCATGATGTATTTTCTTATTATCTTGACCTATATAATTCTTTACTTCCATACATTTTCCAAACACTTTGTTTGAGAACCAGGCCTGTTTGAGCAGACACATTGCTGAGATCAGCGCTTGCTTCGCTCAGTGCTGCTGATGCTCAGAATGACTGTCACAGTAGTCAGACCCCGCCAGCGATACAGCACAGGGCTCCTTTCAACACCTCTCCCCTGTCTCCCCAGTGTGAGAGAGCCAGATTACTTACATCCACAGCCAATTGTAGTGCTCTTCCCTCTGGAGGAGCCGAGCGTTTCTCCTTCATCGAGAGGTCCTTTGCCCCTGGTGGAGCTTTGGGTGCGCTCCTGCTCCTGTATATTAAAAAAGCTATTGTTTTGTGGAGGATCTGCTTGGCTCGGCCTGCGTTTTCTGGTCGCACCTTCAGGACTGCATTCCAACAGCACTGTGTCACCTGCTATCAGAATCCTGTAAGCTACACCAGAGTGATGAGGGAGGCGTGTTGCTGCCATGTGTTGTGATTGTGGAGGACCCAGCAGGGGTGGCAACGCAGGACAAAGACATTTGCTTGCATCCTTCTGCAGAGCCTCTTGAAAAGGCACTGTGTTTTGCAGTAGGAGCAATTTAGAATGTGAGTCACAGCTGAAAGTGGGCCATGCAGGAACCAAAAAGAAAATGGCTGCCCACATTCGCAAAGCCTAACCCCCCACCTCAGCTTGACCACTGCCAACAGGTCCTAATTAATCATTTTCTAAAACCCCTACATGGTTAAAATCATGTCCTTCTTTTAAAAACATAACTGCTGTATTTTTATTGAACAATCAGATGTATGAGATAGGAGATCATGTCTCTTCTCGCTCATAAAAATCTCCACAAAAGCATAAAAAATGCAATTAACTTTATTACTCTTACATTTCATTTGAATTTTAAGTGGTTTTTTTAATTATCTTTTCCAGGCATAGAGTCATAAGACATTCATGGTATACAGTTGATGATTTAGATGATGCTTTTTATTCATACAGTATATTAATTTAAAAAATGGAGATCCATGGTGTTTTTGTTTTGATGCCAATGATATGTAATAGCCTTGATAATACGATCCCATGTAGAACACAGGCCATTTCAAGTGTCTGTATGGGTTTTCACACAGTTAATGCCCAACAGCTATTTTATTTGTTCATTTAAAAGCAATATGATCTTTTGAAGGCAGCACTCACTGTACCTCCAATACACTCTTTTGACTGTGGGAGTAATGGTAGTTGTTCTCTGAACTGTGGTAGATTATTATTTAAGTGCATTCTTGCTACTAATGAATGCCAATTATTAGTATTTTAGGTGTTTTTTTTTTCTATTTCCTTTTATAATATTTTCTTTCCTGTTATCAACATCACTTGAGAATAACTGCCTGTGGCCTGGTTCGAGATGAGAATGTCTTTGCCTCTTTCTTCTGAACAAGCACAATGTTACAAAGTTTTCTGAAGAAAAATATTATTTAGCATTGGGCACTTTTGCACCACAGGAGCTATTCACAAGGTCAGGAACTATTTCTGGAGCCATGAATTTTGTTGGCATTCACACTTCAGGAAGTAGGACGTGGATAAGGATAGTTCTGAATGACATTTTTGGTTCCATATCCTGGGTAGGTACTCCAAAGACCAGGAACTATTAGGGTGGGTGAATGTAATGAATGTAATGTGCTCTGGTGGAGATGTAACCAAGGTGTAGTGAAATTGTATGTATAAAGTCAGAAAAATATGTAGTTTATGCTTTATGGCACTGAGTGCTCCAATGTCTGCACATCCAGACCATTTGATCTCTTTTGTGGATGCACTATTATGTCAACAGTCAAGTAAAAGCAGTTAAAACTGGACAGAAGAGACAGACACAATGAAAAAGACCATCTGCCATCTAAGTGTTGTTATACCAAAAATAATCAACAGATGTCGCCAGCACCACAGTATTAAACAGCGCTTGCACTATGCTTAAGCCACCATCTTTCATTTTGGCTTTGAGAGGACTCTAATAAATAGAAATGAATTAAATGGAGTCTGTTGTCATTTGTCTTCTACACTGTACCTAGAAACCAGGGCCTGAAGTTAATCTTTTGTCAATGCTGAGGATAATATGTATGTGTAAATTGTGACTGGAATGCTAACATGGGTTGAGAAGACAGTGTAGTTAAAGTTATTACTGTTGTTGTCTTGATATTCAAGGCACATTTGACCCATTACCCAATGTGTGTGACATACACTCTTGCGTATTACATATATAATGTATCTGTACTGATCACAAATTTATGAAGCAAATAAGGGATATAGCTTTTCCAATAAGTTCAATGTGAACTCCTGTGTCACCCCTCTCTGCCTCCAATTTATGAGTATTGTTCAAATGAAATGAGGTGTCTAGATGGAGTGGGCCTGTAGTATTAGCATGGATGTTCAGTCCATTCTGACACCTTTACAACTGAGAGAGAATGTGTGTACCTTTAGCAGTCCGCGGCATTTTTAGGCATGTTTGTTTCCTATGTTGCTACAATGAAACAGAGTAAAGAAAAGTGAAAGCAAACAGTGATGGAAAATATACTCAGTATGTAAGAAAGCCTTGTAATGTCCTTCATAGCCTCACAGCAGCCCACTAAAGACGACTTGTTTCCTTAAGCTTCCTTAAGAGGCACGGCAAGAGATCAGGACAATTCCTACCCTTTCACTGCAGCCCCTCAGACATGTGGCAGAGCTATCTCCCTCTGAAATCCTCAGTGTCATCAGTAATTCTTAAAAGCAATTACAGACAGTGCTACTTTCCAAGATCTTTATGACTGAAACTAATTCACTGTATGAAATTAGCTCTGACAATTTCAAGTCATTTTGTAGGGAGTTCCAAGTGGAGGGAGCAGCATACTTAAAAGCTTTTTTTACCCAGCTCTGTGCGAACACGAGGAACAGACAGATACAGAACATCTTGAGAACGCAATCTGTAATGACCTGATGGAGAGATACGTACACAGGTACGAGGGAACTAACCCAAGGATAGATCTATAAATGAAATATAGACCAATGGGTATGCCTGCATACATACAGAGATGGCCACTCAGCTTTTTCATACAATGTACAATAGTGAGTATATTATTTACAGCCAATGATATATCGCAAGGCACAGTGATATACAATATCTAAGATCTGTGTTGATAAGTTCAATATAAAGGTTTATCTTCAGAAATAAATATCATCTATCATGTACAAGTAGTTAGTGCATCATCTGGCTCTGCTTAGAGAAAAAGGTTTTTTATGCATAATAAGTGCAGCATTTCAAACTCCAGCTCCTCTCAGTGATACAAGTGAGCCTGAATGCTGGCATGGGATTTATTAGTGAAATACAATATTTTCTTTTTCTCTCAAGTTACTTGATTTTGGATATGTTTTTCCTTTTTTATTTGAAGTATTTAATGAGGCCAAAGTGAATCTCTCCAACATACTCAAGGTTCTCACTGTACCAATTTCATTAGAGTAACATATGCTTGAACAATACATTGTACCAGTTGTTACTATTGGTTACTCATATGGTTATCTGTTCTCACATTTCCTTGTTTCCTCATTTCCTTCAAGGTGGGCTGGAGACCCCTACAGTAAGGCAATAGTGGCATGAAGGACTTTGACAGCATAATCCAAATTTGACATCTTGTGTGGTGTAAATGCAGTTATGTATTTGAGTGTGTATGTGTGTTCAGTCACTCAAAATGTAGAACATTACGTAATGTATGTTTATGTAGGTGTATATCTGTGCTTACATACTTGTTTTGCAAATGTGAAATGCTACAGTGTGGTGTGTGTGTGTGTGCGTGCTTGTATGCTCATGTATGCACATGCAGAAAATTTGAAGCACAACAGCATGTTAAGTGTGTATATATGCATGTTCCAGCTAAAGGCAAGTCTTCAGTACATCTGGCTCAGGGCAGTGAGCTGAGGTAGGGGCAGCAGTGGATCCACTAGCAGCAAGAGAAAGGGGGGCTGGTGGCGGGGGGCTGGGGGAGTGGACTTGTAACCCAGGCTGGCCTGGTGATGGCCTGGCTGGAAAAGGCTGTCTCTGGGAGTCCATTATTACTCCTGGAGGAAGCTGGGGATTAAAACACCAAAGAACTTCAATAAAAGAAGTGTCTGTCTGGGGTGGTGGGGGCAAAGGGGCTCTCCCATTGTCCTGCCTGTGATTGAGAAGGAGAAGGGGGGGAGGAGACCCCACAGTATTGTGCCTTGGTGTTTGCAGGCTCTCTGAAGGGGGTAATTCTTAAGGGAGGGGTGGCTGTTGACTCTTCTTTTTGTGTGAATAAAGTCTCTGGGCCATGCCCCTCTCCTCCTTCTGCCTTGTTTACAAGTGGCATGAATTCAGCCCCGACACTGAAGGAACCCCCGTCCCACCTCCCTGTACCCACCCCCACACAAAAAACTTACCCCCATCCCCCAATTGTTCGGCTTAAGTGTGTTTTAATTAGCGGGGCTCAACGCTGCGATGCGTCACCTAAGGTTTAACTCATCCGGCCTCAAGTGCAGGGGGTGCCTGGTATGCCAAGTGCTGCACCCCAAAAGGTGTTGAGAGCCAGCAGGAACAGGGGTGTTCAGTGGATTAATAAAAAATAAAAAGGTTTGCTCAGGGATGTGCCTTTTGTCCACCCCTCTCCAACCTCTGTCTTCAATATCCTGGCCAGAATACACACTTCACTGTATCCGGCCTGATTGTAACAGAAGGAGGGGATATGTACATCTTGGCACACAAAATCATTGGCCACCTAATTCAGGTTACAGGTTTGACAGTGTGTTAATTTTGAAGGTGAGGCACAATCTTTTCTTGGTTGACATGCATTTGGCACCGATTCTATACAACACTTTCTCATTAACATTAATAAAGGTGGGTCCTTATTGTACTGGAACACATGCAGTGGCTGGGCTTAAAGTCATTCTGCACAAGGGTTTAGAACCCCCATCCTCAAAGGCAGTTCTGTGCCTCTGTTCCTTCACACCGCAGCTCTCTATGAAGGGCTTCAGCAGAGCCACAGGCTTCACAGTGACCTGCCTCTGACCACAGGCCCAGTGCCTCTGGGCACATTAAAACAGCATGACTCCCCTCTCTGGGGCTGAAATAGGCCTTTCCTTTGGGCAGCTGTATGTGTGTGTGACCTATTTTGGCTTCTATAAAGCCAAACTCTTCACTATAAAATTATATATAGTGGGATTTCTCTCATCAGAACAAGTCTAGGACTGCAAAACACACTGCACTGTATGGAAAGTGTCAAACAGGTGAGAATATATTATTAGTTTCGCACATTTCCAGCAGAGACCCATAAAAAGCCCTGTTCACATTAACATTATATGAGCTTGTTCAAAGCTTTAAAACAGCTCTCAAATGCTAGGCACTCCAGCATGCACGTCTGAGGATATTATGAATCAGCGGTTGGATACTGACAAGATGCTTTCATCTGCAATAGTAAAAATGCGAAAACAAGTACATGCTCACATATTCAAACACACACTGAGTGATTATAACATATGCAATTTAAAATTTAAGGCGTTTGAAGGACCATGATATGATATACGCAACCTCCCCACAGAGGCCATGGCATTAGCGCGGAAGGAGAGGAGGACCCTGGTGTTGGAGAGAGCCGAACCAGGGGAGGGAGGAAAGGGATTTGAGCACTTGCTGAATTTCCCCAGTCAAATGTGTAATTCCTTAAGACCCCTTTGTGCGAAGTGTTTAAATACTGTGAGTTTGGAGGGGATGAGGCAGAGGAAGAAGATGAAGAATTGAATAAAGGAAAGAAAGAAAAGAAGTGTGTGTGAGTGGAGGGCTGAGAGAGGGTGTTGGTGGTGAGGTGGTGGTGGGGGGGGTCGAAACTTTTCTGCTACAGTGCAATGTGTAGACGCCCTCCTAATCCGGGTTTTATTGGCTGTCTGTCTTGGGCCTGGCAGATTGAGTGGGAGGGGGCAGGAGGCAGAGAGGGATTGAACACATGTCTCTCCTTTGTGACTGGCCCCCATTCCCCGAAACTGGCAAAAAGGTCTGAGAAAGTGTGGGGCCTGGTTAGAGCCCCCTTTGGGTCGCCGTAGAAACAGACACGGCAGGGGTTCTGTGTATGCCGCTCTCATGCAAACACCTACACACAAACACACACACACACACACACACACACAAGTAGTGTGCATTGCATTTCTCAGTAGCTGGACTGCTGCTGCCTGGAGCCTACATGCTGTCTACGTGTTGGGTTGAAGTACAATCATTTGAGGCTACCGTACCTGTACGGCTTCACTCTGAATAGATGTTTGCATGTCCACTTCAGCAAGGAAACTTGACTAACCCATTGCTATGAAACCCTGTCTGATTTTCTGTGTAGGGCAGGTACAGTACACAACAGTGTGAACGCAGTTAGCTAATCAGCTAGATCATTTTTCCTAGACTGAGTACAATAGAATCCAATGACTGTTTTTGTGTGATTTCTGATCAGAAAAAAACAATTGTGTCTATACATTTTTGCAATGACACAATGGGATTTAAACCTAAAGCTAATTGTACACTCTGGTCTCCACTGGGGTGATATCCACCAGCCTCTGCACTAGCTTATGTTCAGGGGAGGGTTAGTACATAACAGGGGTTCCCCTTCCTGTCCTGGACAGTCAATTTGTCTACTGGTTTCATTGTTGCTTATGACTTAACTTACCAATTATAGTTCATTATACAGTTAGCTTATTTTACTTGGTTTCTGGGATCTGAATTGGTTGCTCATTTTAAAGTGAAAACAAACAAAAACCAGCAAAGAGTGCAACTCTCCAGGGCCAGGAGTGGAGAGCCCAGGTGCTCAAGTGACTTGTTTGGCTTTGATGGCGTAAACAGATGCAATTCACACCTGGTCATGAACCAAGAGTACAGAAGAACTTCCTGTGGGCATCATCAAACAGGGATACTGGAGGAGAAAGGCAGAGCTCTGTGTGGGTACATTTCCAAGAACAATTTGCACAGTGGTCAAGTTGAGCTGTTCTCACATGTCCTGATGGGGATAAAAAATGAATTTGAAAGATCTCTGGTAACTGGCAAAATTTCTTTTCCTGCAATTTTTGGCACTTTATGTTTTCACATTATACACATGGTTTACAGATGCTATGTTTGGATACTCTTAAAAAGAGAGGGCGCACAAACTGTTTTTTAATGATAAGCAGGGAAGTTTTCCCTTTAGCAAAACTTATTTTATACCTTCTGTGGTGGCACACAAAAACATCTCTTTCAAGATAACCTGGTTATGTCCCAGTGCTATAATACTATGACCCACAACACAAGATGATTTATGTTATTTTGTTGTTATGTTATAATGCCTCTTTTTAATCCAATATATTTCACATCATCTTCAGTTAAATATGTGCAAAGGTCTATGTTAGGATGCTGTTATAAACACACTTGATGCACACACATTTTGACAGCTTGACTGACTGATAGTGACAAAAAATATGGATTCTTGAGCATCATGTTCCTTAAGGCCAATGTGCATACACAAGTATAATATTTATGTACAGTATTAATGATATTTCCTCTAATTTCAAAAATTCCTGCAAAAAGCATTGACAAATGAACCCCATCAGTGCTCACCCCTCTCATGCCCGTGTTATCCATGTTATCCGTGAGTCTATCAGAAACCATGATATTCCAGAGGAACCCCAACTATCCAAAGACCATTCCAGCAGCACCTTCCTGAAATGTAGAACACAACCTGAGAGTCCCTTTCACATTCCTTGGTGTTTCCTTACTGGGCAATTGACACTCAGGGCCTCTTGTGTTTCTCCTTTCATTAAAGTGACATTAAAGTATTTCATGTTACATGCTTGTGCAA
Organism: Albula goreensis; assembly: GCA_022829145.1. Classification (NCBI taxonomy): domain Eukaryota; kingdom Metazoa; phylum Chordata; class Actinopteri; order Albuliformes; family Albulidae; genus Albula; species Albula goreensis. Next base: position 9,874,733 of record CM040762.1, read on the forward strand.
CTAGATCCATAAATCCATCAAATGGTTTCTTTATGTGTGATAACTAGGAGGACAGGGAAAATGGACCACTGTGTTGAAGCCACCGCAATGAAAAATGTGAAGTCATGAGACCATACATTGTCATATATACGCTGTATATACACAGCAGTTGTCAAAACCACAAAACAGTGGTCTCAACAATTACCACAGAACAAAATCTGAACTTCCATTACCCTGTCTCAAAAAATGTGTCTGACCATTTCTCTACACTAGAATTATAGCAGGGAACATGAAGCTATTTTATGAGATGAGGTGCACTAAGATTTCCCCAAAAATGTATTCTAAGGTGGCACTCAGATTAAATCAAACTCCTTCAACCGCCTCTCATATCACTGCATCTAAACATCACTGAATCTTCATGGGAAGTTCTGTGATGTGGAGAGTGGGTAGATCTCATCTCTCATACAACTAGAGGCCTTTTCTTTTGAACAATGGCCCAAGTCCAGTACCTCACGAGAAACAAACTTGTGTAACAGCATTCCAAAAAGAACTGAGGCTGTTCTAAAGGTAGAGGCCCAACTCATCATCGGTTAGCAAATACATAAGAATGTTATATGCTAATATATGTGATCCAGCTACTTCCAGTGTAACGTACTATATCAAGGAGAACTTACAAGAAATTGATGTAATATTCAGTATTTCAGTACATATTATGTAGTCGCAAAAAAAAATAAAAATGAAAAAGGAGTTTCGGGAAGGTAAAATTATCTTGCTGTATGTGTATTCCAGTCATAAATTGTTCAATAAACTTCTGGTCTATTGAGTCTAGATAAGACTAAAAATCATTATTGTTCAGCTCCTGTTTTTTCCTCATCCACTCTGGTCATCTTTTGTGAACCTGATGCACACACACAAAAGCACAATAAATATATAATGAGAATCTCTTTATTATTTAGTAATACTCCTGTAATAAAATAGTCTCAGAAGAAGTCCTACAGTATGTAAGTGTATAGGGCTGGCAACATCTTAAGGCATCACATTGTAATAATTTAAGATGTACAAACATTGCAGATGGGAACTTAATTATTCGCAGAGATTATGACACCAAACTTGACCTGAGGGCTGCGGGCCAGGACAATGTAGTTAAATTCTCCGCCTCTGAATCGCTCCATTCAAGCTCCAGCTGGATAAGGGGAGAGTCTATGATCCTAATTATCACATTACACTTGCAAAATGTAACCCAAACATTGCAGAAATGTTGGCATGAGTTTGTTATGGGGGACCAGTAGCCAAGTTTATGCAGATGTTAGTGAGGTAAGGCCAATGGCCAAGGTGACAATGTAGAAAAAAACACTGAGATTTTTCACAGCACACAGAGCCATTATGGTAGCTTCAGTGCCAGGATTGGTTTTGACACAGGTAGATGGACACCATGTCAACATTGTCCCATCATTATTACAGTGTTGTTGTATGGTGGGCGTTGGTCCACAGTCATGGCTGCAGACGGATCCTTCCTGTGCTCGTTAATCAGTCTACTCTTCCATCGTTAATTTTCCTGTGCATTCCTCCCCCTGTGTGACTAGCAATCCATCATCCTTCAAGAATGTGGAGTCCAATCTGCCGATCTCTGCACATTCAAATAATAGGGCCAATGCATGCACGACAGCGCTATTGATCAAAAACAGATCCCTCTTGTCATGAACACTTGGGATAAGTCCCCTGATGACAGTGGGGAGGGAGACCACAACCTGACTGGATACTCCTGTGACAGTGGTGGCTTAAGTGCATAAATGTAGAAATAGAAGTGGGTAGAAATTACTTATCCCAATCTAACTACTTTGATCAACTGAAGGCATATTATTGTACACTTACCCTGAATCTTGTAATTGTGAGAGCTGTAGAAACATGTCCAAATCCTAGTGTTGTTTCAGAAAAACTAAAAAAGTATGTGACAGCCAATTCATTTCCAGAAATCCGTTATGTAAGTTTGCTGTTAATTTGAATCAGTCATTCGATTAGTCAGCAATACTGAACTCATGAGTATGATCCACAAATCCTTCGAGGCTGGAAAGAACTAGGCGACAGCGCACAAAAGGATGTCACAAAGATATGAATGGTTAAAAACTGAAAAACCAATACGAGCTATACGACTCAGTCTGTACTGGTTGAAAAAAAGGCTGTTGCATTAGAATTTTAAGAATTGTGCATCCGTTCAGTAAAACGTATGGTTGCTACAAGAGATGTTTGTCTTGCATTTCCCTACAAACACTTTCCTGCAAAGGAAAAATATGTTATTTTAGTTTGAACTCTAAGTCACAGACATTGTCCTGAATAACTATTGTATATTGTCTGTGATCCCTATTGGTACAACTTTTGAGTGCCTTACATATGTACTCCTTGATGACACAGTATGTCACCCCTGACAACCCATCATTCTCTATAATATCTGATACCTGGTTACCTTTACCCAACCACATCACTCGGTGAATCCTGTTTCACAAAGGCCATCATGTCACCTGAGAGGACTTAGTCTGTGATCATCTGCCAAAGTAAGATACCTATGGCCTTTTCTTATATACGAGTGAATCTTCATCGTTGGCAATGGATCAAAAATCTAAGCCGATTTTTGATGTGGACAACTGCATCTGACAAGACAATCCTGCTGTCACTGTCCCAAAATCTGGGTGTGGATGTGGAAAATCTGAGAGGGGAGGGTGTCATGGCCTTCAAGAGCATGCCTATGTTTCTGGGAGTAGAAATGCAGGTCATTTCTTCTGAACCAATCGAGACAGAAATTGCAGGAAGAGCACAGATAATGCTGTGCTCATTTGAATTGCTAAAAACACAGCATTATGGTACATAAAAAGGTACCCTTTTGGTGCATTTAAGTAGCTGAGATCACAGAGTGGGTACCTGCCCATGCCCATGCCCATGGTGGCGCTGTCTGGCCTGTGGCTGGGTGCTCCTGTCACCGCCACAGCAGTACTGGCTATGGCCAGATGTCCACATTGGCACTGACTGGAGCAACCGACTCAGTCTCCCTGGAGAAAAACCGTGGGGTTAAACCTGTGAAAATCCCCGGCCCCAATGCTGGACAGCCAGCTGTCCACAGGCCCATGAGACAATCATGGGCTGGTCTTCATGTTCCTTCACTGATACAGGCAAAATGTGATGCAGTCTGTGGTAAAAAGAGAAGGCTCGTTGCCATGTGAGTCGGAGAAATCACGTGTGACCCCTTTCTGCTGAGTCCATGGGAGAAGGTCACTCTGTGGGGCTTATGGTGATCTGAGCTCTGGTTCACGTGGGGGAAAAAGGAGAAAAGACATCATGCTGAGGTGGAAAAGGTATTCTTTCACCGGGGTAGAATCCTGCATAGCACACCCATTGTACCTTTAACAGAGTTTCTGTGAGGAGTGTGTACAGAATATCATGAATTATATCTGTACCTTTGAAGACTCAATTCATACATTTTGTATCCAGGAAAATAGCAATCACCATTTATCAATGTATCTTTCTTATACGAAGATATCTGACCATTTTGATGTTGTCACAAGGCGAGGTGGAAGGACCGCCTTGTCCCTACCACTACTGATGAGTGGCTATAAAGCAGACAGGGGCAATCCCAACCATTCTTCTTCTACAAATGGTGACAGATGATGACATTTTTACAGGGGAAACAAGTGTATTATTCTGCTGGACTTCTACTTGGATGCAACTATTAGAATAATGTGGAAAAATGTCTTCACGTGTTTCAACTTCTGTCGCATTATTGGGGAGAAACTGAGTTTTGATATGCTGGCAGATGGGGGGGCAATTGGCTAGGAGTCAAAGAGTGAGTCCACCAGCTCCAAATAGATCCCAATGTGTCCTACACATTCGTATTCTAGACTGGCCAAAGGCACCATCTAGAGTGTATTGGCTAAGCAGTGCACCCCTTATTAAAATTTCCTTCATAACTGATCCTGTACACATCTTTTGCAAAGGATCTTAGTTTTCTAAAAATATGTTTTCATGTCATAAATCAAGTGTGTTATTATAGACTTGCTCAGCAAGTTCTGCACTACTGTGAATAAGGATAGCAGAATATAGTGCAAAGTTCAGCATACCTGTGACATACTAAAACACTGCCCAGAGGATGCTCTTCACCCATCCCCAACATATGAACACACCTTTGTACTTCAGAGGTCAGAGGTCATGTGATTATCCTTGATTGGTGGCTCATTGAGGTGGATCAGACAGGTGACTTTACAGTATCCTCACAAACAGCCTCCCCGTGGAGGTTCTCTGGCCTTCCTCCTTCTGTCTCTCCCCCTATCTCCCCGCCTCCCTTCCCATTACCCTCCCTGAGGGACATCAGTATTTACAGCGGAAAATGTGTCGCCTACGGGCCGCTTGGGTGTGCCACACTGGCAGCCGAGCCCATCCATTGGCTCCTTTTTATGGCTTTATTGTTGCTTTTGTGTTGATCTATTACAACGGGGCAGACTACCCCCCAACAACACACCCTAACTACTGTGAATGTATGTGGAGTCCAGGGGACATGGGGGCTCAATTAAGGATGGGAAAGTATATCCAAAATATCTTCAGATCAATTAAACAGGGCACATCTTGAAAAAGGAGTCAGTGCTTCATCTCCTTTTTATTCCTGCCCACCCCCACCCCAACCCCACCCAACAGCACTCCATCAAGCGGCAGACCTAAAATCACATTAACCAAACCCAACCCCCCAACCCCGACTGGAAATATCATAGATAAAAAGACAAATAAGCTCTCCCCCTTTCTATCTTTTTCACTCTCTCCCTCCCCTTTCTCTCTTTCTTTTCCACATTACCAGGGGGTGGTTAGTGATTGACAGGAGGGAACGAATAATAATTTTTTTTTTTCATAACCCTAGGCCATCCTTTGTGATTGGCTCACTGGCTGACATCTCTAAACGTTGTTCCTCTTCTTTTTTTTCTTTAATATCAGCCTTCTCGATGAGCCATCCGGGTGTGTGTATGGGGGGGGGGGTGGGGGGGTTGGGTGGAAGAGAGAAAAGAAGGAGCTACCTTAGGGAAGAAGCTCACAGAGAGGGAGGGAGAGAGAGGACAGGCAGGAGCGTGCGCGCGTGTGTGTGAGGGAGAAAGAGTGCGAGTGTGTGTGCGTGCGTGTGTCAGAGACACTCACACTCCTCACTGCAGGGAGACAGACACACATCTATTTTTTCCCTGTCCCGTCTGAAAACAAGGGGGGAAAAGAGAAGATAAAGAAGTGACAAAGTTTTTTTAAATTCTTTATATTTCCCCCTTCATCCCCCAATCAACTTTTCTTCCTGTTTGAATTTTTGGGATTTTTTCTTTTTTTTTACCTCTCACTGGAAATTTAACAAACTGACCAATTTACCAATCTGTCAAGACAAGACATACCTCATGGATTTATACCTGCTTGGATATTTAATGTGCGTGTGGTTGTCCAGCTCAAGGGTGCTTGGAGGTTATCCCATATGGTGGTAAGTAGACCCTTAGCTGCGCAATTAGAATATCAACATAAACAGATAAAACAAAACACAACTGAGGATCATTTATTTTGTGAGCAAAATAAAAGGGCAAAATGCTGCAAACTTTTAATTTGAGTCAATGAGGAAAAAAGTTATTTTGCTCAGTCTAAAGAATCCTAACCTCAATAGCTCTCTTAAAACACAAAAAAAAATCCTCCCTGCTATTTTCCCAGACCTCTTTTTGGGTTAATTTGTCTTGTTTTAGGAAATTGGTTTGGTGCGAGACACAGATTTATTTTTTCTTAGTACATGTGTTTTTAAGTCTTTGACTTGCTGAATGTTCATTTTGATTGTGGAACAGAGAGGGACGGTATCAGCCTAACAGCAGCTCGATCTCCGGCATTGTCTCCTGATTCACCCCCTCCAGAAGGCTCCTAGCCTTGTCCCGACAGTGGAGTGTTAATTGAGGAATTAGTATGATTATCCCTACGCTGGTCTCAAGACATTGTGTATCCTGCCTGTAAAGAAAATGACTGCACAGCCCACACAAAACTAAAACCTGAAAAACCTTCAGGTTTCGCTTTTTCATTTTTCCAACCCCGGTTACTGTTCAACCTGAGGCTCTTTGGTGCGTCGCTGTGATTTATCTCTTTCATTAAGGAGCACCACTCTGGTAGAAACCAGGAGCTTGTTTTTGAGGTTGTTGAGATGTTGTATACTTCCCCCATTTTAAAAGGCAACGTCTCTTTTCGGGGCTGCAGTACGGATAGTGCGTCCATATTTGGTCTCGGGCTGTTGTACCCCCAGATGAGACTTTGTCGCCCCTCATTGTCGACTTGATTTCAGGGTGCAGGGGCATTAGCACGAATCACATAGATTTTGTTTTTTAATCATGTGCAGCATTTTTAAATAGCCTAATATGCTTCGCACCAAAATTAATTTCCAAGTTACTCCCTCTGTCAAAATACCACGCAAACTGGCAATAAAATACACCAATCGCAAATACTGGTGGAAATGCTTCCCTATTTTGCTATTCCATACATACCTTTTTGGTTGCAATCATTGTTTTCCTTTTGTGTTTTCAATTATTGTCAATTTTGCTTAATGGCTGTATTCATGTCAGAGAATCGTAAAATATTTCAGCGCTAAATTAGAAAGTTCAAAATGTTCCTGGCATTGCTGTAAGAGCTCTTGTATATAGTTAGCGGTTGCAGAACATATTTATTTCTCCACACTATTACTGTCAAAGTTTGGTCTTCTTTGTCAAAGGTTGTGATCGCATAAACAACTGACTGGGCCTCCTTTTCCCTCACTTTGCGGGGCACGTCATGTGTTCTCTCTGCGCAGCTCTGTCTGGCTCTCTGCACACAACTTGTTAGTAGCGCTGACAAGGAAAGCGGTCCAAAAACTGAACGCAAGAAGTCATGAACCAGCCCCTCGTGTTAATTACTGGTGACAAAGGGATATACTGATCTGGCTCATTGCTCCTTGGCGAGACAATGACATAGTTCGCATGCGGTCCTCCCCCGTCCAAACTCCCAGCCTCTTCTGGTTTCATTTACAGTGTCGGAGCTGCCAAACAACACAGGCCACAGGGCTGCAGTGTCAATGGCAGGACGGCTGCACGGTGCCACCAGACGCAGCTGACAAAGAGCACAGTATGTTCTGTCTGGATCCCCCGAACTGCCCTAGAGAGGGATCTCTCATGACACAGGTGTGACTGTCACCAAGCTTCAGCAAGCAGCGTGCCTGAATAGGTACTGAAATCAAAGTGAAAGTTTAAAAGAAACAGAGGAGGCAAAAAAAAGTCACAATACCAAAACATTGCTTCAGGTGAGGGTGCAGATACATGAGAAAACGTTGCTTGCCCGCTGTCCTTGCCACATATATACACACAAAAACACTCACGTACACACTATGCAAAAACACAAACACACACTACAACAAGTGGACAAGTGGAGCTCCTATTGGGCAAAAGCAAAACTGAGACAGATGTAGGAGTATATCATGTAGATGAACAGGGTTCCAAGTCACAAACAGAAACATCTTCTCAGACTTTATGAGCATTTGTGTGTGTGGTTGGTCGTGCATATGTGTCTGTTTATGAGTGGTGGAGAGTGAGATTTTTTAGTCATGTTCATCAAATTCTAAGTCAAACAAAAGGGGAGGGGTGATAAAACTAAACACATTGGCTATTCTATGTTATGAGGCTTATGCAACATGCAGATGGAGGTTTAGAAAACAGAAATGCAAATAAAATAATTTAGACTGACAGGGGAAGGGGGGGCCCTAGACAGAACGTTATGAGGAAAAGTGTTTCAGAGAGGATTCACTGGAGACAATCTGCGGGTGGGATGGGTGGAGAGGGTGAAAGAGGTGTGGATGCGCAGAAAAGGCTCAAAAATGCACTGAACAACATCATCGCCGAGAAACATCCACCCCATCTGGCAAGCAGAAGAGGCTCGCGTTCAACTGCGGTTGCACGCAGCCCAAAACCCCCCGCAGGTCTGCGACTCGACCTCCCGTCTGTCCCACGCGTGCTGAACATGAAAGGTGCTGCCAGAGGGCATCTCTTGCTTACCTGCCGTCGCTGGCAGGGTTGGGTGTTTTTCCTTCTCACCTGTGCACCGGCTTTGAATAAAGCCCTGTTGTTGTGCACCTTTGGAATTACATCATGCTGGCTTTGCAAAAAAAAAAAAAACTTCAAAACTTTTAACCCTGAGCAACTTTGCAATACATGGTGGAGAGTTACGTATCGCGCAAGGTTGCTTGAGCCCTGTGTCTGCGGATGGGTTTCTAAGCAACTTGGGAGCTTGGTTACAGCTGGGAACTGCAACCATAAACCCATTGTGTACAGCAGTGTAATCCAGATCTGAACCACAAGCTTCCATACTAAAATGTCTAGAAAGAGGGATGGCAATGTTAGCCAAATTAGGAGGAGATCCCTTATTCAAGCACTCTTCACCATCTGATCAATTTATTGATCATCGAGGGAAAACACTCCCTCAGAAAGCTGAGATTTCTGCCTGTTTTCTTCCTATCCCGGTCGCTAACAACTTGTTTTATCTGTGGCTTAGTGTGGCGAGATCCAAGCAGATCCACTGATCTGAGTTCATGATACCAGTGATCCAGTTAGTTCCCTGATTCAGGTATTTCAGAGAGCATAAATGTCATCTCCAAACATGCTAAGAATTGACTCTCAGGAATGCATCCAAAAGGTTTTGCAGATGGATACAGTGTTGATTATTTGGACAATTAATACCATATGAGAGTATTCCTTGACCTGGATGGAAGTGATGCAATCATTAGGAGAACTTCCAGGAATCACCATTGTGTCCCTGAATCAAACAGACTGCTGCACTCTTATTCTTGGGAATCAGTGTTGATTCCATCTGTCTCTAACGGAACACTTGGGAAGGTGCATGATTTGGGAGGCTGGTTTTGTGTGTCAACCACTCAACCTTTTTAAAATATTTTTGCAAATGTTCCATAAGGCTTAGGGTGACAGTCTTTCCTCATGTCACAAGCCTGACCTGCAGAACTGATAACTCAAATCAGCTAAGTACACTCGGCTACTGCGCTTGAGAATAACCCACTACAGTTGAATAATTACATGATGGCACATAATTAATTATATAATGATATGAGATTATAACTATATACATTAAATTATGGTTCAAGTGACAAACATCATTTAAATGGGTCAGTTTTCATTAGGATCCAAGGAAACACTTTTGTAAATAAAGACAAAGTAAACCCATTGCCATTTGACAGCCAGGATTTCCTCTGTCCTCTTTCACAATAACTTAAACTGTACAGCTAGAGGCTTATGAGAAACAGCCTCAGTCCACCGCAGTAATGCATACTCACATACACAAAGTACTCATAAACATACAGAGGCACATTGTGTGTACAGATCTGTTTCTCTGGTACAGGTTGTCTAGTCTATAAAATCATGAATATACTGAGATAAACTTCTGTGTGAGGTGTCATTTGAGCATATGGCCTTTCTGTGTAGTATTTTGAGGCGTTTGGAGATGTGAATAAGCTGTCCACTCCATGGCTCTGAAGTGATAGGGCATCTCTTTGACAGACCTCTGTGACCTTGGTCTGCCCTGAGCCAGGAGAATTTAATTAGATTGAGGTAACAGTGACAGAAAGAGAGAGTGCTGGGTGCTGCATGCAAGTGTGTGTGTGTGTGTGTGTGTGTGTGTGTGTGTGTGTGTCAGCGAGTGTTAGAGTCTATTCCTATAGATAGGCCTTTCCTCTCCATTGTAAAAGCTGTAAAGTGAATCGGATCACTCTCGGGAAGCAGTGGGGATTCGGCCCCGAACTGGCCATCCCCGGGAGCCTGAATAATGACACGGATCTCATCTCCAGGACTCAGGAATGCCATTATCCCTCAGCCCTCCCCCCTCCCACCCCCACTCCAAATCGGATGGGTTTAATGATTCTTGTTGCAGGACGAGTCGCTGTTTGCACTTCTGTGCGAACGGATCAAGGATGTTGGGGATTCTTCTTAAACACTTCAGACAGAGAAAGGGGGAAAAAAAGACGGAGCCAACAAGCAAAAACGCTCCATCTCACTTCTAAGGTGGTTCCATCTATGATGGCTAAAGCTATCACAGTGGAAATTCACAATGCAAACATAAAGCAAGGAGACTAGATGTCATTGGCAGACAGAGGGGTCCTGACGTTCCGCTAGCCCCAATTGGTTGTCTCCACTGTCCTTCCTTAACTGTGATCCAATCCAGCAAGAGGATGTTTTAGCTCATTCTTGAAAAAAGGTGTTCAATAAATCATTACTTTAACCGAAGCTTTACTTTGTCAAACAAGGTGCTGAGCGGACCTGAAAGAACCTCAGCTGTTAATCTGTACCCCAAGAAACTCAATAGAGCATATGAGTATGTGTGAGAACTGAAGCATTATATGAGTGGAAATGGGTAATCCAATTTGCTAGGACTGGAGTACCTTTTCTATGCAGCAGTGGTGTCCTCACAGGCAGACAGTTGAGACAAAATTAATAATTTCATTAATCATTGCGATATTTTCCCTGCTGCAGTCATCAGGTTCCAACACGAGATGCTTCCCACCTGAACAGAGTTACATCCTGTGATGTAACAATGAAGCAATGATTCAGTGTACTATACAGAATTCATCCATGCTAAGATTTGGAAAAAACAGCACAAGGAAAGTCAAGGTAGCTGTTATTTTCCTCACTTACATAAGGTTTTGGAAAGTTCATTTAAAAATAAAAGTGCTATTAAGTTCTTCCTAAAAGCTTTGCAGCTGAGAGACTTACTACTTGTAAACAGTGGGAGAAAGAGACCGCTCCTTTTCATATGCGCAGTATCAGCTCAATATACTCTGTATACAAGGAATCTGGATACATCACTTGAGAAAGCAAACCAGGTCCTGTGTAGTAATGTTTCTAATTGCTGTAATGATGTATAGATTCGGATTCTAACTGTTTTGTAACCCTAACTGTGCTGCAGTTCAGTCTCTATCCATACTCATGATGGGCTGGTTCTCCCAGCACATCTGGTTAGTTGCTCTAGTGCCTCATGGTGAAATGTGTCAGCAGATATACCAAGTCTGACCTCTCCAGAGCCATTTGTGTGTTCTGGTTGTATTCAGTGCATTCTGATCACAAATTTCACCAGTGATGTGAAAGACATGTCCACAGGGCACAGAGACGGCTCATGTCTTACAGACACTGCGTAGCTCAACAGCACCCAATGCCTTTTGTTATGGACAGAATTCCTGAAATGAGATCTCAGTACAAAAACTGACCTTAGCTCAAGCAAACGTCTCCGTGCATAGGGTGCAGAAGCTGAAGCTGATTATTGTTTGGAATGTAATGCGTATGATCGTTAAATTGGTGAGGCATATCCAGAAACAAGATTTTCCAAAAGGGTTGAATGTGGCTGCATGAGTACACACATGCTCTCGAGTGGAGATGCATATGCCGGCATCTAGCAAGACCTTCTTTTCTCTCTGCACATGTGAGGAGCAGAGTGATTTGTTACACCTTCGTCTACTTTTGAAGTGTTAAGATCTGCTAAGAGTTTTCCTGTACTGTCATGTCCAAAGCAGACTTCAGGCCTTAAAGTCAGGGAAAATGGGATAAAAAGAAGAGGCATGTCATATTCTCTCCCTCTCTCTCTCTCTCTCTCTCTCTCTCTCTCTCTCTCCTCTCTCTCTCTGCTCTCTCTCTCTCTCTCTCTCTCTCTCTCTCTCTCTCTCTCTCTTCTCTCTCTCTCTCTCTCTCTCTCTCTCTCTCTGTCTCTCTCACACACACACACAGGCAGCTGCTCCTCAGCGAGAAACTCCACCTTAATTAATTATCGAGAAAGAGACACATCTTTATCTTGATCCAGGTAACAGAGTATGCTGTTTTCAGCATGTTGAAGCCTTTGAAGTCACAGAAGAAGTGGGGCCAGCCAATCAGAGAATTAGAGAGCCTGCATTCTGTAATAAGTCCATTTTATCTAGACAAGCACATCCATTTATCTGGATACATAGGGATTTAGTGGCAAGGAGGCCCTGGAACACCTGCGGCCAAAAAGTCATCCAGTGAGGTCACTGACCTCACTAGCCCTATCTTTCCAGCCATCTTTGTATTGACAAATAACATGGACCTCTGATCTTACTAGTGAGACAGTTGAACTGGACTGTGATTATCCTTCATGACTGCTCTTGATTGGATCACTGCTGGATACTAAGGGACATGGTGGGTGACAGTCACCATCAGGAGTTACCTTGGGGCCATTATTAGTTTTGCTGTAGCAAAAAATCAAGGCCTGAAATTGTCATGTTAACTTGCAGCTCTCATGGCTCAACTACTAGCATTACAGCACTGGTGGACATGCCTAACATGACTTAAAAACCATCAAGCAGCTAAAGTTGGCAGTGATTTGTACATTGGAACAAAAAGTCATGTATGGTTTGTGAAAGACCAAATAACACCATTTTTTGGTTTATGGCTGGTGGCCATTTGCTGTTGGCTCTTTGTGCCCTGTCTGTTATATGAGAAAACATAATGTTGATGAAACATTACTCCAACATCGGGGCCATATTTACAGGGTATATTGTATTACATTAGGGCAAAAACTCTAAGGGTTTAGATGGAGGATCAATGACCAGACGGTTTTGGATTGGTTCAGATCTGATATATCAAAATTCAGTCTTCTGGGGTGAAAACTTCAAATTGAAATCTGTATTATATAATTTGACGAAAGTGTGTCTCCACGGATAAGGTTGTCTGACTGAATAATGTAACAAAATTATCTTCATTTTTTTATTCAGAAGGCAGTTCATTCAGGTTTGTTCAAAACACTTTACAGCATTAAACTGTTTTAGGAATCAGTCCTTAGTATTGCAAGTATTGTACCTAAAAATTGTCTCACTGGTTTTGCCATGAAAACGCATGCTTGGCACAAACTGACAGACTCTGTTGGATTCATAGATTGCTGGTTCATTCACATCTACCGTCTGCACCAAAGGGAATCCCCCATTTCCTTGTCTTCATCAGTTGGGGAAGGAGAAGAAAAATGGGGGTGGTTGAGCATTTTTCTGAAGTCCTGTCACTTTTTATCTGATCAGCCCAAAGCTGCTAGCTGCTCAAGGCTATACAGAACTGAAAAACACAGAAAAACAACAAGTGGGACAGTGCATTTCAGGTTCACAGAGTCCCATTCAATCTCTGCTAGCCCTAACGTGGGTCACACAGCTGGCTTTCACTGTCCCTTGTGTTCCTGTTGTATATCATTGATAGGTTGGTTGAAAGTGGATAAAAACAGTCAAAAATATATTGGTTTTGTGGCCACCTATATAATATGACCTGGTATTCCCTTGCCCTCCTACTACTCTGTTGAAGAGGAAGATTATTGTAGTTTGCCTCAGTTTCAGCTACATGTAACCTAATCTTACATCAAAACTACTAGAATAGAATAGAACAGTGGTGTCAAACTCAGGTCCTGGAGGGCTGCAGTGTCAGGTGGTGTTTGGTGTGTTTCAGCATTTAATTGATTCATTTAAATCACTGATTACAGCCCACACCTGGTTTCCAAGGCCCAAAACGGCTCCCGATTGTAAGGAAAGAACACTGTGCACCTCCAGGACAGGATTTTACATCCCTGGAATAAAAAAATATTTTAGGAAAAGGTATATTAAATACCAAAGCACTTATAGTGAATGAAATGTTATCTTTATTTTAATTGCAATTATTATTATTTGTAATTATGATGGATTGTGTTAAAAAGGTTATGTAACTCATCAGAACATGCACAGCTTGAATGTGAGCTTCCATTTGCTGAATATAGCGGTAAAGATTTATGTTACATGCTAGAATGAATTTTGTATCATCATTCATTGTACATCCTCCTTTGATAGACACTCTTTCGGTTTGGTTTTCTAAAACCATAGTAAGTTGCAGTGTCCCTCCAGTACAGGTGAGCGCTGACTGCCCATGTTGGGTACTGCATGTTGGGCTAATGTCATGTCCTGTATGTGTTGCCTTGTGAGGCATGCTAGGGAAGGTAATGGGCCTACATGTAGCAACAGAGCCACCCTGCTCACCTCCCCCTCCTCCTCACCATCACCCGACAGAACTCTCTGTGAAGCTTTAAACAGTGCCTGGGGAGCAATGGCGAGAGGAATGGATTCTGACAGGTTGGGTCTATCTCTAATCCCTTTCAGCTCTTTTTGCTTTCTCTCTTTCAGTCTCTTTCTCTCTTTCTCTGGGAGAGACTGGGAGACAGACGGCCACATATCCACACACCTGTGAGGATATGCTACTGCTGCTACTGGGTTTGACTTGGGAGGGGGTCAAGGCAATGCATGTGTAATAGAATAGAATAGAATAGGTCATTTTATTGTCCACTCAGAACCTGAAATCTATCTGACTTCACCTCCCATGTACATACCCACCTTACATAATCTTTGTGTGTGTGTGTGTGTGTGTGTGTGTGTGTGGATTAAAGTGTGCATGGACTAAAGAGAAAGAAATCATGCACTCATATCTTCAGGTAAGGGTTTCTGCAAAAGTCAAAAAACTGAATAGGTCAACACACATCATTGGCCATAGACTAGGGTTGAGAAAGTGGGTCATATGCACCACTGTCTCCTAAAATGGTGTGCCTACAAGTTAATTGCTACACATCCAACCAGACTACATGGGAGGGATAACAAGAAACAGCAGGGTAGATTTATTACAAATGACATTATGAATATTAAAATGGTAAAGGAAAATGAATAAATTCCACATGCTTTGTAACTATGCATGACTACATATTGTCTGTCAGGTAGGGCACTGAAGTCAAAGGTCAGAAGTTCAAGAGGTTTGGAGGTCCCAGTTATGTATTTTTTTTCTACTGTTTGTGTGTTACTCATGATTCAAAACAGTTCAGGGGTAATGTGGATATACACCACCTATTATCAAAAAGTTGTTCAGAATTTCATATGTTAAGGAGTCAGGCATGACCTCTGTGACTGGGTGTTTGAGTCCCAGCTGTACTAGAGGTCTGAGTTGGAGATGCAACAATGGGACCAGCCTCGCCAGGAAATAATAGGCTAACATGTTTGACTCAGGGTGGGAAAAGTAAAAATTAATAGGATTGCATTTTGACAGTGAATTTCATTTAAAAAATGAACAATGAATATTTGATGAGTATTTTACAGATTATTCAATTTAGCTAAAACAACTAAAAATAGCAAAAGCTGTGGAACAAGGTGAGCAAGCATGATATTCCACATGCAGCTAAATGTGAGTCTGTTTTCTTCATAAATGGATGTGGCTGTATACTGTTAAGGTGATGTAAGGCTTTGGGGCTTACATGGTTTCTGTGTTGATGATCAAAGCATTTATTTGTATGTCAAATGACAAGTGATATCTAATATAAGCATGCTATTATTAGCACACTTATGGTGTAATACAGAGTTGGGAATCACACCCAGCTCCAATTTCAATATCAATTCCAGTCACCCACCTGTTTTAAGGAATTTTCCTGAATGGTATTTGGTCCAAGATGCACACTCTTTAAATTTACCTGACACATTCTCAGCAGTTTTCAATGTGCAACATTGAGAGAGAAGCGCTGGTTTGAGAAGATCAGGCGAAACAACAGAAGATTCATTATTTCATCATTATGAACTGCTCTCTCAACCATCAGCAAGGCTGTGCATGGGAGAATCCAGTGAGCCATTTCCCCTGGGAAAGCCAGTCTCGATTATAATGCAGCATTTCGCTAAAATCAGGTGTCCTGTTTATTTTTGTGCACAACAGGCAACACTCTCCACTTTAAGCAAACCAAACAATATCAAGGTTTAGTGAACATATTCTTTCTCTACCCTTTTACATTTCAGTCCTCTCACATCCTCATAGACATCTCTGTCAATGAGAGAAGTCCAATGGAGTATTAGATCAATTGGACTATTAGATCAATTAACATAAATTCAACATTTTAGTCCAGCATGACAACTGGTAAAAGAAATGGTACAGGATCCTACTTCAAAAGTAATTGCCCTAAAAAAACTCAATATCTGCATGTAGTTTTGTTCACAGACTGAAGTCTACTTAAGGGCTTCTTAACAATCTCAGGCATCTTTTGGTGTGCCAATGATATGCGTCAGCTCATTTGCTTATGTCAGAGTGTGCAGTGTGGTTTGACGTGTTGAGAAACCCACCCCTTACGGTGGTGCCACCCATGCCTGCAGGAACCTGTCGCTCCTGAAGTTTCAGCTCCAGAGGGAACCCCCTCTCCTTTGCATTAATTTGCGTTTATTTTCATGCTCGGTTGTGACATGTCTGTTGCTCTTCCAAAGTAAAACAAAACAAAAAGAGGAATTCTCTTTACAAATGTAACACGCACTCTCTTCCATCATGAGGACCACACTGGGTGCCCGTGAACGTCAGGTAGCCCTTTCATCTCAACAGGCAGCTCTGAACGGGGTGAAGCACATCTCACACAAGCAAAACTATAAAACACACGTTAGGACAAACATAGCTGTCACATGTAGTCCAAACATCTCTCACCCACAAGAAAGAGCCAGTGTGGTTTCATAATTGACTTAGTCATACACCTACATGTCAGCTCTCCTGTCAGAGGCATCGGCATGCGTGCGTGCAACGGTGCGCACCAGCGCACGGATGGGGAACTTAGTGGCAAACAGCCTGACTGATTCGCTGTCACCCTGCCAGAAGGCTACCGTGTGTCAGGTCTGCTTTTGACACCTTCCCAGCTCATCAATAAAGCTGAGAGATTAATGCATGTTTGTGTTGAGCAGAGGGCACAGTGCACAGACACTATAATTACTCTGTTTAGTCACTTTGGTCATCTGCCAGTGGGGGGCAGGTACTCATCCCTCTCCAAATACAGAAGTATTGAAGGACAACTAATTAGAATATTCTCTGACACTTTGGAAAGTGTATTTGGGTGACTTGAACTAGTGAGAAAATTTCAGGGTGCATGTGCTGTGCTGCCCAACCCTCTACCCCACAGAGGATACAGTAAAGGTAGGAGCATATCAAAAAATACACCCCAAAAATGTACACATCAGGGGCCTTTTGCATTTAATTTCCATACACTTTACATTCAGATTTTCAAAGTTCATTAGCAGGGCAGGATGTAGCCCTGATCATGTAGTAATGCATTACAACAGAGTCACAAAGCACATTGAGCTCTCTGCTCTGTGCAGGTTCACTGTGCAATTAAAAGGCACAGTGAAGCGCAAAGCGTCTTTTTATTGCAGGGGCCATCTTAATGAGAATAAATCCCTGCTGGCTTGAAACTTTTTTGGCTTGCCCCCCCATCCCCCGGCCCCCAACGCTTTCCTTTGAGAGCCTCTTGCCGACATAATACAGGCAAAACTCGTTCCATTAACCATCCCACGCGGGAGCTTCACCTGTCAGCCTCTCTCCCGCAGTCATGTTGCTGAACCACGCGAAGTGCACGGGGAAACATGAGAGAAACATCTCAAGGCAGCAGAGGCCTTCACGCCGTCTTGCTGACACGTCGAATTTCAGACAATTAGAGACGGAGTGCGCAGCACCCGAGCCGTCTGATTAATATCCTAGCTATCAAAGCCGGTTGAGGGGGTGGAGGTGCAAGAGCGGGGTGGGGGGGGTTCACTGCCTCCGCTGCGGCTGCCGTTACAAAGACACTGTGCCCTGGTGAACTCTCATCCCCCCCCGTGCGTGACAAAGTTCTCTTGAGAAGGAGAAAGATCCCCCCACCCCCCAACCCAGGAGCCCGCTAACAATGTTCATCTCTGCATTCGGCAGAAGATCAAAAAAGACAAAGTTGAAAGGGGGATAGAAGAAAAAAAAGGCAGATCTTGGGAAGTTAAGAGTTGGGAAGGTTATTGTGAAGTTTCTTGGGGAATTTTTTCTTCTCTCTTCGCTCTTGCTACTGTGCTGCTGGGGGCTGGTCGGGTGGAGGCGACTGCCAGTCGTGCAGAGGGTGGGGATGTTGGGTTGGGTAGTGGTGGGGGAGTGGTGTCAGCAGTGTTGTAGTCGCCTGCCGGTGGATCGTGTTGCACCCTGCGGGTGCTGATGTCACCATGAGCAGCTGTGATCATGCCGTTCTGGTGTACCTTGATTGTTCAGCCAGCTCTTCTCTCCTGGCCTACACTGGAAACCAGACGATGGTCCTATGAGCTTCTCCTTGCTCTGTTCATACCAAGGTAACAGCATCTGACTATCAAAGCCAACCCATATAATTATCAAACCAGATATATCTGGTCAAATCTACAGAAAATATGTTTGCTGGAGGGAACATTGTAACCTCTATGACATGGAAAATTAATTGCAGAACTACAAACTTATTTTGCACAGTTAAAAGGATACTAAATATGTTGCATTTGTTCATTCAGTTGTAATAGGGATAGGGCTAGTGAAACCTGTTCTAGTGTTATATGACAATGGGAGTAATACCACAATGTAATCTTATCTGTTTCTATTCAACAGTATAGGACACCAGGATTAGCTGATCAGTGTACAAGTGCAAATGGCTTTAGTCAGAAACACATAGAAAAGGTTGCGAGAGGTCTGTGTTTACAAATAACATCAATGTTAAATATACATACATAAATATTTCACTGCACAAGTTAAAAGCTACTGGAAGGTCGTGTGCAGTTTTGTTGGAGCCTGTCAGTAAGATAAACATGTTAAAACATGGATATGGCAAACGACTCTATATTTCATCAGTGAAGGAGAAAAGAAGCCCATTAAAATTAATTACCCCAATGAAATTATAATGTTTTTTGGCAACCATGGCAGATTTGGACGGTATCGGTTTGATGATTAATCCTTGTTTGGCGGATGTCAGCCCCAGAGGAAACAATAGGGGTTTTGATCAGTGCAGCACAGCCGATACCCCAGTGTGGCTGAACGCTCCATCATGCTGCTGACGCAGCGGTCAGAAGTACCCGTTCCCCTCTGTTGTGGATTGTCATATGGTGTTCTGCTTGGGGGTGGAGGGGGCATAAATGAAAAGCCAATTGTCTTGAGCAGGTCAAGAGACATGCAGAGCCATTTGAATACTGAGGATGAAAGCTCCCGCTCTCCATTCAGTGGCTCAGTTTTGGAGTCTCCTCATTGTTCTTGGCTATGGTCACTGTTCCTCCACAAATTACAACTGGGGATACTGAACATATTGGCAGGGTCTTGTGTAGGCAAAGGCAATGGAAGCTGGCATGGCATGACTGTGTGTGGTAACGAATCATGTGTTCTGAGGTAATACTTTTCCGTGTTGTTAAAACATGAAATAACACAAGGTGTGGTTGCTAAAGCAGTGGACCGGGATCGTGACGGTTAAAGGTTCACACTTAGGGTCAGATATTGCTTTCTGACTCTCCTTATTCTTTTGCTGTCAAGAAAACATGCAAACAGCCCCAGAAAGGGCTCCATTAAAGGAACACATACAGTTCAATTCTCTACACTGTATAAGGTCATCTATAAATATAGTAGCTAACTAAAGGGTAACTCAGCTCTGGTTGCCTCTGTGCAGGTGAATAAAAGGTGTTATGTGGTGTCTGGTCTCTCCTGTTGCAGGTCCCTGGCCCTGGGCCAGCAGTACTCCTCTCTGGGCTCACAACCCATCCTGTGCGGCTCCATCCCTGGGTTGGTGCCCAAGCAGCTGCGATTCTGTCGCAACTACATTGAGATCATGCCCAGTGTGGCCGAGGGTGTCAAACTAGGCATCCAGGAGTGCCAGCACCAGTTCCGTGGCCGACGCTGGAACTGCACCACCATCGAGGACAACCTGGCCATCTTCGGGCCTGTGCTAGACAAAGGTAAGGAGTACAATCAAACATTTTTATATTTTGGGGTCCAAGCTCAATGACCTCATCCGCTGGCGTGGGGACATTGAAATAAAACAAAACCGGCCTATTTTCTACTTTTTCAAGCTATAGAATCCTCTTCCCTCTGGTTGCTCCGCTAAGATTCTTGAATTGAAATTCAAATGGTCCAAAGTCACAAACATTTTGGAAAAAAGGTATATGGACCATCTCACTGCAGAACTGCTACATGATAATATTATTTCTTTTTCCACAGACCAGGAGACAATAAAAAACACAGTGTTTTTCAAGTAATAAAATCCAAACAAACAGAAGAATTGTTTCGGGATGAATTAACATGTTCACTATTTCCTTTAAACCCTTAATGGTGCGGAGCTGGTTTTGCCCTGAGTGAACCTCATAGGAAATTCATTAGCCCCAGTGTCAGGAAGGAGCAGGGCAGAAACGGGCAGTGTGAACCGCCGTTGTTCCAAAACAAAATCGAAAAAAGGGAGAAGGGGAGGCCAAATGAGATTATGAGCATAAGAAAAGGTCTGGGGGGCTCAGCTCAACCCCTACTGTGCGCGAGGGCCAGCGCGAGCCATCTTGCTGCGCCTCACACAGCCCGGCTCCCACGGACGCCCCATTCACACGCCCTTTCGACTCTGACATGAAAACGGGGCTGAAAGGGAATCTCCCAACCTTCCCCATCATGCTGGAACGAGGCTGGAGGCAGGGGGGATTGAGAAGAGAGAAGGGGAAGAGTGCAGGGAGGGTATGTGTGTGTGCGAGTGAGTGTGTGGAGGGGGGGAGGGATACTGTGATGGAGGTTGCTGGAAGGAGGGGGTGGGGTGGTGGTGGTTGGGGGGTCGGTGGGGGTGTGTCAGGGAATGCCAGCTCCGGGCAGAGCTGGGCTGCAGCAGCGTGCGTGGCTGGGCTCTTTGTGTGGGTAATACAGTGTGACACAAGGGGAACAAAGGCAGATTCAGGGGCCCAGCAGGTAGCGGGAGCAGTGCTGCCCTCGGCTGACAGCCAGTCCTCAGCAGGGCCCACAGCACACAGCCTGTGCTGGGAAGGGCCTTGCAAGGCCCTTACAGACTCTGCCAGGGGCTGGCCGCGCTCTCTCCCAATCCCTCAGACAGGCCTTGCTTTACTCCCCGTCCACTCTGACCGCACAAGGTACACTTCCTGAATTTTGCATGTTTACTGACTAACGCTTCTTTAATTTGAATTTGCGAGCGCACCAGCATAAGCTCCATGAGTCTCACCGCATAATGATAGAAACCAAACAAATACATGATGATAAGCATGAGTCCTGATGAAAGAAATGTTTAACCTTAATGTGTTTGTTCTGTGAAAGAGTGCTCAAGGGATGACAGGGAAGATCAAAGTTAATTCAAAATAAACAAAACCTATGAATGAATGTAACAGCTTGCTGCATGTACAATAGAGGCTACATTATATCATGATGAGGGTGTGGGGGTGGGGGGAGGCGGGGGTTACCTTAAATTTCTGATTCAATGTGAAATTAGTAGTAAGAAAGCCCTACAAGGTGTCAACTGCAAACGTATGACTCCTTATTAGCCGTGAAAGTATATGGACTTCAGACTATTTCACGCAAACAGGAATATGTGTACAGAGCGCAAAAGTCATATTTATAACAACACTGTAGAGCGGCAGATCAAAAGCAGGTAGTGAGTGTGGATCTGGTCTCTGCTCCGGATGACCTCATGACAACAAGGCCCCACCTGCGCGCCTCAGCTGCAGCCTGTCACAATGGCCCGTCTCTTCCCTGGGATTTCAAAGGTGTCATGTCATCCCCTAATGCGTACTTGCCTCCCCTCTGGACGGCGAGAAAGTGTTTGAGGAATGTTTTTTTTCCCCTCCTTTTTCCTGCGAGCGCCCTGGGGGCCAACGGTGAAACCGAGCAGGTAACTCCATGGGTTGGGTTTCGGGAGACATGTGCTGAGAGATGGAGTTACACCCCCTCTGAACGGAACAGCTTATTATGAAACCGGACCCCTTTTGTTTCCCGATCGCGCACACTTACCGCAGCTCACCCGTTTCCCAATCCCTGCTGGAGGGCGAGTGGAGGGGTCCCCCTCAACAGCAAACCCAACTCACCTTTTTCAGTAGAGTTGGGCTGGGATGGCAAGTGTTTCCAACACACACACCACCTTCACTTGTGCTTCTCATCTATTCCTGGTTCTGAAAAGTAAACCTGCTCTCCCTTGAAATAAGGAACCCGACATTCAGTCAGGCTCTTGCAAGGATGTTTTAGGGCTTGCATGGGGTAAGATGATCTACAATGCATCACCATTGCCAAAGTAGAGAGCACAATGAGCTGAGAAGTATGCACGGCAAATTCCAGAGCTAGTGTAGGAGGAAACTCTCACAGGTATTTCGGTTCTCCTCTTCCTGTTTACGGTGTGGTGTGATGCATGTTATCTGGAATCTTGGATCTACTATCCTTAGTGAAACTTGAATAACACAGGGATAAATGTCTCCTCCCGCTACCTGTCTTTGTACATCAATTCCACACAAGAAGTGCAGTGGATACATGAGCAGAACCTGAAACTACCAGCTGTTGCTTTCAGTTGATATTTCACAGCAAATACTTATCTCAAATGCAGCAGTACCATTTTGTAGATTAAATAAATAACATGGAATGGACGTAACATCACTTTGATGTTTTCATAGTCCTGCAGTGTACATGGATTGCATTTTACTTTTGTCCTGTTTTAACTTATCTAGTGTTTTGGTGTTGCATATAAGAACTTCTAAAATTATCATTCTTGATAAAAAAAAAATGGCAACCTCTCTCTTGTCCAGCAACTCGGGAGTCAGCGTTCGTGCATGCCATTGCGTCCGCTGGAGTGGCGTTTGCCGTGACCCGTTCCTGTGCTGAGGGAACCTCCACCATGTGCGGCTGCGACTCACACCACAAGGGCCCACCAGGCGAGGGGTGGAAGTGGGGCGGCTGCAGCGAGGATGCCGAGTTTGGGGTGCTGGTGTCCCGTGAGTTCGCAGACGCCCGAGAGAACCGTCCGGACGCCAGATCAGCTATGAACCGACATAACAACGAAGCAGGACGAACGGTAAAGCTGCTGCAGTCATATTGACCACCATGATGAGGAAAAAAAGACCTGATAGAGCATGTTTCCTCTATTGGCTCTGCAATTCATATCTTTTGGGACTTTGGTTTTCACACACTCATAAAGGCATGATGAATGTGTGAGATCTAAATTTTGTTAAATTAGCCTTAAATTAACTGTCCAGCATAACAGTGTTATATGTCCTCTTGAGACTTGAGGAGAACAGAGCCTATTCTCTAACGCTGATTCCAAGAGAAACCTTTTACCAAATTACATTTAAGAAAATACAGGCTGTATAGTAAAAGAAGAAATCAACAAATAAATATATTTGCCATGTTTGTAAAACCGTCAGGATCCCCATATATTAAATCCAGTTTCCACCAGTGTACTGCCATTCAACAAACACACAGGGAGTGGGAAAAAGAACAAGTGAGAGGGTATTGTAGTGTGATACACAAATGGGACTCCCAGAGCTGTGGGGTAATTGGAGAGATGAGTGCAGCAACGACACTGTTCTTTGATCAGCGGAGGCCGCCGAAGTGGCCCCGTCTCCCTGCTGACTGATCCCTCATCCCCAATGGGTTGTCAGCCTTCATTGTTCCAAAAGGCCCCCAGGAGGTGCCCGGTTTGCAGCGTCGGCCCTTCTGCCAAAAGGTGCCACAAACACCTGCTTCCCGCCACAGCAGGGGGAATTCTGCAGCTCAAAATAGCTGCGGAAATTACAGCAAACAAATCAAAAACAAAGGCAAACAGTGCCAGTAGCCTGCTCTGGGGCATGGGACTTCACCACAGATTAGCACTGCACTGCAAAGACCTGCCTCAGCGCTAGGCAAGCCATGGAACACCTGTGGCCCCGGGGGTTGAACCCCCGAACCCAAATCAAAACCCGGGCAGGGGATCTGATACCCCTGTAAGGTCATGGAGTCCTGACTCACCCCTCCAAAACTTCCCTCTTATTCATGAACCACAGCAGTAAAAGAAGAAAAGTGCTTTGAGCACTGCTTACAACTGTCAGATGCATTATTTCATTGATGAGGTAATACAAGTAAATTGACCTCAAAATAATTTTTAATTTGCACCACACTATATCTACTTACAAGCTCTGTTCATACACACACACACAACGAAAATAGAAGGGTGGGATGTGTTAGGTATTTGTGTTACAGAGTTTATATGTGTTGAATGTATGAAACGGCTGTTCAGAGCTGGAGAATCTGTTGATGGCTTCTCTGTAATGCAGACATATGTAAACCCTCAGAAAGATGAGGGCAACATTAAAAAGCTCGTAGGTAGCCATGTTTTCCATCAGACACTGAGAATCTGAAGTCAAGATGTGCAAACGTATGACTGTTCTGCTGGGTCTGCCATGACTGAGTCTTTTTCTCTTCATCTTGGCAGACCATCCTAGACCATATGCACCTGCGCTGTAAGTGTCATGGCCTGTCAGGCAGCTGTGAGGTGAAGACCTGTTGGTGGGCACAGCCTGACTTCCGTACCCTGGGTGACTTCCTGAAGGACAAGTACGACAGCGCCTCGGAGATGGTGGTGGAGAAGCACCGGGAATCCCGGGGCTGGGTGGAGACACTACGGGCAAAGTATGCCTTCTTCAAGCACCCCACCGAGCGTGACCTGGTCTACTACGAGAGCTCGCCCAACTTCTGCGAGCCCAACCCGGAGACGGGCTCCTTCGGGACTCGCGATCGTGTCTGCAACGTGTCTTCGCATGGCATCGAGGGGTGTGATCTGCTCTGCTGTGGCCGGGGCCACAACACCCGGACTGAGAAGCGCAAGGAGAAGTGCCACTGCATCTTCCACTGGTGCTGTTATGTCAGCTGCCAGGAGTGTGTGCGAGTCTACGATGTCCACACCTGCAAGTGAAGCGAAGGGATGCGCCACCGCGCAGACAAACAACACTCGCATTAATTTACAAAGCCTAAAAGACACATCTACAGACACATATGCAAACATGCACACACACACACACACACACACACACACAAAAGGCACTTCTGTACTGGAATCCCTTTGTTTTTAACCCTTTTTCCAGAAACCACATGAGAGAAAGCCGCTCCCTAGCACTGTCAGGATTACAGAAGCCCCAGGCCCTGTTGGAGTGAGCTCAGTTTCCCTGTTCCCCTTATTGCTTCCCCTGTAGCAATGAGATTCACCCGAGATCCCCTCGTTATTTAAATCTCATCCTAATCACAGAAGGCTGTGGGGACTGAATGCTTCTTTATCTAATAAGAGAATCACACCTGGTGGAACCTCACCTTTCAAACCACTGACACACAAAGAAAGATCTTTCTCTGTGACCACAGTGCATCTCTCCTGCAAGACACCACCTCACTTCCCAACCCTGGAAGACATAGCTGCTCAATTGCCTGATGAGCCCATATCAGGCAACAGAACGTATCTAGTCATGCAGGAATCTGGTGCAAAACTACTGAACATAGCTCAGCACAGCCCCACACTCTCCTTCCCCCGAAACCCAGAAGCCCACACCTTGGATGCCGCACAACTGACACAAGCTGTGGTCCATGCACCATTGACTACTGAGTAGATGATCACAGAAAAAAAACATCCACCTCTTTCCAAAACCACCCATACCCTGAACTGAACTGCTGCAGCTGACCTGGATGCCTGGAAAAGATAAGCTACAGCACAATTTTATAGGACCGCATTTCTGAAATGTCAGCGATGGGCTGGAAATGGGAGGTATGCAAGGTTGAAATCTCACAGGAGCGAACATGCGTTCTAACAGCGAAAAAAATGCTCTGTCTAAGCAATTGCTATTCCGCTGCATATATACAAGAAATGGTGAGGGGAAAAAAAATATTGGCCAGAAAATTGAGCTCCCGTTCATTCTTGTTTATATTAAACTCCCTGCCTCAGCAGAACAGACAAAACAGAAATTCTGCAGCCCAGTGTAATTTGCACTTACTATATAAAGATAATAATTACATTAACACTAATAACCAGGAGACTCAGTCCCTCCTTATTTTGTAGGCTAATTAAGTTGCATATCAATAAGTTTCTCAATCTGTAGTGAATTCCCCTATCCCCCCACACTCCTCTTCAGATTCATAAAAAAGGGAACTTGCAAACAAGAGTGGAAAAACACCTCTGGGTATAACTCTGAAGATATGGATGCAATACAGGAGCCATATCGTGACTTCCAGTTTGACAGCTCTGCCGTGGACCCCACTGGCACAGGCATGTAGGACTCTGGATAATTCCATTACTGTTGGCACATGCTGACCGGAAAACGTGGCAGGAGCACTCCACACACTCTGTCTCTTGTTCGCAAAAAAAAGGCACAATAAAAGTCATCTGGGCCAGTGGGCGCAAACGAAGTGGGCGCGAACGAAGCGACCGCCACGTTACCGGCCCAGAACGGAGGGAAAAAGGAGGGGTGGCTTTGGAGCTATGGGACACTCGAGCGAGGCATCCACGCGACATGTTCTGACAGCCTTGCACGCTTCCTATTAATTATATTTAACAACGGAAATACAAGCATAGAGTAGACTTTTATGCTATGACGTAGCTTCACGCCTGCACCCCTATTTAAAGGCCCCCCTTGGCAGTTCTATTTGTTTTGCCTTTTTTGTTTTTGTTTTTATTTTTGTCTTTCGCTATATCCAAAGTTTTGTACAAAGTTTTTAAAGTTAATATTTCCCTTTTTATTTTATAATCTGAAATGCTATGTTTTTATAAATATTATTTATTATATAATGTATATACCTGTATGACTGAACTAAGAGTATATATTTGAAGAATAAATTCTTGTCTCATGCTTGCTGTCTTCATTATCACCAGTTATTATTTTCCATTAATTTTTTTATCAATAATCATTCTGTTGTTAATACTTTACAGTAAGACACTGATTGGTTAATTGTTGACTCCCATTAAAAAATCTATTCTATAGACAATAAACCTTCCCAATAACTAGACCTCACTACTACATTAACTTGATTACATGTGATGCTAAATAACCATTACACTCTGACTTACATTCACTTTCCAACATTAAGTCAATAAATTAAAGATTTAAGAAAAATGACCAATAATTGAGATACGTAGTGAATGTCAACACTGAAAAGCTCAGATTGTGGGTTACTCAACTATATCAATATGCTTCCATAATACCATTTACAATAATGATTTCCATTACATAGAACCCTTTATTTCATGGTCTCAAAAGGATTTAGAGTGAAGGGAAAAACTCACCTTAATCACCACTGATGTAGAGCACCCACCCTGGTGATGTACAGCATTCATTCTGCACCAGTAGTGTAATTCTCCACATCAGCTTATGTAACATTAAATGATTAATTACCATTTATACAGGAGCGCCTTCAGATGGACAGACCATGTGTACATACAGAAACACATTCCCATAAAGATAAAAACACCTTCATGTTCATCTGTGTATCTGTGCTTTATTGCAATAATACATCTGCACCTTGCCATACATCTTCAATAATCATAACAAAGAGCTTTGGACAACAAGCACATATTCACAAAAAAAGATTACATCAGGTTGAGACTGGCTTTAACTTTTGATACTGTGCCGCAAAGAACCGGAAAACATAAAACCACATTGTACAGCACTGAGTGTGTAAACAGCCACTGTGCACGTTAAACTACAGTTTTGCTTGCGATTACCCACACGCACATGGACACACACGCTTAAAGGAGGGCAAAACTCGCCCTTTACCCTGCAATTACCACACTACACAGTGACTGATATCTGACCATAAATCCGGAATCTGTACAGTGTTTGGTGGGGGGATGGACTGGGGTGTGTGTGTGTGGGGGGCTATGGGGGTGACTGGTGTGGTTGCACAACAGTGGCATTCACATGGGTCACACAATCTCACAGCAGGAGGGAAAGGGGGAAAGTAGGGAAGGAGAGAGAGGACTGTGCCACCCTCCAGGGGTGCCCCATTCTCCGCTGTTCTCCTTTATACAGCCTCTGGGAGAAGAGGGGCGAGGAGGGGGAAGGGGGGTTGGAGGGGCAGGCGGAGTGCCAACTGCTCACACTGACGAGAGCTGCATGCGGACAAGCCAGACCATGTCGCCCCTGGTAGCCTTCAGCTTTTGCAACTAAACAACTCTATATCTTACACTGAAGCTAATATTTCAATAAAACAAATGCCTACATAAATAAATAAATACATAAATAAACCAATCAATCAATCAATCAATCAACCAATCAAACATTTACCCCACCCTGCTCTTCAGATAGACTTGATGCCAAAAGTTGCTGGCTTATTAGAAGGACATGATCTCCCTCAGGCAAACCAAAGGCCCTTCTGCATTAAGTGCATTAAGAGAGGAGGAGTCAGAAAAATTAATTAAAAGGAATGAATTCTGATCATTCACCACTTGTTTTGTGGTCTCTGTTTGAGTTAAGGTTTAACGCATTACAGCATCTCTTCCTATGCTGTGGTGTGTGTGGGAGGGGTCATGTGACAGAGGATTGAGGGGTCAGGTGACAGGGAGGGACCCTGTTGTCCTCTCCTACTTAAGCCATGCACCCCCACAAGAAAAACATATGAAGTATACAGGCTACAGTAATACTGACTGGGAAAGGAGGACAGCTAATACTCATGACACTATCATACACAGCAATGTCAATGAGTTCACTCAATTTTTTATATCAGTTTCCAGTTCTACTCAACAAGGTTAGGGATATCAAGACCATACCACTTCACAGATTTGCACTTTTTTTCCCATTCACTCCTGCTGTCTTTCTCTCTCACACACACAAACACATCATCTCTCTCCATCGCTTCCACAAACAGACAAAACACAAAACGCTACACAACAGAGCTGAACAAAATAATAGCTATTCTTGTATTACTTATTTGTTTTAAAGGTGGTAAACTGTCGGACACTACTGTCAGACAACAGTATTCAGCAGCTATATTTACAATAACACAAATATCTTTTATAAACACACACACGCACACACACATACACTTCAAGAAAAAAAAGAAAAAAGAAACACCATATGGGAAATTACAAGAAATAGAGAAAGACATTAGGGGACAACACTAAATAAATTATTCATCTTATGCATTTTATATATTTTTTCCATATATATGTATACTATATACAAAAATATATAAATAAGTATGCATGACGGGTACGCATATACACGCTACATACAGCACTTCTTACATATCCACTATACATACACAAAAAGCATATCTATGGGCTTATATTTAAAGACTATTTAAATACTTTACCTATATAAAATGCATATGACGCAGGTGAAACCGGCAAGAGCACAAGACAGTACATGCCATTGAAACCGCATTTATACACAAGACATATTGCAGCTGTAAGTAATCGGTTTTTGACCCATGTGCGCATTTTTTGATATGCACAATTATTGATATGACTTTTGATATGGACAGGGAATCAGTGTGGGCTATGTTCACGATTAAAAACATGCAGAATGGAGTAATAGTGGAGAAGAAGGGGGAGGTCTGTCTTTCTTAGTGGGCAGAACCATGGACAGAGAATGTTTTTTTTGTCTTGATCCCTCTTTTCCTCCTCCTTGTTGGATCTCCTGGCTGGAAGGGTGCTGGTTCAGGGACTCTAATCGTAGAAGTTGCGGTCTCGGTCCCTTTCACTGGAGAGAGAGGCAGGGACGAGGGAGGGGTCAGGGTATGAGGGGGATTTGTCCATTAGAAGCTGAGGTGATGGGATGTTTTTATTGAGGGGTAGCAGATAGTTTAGGGGGCCAGACCCTACTCACTTCCTGTGCTGTCCTTCATCTATCCACTTGGTACAGGAGAAATGTTTTGCTCCTTGCCTCTTAGAGTCATGTGATACCATTGATCTGATCCTTTTCAGATTCACTTTTTTCCCCATAGATCATGTGACCTCACTAGCTTATCAGTGTCTGAGTGCTTTTCAGATTTGCTGTTTCTCTCCTATGACCATGTGACTTTACTGGACTATAAATCCATGGAATCCATTCAGGTTTATTTATCCACTCCTATGGGTATGCAAGTCCACTTCCACTAGCTTCCATCCTCTTAGGATCTGCATTTACTCTCCGCTGATCATGTGACTCCACTGGCCTATCATTGCCTAGGATATAGACTTTGTGAGATCATGTCTGCATAAACTGGAAGAAAACAGCCCACCAACAGTTTGCGGAAAAAAAACCCAAATCTAGTGACACCACAAAACAAAGATTTCAGGAAAAAAAACTGATTGCGAAAGGCCCAGTAATTTCTGCTGTTACTCATAAAATTCTCAGCATAGGGGGTCCATGATCTCATGGACAAAGATAAACCATATAATCAGCTAACACTGTGGGCAGAGGGGGCCGCTAATTCAAAGTAATAGCAGAAAGTACTGACAGTCATGAGACTGAAATGTGGGAGAGGGATCATTCACATGTTGAAACACACATTTGAACATAATCATGACTGAATTATGACTATGAAACTATGAGGAGAATCAGGGAAAATAGAGGAAAAACACTGGTTGCCAAGGCAGTTGATATGGACTACTAGAACTAAAGCTAAACACTATGCTAGGATATAAGGAAAGGGAGCTATCCTCTATGAGCTTGGTGGGGCTTGAGGGGAACTTGACCAGAGGACTGAGACCCATCAGTTGACCTATTTATTCTCTGAAAATGGGTTTACTCTTGGTACTCAGGGTTTGTGGAGGAGTCTTGGACAGAAAGTGGGAGACTTATACATGGTATACTGTGTGGACTCATTCCTCAGTTGTACCTCTGAATGAGTGACAAACTCATGAGGGCAGGTACAGTCTCAGGGGTGGGTGTGTGAAATGATAAACCACCCCAGCCAACCAAATTTATTACCAGAAATACAGTGTCAACAATCAAGACCGCAGGATCCTGGGCCAGAAAAGCAATCCAGCTACCCACGGGCTGTGAGAATACAGTCAGAGACAGACCATCTGGACTCCAGACCGGAGCATACATATACCTTCTACATAAGGAGGCTTCCTAAAGACTAAGGGAGGGGTTGACTTTGGTGTCTAATCTATGAGATCAGAAAGCTCAGAAGGTGACCCCTTACCATAAGTGACAGCGTCTGCTAGTCACTACACCGGGGGAGGGGAGGGGGGCTAAATTCGGATGTGATTGGCCTCGTCCAACCTGGTGGTTATAAAACAGGAGCAAATCAAAACAAAGCAAACAAAATGTTGGCAGCAAGGAGGATGTTGGTGGCCCTGCATGTGTGGGGGAGCATGCACCACACAGGCAGATATGTTGTTATGCAGAAGACTGTGTGTGTGTGTGTATGTGTGTGTGTGTGTCTGTCTGTCTGTCTGTCTGTCTGTGTGGTTCCACCAAACCACTGGCTTCCTCTGTTCTTTATACATTGCAACATAAATGAAAATATACTGATATAGCCAGGGCGCAAAGAACATGAACAGAGTGTTCAAATAGTGAACTGTGAGCAAGAAAAACATACTGGAACATATGTTTAAAGCTATGCGGCCATTATTGTCCTGTTCATTTAAAAATGAGTGTTACATACAAACAATTTCAGGATGCTTTCTTTGACAAAATAGCTATGGTACCATTGTGGGGACAAATCATCAAAAATAAATATGTTTCATCCAATAATAAGGGATATTTAAATGTAGTAACGTGACTGTAAGCATCTGATTATACAGAGCTGAATGAAATGGCAGCTTTCTGTTCCATGCTTTAGTACAGCGGCGTTAGCTCTTATTCTAAGAGTGCAAAGCAACATTTGTACTTATTTTCACATTATTGCTTGAAATGTCCAATTACCTTGTTCAATTAACATGAGATGCATTTATTTTTTCCAAATAAATATATTTTTTCCGTTCTCCACCTAAAAGACCAAAGACGACCAGGTGCCATATTTGCCTTGCATACCAATATACATATACATTGCATCCATTTTTAACACTTAATTCTTCAAATCAGCAGAAAAGTTTATCTCCGCAAACATCTGACATAGAAGTGGCTACTCTCTGTTTTTCACTGACTGGTCACACATGGCTAAATGAGCTGGCAGTGGTACCGAGGGGATTTGACGGCAGGTGCGGAGGTGGCAGTGTGAGAGTGGATGAAATGATGAGAGGATGTGGCACAGAGAGAAATTTTCCGGGATGGGCACAGGGAGGCGGTGACAGAGGCGGTAGATGGAGGGGGTGTGGGGGTGGCTTTGGGGAAATATGTACTCACGCGCCCTCGTCCTTGAGCAGTGACAGGAACTTGCTGACTCTGTACTCCTGGTCCATCTGGAAAGACGAGCGCCACACAGACACAAACACACAGACACACACCATATAATTAGACACAGTGCTCCCCACCTCTTGTGGCATACACTACCTTGCGCTGGGCATGATTCCCTCCCTGTTATGCACTTCCAAACTTTCAAGTAAGGCAGAGAAAGATGACCCTGCAGGCCGGCGCAGGGAACTGAGGCCTGCGTCTTCGGCACATTTCTGCACTTGTTTTCGCCTCTTGCGCCCAAACCTTCAGGTTCAAACTCAATTCCGGCCCATTTGCGAGCAAACCCCTGAAGCAGTGCTTTTAAAGAGGAATAACAAAAACAAATCGCCGTCACCGAAGGATCAAGCCTCAGTGCTACAGACAGGATGAGAGCGCAGGGTAATTATGCTCTCTACCAGGCTGGGTTTTTTTTTTTTTGGGGGGTTGCCGCAGGGTGTCTGTACTTAGCCAGGGAGTCTTCGAGAAGGACAGGAGGGGATGATTTCTGCCTGACAAGGGGCTGGTGATAAATCCATAGGGTCTGAGTTGGAGACACCTCTACCCATCCCCCCTTGCCCCATCCAGACTAACGCACACTGGGTGGGAGGGTGGGGGGGGGCATAGTGCTGACAGCTAGGGGAGCGGCCCCCCAGGGGAAGTGGATGCCTGATGCATTCTCTTAGGAAATTCGTTGATTTGCAATCCATCAGTAAGAACAGAGCAGAACGCTTGCCTCAGCTTTGCCACTGTCTCAATCGCAAGCAATGTGCATGCTACATCATGCATGCCAATAGACCATGTTCCACACAGGTGAATGGCCTGCACAAACAACCGGAAGAAGTGGTAACCAGGTCAAGCCCCAGGCTATACATTGCCATAGTCACAGTGTCCCTTGACACCCAGAGCTGCGGACTGTGCCTTGCCTCTTCTAGCAACTCTTTAACAGGGAAGATATGTGGAGGTGAAACAGGTCTTCTTGCAAGTCTCATCACCTCAATAACAACCTGACAAAAGCATTCATGGCGGGTGTCCAGACGTCAAAAGTCTGAACCACTTGCTTTGAAAATTTTGCTCTTAAAAAGCAAAAAGGCTCAGCAAAAAGTACTGTCTGGCATTATCAGCCTGACGTCAATTGTGGTTAGATGACCCTGCACTAAGAAAACAAATTCAATCAATCAGATTTTATTTGCGACAGCGGCCCTTCGCAAAAATAATTGCCGCGAGGGTGTTTTTGCTGTAGTGTTGAAATACTCGTAAACACAAGGAATTTGGCATGGGCGCCGGAACGCTCCGCGCTTTACGTCTTCGCCGTCATCAGATTTATAAGAGCCTCAGAGCTCTCTTTTAAGGAATCTCCCTGGCTGCACATCCAGAGATGGAGTAGATACAGTTCAGCACAGTTTAACCAGTTCCATCAGAAAGTCGTTGCACAGCAGGCCCACTCACTTGTGTGGCATTGGCGACAGAAGAACAGCAAAATCGTATAACAGCAGCAGAAATGTGGCACAGGCAGAGAAAAAATTGGGTAAAAAAAAGACTTTAAAAATAATAGCAGCAACATGTTAGCAATAACTTATTTTTCACTTTGCCCATGGCTGTTAGAGATAAAACACTAAGAACTCCAGAAGAAGCAGAGAGAGTGAGAGGAGAGGAAAAAAATCAGGAAAAGAAGAAAATGAGTGTAAAATGAATGCTCTTTTGCCGAGGGGGGCAAGTGCGCCGTCATGTCAGAGCAGAGCGTCTGTGCGCTGCAAGTCTCGGCAGACTTGGGCTCATACTTCTCTGGGGGAAGCACTATGCACAGCATAATCACATACCACAGCAATTACACTGTATCCAGCCCCGTTAGAGCACTGAGAACCACAGCAATTACACTGTATGCAGCCCCGTTAGAGCACTGAGAACCACAGCAATTACACTGTATCCAGCCCCGTTAGAGCACTGAGAACCACAGCAATTACACTGTATCCAGCCCCGTTAGAGCACTGAGAACCACAGCAATTACACAGTAACCAGCCCCGTTAGACCACTGAGAACCACAGCAATTACACAGTAACCAGCCCCGTTAGACCACTGAGAACCACAGCAATTACACTGTATGCAGCCCCGTTAGAGCACTGAGAACCACAGCAATTACACTGTATCCAGCCCCGTTAGACCACTGAGAACCACAGCAATTACACAGTAACCAGCCCCGTTAGACCACTGAGAACCACAACAGTTACACAGCATCCAGCCCTACTGTATTAGGTCCTCAGACAGCACTGGAAACATCAGGAATTAAGCTTGCTCTGAACTGAATGGTAAACTACAAAAACCTGCAGGCAATGCTGCCCTCCAGGGCTGGAGCTGACATTGCTGCAGCATCTGTGCTGACGCTCACCTGCAGGGACATCTCAATGAGCATCAGCAGCTTCTTGATCCCGATCCACACCCGCTTGCCTTTCACCTGTTGGGCGATTGTGGCTCGCTCCTTGTCAGTAAAGTTGCCCAGCAGCTGTCCCAAAACAGAGAAACACACACACACAAACACACAGTATTCAGGATTCCCGATACAAAGGAAGGGTAAGTACACTATAAGTTACTTTGAATAAGTTCTTTCATGTATCAGACACTCTTAGCTAGAATCACTCCCAAAATGAATAATGCAGGTGCATTCAAACAGGCTAATGAGAGCAGCAGCACTACAGGAGACAGTCATGGTTCTCATCCCTCCCTCCAGAGAACCATTTTTGATCCCCACCTCCAGAGCCTCCACCAGGTGCTCTCCAGTGGAGATGTTGGGGATGTGGATGGTGGTGCTGAAAGCGTCCAGCATCTCCATCTCCTGCAGGACGTCCTTACGGCTGGTGGTGCCGATGATGAGCAGCTTGCGGCCCTGTAGTGCACACACGTGCAGAAACACACACACACACACAGGTCAGTTCATGGTGATATTGTCTTTCATCTATTCATTTTGGGTTAACCTGACCCAACGCTACAGCCCGTCCCTTTTGCCCAAGCTGATCAAGGCTGCATATCTCACTACTGATGATGTACTTTACAATTATCTTGCATTATTTATGCTCAGTTCTGTATCATTACATATAATATTACATTAACCATCTAACATGTTAATCAAAGCTGTCCTTGTCCCTCTGACCATCCTGTATTGTCTTTACACTATGACAAAAACAAATTTATCATATTAGTATGAGTCTTATTAAATCAATTATACATAACACAGATCTGTCAGTACGCAATGGCTGCATGGTGATTTAAAGTGATTCAATCATCCTGCTCCTCCAAATGAATCAACCCAACACCTCATCAACTGACAGCCCTAATCAAAATCCATATAAATTCACTTTACGAGGAATGTGGTGCTCAGCATGCCAAATGAAGCCATGCAAATGACTGGGTCTCACTCGGGATGGAAACCAATGGGATTCTAGCCCACGGCACCTGAGATAACTGCCCACTTTCAGACAAGGTGCTGGGTCAAGGCTCTGCCAGGCTGCCCGGTGCCAGGGGAGCGAGGGGTTAATTTGGAATGAGCCGTTCCCTGAGTAGGAGGGGCGCCTCCCCTTAGGCGGGTCTGCCAGGAAAACCATCACCACCACCCCCCTCCCTTGTCTGGGTTGGTATGATAATAGGATATTGTATGCAGACACACATATCTGCCAGTGCAATACTGTCTGCAATGGTTATATATATAGCCTCCACAGGTAAATATGGGAACATGTGTTATTGTCAGGTTTTTGGCTCCTGATTGGATTTCGTCTGCATGGTCCTCTAGACCACAAGTTATATTCAGGTCATAATGAAGCACTAATGAATAAACTGTACCCAATAAGAAGATACTCAGTCCATCACCAAACCAGTAAGCCACAAAATATGGCTCCCCACTTCATTTGATTTTTTTTCTTAGTAGTTTGGTGAGGGGAGAAGTCAGTGATATACGTCACCCACAAGTTGCCATGACAAATCACTCAGGAATCAGAGCTAGACTCCTTTGCTCATTAAAAGATCTTATGTTAATACAATGTTATTGCATTTTCTGGAGAAAGATCACAGACACACAAAATGTGGTGTCGTGGTGGGATTTTCCACCGCCTTCCAGGGTCACAAGCCATCAGCCAGGGCGACCCATCACCACAGAGGTGTCGCTGTGACACAGCGTTTACGGCCGGGGGGCCAGGCCGCGGGGTCCAGGCCGCGGGGTCCAGGTGGGGAGAGAGCGCGGGCGGAGGAGGTGCTGGATTCCCAGGGGCCCCCAGGGGCTGACTCTGGGGAGGATTATTGTGTGGGCTCTCGCTCTCTCTCCCCCTCCCACCCCCCCACGGCGCGGGGTGTGTGAGCCTGCATGCAGATGAGGTGCCACACAGGCGGCGAGCACTGCCAGGCCCCGGCTCTTCTCACAGGGCCCATTCTCCTCTCCCCCCCGGCACCCTGCTGGGCCCGCGGCTTTACAATCCCCCCACTGAAATACCTCCGCTCCCATTCAGGGCTCAAAACACAGGCCCCGGCCGCACAACTCCCACTGACACCCGTACTGAAACACTCTCTCTCTGTCTCTCTCTCACTCACACACACACACACACACACACACACACACACATACACACACTGACACAAATAAATACACACACACATACATAAACATACAAACACATACAAAACCAAAAACACATATACGCAGACACTGACAAAGACAAACGTAGGGTGAAACACATAACATATACACACAAACATATACTGACATAGATAGAAACACAAAGACACGGAAAGCCATACTAAATAGTGCATACACATACTAGGTGATGTCGACAGATCCATCCTCAGACAGTGAGGGATCCTGAGCACTCATGGACTAATACTTTGTATTCAAAAACACACTCACTCACACACACACAAACACACACATGCACACACACAAACATACAGCTGAATATACCAAAACACACAAACACACAACATACACAAAGTGAAGGGGACATACATACTCATGCATACTGTAAGAAGAGAGAGCTCTGATCAGACACACTTTCACAGATTTTCACACACGTTTAAACTGCTTACTCACACAACCTGATACCGTATATTGTTCAGATATGCACACACCATATCAAATCTTTGAAGAATAGCATTACACAGCCAGACACCAGTAGTGTAATAACATATAACATTTCCTCATAGAGCAGAAGAGGGAGATACTGTAGTGTAGTCTTGTATTAGGGCCTAACATTCAAAACCAGTTAAAAGCAAGTATTCTAAGTCATACATTTGTCTTTTAAGCATACCAACATATACAATAAAAAGACATGTTTCTCAAAAAGCCTTCCACTGCACATCAAAAGCTATGCCAAAATATGCTGCCATCTATCTGCCACTAACTGGATGACACTCACCCCATGCACACACACACTTTCACACAAGTAGAGGGGAATGGCTGTCCTGCAGTCTTTACCTCCAGCTATGGCATAACAATGCTGGTACATGGCTATGACATCATAATACGGTGCCATGTTGCAGGAGCCCTTGTGAGTTGCAGTAATAATTTTCCACTCACTTGAGGAGGAGCCTTCTTCAGCAGCACCAGCAAAGCCTGCAGGACCAAGTTTGAGAAACGTGGCCCAATAGGAACATAATCTAAGAGAGGAAAAGAGATGGATTCAGTTTCACTCAGTACATAGAACATTAACAGAAAAGCTTGCGCTACATTGCCTGTGACTCATTCAGGCACACTTTTTCAGGGAATATGTAATTCAATGAAAATGGACTTCAATCTTCATAATGGCAGATGCTATTATGTCTTAAAAAGCAGAGAACGCATTCCAAAGAACATGTTTGCTTGTCCCCAATAAAAGACAAAGCATTACAAGACAGCTGTTTGTAATGTAAAGTCTGTTTTAATAGCATATCCCAGCCATTATGTTCCTGACTGAATTCATTACTGCTATCAAAGTCATGGCTTCTATGTCACATTGGATAGAGCTGAATGCTGGAGAAACTGTGTATACTGCAGCTACCACTGCTAGTACTACTGACACTATTAATACAGTCAATAAGAAAATCTGAATGGGTATTTCAGCATCTACTCGGCCTACAACAAATTCCTGTATTTTTCTTAAGACCTACAATTTTCATCAATAGTTTGGACCTTAGTGCTGTGTTCTCAGTGAATCAATGCAAATAAAAAAACATGCAGCAAAACATGTTTGTAAATAATAATGAAATATATCACAATGCTACACTTCAAAACACTGAGTGTCATATGATTAGTCACTCTCCTGCACACACCAAGGCAGTACACTCCAAACATACTGTGTATTTTAAAATATACACAGTACATTAGATTGGTTTATTAATGTGTGACTCAGATGGGTTGGGTTGTGATCACTGTGAACTAGCAAGGCATCAAACACTACACAATAGCTGGGTTTAGAACGCTAGAGGTAATCTGGGTTTTTAACTCTAAATGTTAGCTGGTTTTAGAAAGTTGTGCTTTTTGTTGAAACGCAGTCTATGAGTGTGTTAGTTCAGAACATTATGTGTCATCTGACAGTAGAATCTAATGAAATAGGTGGGTTTTGAGCACTGCCAAATTGGATTTACAGTTGTAATGAGCAAATGAGATATCATGGTAAAATGGCTGGCGCTGTGATCAATGGATGCTGTGATCAGCTATCAATCAAAAAATTATTTCAGGGTAATTGTTTCAGTTTTGCTGTTCATTATTATTTGACTGCTTCAAATAACAAAATGACTTGTACATTTGGTAACTCCACCTAGTTTTTGTTTCATGAAACCTCATTTTCCCATCATTAGTTTATGCCTTGGCAAATATTTCAAAAACATGGTTTCCAAGTGATGTTAGAGGAACTGAGGCCCACCCCTGGCCAGAGAGATTTACAGTGTACCTTATGATTCATCCATTAGTAAAGGCTTAGCTCCACCACAATGCTGGAAAGCATACATTCTATGTCCGCCTGCGGCTTGAGGATCATCTGAGGTCCTGAGACAAAATATCAATGCGTTTCTCAAAATAAATCTCGGACTGGTGACAACACCGAAAGGCCATATGCATCACCAAGCAGCCTCCATCCAAGACTGAGCACTGACCAACCAACCGCAATCCACAGATTGTGCTTTTTCCCATAAATGGGCTAAAGTAGACTAATTTTCAGTTTCCCCAAACAGTGGAATGGAGATGGAGGTTCCAAGTCTGCAGAGCATATCTCCTGTCTGTGGTTGAGATAAATCAATGATGAAACCAAGCTTGTTACATTGGTCAGGGGTTATTTAGGCCAGAAATAAGACAATCCTGAGGGCTAACCACTGGTTCTATTTCACTTACTATGTTTTTTTTTCTTCTTAGCAACCACCCTTGAGTCAAGGTAAGTTAAACTTTACAGAAGATTTCAAAAATTGAGCTTTAACTCCAAAGCATCAATGTAACCAGTTGAATTTCAGTTTGAGAGTAGCTAATGATGTGTTTATGACTACATTTCCCTTGATCCTCTCTTTTGAATTGGTGTTCTGTGCATGACACTGACGCCTGCTGTGGCTGAGAGTCTGGATGGGTCCGTGTGTGAGTGGTGACTCTCGTGTTGCATGAGTGACCCAGTGGACCATGGGTCCTGGCGTCCTCGTGGGCTTTTGAGGCGGGTAGCCAGCTGGCCCACAGGGCTAGAATTGAGTTCAGGGGCCTGAGTGTAAGGGGCCCATTCTGCAGGGAAACTCTGAGGACCCCAAAAACTTCCTGGATGGTAAGGCACAGCCACTTAAACATGGCTGCTCCTTCCTGTACTTCCTTCTGTGAGATGAGATACAGCTGTCACAGGAGGCTATCCATTTCCCATTCCCTTATCTCTAATAGTAATTTATCTCTCAAACCTACTAAGAGTAAAAATAGTCTTGATTATGTTCTAACCAATGTGTTTCATCAACTGCATATTAAAAGAGCTCATACTTGCTGAACAAAATATTATGTGCTTAGCTCTTCTGGAATAACAGAACAGAATGCAAACAAAGATGGTGACATTTTGGGGAGTATTTGAAATGTGTTTGTGTGTATCTGTATTATATGCCAGTAGAATTGGTGTGGTTAGTGTTTGTCCTTGGACTGTGTGAGTTCTGGTTCAGTTGTTTGGGGCAGACCCCAGCCCACAAACCCTCAATTAGACTCAACGGATCCCAACCCTGTCAATGTTGTGCTAAAATCAATTTAGCTTGATGCTTGCGGGCGCTATTTATTTTAATCAATGAGGCATTTAGGAGGGGAA
Source organism: Albula goreensis (assembly GCA_022829145.1). Classification (NCBI taxonomy): domain Eukaryota; kingdom Metazoa; phylum Chordata; class Actinopteri; order Albuliformes; family Albulidae; genus Albula; species Albula goreensis. The sequence goes on from CM040762.1 coordinate 9,915,080, forward strand.
GAAGAGGCGGGGCCTTACCCAGCAGACGCTCGATGTCATCTACCACCACACAGCTTAACTGGGACTTGTAAGCATCATCGAACACCTGAAACAACAAAATGGCTGCTCACTACACAGCATTTCAAAATATCTATGGCCACCAATAAATAAAGCTGGGCTTTTCATGACAGAAGGTACTAATGGCATCCTTTTCCAGCATTTCCCCATTCATGAAAACAGAAACCAAGAGATCAGATGTTGCTGTGAGTACAGCAAATGTAATCTTCTCACTTCATATTTGCATACCATTGAAGTGAAGAGAACATAATTATGACAGAAAGCACTAAAATTGAAATCTATTCAAATATAATTTAAAACAAACATACTTTGTTTGATGGCTAATGGTTTGCAATACTATTGCTCAAAAAGTATAAGAATTTTGCAGTGGAGGATCCAGATTGTCTGTGAAGCAAACTAACTCCTGTTTGCCAAAAAAAAGTGTGATTTTGCTCATCAACAGATAGCAAAGCAATAAAATACATTGCATATTTAAATACATATACTGTATAGTTGCTATTTAGTTGCAGTAAAATAGCTTCATAATTTTTGGAACATTTTGCCTCTCGGGTTATTTAATGTGGGCTTTTCCTCGTCTTCCTCTTCCACTTAATTTTTGAGACACAATGAAGAGGCACTGAAGGCTATGTGTCCTTCTACAGAAGCTTGTGACCTGAACTGCATGGGCGTCTCTCACCTTCTTGATAGCCTGGCACTTGGAGATCTCTGAGTGACCAATCATCTTGTCTGGAGAGCAGATCTTGATGAAGGGGAATTCTGAGTCTTCTGCAATCTTGGCAGCCAGGGCAGTCTTCCCACTGTGAGGGGGTCCTGCGACAGAAAAATCATGTATGTGAAATATACTGCCGACAGTATAACGAAACAAGCTGCTAAAGACATGAGCCTTCACACCCAACCAAGGATTCAGATAGCCCAAAACAACAAAGTACAAACTCAGCAATGTAAGCTTAAAATGACTCTAGTCAGGGTTTGAAAGAGGTGAAGGTGGTGTGTCATATTCAACAGAAGTGAACATGTGTGTAAGCACGTATTGTGTGTATGAGTAAGGGAGTGTACCACAAGAGAGAAAGCATATTAATGTGTGTCTGAGGGCTTATGTGTGGAGTTTTACATGTGCAATTGTATACGTGTTCATGGGTGAGGTTGTGAGGGCAGCCTCACCCTCCAGCAATACAGCCACCAGGGGTGTCCGGTCACTGTTCTTGGTCTGCTGGACCAGAAGCTCGCCATCATCCAGAACCCGGGTCACAGGGTCACCCCACTTAATGATGCCATTCATGATGTAGCTGGCATAGTCCTCCTGGTTTGTGCCGAAGGCCTTGGGGAGGGAAGAAAGGACAAGTATGACTGCCATATTAGGTACACAGGTACCGAGAATAATAACAATGGTCATCATCATATTTCGTATTATTACATACCTTGGAATAAACCTTTATTGAGGGCCAAATATTGACTCATGACTGGGTAGATGATTTCAAATTTTATAATAACAGCAAAATGAACACTAACTACTGTCAAACTCTTTCATTGAAGATAGTTTAGTTCATTATGCTGAAAAAGAAAATGTGGTTCTCAGTTTACCTTTCTGGTTAAATAAAGGCATCAGAGAACCAAAGGTCTTAATTAAATAACTAGGCCATGGATTGATGGGAACTTGAATCTCCCAGCTGTTTAAGGAATCAGTCGCTTCTTGAAAGGAAAATATAAAACTCTCAAGACTATGGATCTAAAGGCTCAAGAGCTCACCAGAGTGGGATTATATGGATCAGCTGCTGTTGGATTTTTGGAACAAGTGAAATTCTTCTTTAAGCAGTCACAACCTGTTTAAACTAGAGAAAGTGAAGGCATTGAGGGGGATGTGGCGGACTCCCCTGGCTGGTGTAGTATTGGGGAACTTACAGGCTTAATGTCGTTGTTAAGGGAGCCCATGAAGTCAGCTCGATGGACCTGCAGCTTCTCAGCTTTCTCCATGTCCACCTCCACAGTGGCGCTAGCCTGCAGAGAAGGTGGAAGAGAGGAGGGAGCAAGAAAGAGAGAGGAGGAGATAAGAAAGGGAGAGATGTTTTCACTTAGTTTTTTTTTTTCATGATTTGTAAATGCTCACCTACATCTACCTACTGAATGTCATGCCAACCACTCAAATCGACAGACACAGAAAGGGGTATAGAGAGAGAGGAAAGCAAGGTGATAGAGGGAGAGAGAATGAAAGCCAGACAGAGAGAGAGAGAGAAAGAGACATTTATTTACAGTACCCTTCCTGCACTATTGACCTGGACCTGAGGGTCACTTGGCTGATAGATAACAGTCCCTGTGTCTTCCAGATGGCATGCCTAGTGTCCTTAAAGATCCCACTGCACCAAAAGCAAAATAAGAGCAAGGGGTTCCCCTCTGTCCTGCCAAATTTCCCATTCTGGCTCTCTCAGTCCTCCCATCTCATTACCCTGCAGCAAAGCAGGCTCAGAAAACCCCACAGCTTTGGTGCACCACAAAGACGGATCCTGCACATTAGCGGTGCTTGAGGTAAGTAACCCCATAACACTGTAAACCTCTCTGGGATCCAATGAAAGGTGCTTGTGATGCCGGGAGGAGGTGGGGGAGGAGCAGTGAGGGCTGCTCCTCCTGTTTTGGCCACCGTCAGAGCTTCCAAAAGCTTGGGAGTCCTTCAGGGCTGCAGACAGTGGCAGCTTCGCCTGCAGGCACACACACCTGAGGCTGATAGGTAATCAACCCAGGTGTGTCTAGTTGCTTTCATAAAGCCCACTACAAAGGCACAGAACGCTGTGCTGTAGACAAAGACTTCAGACGTAGTAAAGAGGTGCTGACCAAAGAAAACTAAGAATAAATTAAGTATCTCATACTCTCATCTGCAATACAGATTTATTTGTCAGCATTTCAGCTCCAAACTGTCTTTGTCAACCTGTTTCCCATCCCTGACACAAGCATCTTGGCAGTGAAACAGTTACAGATTCATATGTATTGGAGAATAGAGTTCATTTCGACTTTACAGAGACTGACACAAACACGCTATGCTGTTGTGATGCTGTTGTGAACTACCTCTTCTTCTTTTGACCAGCATGATCTTAGCCTTTTTCTGGGCACACAAACGGGGTTATGTGTAGAATATACTTTGCTACCCTTGTCTTCTTTTTATCAAAAAGATGACTAAAACAGCCAAGTGGTCAATTTGCCATCTGTTGTTAGGCATACATGGTACTGTACTACAGTGCTACATAAAATGTAACCCATTGTTATTACACGTGGCAGTGCTACAGCAGAACGGGGGGCAGTTTTCAGGATGTTGCACCATATGAATCTGTCTGGCTTAATGCAGCGGCTCTGACTGAGTGTCTGCTCTGGCCTTCAGCTGCTCCTCAAACATCTGAGGTGGAGTCTGAGGCTGCCAAGTTTTCAGGCTATGGAGGTTGCCAGGTTTTTTTTTTTTTTTTTTAAATCCCAGCTGTCTATAAATGAGCTGTCTACAAATAATTAATTTAAATGTAATTAAAAAGTGTTATTGTGCGGTATATAATAGTATATTCGATTTAGGTTCCATGCGATCTAGGGTGCAGCATGTGTCAATGTTTTCCAAGTATGTCTATACCTCTTATCAGGGACCACAATTCAAACTGAGCGCCATACACAGACAGTGATTTTTATTTTTTATTTGTGCATGGTCTAAAAGGCACAGGGAGTATAGTGACACAGGTCAAAAAGACTCTCATTCAGCCTTCTACCACCTGATTGGACAGCAGCCAGTCCAGGTTGTGACACCTCTGTGTGTTGCACTGTTCACAGTGGAAAGCCAGACTAAGGGGGAAGCTTATGCTAGCACCACTGATGGGCACATAGAAACAGTCACTGCCTCTACCAATGCCAGTGTACTGTTTTTCAAACCCCCACAAAACCTGCTATAACACTTATGATAGGTGGAGCTACAATTAGGTGTCAATCACAGAGTTACTTAGAAAAATCAAAATACTTGGAACCTCACAGTAAGAAACAATTCACATTCACATTTTAGCCATTTAGTGGATGTTTTTATGCAGGGGGACTTACACATGTTGCAGTTTTTACACACTATCCATTTATACAGCTAGGCATTTTACTGGAGTAAAATCAAAGGTACAATAGGAGTTTCCTACATTGGAATCAAACATGCAACCTTTAAGTTACAAGCCCAATTAATTACTCTGCAATGCAAAGCATTTAAATTATCCCATCTTTGAAGAACCTCACCATACACGATTCCCTTTTCTAGAAATGAACTACAGGGCTACAATAAATTAGCTCAGCTTCTGTGCAAGAAATGACTGTGATTTAAAAATAATCAGCTCATTAAACTTTTACATGGACTGAATAAAATCAAAACGAATGATAAAGAAAGATCTGATCGCAAGATGTGAGGAGGGTTTTTTCCATGCCTATACAGAAATGCAATTATTCCCAGAATGCACAGAATGTACTCTTCTCTGGCACAAAGTTGTGTTTTGCGCTCGGATTCTCCTGGATCGCAGCTCGACGCAGTCTGTAAAACACCTGAGGTGCTTTGCTGGCGTGATTAGAGGAATCCGTTCCATTTTCACAGCTCTCTCAGACTGACAAGGCTGAGGGGGTTAAAAGAGGTTCTTGACTGGGAGGGAGAGAGCGAGAGCGAGGGGAAAATGAGAGAGTGAGAGAGAGAATAAAGGAGTCTGAGCCCATCACACCTGTATCAGCTCACGGCGGTGTGTTTCAACACTATTAAATATCGTGGGCTGAGGGCGGGGAGGGGGGATCATTTCTACTGCTCTAATTTTGGATGCAATCCTGCTGCCGCGAGGTTTGATTCCTTCGCATTAGGCCGTTTGGGGCTTTTTAATTGTGCCCCAATTTCCAGCAAAGCGTGGTGGTCGCTCATTTTGGAATTTCTCGGGAATACTGAAGCGGGTCCGATTTTGGGTTGAGGCTCAGTAAATCAGCATGTGGGCTGAAGGGATCTCCCCCTCCCTGTTCTCCCTGGAGAGATCAGGCACAGAGGGGCAGTCAGACTGGCAGCGGCAGTTCCAGTGCCTGACGCTGGAAACGCGACCAGCTAGGCAGCAGGGTCCACTGCCTGGTGTAAGCTAGCTTTATTTGTCAGGGTCATAAACGTGAATTTCTCACTCCAATGTAGTGTATACTAACCACCTAATCCAACAAAATCCACCATCAAAAATCTGCTGGTACCAATTATATTTGAGAAGCAAAGGCCATGAAAGTTAACTCTCTTATCAGAGACCTGCTGTTCAGGCTTCAGATTTCAAGTACACTAGTGTTAGCAACAAACACCAAGACAAAAATAAAAATAAGAAATTCAACAATAAGAAACAATAATTAGATGCTGAAGAAAAAGAATGGGAAGAAGGAGAAGGAAAAGAATGTTTTCACATCAAATTGGTGATTCTGGGCTACTGTACAGTCTAAAGCAAATGTGGCAGTTGAATTCTGAACCCTGGGAGAGTGAGTTCTGATGATACCTAGATGAAAGTCATGTTTATAAAATATAATTAGATTGCATTAGAGTTAAAGTCATTGGGCATGGCTGGGCTTGGCCATCAGCCTGCACATAGCCCATGTCTGCTGAATGTGCCAAAACTGAAATGAAAACGTTAATGCTGTCAACATTTTTTAAAAAGGCTTTTGCACCCATTATGGGTATTATGTATTGTGCCCTAAGGCGACGAGAGGTATTTCACATCTACACAACCTGAACAAAAAAAAGGCCCTATCAAGCGATGCTGTGAAAATGCAGACAGAAAATCATATTGTGTGACCTCATTGGGCGTGGAAGGGCACAGCCAAGGACCAATAGCCATGACAAGCAGTTAGCACACGTGTACAGCCTGTACCTGATTCATGTGCCAAATGCTAAATGAATGAGTGCATTGTGCATGGCCTGTGACCTAAGGCAGAAAAGGTATTTTATGCACAAATAAGCACTATGGCCAGGGTGCCAAACCTGAGCACATTTGGCGATGCTGCAAAGACTTGAGACCATTAAGACATTAAGAGAACAAAAACAAAAAAGGGAAAACCAAAAAGAAAGAAAGAACGAGAGAGAGAGAGAAAGAAAGAAAGACAGGCAGAAAGAGGACCAAAACAATGCTCTTTCAGCCTTTCCAGCTTGAAATAATAATTGCAGTGAAAGTCATCATCGTCATCATCATAATCATAATGGATTGCTTTTATGTAGCAATGTTGAGGATCCAAAAGTGCTTTTGCAATGAAAGGGCTACGCGGTAACCTGACCTCAACCGCCATGAATGTGTACGAGACACCTAGGTGATACATGGCAGCCATTCCGGACCACAATCCACACCCCAAATCAGCTAAACAGCTACTTAAAGGCTGTGAACCATGATACTTCCTGGGGTGTAAATAATGGAGGACCAGAAAGTAAGGGCTGCAGGCCAAATGCATAATGGGTTCAAACCACTGTGACCATCAATGCTGTAATGGAGAGGAGGCAAATTCAGCTATTTTCATTAATGCAGACCATATTCTGAGACCAATAGAGTAGTCAAACATTCTTGTCATTTCAATACCAAATCATAAAAATACCAAATCATGACCACCAGTTTGTTAGCACACACCTGGGTGGAGTACGGCAGCCATTTTGTCACCACACATTAGCAAAGGTGGAGGAGAATGGAAGTATTAAGCCAATCATAGTGGAGGATGGTTAGGCAGCATTTTTAGAGTGGTTGGTAAAAAGAGGAAACATGGGGAGGCGGAGCCTGACCTTGATGTGGCGGTTCATGGCAGTGGACTGGGCGGCCCTGACCAGACCCTCCAGCTCAGCACCGCTGTAGTTCTTGGTCTCTGAGGCCAGCTCTGCCAGGTCCACATCCGATGAAAGCAGGTTGAACTCACGCATCTTAGATGTGTGGATGTTTAAGATCTGCATGCGACCCTTCTCATCAGGCAGGCCTGGGGGACAACAATACACAGGCATCAGTGTAAAAACACAGAACTACACAAAGTATATAATTAAATATAATGAAAAAAATATGTTGACTTTGAAAAGTACTGTCATGTTATTAGAACCATAAATGCAAACATACATCAAGCATTAAACTTGAAGAATTTTAAACTGTAAATAACAGAATGGCATTTCCTGCTATCTCTCACCATATCTGATCCCACTTATTTAACTTATTTAATTTTTTGGAAATTTAAAAAAAATGAAATAAATACACAAAACAGATATACACATAACATAAGAACACACAAGAAGCCATCACAAACATATAAAAAAAGAAATGTGGACAGAATCTAAAGTAAACACAGACAAGTGCTGAGATGTTTTGTGACTGTGAGGCCCTCCTAAGAGCCATACTTGAGTACAGCACAGCCAGTCATTCTTACATCCTGCACGGCGGCTCGGGAAATGAAAAAGAGTAAAGCCTCAAGTTCAAAAGGCAATCCTCGACAAGTGCGGAAATCCTCAATTGCTCTACTGTAGCTCCATTCTTAAACCTCTTTCATAGAAATCGCCACCTACACTTGTTCACCTCATTCTGTTGAACTTACCCATTGTAATGCAAATTCCCATTTTATTCTAAACCCAATCCTTATAACCTGGCGGCCCTCAAGACCCCTAATCACCCTGTGCTTTGAGCAACTGAGTCTTGGAAAATGAACTTTCTCTGGGTCATTCTAACACTTGATTACTTTCAGTCTCCCAGCAAGCCCCATCCCAGGAAACATATATGAGAATTACACAGAATTGTGTCTATGCAGGACTCATATACTTAACGCTGGAACACTACACTCCAAAACCTTCTTCACAAAAAAAGGGATGAATAATACATGAAGTGCATATAGGTGTGCTGAAGAGTCTGGCTGACCAGCACAGCGGCGTCCATCTTACCGATCTCCATCTTCACCTCAAACCTGCCAGGTCTCATCAGGGCGTCATCAATCAGGTCGGGCCTGTTGGTCATCCCTGTGATGAACAGAGAGAGATGGAGAAAATGAAACAGTACTCTTTCCTGACATGACGCATGAAGAAGCCACAAAGACACAGTGACGTCAAAAAAGTTGTCATCTTTTCACCGCCCTGTTCCAGTGAACTGTTTACAGTATCGCTTTGCCCAGAGCCTTACTAAGCATTTGTCTTTTTGAAGTTTTCCTGGTAAGGTACATTTTTTCAGCACGCGTAGGTATGTTTGTGTGCATGTGTGATTATGTGCACACATTTGTGGTTGAAATAATAAGCTGTTTGTCTGCGTTTATTTATTGTAAATACTAGTATAAACCTATTAGGGCAAAACTAATTTACTCTGATTTGAAAGGAAGAGAGAGAAAGAGAGGGATGAGGACTTAAATTCAGCAGGACACACACCAGTATCTCAGATGCAGTCTCCATTTATTTGTAAAGGGAAAATACTTTCTTACTGTTCTTGGGCCCAATGCTGATTCACAAACTAATTAGAAAGCAAAAGGTAACACACAATGTATATGACATTAATAAGAAGGTAGGTTACTATGCCTGTTGCCATGATACTTCTTGTTCAGCACCTCTGCCCCCCCCCCCCCCCCAACACTGTTGTCTCCTGCCTCCACACCCAGCCCTAACCCAAATGCAAAATACAATTTGCTGAAAGACCACAACTGTCCCAAGGGCAGTGCTTCAGCCCACCACCTGTAAACAGGTACCAATGACCAGGATGTTGCTCATACCAATGACCAGGATGTTGTTGAGCTGCTCCACGCCATCGATCTTGGAGAGCAGCTGGTTGACCACCGTGTCGTGGACACCCGTGCTGCTGGCCGCACTGCCACGCTGCTTGCATATGGCGTCCAACTCATCAAAGATGATGATGTGAAGGCCGCTGTTGGCACCCAGCTGTGGAGAGGCAGGGAGAGAGGACAGTGCTAGGAATGCAGTGGGCTCTCACATCAGAAAGTTAAGATATATGTTGTTCATTATATTTTTTTACAGCAAATTTCTTTGTCTGAATTGGGCTATAAAAATAAATAGTTAAAATGTGTTCTTCATAATTGGCATTTTATTATCTGTGCTGCAGACTGGGCCAGAATTCTTTGCAAGAGTTGCACTATAAAAATGAGGATGTAAAGTAGTTTAAAGTGAAGGCAGGAGATTACAGAGGCATTGAATATAACACTTGGATGGCAGGTGAGTCACAGCCAGACATAAGCCTTTGTGTTTGTGCTTGTCTTCAGCTCTTGTGCTCAATATTTCCTGTGGCTTTTTGATTAAAGCTTTGTGGCCATGTTCATCATACAGTTTGATCAAGGAAATGCATGCCACTCCGGCTGGCTGTGGATCTGGTCACTTGTTTTCGTGGGCTGACATCCTGGGAAAAGCACTGCTGCTGCATCTTCGTAACATGTATCTGACTTGAAAAATCCCGTAAATTAGAATATATTCATGAATGGAAATACTCTTACACACAAAAGGAACTAACAGGGAAGGTCAATTACCTGTGTAATGAATCAGTTCTAAAACCACAACGATAAAGTAAGATTCAGTTTGTGTTCATGTATTTATGTGTGTATGTTAAGTGCTGTTTCTATTAACAAATATTTGGAGTAGAAATTATAGAATCATGTATTGCTGTACAGCTTTGTCAGGAGACTGAATAAGAGTGCAGTGAGAACACTGTTCTGCAACAACGCCTCCATTGATCTTCCCACAGGGCTGGGATCAGCTCCTTCCAGCCAGCTTTCAGTGAGAAATGCCCTGTAATCTCAACCGCCTCCACTCATTCATTCCCCATTCTCGTTTCCTTCCCTAACAGAAATGGAATATAAATGAGCGCATTACAAAACAACCAAATCCACTTCCAATTCGATCATCCCTAGATTCAGATCCCAATGTTACAAAACGCATTTTTCTCTTCTCAATTCACTTGATGACTACACCCGCATGGACTTAGGTACGCAATTGTCCAACGGTGCCAGTTTGCATATGTTTTTTTTTATTCCCCTCCACCGTCTCGGGGGAGGGAATAAGTGCTCTTTCATCGACTCAAGCGCCATCACACGATACAGCGATAGGCCGATATGGCCTGTGGGAGCAGCGCAGTGCTAACACAACACCAAGGCTGCGGTGCATAATGCCGACCTTCACCCTATCTCCCATGGCTGTCAGTCTCAGGACCTAACATTTAAAGCAGGTGAGGGGTGTGATTAATCAGGCCCAGAGTGCCGGGGGGAGGCGTATCTGCTGCACCCTGCTGTCCGGACAGAGCTAGAGATAAGGGCCCGCTCATTACAGGTGTGGAGTGATCCATCGCTGGTCCACTTGGGGGGGGGGGGTGGGGGTGCGTGTTGGTGGAGTGCCCCACCCCACCCTGCTCTGGCACAGCATGTCTCCATGTGGGACACTGTGGACTTCGGCAGGCACTAGTCCAGGACATAAAATAGTGATAGTTCCCTTGTTCCTAATACCAGTGACAATGACCCTCAAAGGGAGATGGCATCTACAGGTATCCAGAACCAATGGTCAGGGGGACATAGCCTTAAATTCAATTGACCAGAAATGAATGGCCTTACAGAAATGTTCTTTACAGACCCAAGCTGGAGTTGTGTGTGTGGGTGAGACTGCAGCTAAAGGGGTCATGTCCATATATGTGTATATGGTGTGTCTGTGTCTATGCATGTGTATGTGAATATGTGCAACAATGTCAGGGCTGCCCACAACTGAGAGAAGACTAACACCAATAGTAAATCACATGGCAGCATATAACTACAACTGTGACCCTCACCCTTTTCTGCTCCTCTTCTGCCTCAGCGAAGAGCTTGCGGATGTTGGCCTCCGACTCGCCCACATATTTGTTGAGGATCTCAGGGCCATTGACGATTTTGGGCTCGCGGGCGTTCAGCATTTTGCCGATCTGGCGGGCCATCAGGGTCTTACCACAGCCAGGGGGCCCAAAGAGCAAGATGCCCTTCACGTGCTTACAACCTGGAAGGGAGGACAGAGGAGGGATACAGGGATGAGTGATCAACCTTCACCACTACTGCAGCAGGGGCCTCCATACTCAAACAACTGTGTCCCATCCCAATGTCAGAACATTCTCAAATACATAAGATTTACAAAAGGCAAATTTCACACAAAGGTTCATTTGTACATAGATCAAATACAGTCATGGATTAATCAACAGATTGGTCCTTCTTTTTTTTAATCAGAATAAATGAAGCCTGAAAGCAGGCAGTGATAACGTGACAAACAGCAGAGGAATTGTGCATGAAGGACTCATCTGTTTTAACTGCTCACTGACCTTTGGGAGTGCAGAAAACAGACACTGAGTAGATGTCGAAGCAGTGTCTTATGGACCACAGCTCTTGCCAAACACTCCCCACCCCCACAGACCCCCACCTCGCCCCGCACGCCTCTAGCTTCTTTCAACACCTGTGCCCTCGGACACTCCGCAATTAGGCCCTCACCTTTATGCTATCAGTGCCAGCCATCTCATTACTGCGGCCAGCTGCCGGGCCTAGGGGGCGACCGTGGCCTAAATCACCATTCCTAAAGGTCATATCCCACCCTGGGAGGCTGTGTGTGGGTTTCTGGATCTGTGCATGCGTGTGCGTGTGTTTCAGAGCCACCCACTCACACAGGTGGTACAGACCACCTGCGTCACTTAGCTTACTGTCAAATTCAACCTTTCCACCGGCTGCTGACAGGCTATCTAACCTAAAAAGCCACAGGGGAAGGCCTGTGGCTCGCACCCAGCGCCAGGACCGAGGAGCCAATCAGAGGCAGTCTTTTCTCCAGAACCGCAAGATAACAACAATACTTTGTAAACCGTCCAGCTTTAGCATTCTGACACAGGTGAGGGCTAAAATGTTTTAAACAGAAAAACAGGAGCTATCTGGGGCGTTCACACAAACAATGAACACACAGTATGTGCATTTTGGATTTAAGCCGTCAGCTGCACGTCATTACTGCATTTGCATGTCAAGTTTTGCACCAGAGGAAAGAATGTGTCATTTAGTCAACCCCCAAAAGAGAAGCACAACTTGTCCACCCAAAGGCACCCAAAGTGCTGAAACTGAACACTAAATCATTCTCTCATTAAAATTCCTGTTTTTGGTATTTGAGATTTATTCTGATTCTGTTGCCAGTGATTTAATATCTATATGAGTTTTCAATATCTATATGAGTTTTTGAAATCACAATCAGAAGTTTTCCACACTTGTGTTTCTTTTCTTACATGGTATGACTTTTCTACTTTACCTATCCCCACACTAATGTGTGTGATTTTTTGGTTAAAATTATATCTTTTCATTCAGGTTTTAAATGTCAAATTTTATTTTACATTTAAAGATTTTCAAAACCTAATGAATATAATTTTGTCAGAGGTTTTCTCAATGCACTACATGAAATCTTTTTAAAGATCAAGATTTCCACAAGGTTGTGCCAATGTATCACTTTCAAACAATGTTTTCATTGCATTAAACAGCAATAAGCTTAACACAAGCAAGCTCATCACAATGCACACAGCAGATTACCCATTATAGTTAAAAGACATGAAATAAAGACTGTTCCTGGTGTTTTGATGCTTTCTTATTTTATTTCCCTAAATGGCTGATTCAATTTATAAACAAGATTCATGGAGAAAGCACTGCACAGCACTGCACTCAATTCATCTCTGAGCTCTGTTGTGTTACACAGGAGCTCTGTGTGCTGAGATGTTTTGTTACACCTGCACAAAAGGTGAAGCCACAATAAAAGAATCAAGCCAATACCAAGTGTTGGAGTGTTGAATTAAAAAGTGGGTGTACTCTAATGGGCTTAAGCTGTAAGACTACATTTAATCATACATTATTAAAAGAATTATTGAATAGGATTTCAGTATGATGCTTTGATTCCATATAAAGGTTCATACCTTAAGATGTATTTCAGTAATGCTTTTAAAATGGTTTTTTGTTCACTCAGGACAGATATTTGGCAGGCTTTCTTGACTTCTGTGCAAAAACACGTCAACTACCTTGCTGTTTTGCCAAGTTTGTAATTAATAGAGCAAAACTGTGAAGGTACACAGACAATTAGAGTCTTTTCTGCCACTGGGAGTATCATTTCTGTGTCATAGTCATTTGTACAATCTGGTCGGAGATTACTCCAGAGGAATGCGGTGTATGACATTGCTGTTTAAAAAGGACGTTTTGCAGAAAAGAGATAACTATAAACCGTATATGAAAATTGTGAATCTGGCTGTAATGAAAAGTAGATGAACATGCTCCCTAAGACCTAAGACAGGCCAGCCCAGGCCAGCCCCACTGCATGCTGGGAGTCAAGGACCCAGAAAACTCACCCATCTGTTCCACGATGTCCGGGGGGAAGACTCGTGAGGCAAAGGCCCTGCGGAAGATATCCGAGAACTCCTTGTCCAGGCCACCGATGCCCATGCGTTCAAAGTTCCAGTCGGGGTTGATGATGGTCTGCCGGGCCTCCTTAGTCTTGGCTTTACCTATGGGAGTGTGTGAGGAGGGGGACACAGGGTGTGAGGGAAGAGCACAGAGAGGGGAAATGACAACATTACATTTGCACAAACAGCATTGGCACAGAACACTCAGATCTGCTGATGAACTATTTGACTTGCACAACCAAATTGTGTTAAATCTGGTGTATAATATAAGGTAACAGGTACAGAGAAAAAGACAGCTTAGCAATAAGCCCTCAGTTTGTCCAGGAAGTGCTTACACTGAAAATAATGATGTATCAATGCTGCCACCTTCTGGGCTTTTTCAGTACCACAAATATTGAATCTCATGAGGAAATCACAGAAGTGGTCAAATGGCATTTGTAATGTATGATATTTATGAATTTATAAGGTTGAATTGCTTAAAATGTGTCAATATATTTTTTGAAAATTGTTAGTAAACTTTGGTTGAAATCACCAGTCATGTAACCCAAAAAAGGAAGACAGGCTGTAATTTGTAAGGTGAATTTAGGTTGCCTGCAAAAGCCTGTTGTTACGGAAACTCACCAACAAGGGTAAGAGAAGAACTCTCTGCTTTCTCAAAAATAACCTGGCTGTTTCCCACCAAAAGTCCGATTTCAATCTGCAGGAAATAAGAGGGTGAAATCCATACTAAATAAAACATGTAGAATGGTTCCTCTCAATAATAATCACTGTATGATTGTATGTTTGTCACAATGGATAGTGCAGTGTTCATAATCTATTTTTCTTTAAGCAAGCACTGGTGATATTTGGTATATTCTGGGAAACACCTGTCTTGTAAGTTATTTGTAATATACAATGAATGAGCAATTAGTGCACCCATGCCAAATAATAGGTTACCAGGGGGAGTACTGCTGGTGTAGATCTGACCACAATTTCTGATTGGCAGAATGGTGTGTCATGTGACATAATCTGAGGCGATGAGTGGTTATGAACAGTGCCAATCCTAGTGTATCAGAGCTTGGTCTGTGCAGTGGTTCCTCTGTACCTTCTGCTTCTTGCCAGACGCTGGCTCCCCCTTCAGGATGCTAGGGTCCATGGCCTCAATATCCTTTATCATCAGACCAACAGCTTGTCACAGAAACTGAAGACCAGCTGAGAGGAGGCCATCCACAGGTCAGAGAGAAAGAGGGATGGAGGAAGAGGGAGATACATAGAGGAAATGAGAGAGAGATTAAATGAGAGGTGGAGCAAGAAAGAGGGAGAAAGAGAAAGAGTTTGATAAAGATTATGGCAGAAGTGAGAGTAAAGGAAAGAGACATAAAAAAAGAGAAAGATACAAGTAGTGGAAAAGAATTAGAATGAACGTGAGACAAGATAAAAAAAAGAGGAAATAGTAGATGAGAAGGAGGGAGAGGAAAATGAGGGGTTGAAACAGGCAGTAAAATACCAGTACTGCGTCATGTTGACAGGCATCATTATGGTAACATTATGTTAAATTAGACTGGAAAGCTGGACAGAGAACTGAGTTTGACCTCAGCTCCTTCAAAACACCAAAAACAAACAACTGCTGTGGATCAATCCAGCATGTTCATTTGTGGCCCTCTCATTTCACTCTGAGGCACAGTTCATTTAATTAACTTCATTGTGGAAGAACCAATTTGGAGCCATCACCATCAGTCACTAATTAAACCATTCACATTCACACCTTCATATGAACGAAACCTGGCCACAGGATTTACTACACTGCATAGCTCAGCAGTACAGATCTCAAGAAAATCTTGCCTGGGAATGTCTGAGAGCCATGCTTAGCATAGCAGCCATCAGCACAACAGGAGGCATCAGGAGCCGGCTCAGGAAGTGTGACATATTTTCTATATGCCTACTCACAGCAGTGTACATTTGAATTCAACAGATTCTCTTAAAACACATTTACTCTGAGCTGATGTGATCAGAAAATATCAGTTATGTCCTGAAAGTGGGTGGGCTTACCACTCTGAATTGCATTGCTCTCTCCAGGCTTATAGTAAAGAGACATGACAGGACTAAATGGCTTTGTCAATCTTAAAAGCCATCACAAACAAAAGAAGTTTGATCGCATGTTTGACGCAGGGGAGAAGGCGGTCCTTACATTGTGTTAACATTGAAACCCCGCCCTCTCACAGCCTTCCCATACCTGCTGTCCCACAGAGAAGGCCTGGTTATTGAACTGCTGGATGAACTCGCTGGCCATTTTGTCTGAATCATAGGGGCTGCTGTCCGTGCTCTTCTTCTGCAGGAAGTCAATCTCGACGGTCATGGCGCCCACGCACTGCTTGGACTTATCGAAATTGTAATTGGACACTGCAGGAAAGAGAGAATGAGTAGGAATGAGTTAAACTGCCATTCAACACCATCACTTTTTTATAAAGATTAAGATGATTTGTACAGTGTCATGTTAAAAAGGATAAAGTATGTCAGTGTTGTCCAAAAAACCTTGCAACTCCAAAGATATGACTTGCATTTAAGACAAGAGTGGTGAATGGTGTTTTGATTATGGTCTATCAGTTACAAAAATTAACAATCAACAGCACAGAACTGGTGATGGATTCTGTCATTATATGACCAAATTTCACAGTAAAAAAAAATCAGTGAAGATGATGAAATATCCACTTTCAATTTTACAATACCAAAGGTATGCAGTAATATCAGTTTACACTACTGTGCTGAGGGGGACATAAAGCATTACTGACTAATCCTGTGTTCACTATTACATGCTTAGCCTTTAATATTCCTGTTTACAGCTTGTACTATATATGTGCAAGCAGTGGAAAATATAGGCCCATCCCCAGCAAAATACAGTAAAGAGTAATCTAATCTATGATGATCTAATCTAATCTTTTATGATACAGAAACTGACTGAATGTGCAGTTATCACTGTTAATGCAATCACTGCTCATGCATATTTAACTCATACATGGGGTAAAGGCAAAGAGGAGCCAGACTACTCTCAGGGAAGCTTATCTCTTTATCCTTGGGTCTGTAACATTACTGTTTTTCAAATACTCCAATACATTTTGAAAACATTGCTATGAAATATATGTGAAATATAAAATCTTCCAACGAGTCCAGATATCTACAACACAACAGTTTACATTCTATTTCCGCAAAGATCAGACATTATCATTGTCCTTACAAACAATGGCACTCTCAGCGTACAGACTGAAATTTAAAAACAGTGAGTGTTTCTAATGAACTGGACTAGCTGTGCTGCTGACAGTCACTGGCTCCATTCCCTCAGACACTAATAGCTACTTATTAGCAGCACTGTCTGCTTGTTTTCTCTGATCTGCCCTTGTCTGGGCCACAATTCCCCTAACTGCCTCTAGAGGGGAACCTCTTTGCAAACTGTATCAAATAAGGCTATTGTCTCCAAGGAACCCATCTCCAGATAATTTTGAAAGTGATTTACAACGTATTTACTGCCAGATGTTTAACTGGTGAAGATTTCCAGTCCCAAGTTAGTCCCACTCCTCCCTAAACTAATACATGTTTTATCCACAGCTCACTTAAGCAAATTAAATATTCCACCAATTACACTGACTCAATTAGCTAATTATCTGGAAGCAGCCAGGCTGGTTAACTCATAATTTAGACCACAGTAAACCATCTTAAAGAGTGACACTAAAACAGTTTTCAGGTGTCATTCAAGGGCTTGTAAAGAAATGCAACTAAAGTCTCAGCTCATTCAAAATCATTAGGATAATTAAATAATTGTGCGGAAAACATTTACATTTACACACCTCCTTATAAACCCATACAACAGACGACTACACAGGGCCCTGAGTTATGAACAAAGCAGGGCAGCATTCTTAGCTCTGCAAATGTAGTGACATTAAGAACGGTCAGTGGAGCCCAGGAGTACAGCTGGGAGACATGCCACTTCTGTCCTTGTCAACAGAGCAGAGAGGCTGTGAAAGTGATCTGTGCTGCAGCCACAGTGTTCCTTCCTCTATTCTCTTCTCTAGAGAGAGGTTCCATAAGAGGGAGGGAAAAGTGACCTGGGAAGGCCGAAGAGGGATCATGCCCTGTCTTTCGTCTCCCTTCTGCAGGGACAAACACATCTTGTCTGTGCTGTCAACCACTGTGTTCTCACCATACCTCTGTTGCACTGGGGAGGAAAACTGAGGAACACAAATGCTGGCTTTAAACATGGCCGCCAGCAGGCCTGGGCCCCCGCTGTACCTCTGTGCTACGCCAGCTATCCTTTACTATTTAGCCGATGCGCTAATCCAGAGAGATTTACACAGTTCACATTTTTACACACCATCCATTTATACATACGGATATTTAATGAAGCAATTTAGGTTAAGTACCTTGCTCAAGGGTGCATGGTAGTGCCCCACTAAGAAACTGAACCTACAGCCTCTGACCAACAAGCTCTGCTCCATAACCACTATACCACACTGCCACTCTCTCACAAACCCAGATACTCCATCTGAACCCTCTGAAGTAGCATCCTTTATCCCTGCCATCATTCCTTCCTTCCTAGGCGAGACTTCACCTGTCACCATTTTATACATCAGATGAATGGAGGAAGACAGGATATCACTTTAGAGTTCCTGAAGCAGCATCCACCTCTTTTCCTGTCTGTGCTGTTTATGTATTATTGCATGAGACAACACAGTGAAAATCAACTCATTTAAATCTAACTTTCTGAAAAATTCAATAATCTTTATTTAATGTTGCACAAAGTGAACATTGCTCACAGTGGCACACACTGTGCTCATAAATTGTCATGTCTGGTTTTGTAGTATGTGGCAGATCTCTGAATGTGAGGCTACAGGGCCTCAGCGACCTCCTGTTCCTGTGTATCTCAGCTAAATGGTCACAGGTGTGCCTCCTTATTCCACATCCTAAGATTATCCAGCTTCCTTATTACTGGTGGCTATTAAGGCAGACCCACTTGGCCAGGAGTACCACAGCACAGACCAAGCAGCGATTCAGCCCGACTTCCCAAAATAACCATCAGTTAAGGACACTCATTAATTGCTTATTTATGAGTTGTGTTAAACTGGCAATGAGGGTATAATCAAGGAGTACACAAAGGCAACACGTATTAATGACCAGCCTGTATTTTCCAAATTCTCCAATTCAACAGCAAGATATTTTTAACAGGGGAATTAGAAATGCATGATAGAAATGTTTCCAATTCATATATTTCCTTACAGTTGTTCTTCCTCAGATTCACACCTGCACCCTTCTATGTGCAAGTTCAGCTCTCAACACTATCCCATATTGCCACCCTGGAAAAATGAATCAGTGAACTATCACTTAACAGGCAGAGACAGTCAATAGCTTAACCGATTCTAAGAAACCGGAGAACAATCAGGGCTTTTTCATTAGAAAGGGGGAATCGCAGCTGAAAGCCCTCTGAGTTACAGGGTCATCTGGGACCCATGATCTGTGTGGTCAATAAGGCATCTTTCTGGACTGTGCCTGCCATTTTGGCTCAGGGCAGACACCAGGGTGATGGATGGAGCTTACCATCAATTACCAAGAAACTGTTTATTACCTGTGGAACTATGTTTTCATTTTGGCAGGCTGGAATAAATACTGCCCATCTGTTCACAATTCCCTGTAGTCCACAGCCAGATGATGGATGCCAGCTTTGTAGATGTCATATTAGCAGAACAATGTTGGTTATGTGAAGGACACGTTGTGATTCTATGAGAATGCCAGCGCATCGATCCCTGCTCCCGCGATGGGCAGTTACAACTTTTAAAATAGATGATGCTGCTTGTTATTTTGTCTGGTAACAATTCAATAAAATAAATGGCCAGATGATGGACACAATGAACCCATACATATTTATATACAGATCTTTTTTACATATCTAAAAATATAATATCCAAGGCCATGATTCTGCAGAGCATAATCATAAATCGGAAGGTCTATGTATGTCCGTTCAGATTTAAATGTGGATAGGGTTGTCCAGCATCTCGGAGGCCGTGCATGAGTCTGAGTCATCTGACCTTGCAGCGTTAAATATGCACTGCAGAGCTGAATCAACCCACACAGCCTTCAGTGACGAAGCGGGAGGAGAGAAACGGGCAGCAACAGGGCCAGGCGCAATGGGATTAACAGCCAGGAGCAAACAGAGGACCTCATTTCCACTTGTCAATTTTATTCTCGGGGTCAGGCGGTGCAAGAAAAAGCCCATTAGGTGGAATGGAAACAGGTCTGCCTTTCTGTATGCCGGGCACATTCACTGGCTCTGTACTGGATGTGTTGCAGTGTGCGGGGGCGGGAGAGCGTGCACCTTTTCAATGAAAGGAAAAGGGCAACGCATTAAAGGCCTTTTCTGTCCCCTGGTAACTGTGGCAGAGGCAGGGGGCGTTGGGGGAGGCATTGAGAGGTGTGAACAGGTGATATGAGAACCTATTAAACTAGGGGTGGCCAGCCACAGGGTGTGCTGATTTTTGTAGTTACCCGGCATGTAATCTATCGATTACAGTAGCCGATTTCACAGTTAAATGGATTCTTGGGTCTAAACTGGTCACTGATTTTAAGGTTAACGCATAAAGGAACAGACTAGTTCTCTAGGACCCCTGCTCTGAATGATACCCAGAGGGGGATGGAGGTAGATTTGTGGATCATTAATAGCAGTTCAGGAGATCGATGCTGAGTGCGCATCAATACAGCAGATGGCTTCCTCGTTTTCACCTCTCCAGGCAGTAGTAGATGAACAATGAAAAAGGCTAACAGCCGAAATGTCTGCACTCATTTATTCCCTTGTATTTATTTTGCAATGAATCACTGTTTATTATACCTATTTTAGTGTAGAATAACTGTTAATTACTTTGAATATCTTTTCGGCTCTACACAGTTTACTAATTAATGTGTAAATCCAGGTAAAGAACAATGGACTTAACTTGAGAAATGAATATGTGGTACAAAGAAACTACAGGCTGATGTATAGCATGTACAACTTTTCCATCAAAATTATTTAAAAGGTTCTGACCACTCAATGGTTCAGTCATGTGTCCTCAACACTGGTGTGGATAACCATAGGATCTGCTGATTTTAGTAGTTACTCAGCTACTATTTCGCCTAATTGGGTTTCTTAAGCCAGAATAAGTTGCTGAATGATTATATGGTTCAAATGAAACCAGAAGATTGTGTGGTAAAAAGGCCATAGGCACAGACTAATGTAGCTGTGGTGAAAGCCATCATATATTTGCTCACACTGTCTTTGCCATTGCTAATGATTGAGAAAATGGTGGAATGCCTTACCTTCGACCTCCTGCCCAATAGAGAGACCAGCCCATTTCCTCTGAAAGAATGAGAGAGGATTAACCATGAGAAAGTGTACATTGAGACTACCTCGCCCAGTCTTAGGGCAAGACCAGCAGTACATGTCATGTGGTAGGCCCTAATGGTCAACATGCTCATTAGGTAGGGTTTTTCCAAGGTCAGCTCTCTTTAAATCAATGACAGACATTTTGTACAAAATTCAAGAAAAAAAAACAGGAAATCTTTTGGAACCAAGAACAACATTCATAATATACAATGTGGACATACTAATTCTTATTTACTGTTCCAGCTAGAAAAAAATTATTTTGATACGTTATTGATGAATTCCAACATTGCTATGTATGCATATGATTTCTAATGATTTCAGTCCTACAAGATTTCAGTCCTACCAGAAAGCAATACAACCCTGTTTAGCTCATACTGGTTATATCTAGACTGCTAAGAAAAATGTACATTCACAGGAATTTTATGTGTAGTTGCACATGGTTGTTGTACAATATGTAATGGTATTGTGTACTGTATAATGTTTACATACATATAATGTGTATATACTGTATGTGTACATATATGTATTTGCGCATATAATGTGTCCTTTGTTGGTTTTTTGCGATGTCAAGGCAGAGAGAGTCGAAGCACACATATTTCATTGTTTTTTTAATACACATGACAATAAAGTTGAACTGAACTTCACTGACTCCAGATACAATTACGAATACAAGTAAATTTTCCTTTGCACATCTCTGCTGTTAATTTATTACATTCTGCTCTAAGATTTTGTGAGAATCATTCTTCTTTTTTTAATCAGATTTATTCTGCAGGGCTTACAGCATCTACTCCAGAAGAGATTACTTTGCCTTTATCATTATTGTGTCTTTATATTAATGCTATTTATATTTCAATGAATACTCCTGAGGCTGTAACGTCTACACCTAACCGCACGATTTCCCTTCAACTAAAAATATCCCA
Organism: Albula goreensis; assembly: GCA_022829145.1. Classification (NCBI taxonomy): domain Eukaryota; kingdom Metazoa; phylum Chordata; class Actinopteri; order Albuliformes; family Albulidae; genus Albula; species Albula goreensis. Next base: position 9,936,796 of record CM040762.1, read on the forward strand.
TGCACTTTGGAGCACTTCTCATTACAGCCCAAGCCAGTTAAACAGTGCTGATCAGAGCATATTGGGACCCTGGTACCTGTGGCAAGCTGAAGGCAATGGTCCCTGGCACCACAGTGTGGTGGCTCTTTACGGTGAAGACAAACTTGTGGGTGGGCGTGGTCTTCACAGTCACATGTCTGCAGACAGAAGGATGAAAACAGTTGTGAGAAAAAAGTGGGGCAAAACTGTTGGCTATTTGAGCAATATAACAATCACAAATAGAATTGAAAATGGATTGTGCAGGTCACGTGATTACAATATGACAACGGAATTTGTCTCAAAGTAAAGGTCCAATCCTATCTTTCAGTTGTGTTTGTCTGTCTATTTTTTGATGAAGGATAGACTACAAAAAGATCAGGAAGAGCCTGACAACCTTTTACACCGATGTAGAATAACTCTGCCATCTCCTCAGAGGAATGCCTTTTTACATTACTATCACTATTATTATTACACTAGAGTGGGTGCATAAGAATGATGCTAGATGAAAAAAAATAAATCATCACAAATCGGCCAATACCAACCAGACCGCAGGAAACCTAGACCAGAAGCTCTGCCCTCAACAGACAAACCCCGACACAAAATGGTTGCATAAAATTTTAAACAGGCTAAACCAAAAAATAATCAGTCAGTCAGTATCAGGTAGCCCAGGACAGAAATATTAAAGTTATTCTGATTTTTTTTCAGATATTGATTGTCTGGAGTCAATACCTTGGTGCTTCAGGAACAGCAGTCGCTAGGCTGCTATATGAGCAGTACCGCAGCTTGACAGACCACATGAGCTAACTGAGAAAACAGGCTTCATGACCCTCAATGCTTATTATCTTTTTGAGCTGTTTTCCGTCAGGAAATCTTTATGTCATGCAGTGCTTCATTAGTCATCCTGAACGAAGATTAATTGGTGATTTCCTCATTTCATTACAAAACATAGGTCGTGAGAGCATTAGCCCAATCAAAAGTCTCTGGCATATGAATACAGATCATAGTCATATTGTAGGAGGCACATTAATTATGCTTTAATTAAAAATGCAAGCTGCTGATATGCAAATACAGTTCATATCATGAAATGTCAGCTTTAAAATTAAACATCAAAATAAAGACCTTATTAACCCTTTTCAGTGGTTCTTCACAAATACGGTTTGGAAACTGTATGAACTTGCCATGCCGTGCATTAAGGAAAAAACAACACTTGTGCTTATTTGTCAAACTCAAGGACAAACATTGTGTTCAGTCCTGTTACTTATGCTGAACAAATCTAATTGAATTTTGCAGTCAAAGCATGGACCTTTGAAAACAAAGCCTAACAAACAGGCTGTCCTAGGTCATTCCCACCACAACCTCAACGACAAAGAGGATTCCTTGACAACTAATCACAGATTATGCATTCTCAAAGGGCACAACCCTGAGCCACTAGCCCGCCATGAGACAAAAAGCTGCTCCAGACAATGGCTGTTATTGATGCCTCAGTAAAGACAGGAGCATTTTTCACTTATACCTTGCTCTACCTCCTTTAGTATACCCATTGGATATCATTCATCACAACGAGAAACATGAAAATGCAAGATATCAAGACGCTATATCTCTGGGCCTGGTTATCTTCTGCCAGTAACCAAGATATCTCAGTGGTAGAGCTGGTAACTGAATGACCTTTAGTTCAGAACAAACTAATAAATGGGTCTGGATTAAAACACATCTGTCCTTAACTTTGACTCACAAGTATCGGTCTGCTTTTAGTTTACAATCATAGTTTCACGGCTATCTTTCAAACATTATCAAGAAAAGTCGGTTTTGAGTTAATATTTGTAAATGATGGACACATGAAGATTGAAAACACAACATTTACTCCAGCTCATTTTCTTAAGTAGCAGTGAGCATAATGTGGCCCTATAATTGCAGTTGCCCTGTCCCTACGACACACTAAGTGCACACTGGCCTTATAACACACTGCCTTTATAAATGGAAAATAAAACGTTACTTCCAAGATCAAGCACCTTATGTACCCTACAGATTAACACAGTTTCACAGATGGGCCCTTTAATGGAGGCCTTTAAGACCAGTGAGTAAGTCAGATGGATTGGGTCCCCACAAACCCTCGAATCCTACCAGGCAGAGAACAGTATAGAATGCTGGGATGCAGTGTTATGAAGGTGCATTGGATTTCACAGGAAAAAGGGACTCTCGGCTCTGATTACTTGAAATAGCTATATTAAAAGATTGTGGATTCTTAATTCATTTGTGTAAAGCATCAAATCAAATGGCTAAACACACAATTTGTTGTGCTTTTTGTTATCTGTATACTGACTGGCATCAGTAAACTCAGCATACATGCAGGTTCTCCCACATCACATACACACACAGTGTCACTCTCACATATGGTGATGAGTTATGCTGTATGTGGAATCCCTGTGGTAGCGATGTCAGTCTGAGTTAGTGTCTGGATGTAGCTGGATGTCCAAAGACACGCAGAGAGGCCCCCTCTGGCTGTGGGGGTTGGGACAGGGGCACCACAGCATGAAGGGAAACAATCCTTACCACACACCACTTCAGCAACCCACTGTGTCACTCTCATGCTCCAGGCCTGCTGACACTAACACTGCACCACTCCATAATCAGCACAAGATTATCAGCAAATAGGATTGTTTTGGGAATGCCACTATTGCATTGTGGGTACACTGCTCTCCCTGGCAGAGCGAGGCTGGGGGTGGATCCCTGGTGAGCAGCAATCTGCAGACACACACCTGGCCCCTGTCTGATTCGCTGCAGCGTGGAGACAGTTCAGGGTTTGCAGCACTGCGGCAAACTGCCCTCCTGCCCTAGAGGGTGTGGTCTTGCACCAAGCTGAATCCTGATTAGCTCTTAGCCAATGAGTGACAAGTGACTTGGGTTTTTTTTTCTCATCAGCAGAAAATACCAGTGGAAAACAATGCAGCTACCAGAAGCAAGAGCCATCAGGGACACTAACCCCCACACACAGAACAAGATAAAAGTATTGAACAACATCAATGACACATCCTATGTGCTACGCAGCCTGCCCTGCTGGATAAGCATGCCGTCTTTGAAGCTTGTGACGGCAACCAAATGATGAAGCAGACGCTGGTGAACAGGCCTTGAGCACAGCAGGCGATCTTATGATGTCCCCAGCTGTGATGTTGTGCAGATCCAGTGTCAGTCTTCAGCGGATCATCACAAACCATGTCATGCATATTTTATTGTATATTGATTATATATAGGCTAGGGATTTCAAGAAAGATACTATGCACTAAATGGAAGTGTGTAAGAATGCAAATGCCTACATAGGGATGGAACTGAGCTCAAAAAAGGCTTCCCATTTAGTGGGTCATAGTTGAACAGGTTTCTGTGTCTTAGGACTGAACACAAAACACATGTTTTATTACTTCATACACGTGTGCATGCATGATAGCACAATTTAAACTTAAATGAAAGACATGAAATTTCAATTTGAGAAAATGTCAGCTGAAATAGAAAATAGTGAATACATTATTTTAATCATTTTGGAAGTCTAAGTTGCAGCCCACACTGCAGCTGGTGCTGGTCTATGGTAAGTGATGGTGTTCGGTGCTCTTATCTGTAACCCACGCTAGGTCAACACTCACTGTCCAGACTGCAGATCCTTCTCGCTCACCACGGCACAGTTAGTCAACGACAGCTCATCTGTCGGGCATCGCGCCGCTTGCATAGTCTGGGGAGAGAAAAATAGATGCAGAGAGGGAGAGAGAAAGAGGGCAAGAGTCAGAAGTGTAGTCAAAGCCAGCTACCCACCCCTCTTCCCACATATACATTCTAGTGCAGTAATTTATGAAATCCAGTTCACTCCTCGAGCCGTTACATCTAATTCCACAGTGGCTTACATTACACTTGACATCTCAAGGCTGTGGTGTCTCAAGTGGCCTCTTTGTAGGCATTCTCTAGAGGATGACGAAATTGAAAATGAAAGAAAAGAACACTCAGCACACTAGCAACATGAAATACATGCAGCCAAATGTAATGTACAGTCACACAGAGCGTTGTGCATTGTGTCGGATGTCAGACATCAGTCACACTGAGTTTTTTCCAAAGGACTATCCAATAAAACCCCCTGTCACAACAGACAGAGCCAATATCAGTCCTATCCTACAGTAACATTTAGCCAAGGGTTGCTAACCGTTTTGTTCCAAAAAAAAAAAGTTACAATTCTGACATTGTCCATAAATCAATAAAAAAAAGTCTGAATATCCACCATTTCAGTAAAAAAAAATATTGGCACTGGCAAAAATAGTTTGGCAGCCCTGAACCAGTCTAACCCAAAAACAGGCACATCCAATAGTATCATCAACTCCAATATAGTGTAAAACTGAGCAAAAACGGTTCCTGTTAAGTATGAATAAGTTAGTTTCAATTAGATGAGGTGCTCCAGGTGTTTTAACCATCCATAACATGTGTGCAAAGGGGTAAGGCCTATCAAACGTGCTTGTGTGTGGAGTATGTAACAAAAAGGAAACCAGAACAAATGCAAGGCAGTATCACACTTGTGAAGACCTGTCTCCAACACCTCTGCCCTCTGCCCACTGCAGTCTCTAGGGTAAGACAGTGCAAGTGGGAGCAGATGGCGGAGTGCAAAGCCTGGCCCCCGCTCCGCCCTACCTACGCTGAGCTGTCCGGCTGAAGATGAATTGATATTCTAGTCGGGGGCCTGTACCTGCTTACTGTGGGGGCGGACTGCATTTGGCAAATCCAGCTCCATCCACACAACACACTGCAAGAGTGTAGCAGGGCTACATTCTTGCCTATATTTGCTTGGAATGAGACACCACTAAGACCTATATTTGCTTGGACCAATATTGGCTATATTTGCTTGCTTGGAATGAGACACCACTAAGATGATCTGAAAGGCCTTCACAATGCTGAATCATTTCCCATGATCACAAGGTGCAAATTGTTACTCTTGCAGCTACAGTTAAGCTAACACCAATCTTGACTTATTAGCTTGACTCATTAACACCAGACTTATTAGCTTACTTAACACCACATCTATGGCACCTTAAGTCAACTAACACCACCTAATTTAGGACTCATCTAATAAGCCAAAACCACACCTTTGACCAAATATCAGAGGTCAGGGTATCAGTGTACCATACAAGTTATGAAACTGGGCTCCAAATCCTAGCTAGGGCACTGTCTTTGTATCAATCATAAAGGCACTTAAGTCTGAATTCCTTATAATAATTAGAGAATCCGCTAACCAAATTCATGATGTAAGAAAATATGATTATGTCCACAGTCCTATTAATATCAAAGCAGAGTTAACTGAGATGAATCCTGGAGGGTTGCAGTTGCTGCAGGTTCTTGCTGATCTTTTCTATTCATTCAAAACTCAATTCAGGTCTTGGAAACAAGTTGTCTGGACTTTTAAATGAATCACTCAAGTGGCGAAAAATACTAAAAACCTGCAGACACCTTGGACCCCCAGGACTGGAGCTGACACCGGTGACAGATGCTCAGAGAGATAGCAGCTGTGTCAGCACCTAAAAAAAGCCTGCTGTGACAGGGGCAATCCTCATTAATGACCGCAACAGCACAATCTTCATTAATGACTACAATAACACACCACCCATTTCAAACACCATTCGACCCTGAGGATCTTTCAAAAGCACAGACTGCAGTTATCTGATCCCCAGTGCGAGCCGTGTGCTGGGAAAAGTGGCTGTGATTCAGTGTATATTGTGCTGCCACAATTGAATTGCGCTCATAAAGTCATAAAAGCAAAACAGCAGTGGGTGTAAATTGTCATCCAACATGACACAAACAAATGAAAAAATACCGATATAAAAAGTCTGTAGAGTTAATGTGCTGGAGTGGGCACATCCAGTATTTCTCTGCCAAAGGCAGGGTTTTGTATGCAAGACAGCTGCTCAATGCAGGTACTCGCTCACATTTTAGTATTGTGCCACATTCACTTAATAAATGGGACTCCCAGACTGACTTAGGACAAACGCAGGACACATATCAATCAAGAGGCTTTCACAGGCCCCATACAATAGTGATGGGAGAGAGAGGCAATATGAAATGAAAAATGAGTGGAGCTAATGACTCACTCATTCAGCTTTTCTAAGTAGAATAAAATATTTTTGATTGATTTTTGATATTGTGCCTGACACTCAATAATGCTGTGACCAAAAAATGTAATCTAGTCAAGATTAATCGAAAAATCTATGTGGATTTTACATAAGCCTGGAGGACTCTTTCATCCCCATCTACGCCTAAAGTACACTAGGACTGCCCAGCCAGTAGCAGCCTCAACAGACTTGAAAAACATATGCACCACTTAGGGAGTACATTCACAGTTTAAGGCCTTACATTAAAGTCGCCCTTCCCTGTGGCATGCTTGTCCAGTAGCTGGACAGACAGCAAAAACATGGGAGCAACTGAGCGGCCCATCGTCTCAGGAGACTGCTACCCCATTTCTCAGCAGGAGCTGGAGAACATGGAGGTCTGCTTTTGAACAGATGAAGGCTGGTGAATCACCGGTGCGGACAGAAGTGCAGATGCAGGGTCAGCAGAAGACTGTCTGCATTCAATTACAGTGGCTGCTGGAGCATATCTCACCAGGAGGGAAGTGTTTTGCATGCCCCACGTCTTGTGGATGGTGCTATGGTATCAGTGGTGGGGTAAGTGACCCCACTGTCAGACAGCATTCCTGTTCATAGAGCCAATGGCTGATCTTGGATCTATTTAGCCTTCTGTCTCAAAACGTTAGGACACTGACAGACAAAAAATGGTCTCAGATCAGTACTGCCCCTCTAAGGTGCTTTATGGTGACAAGCCCACACCGCTTGGCCCAACAGCAAGGAAAATGGGTCCATTGCTCATGTACTTCATTAAACAGATCGCATGATTGATTTTAGTCTGCAGACACAAAACAGGATGACTGCCTGCGGTTTGGGGTAAGGGAAAATGTGTGGAAAATACCTGTGGAAAATACCTGAGAGCATTGTCAAAAACCACAGATCTAAAGTGAACTAAAGGATGAAAATATCACGGCCAAAATAACTGCACTCCAAGGCAATGGATTAGGCAAAAGGATCACATATTCGCTGCTTTTTCTAAACAAAGCCTTCAGTTAAGTCACAAAACCATTAAGGAACCTTGCCTTCCTCCCACACGGCATGCCAGTTACATTACAATCAGCTGAGGTCACTTCAATTCACCTTCCACATTTCTGAAGATTACACAAGAGCACACTTAGCAATAAAATGGATATGAGAAAACCTCCCACATCCAATTTGCTCCGCCGACACAGTTAACCAAAGGCAACTTTGCTGTTGCAGTCGTGTTGTCATGGTGGAAGGTTTTTCAGTGCTACCACAGAAGACAGCTTTTCATCACTCAGACAAAACCCTTCCATTCCTTCAAATTCCTTAACATGGAGAGCTTAAAATCTTTTCCGAGGTCGTAAACTCTTTTCTGTACCTTATGACTCCACCATTACCCAGAAATCCAAATATCAATATAGTTATAGTCTCAATATCTCTTGCAACCACCTTACCCTAAATGCATTTACATTTGAGCTACAGAAACAGGCCATGTCCTGCATTCAAACACCAAAAATCAGGATGTATTCTGGGCTCTGGGTCAACTTATTTCAACTGCAGAGCATTTGGAAAACTGAGTGCAACAAAACTTAGCATCAGCTGTTTGATGGCAGCTTGTTTGTTTTGTACTGCAAGGGAGGGAATGACATAAGTGTTTGGGTTTGAAGGTAAGCGTCCTCGCTGACATGTAATTCAACCTGGACGGGTATTACAGCCATTAATGCAATGAGGTGCGTGCAAGAGAAAGTGGATATATAGGCTAAAACATGGCTCGCTGCCAAATGCTAATCTCTATACCATCTTACTGAGCATTCTGGTACAGTCTGCACTCAGGAAATTCATGGATAGACCCAGAGAAAACGCATTTTTGTTTGACCGTAAGTCTGTGGTTAGATCTTTTCAGCTGAAATAATGAATGCTGTTGAAATAGCTAACTTGCTGGCTATATTTAGGCAAAGACTATGGGACACTTGACAGCGTTGCTTTTAACGTAATTCAGTTGAAACACCATCAGGAGATAGAATAACGCAAGGAAGACAGTTGACTCAATAAATAAGCAGCTCAGCTAAGTCAATGTAAACCAAAGGTCCAGGAAAAACTAATGAGGTTAACAGGTTCCTCAGGAGCTACCAACACAGTTACGTTGCTCTTTGCCAAGAAAGCATACATACCTTGAAAAATATTACGACCTGGGGGCCAACGTAAGCAAGCAAGGAGGGAGGGGAAGAGGACATGAGAAACAGATTTCATAAAGCCAGGAAGATTGTCAAGCTCAAGCAGGGTTCAGATGCATTCACACAGGACGCAACATTTGCAAATTAAAATCTAAGCTTCAAGGATTTTGGGGTGTGGGGGGAGGGTGTGGGGGTGTGGGGAGGGGGGTTTGGTATTTTTCTACAAAAGTAAAATACCATGCATTCCTTATTTCTGCCTTGGATGACATTTCACTCCTGGGGGTCAATTCCTTTCTTCCAGAATTGACCAGAAATCTGTTAGGTTGGCAAACTACATGTTCACATAACCTTTCCACATTTTTAACAAGTACTGTTGTGTTTTTTAAATCCTTTTGTAATGTTTAGTCATTTGAAATGAATAACACGATTAACTGTACCTACCTTCATTGACAATAACAACTTGTATAGCTGCTCAACAATATATCAGAAAAATGAAACTTAATGTCAAGAGGTAATTCAACACATGACGGTTTTCCAATATGAAGACAAAACACACACTTCCTGAACTTTTACCTCTCATTTCTACATCTCTTTTGCACATCTAAGTTGGATGCCTTGCCAAGAATCCCCCAAGACAGATTCCCTTTAATCCTGAATAACAATGGCAAGGGTAGTTTTCTCCCATTTTGACAATGTTATTTTTTGTCAATGATTTTTTTTTACTTATTCCCAGTTTTTCCCTCACCCATTCATTCATGTACTGCTGTCCTCCAGGGGCTAGACTTGCTATTGATTACCTGTATTGTGCATAGATTGAACAATGTCCCTCCAGACACTGTCAACATAGTTTATGACTTGGGGTTAGAGAAGTGGGGATATTCTTAAAGTTGTGGTAGTGGTGAGATTTAGCCTAACATAGCCTAATTTTAGTAATTTAAATACTTAGGATTGCTTTCCACTTTTCCAATGTGTAACTGTACATGAAAATCTATGTTCCCTAAATGTAACTGGTCAATGAACCTGGCTCACACAACCAAATAATCCCAGATATGACAGCATTCATAAAGGGTTTTTGAACCCATCACTTGAGAATTGTGGGCCAACGCCAAACTGGAAAATTCTACCCCAGTTTATGATGAACAGATACGAGTTCACCATATGAGGTAAAAGGTAGAATGAACAGGAAAACAGGTAAAAGTTCAATGAACAACGAAGAGGACTAACAGGGCGAAACCTGTGGCCTTATGGTCTATACTTCCCCTTTTGCAGAGGACAGAAATCTCTATCAAGTGGAAAATTCTGATAGATATGACCTTCTAGACTACAGTGCTATAAAATTTGAAATGCCAAACACATCAGAATTTACCACTACGTGAGGTGATGCCCAACCACCCTAGGAAAAGCCAAAACAGCATGGCAGACTGACAACTGGCAGAGACCAGCACTGTAGGCTATTTAAAGGCAGGGCAAGGACTTGTTGCCATGATTGGCTACTTACTGTTCCTACTGTAGGAGCAAAGTAAACAAATACAAATGTGAAAGACAAGCTGTAGGGGCAGCCAGACGTACACACAACATTGATCCCTGTCTTCTAGCATTCATTGACTGGCAAAGAACTCTATAATGAGTCTCCATCAGCTCCATACAGAATTGCAACATTTAACTAGATGCTATTCAGAATTTACCTGAGACGCAAAAGTATCAACATCTTAAAATCATTCCTCCGGGACTGTATTTCTGGATTAGCAGTTCAGGCCTTAAGTGTGCCTGCCTTTGGTTTAGATAGAATAGTATAGTCAAGCTACCTTAATATCCTTCAATCCAAAGACAGTGCAACTTGATTTGCCTCTCTGTCATGCAATGTGAAGGAGACTGTCCTTCAGGAGCACTTTGCTGCTCCACCATGTTCAAGTCTGCTGATGATTAAACACACAGAGTTACAGATGTGCTCACAGCATAGCAGCTGTGGACTGGGGAGAGACCACTGTTTGTGCAAGGCCTTCTCAACGCACTCAGTCTGTTTACACCAGAGAATCACACAAATGAATGTCAAGGAGCATCTATGTCTATAACGTCATATAACCTCTTAAGCGCTTTGACACAGTTAACTGCTAAAACCCTTAAGATAATCCCTTAAAAGCAAACCAGAGACCTCTTAAGAGTCATCCAGTGAGTACAGTAGTAGTGATAGTTTCATGAACGAGAGATTTGGTCTTGTTTGTAACAACATATTAATTATTAATTAGTTCCTAAAATAGTCAAAAACTTTGTGATTTGATAAAGCAAAGCATTTTAATTATTTCATCCTTCTTCTTTCCGCTCACAATTTGTTATTGTAGGTCACTCCGACTGTGGTAATGTCCTCCAACTTAAACATGAGGGAAAATATAATACCAGGTAATAAAAAAACCTATCCTCGTGATCACCTCATTAGATCTAGCCTATTGAATGCAGATTCCTTCCCTGCCATACAAATGCTATTCCCAGAAGCTTCATTCTCAATATTTAATAAGGTTGAGCCCTCTGGGAGGTATTCACCACATTATCTCAAAGATGGATCAATAACCACAGCAGGCAGCACGACTATTTCACCTCTGTATGTTGCCCATGGTTTTGACTAATTCAGAATACGACAGGGGAGGCCATTTCACCACGGCAAAAACGAGCATCACCCATCTCATTTATCTAGCTGCAGAGAGACATTGTTCTGAGTCCAGAATATTAATAAAGTTTTTTCAATTTTTGTAGAATTTGGATTTTCTAATTTAATAGCAGTTCATAGGCAGAATGTGAAAACAACAGAGAAACTGCCATATGCATTAACTTATACTGGAAGCTTCTGGCATCATTTCAGAACCTGAAGATAACTTTGTGTGTGTGATTTTCCTGGGTGAAAAGAACCTTAAGACGCGAACAGGTTTCAATTTATAATCTGGGATTACCTGAGGGTAAAATAAAATCAGTGCAGAAAGTGCGTTCAGGACTTTCACTGACTAGACCTACGTCCGACTCCAGAACTCATCGCAATGCCTTGAGATTTGAAATTGAGAAGCTGGGGCGTGACCAAGTCGTCACAGCCCTGCCACGCATGAAGATAATGTAAGGCTCTGACAAACTCATCCATGCTCATCCATGATTTAACACAATTTAATGTTAGCGATGCCCTGTAACTCAACCACCTGCTGATATTATTTAAGAAGGAACAGACTGTGACAATAACTGCATGTCCTAGGCTGGCTATATCACTCAAGCAAGACCGCTTTCTGGACATTTCGCTAAACTAAGCATCGAATGCTTTATTTCAGCAGCTGGGCAGGGATGTTACTTTGGTCAGAAGCAGGTACTCTGATTACCAACCTTCAAATCAAGTTTTTAGAGACATGACATTCTGGACCTGGAATCAATTACTTGCGTTCTAAGTCTGCCCCATTTGGACAGACATTTTGACTTTTATTTTACACACTTGTTAAAATGATACTGTTTTTTACAGACTGAATGATAATTTCCATATAGCTGACATCCCTGCAGGTGATAGACACCATGAGGGGACAATGCAGTAGCAAAGGTCCCTCAACATACCCTCCACAAAGTGCTAGCAAATATATGCTTTTCCATAAAAAGAAAAAAAAACATGTTTCTGTCTATGTTAGTCATCATCCTTTATTTTCTTAGCAGTTATTGGTTATTCTGTGTTCATCCAATATTAACTGCACCTTTGGAACTCATTTTGCAGTGAGCATGCTGAAGACACAGAGGACCTCAGTCAACCACGCAGGGATCCGATCCCACAGCTAGTCCTGTCCTCTAGCCACTTCGCCACCAGCTGCTGCATCACTACGTGCCTGGAATACCAATTCTTAACTGATCATACCTGAGTGTGTTGGCTGCCCATGTGTAAGTATTTCATCAGAGCTCTGAGAGAAAGAGAGAGAGGAGGCAAAGACCAGCACGTTCCACTGCACTGCAGGCACTGGCACTGGCAGCCGCCTGTTGCCATGGCGGCAGTGTTTTAGAGCTGAGGAGGAGTCCAATCCAGCCTGCTGTTATCTCAGCTGCCAGTGCTCGGGCAGTGAAAATTGATTTACATCACAGGGATCATGGTAGGGCCTCGGCTTTAAGCCGCCTGCTTTTGCAGCCCTGCAGTTAAAGCACTCAGAAAATGTGGGAGGTGAAACTGTGCTACGAAGGAACATTGCCCATTTAGTGATATCATTGTTTTTCCTGGGGACGTCATCAGTTGAGCAACGGCATGATGGACTACAAGGTGTGCTCACAAGAGCCACTTACCATCTTGACATGGCTGCAAAGCATGCTCAGCTCAACAGGCCTAGATTAGGTATAGAGCCACTTCCAGAATCTGATCCTATGTTATGCACAAAATGATCCTAATGCTAATGCAAGCTGAGTGGTGTGGTAAAGTTGTGAAGAGTTTGCTTCTTCCCTGTACTAATACTAATTCGCAGTTCCAACCAATCAGCTGTCAGAATGTAAAACTACTCATTATTGATTGGACATCAGCTATCGTTTAATTCTTTCACCCATATACAGTAAAATACAGCTCAGTTCCATACACAGATAACTAAAAGTTAAAAGCAAAACATCTATTTAAACAAACCCTTAAGTTTCAACGGTACGTACACACAGTGCATGCTGGTGTAGGACTGCAGGCAGCACTGCTAGGATGTATCCTGTGAGTTGTGCTCAATTTAAGGAGCATCAGACACACTGGAAGACACACTCTATTTAATTTCAAGGCCTATCAATTCATTTTAAGGAAATAAAACTGTTTAAAAGGAGAGAAGGATTAATCTTCTGCTATTCTGAGAGGAAAGACATACAGCAGTACTCCATGGAGTCGGGGGAGTGATACGCTTTGCATTGAGGCTGAAAGCCAGACTGCACTTCCATTTAGAGTAAAAGCCCAGGCAGCAGCACGCACAGCATCAAAACTGAACCTACGTCACGTGCAGCCAGGACGTTAACACGTTTTCCACTTACATTGAAATCCCTCTTTAATGCTGAGAGCACTGATGGAAGAGTGAAGCGTCTGTGGCATATTTTCATAATTTCAGCAATAGCTCACTGCTTTCAGCCAATCATACAGCCTTTCTTTGGAGAAAAAGGCCTCTGACTGGCTCAAACTGGTCAGTTCATTGACAGCACATGATTTATAAACCTTTGAAGCTCTACTCCCTCATAAATATCTGAAAGCAGGTCTGCTTTGGAAAGAACCAGGAAGTCACAGGACCAAATGACTTTGTGTTCAGGTTTACAGTTACCCCAATGCAAAATCCTTTCTGTACTATTAGCACTGAAGCAGCCTGTGGCTTATCTAATAAACAAATTGTCTGTCATTAGTTCAATTATCCTTTTGCTAGTTTGCATTTCCACTGGCACACTGAAATCACAGGGCAGCCATTTGTTAAGTTCTGGTAGAAATCTGCAATGCTGACATGATGGAAGCCTCACTTACGCTGCCCCTGGACAATCTCAGCCAGCTGCCCACAGAATTACATTAATAAGGCAATACTTGCGTGTAAATGAAATGCTTTTGAAAGGGTGATCTTTGCAGCATACCTCTGGCAAATTGCATTGGCAGAAATGTGCTGACAAGACTGTCTGTCAGCTGTGTTACTCTGTGAATAAAAAAGGTCGACATTGTGCAGTTTCCTTTATCCAGTCACATTTCACATTACTAAATCTGGCCAAATGGATGTGAGCAGAAAAATGGGAAATGTTCAGAAAGGGGCGCCAGGATTGATCAGGAGATTAAAGAGCACTTAGCTAGATGACGAAATCTGCTGCCAAGTCCATGGCGCTGTCCAAAAGTCAAATTCCTGAAATCTCACAGTTAAGAGTATGGGCTTGAGATGCAGGGGAAGGCAACCATCAGGTATGGCATACATGAAGAAACACAAAAAACATCATCACAAAAAAAAAACACCACAAGTGGCAGCAAGATTGCACTACACATTTGGATGCCTAAGGATGACAAAATATGTGTCTGAATTTGTCTGGCTTTTGAGTGGGTGGACATCAGTCTGAAGCCACATTGGACTACAAATGATCTTTTTTGCCTTGTAGAACTATATCAGAGGAAAGAGCTTCAAGGAGTGAACAAACTAATTGGAATTCCTTCCCTTAATTTCACTTCCAGCATTGAGCTGTGAAAGTTGTTTATTATCAGAGCACGCATTCACACCTTCTCAGTGAAATGAGGTTCCCTGTCACATACTCTGCTGCTGAGACTACTCTGCACATATAACCATCTATACAACACAGAAGAGCACACAAATGCTTTGAATAATGCATACATGCACATACATATATACATCAGTAAATATCAACACAAGGACATATAATTACACAATCAAATGCACTGCAACACACGCAAGCAAAGACCCACAGCATCAATACAGATTAGCATTTACATATAGGCACGCACATGTATTAAAGCAGACATGCAGCTGGACTTGCGACCACAAAAGCACATGCAAACACCATGCCATGCCTACTGTTTGGCATTAATTTATACAGGCAGCACACAGTCAAACATAGACGCAAGTGACTGAACCAATGGTCACACCAGCAACTTGACGCGACACTGACTGGCATGACAGCTGGATAAAGAGTAGGCAAAATAAAGAGGGAGGTTTTGCTATCTGAAAATGAATCAGAACCATTTCTCTACAAATTCATGCAGTCAAAGCAAAGCTCTCATTGGCTCAGGGGTGAAAAGAGCGATTGAAAGGTTGTTTTACAGGGTTTTTCCATGGATGAAAGTAAGATATACAATCTGAATATGAAGGTGGGCATGGTGGGGGGTGATGTTCACCTTCATCTGTTATCGTTCTTACACCCGTGCATTGGCTGTTGTCATTGGCAAGGCGTGCCTCTTGAGTCATCAGTGGACTGTTGATCTTCCCATGAAAAATAGAATACCCAAACAGTCCACAAACTCTTCCCCCCAAATATCAGATTATTGATCAGTCTGGGTTCCATTTTATGTTGGACTTCCCATGAAAGAGTGAGTTTCTAAACCCAATCCCCTTTACTGCACTGCAGCCAGCAGAGATGCTTCTAAATATAGTCACTGCTGAGGGCTTGTGTAGATGAGGGCGTTGAACAGAGACAGGGCTGAAAGGAGGGATTACAGACACACGCGCACACACACACACACACACACGCAAACACGCACACAGATACATACAGAGGCACTCAATCAGAGTGTGGTACTCAGCGATGACCACACTATGAAAAACAGGCACATGTAAAAGTAAAGCAGGCAAAAAACACAAAAGAAACACAAAAGCACACACAGCTACCGATACAGCGGCATGTCAAAAACAGGCAGATACACAGGCATGCACAAAACAAAGAGAAAGTGATCCACAGCAACAGCACATCACAGAGGAGGCAGCAAAAAGTGCATTTGAAATGCTTCTGTTTCCATGTTGGATGTATGCAAATGACAAATTGGAAAATATGACAGGAGCTGTAAATAATGTGCAGTGGTAATGTAATTATTTTGCATGGTATAGAAATGATTTACATTGTGAGCACACATGTGTTTATCAATGCATGACAATTTAATCAGGCTAGAGCCTGAAGTCAAAGTGTTATCAGAGCACCACTAGGAATGATAACCATAACCACACATGCATTTACAATAAATTTCAATGCTTTCAAACCACAGACACCAGAGGACCTGCACACTCAAAAACCAAACAAAAAAAACAAATGGGTGTCACAGAGGACTGAGAGGATGGAGGACACTGCTAAGGTTCTTGCTGTACCTGATGTATGTTAATGGTGAAGGAATTATCTACCAAGAAGCCATGAAATAGAGGAACTGCAAGCTATCAAGGTCACATTGGTAACAACATATCATTGCATTTTTCTATGGAAGAAATATCTTTGCATTGTTTCAAACAACTTAAAAGACTGACAGCTCCACCCGTTATGAAGCAAATGAAGCCACATTCTCCCATCACCACTCAAGATCCAGCCAGCTAGGAGCCACACTCTAGTTGTAGTTTGCTGGCAAACCTTGTTACTACAAGCTGGCTAGGAAACATCTTGGCATTTAATACTCATTTGCAGGAAATTACTTATCACAGCATACAGTTCCCTCTTCTACTGCACACTGTTGTCATACAGAGTAACTTCTACAATGGGTTTTCCAACTTCCATTTTGAAATGGTGCCTGATTAGCCTGTGTACAATGTGGTAGTGGTGATAGCATGAGTTGGATTCAATGGGCTGCGCCATTCACTGAATGATTGATCCACTGTAAGGGTGATTTCAATGGTTCAGGACACATGAAAGACTGCAGGGGAGGCAAATGTACAGTGGTGCATCTTGCTCCACATCTTATTATGAAGCACCGCTCCTGTAGCAGATCTAATTATTAGGTGTGTTTGATGGCCTCTAGTGCCTTATAAAGCCAAATGTGGCTGTATGACAGTGAGAAACGAGCCCTATTAGAGCAGCTTCCTTCTATGTTACACTGCAATAAAAACACCAGGGCTGTGTAGCAAGGTGTTCCTGCACAGTGGACCGATGGGGCCCACCACACTCGCATGCTATAGTTGGTATTAAATGTTCATTGTGCAGCTAAATGTGCTTAGAGCAGTTGGGTAGGGAGCAGTGAAACCAATGTGTTTGATTTATTTGTTACAAAACTGCTGGCATACCCAACAATCTCAGGACCACTGGCCTCCGCACCGGTCCATGTTTTAGTCAAATAGCTCTTTAATTATAAAATTAAATGCGGTTTGCTTCATAAGGCATGCCTCCCATGCATATTCCAGGACTTAAAAGTAGATCAATGGGCCAGGGGCTTCTGAGGAGGTGCAGGGAAATGCATGGTTAATTAGAGAAGGTATTTCTCAAATTGAATTCCTCTATCAGCCTGTGGCCCAGGGCTGGTGTTCTACAATGCAACGTCCCACAGGGAACGAACATGGGGAGAAATGTTCCCTGCATTCATTCATACGTTGACTTGGCCTCTGACACAGGGCTTTGGACCCCGTTTATAGACACCGGCTGGGACACCCACATCATCTGCAAGGATGGCCAACAAAGTCTAGCAACGGTAAGCGGGAAGCTAAAATGAAGTCACTCGGGGTGAAGCTCCTGCTAAATCCCAACTACTGCCTCCCACTGTGGTTACATATATGCAGGTGAGCTCTTATCTCATGTGGACCTTTCAGGGTCTGCTCCACGGGTGCCCACGCAAAACGCAGACACTTAATAATGCATGGGGAGATTTACAGTGGGAAGCAAGCCTGCTCAGCTCTGTTCGACTATCCGCTGCGATGACAGACGGAGGGGGAGGGAGGGAGAGATGGCTGTGTCCTGTCTGACATTGCCCCAGACAAGCTCCGCCTCCTCCATTATTACAATACCACACCAGTCATTACTAGGGAGCTGCCAATTTAACCCTCTCCTCCCATGACAGTGTTATGGAACCAAACACCTAATCTGCCTTGGATGGTCCCCCCACTGGAGTGTTTTTGCAGGAAGGCTCTTAACGAGATTACAGAGACATAGGGTCAGCTGAACAGTGGAGCCGTGTCAATGCTCTCTGGTTACAGATCGATGTCTTACGAATGCTACAGAAGCTGCAGGAGGAGCATTGGATGGAAATTTCAAAATTTGGCAATTGGCTGCCAATGTATGATAAGTTGTCCACTGCTTCTCTCTGGAAGTCAGTTTCAGTTTCACCCCACACAAATGAAATATATAAATCAGACTGAAAAATCATAGCAGGTTACATGAAAGTATAACTTTCAGAGGTGAGATGCATAAACAAGATCTAAGCCTTGATACTGGCCAATGGCATAGCTGCAGTCTACCTACCTAACTACCAGATTATTTTTCAGTCCATTGACTGGACACCTTACCTTCTATGTTACAAGAAAAATAACTTGTGCAAACTGTGCAAAAAATTTCCAAGAAAACAGCACTTCTACATCTTCTTCAATCAATCAATCAATCAATCCACCTGATTGTTTTCACTCATTGTGAGAAAAAAATTACTGGCTCCATCAATCCACACAAATGGTGCAAAAGGTGGCATGTATGCAGCACTTCATGAAGAGGTGCCAACAACTTCGCTAATGACTATTATAATCTATTAAAATTCTAGCACAGCAGGAATGAAGCTGTGGGATAAAGCAAAATTTGTAACTGGGGCATCAGCCCCAAGTCCTGAGGGACAGCGCCCTTTTGATTGGTATGATGCTGATTAACCTCCTTTCTAAATATAACCTTTATATTTCTGTGAAAAATAATTCTTAGCATCCCAAGATCAAGAAATGCACTAGTCATTAACAGCTGCGAATGTACAGGGACATCGATATGATGAACTGAAATGCTTTAGCCTTATTTTCTGATCATAATTAACTACCTAATCCAAACATTAAGGCTAGAGAACTGACCTGCACAAAGGACAGTGTTCATGCAACATTCAAAGGAGGATACTACATACCCCTACCTGAACAATAACATATCAACTGTTCTAAATCAGTGGAATATACCCCATGCACTGCTGTGCAGAGCATGATCCTGCCTGTGTGAATAATGTAGCCCAACATTTGACTTGTATCTCATGCTGAGCTAAATCATTGCATATATATTTAACAGCTTGTGTCAACTCCCAACACTGATATTGATCACTGAGTCTATTGCCAGCAGGAAGAAAGCAATATCTTACAGCTTTGTTGTTCTCTATGAAGGCTTTGGTGACAACATACATTCAGATTTCAGCAAACATCTGATAACCCAGTCCAGTGATCATTCATAAGAAGAACACAAAGAAATTGCAATAAGTGGCCCCAGGCAAAAGATATTTTTATCCGATTGTTTCTTTGTTTTTTTCCTTCATTTAATCACCGTGAAGTGAGGTAATCATACACACACACACACACAAGCACACACATCATAAAACACTGCACTAAGAATATTATCAACATTTATCGAATCAGTTTTACAATCCACACTTAAATAAATTAACTACGTAGTACTACATCATCAACCTCCTTATTGGACCTATTGTGGCACTTATTGTGTAATGGCTACAACTGTCGGCTGAGACACTCAACGGTAACTTGGCATGTTCTCCATTCTTTGCTTAACATTTTATTGCACTTTTGAGAGCTGCCCTGAATAAAAGATTCTAATTTTATCTCTGGCAAGACTAGTGTTTTAAAAAGCCAACCTTTTGGCAAAAAAGTCTGAATCACCTGCACTGCGTCAATGCCCAGATAGTATTAAATCAGCAATGCTCCTGTAGGATATCCTCAAACGTTACATTACAAGGACAAGTAGCTGGCGACTGACATACTGCTGACAGCTGCAGGAGTGGATATGGGTCAATCTCACTAAAGTTCATTCACAAAATCAGTCTGCACCAATCCCCTGAGTATTGAAGTTGAATAAAATTCATCTCAAGGAAACTCTGAAAATACATTTGTATTACATATCAGACACATTTAGCAGATGGTCTTACTCAAAAATACTTACACCATTTAAACTATCCATTTACACAGCTGGATATTTTCTGAAGTAAATTAGGTGAAGTGTCTAGCTCAAGGGTACAATAACACCTACCAAGGAATCAATCCTGCAACCTCAGGACACAAGCTCAGCTACAGCAACATACCAGTTAAATCTGATTTCAGACTTCTAATAAACTACTTAACATTGTCACTGGTGTTCCACAGCACAGGCTAATCATAACCTTTACAGAGTCATAGGGGAGGAGTGGCAATCCACTGAAAATCATGGCAGAACTCAAGTGTTCCTGAGATGGGCTGATGGACTGACTCAAGGGAAATAAGCTATTTGTATCTCTTTGCCACACAATAGTACACTACCCCTAATTCCATGAGCTATCCAGGCTAGAACACAATAATATCTAAATTTTAACAGTTTTTATGGAATAGTATTAATCATCTTAACCACAATTTAGTCACACTAACACAGTAGGATGATTTGGCAAAGCAACAATACTTCAAGTATACATTACAAGTATCTCATTCATTGTCAATTGTTCTTTGAACCCAAAGAATAGCCTGCAAAGACACAATATGCAATGATTTAATCAGGTATTCTATGTTTTTAAATAGAACTCTCAAAAACATTAAAACATAGACCACAGCACCACTTCCGCCTCCACACTAATTGGCCTTTGTCGAAATGAGCAAACAAAAATAAATCCTACTTTTCAGTGAACATTAATTAAACACAGTAATTAATAAATAATGAGAAACTATTTAAATGATTGATATTACATTGAATCTGACATGCACAGTGACAGTAAACTGCAGTAACTGGATCTGCTCTTCATTCTTGAATAGCCCTATACATTCATATAATTTTGTGAATAGACAGCAGGATTATGGCCTAACCACATTTGGTTTCCATCATTTGGACCTGTGCTTTCACACTCCCTCCCACAGGCCGTTGTTATATTAGTTCTCTTTGGTTCTAAGTGGTTTAGTCACCAGCAAAATGGTGTGTTTCAAAGGGTGGAACTGAATGAGAAAAGCTATTTCATTCTTAACAGGAGCATAAATTGTCAATTTCAAGAGGCAGCTTTTCTCAAATTGAAGAAGTTCTGGATG
The DNA here is from genome assembly GCA_022829145.1 of Albula goreensis. Taxonomy (NCBI): domain Eukaryota; kingdom Metazoa; phylum Chordata; class Actinopteri; order Albuliformes; family Albulidae; genus Albula; species Albula goreensis. The sequence goes on from CM040762.1 coordinate 9,957,727, forward strand.
TCATGAACCCCTGCTATTATAAAAACATGCAAACTTCAACATCATGCCAAATATGTTTAACAAGTCAAGGACATAAAGCCATTGGAACTGCTTCAGCATATAATAATATGCATCAATGAGAATGATGAGTTTAAAAATTAACAAATTCATTTTCTACCCATAAATTAACACATTTAATTTCAAATCCATTTTTGTGTATTCATTGCAAATGGCTTATTTTTACAGTACTATACTGCATCATCTCAAATTGAATGGCTTGTGTTCCCATGGAAATAATCTGGGCTCTATAAAAACAGGACTTCCTCCTCTGTCACTGTAGTTAGCACACTAGTCTACGGTGGTGTATCACTAGACTGAAACTCACACATCTTATTTTTACCATTGTAAAAAGGATGAAGTGTTTCATGCTTACGATCTCATCTATCAGAATGAAATGAGTATTAATATCCATCATAATAATGGGATATTCACTAAAAATTACAAACAAGAACTGACAGAAGATATGCTTGTTGTTTCTTACTAAAACATGTACACACTTCATCATATGACATGTCACAGAAAAATTGTAATGTGTGATACATACAGTGATGGAGGAAACTGGTGACATAAGATTTTAGAAGCCTGTGGTTTTTGGTTTATTTATCTGTTTATTTACCTGAGGTAGATTCGCAACTTACAAAACCTGAATTTGGAAACAACAAGCAGCAATTCTGAAAACAGAGGCAACACTCACTCTTCTAAGGCACACAGCTGACCACAGAGGAATGTACATATCTATACATTTCTCAACATATCAGATGTGTAAGCCAGGTGTTGTTGCATGTTCTACCACTTCATTCATGATCACTTCTACCCACAGGAAAGCCAGGCTTCAACTTCTATCAACAGGTAGATGATACTCTCAGATTACTGAAGACAGTGAAACATGTGATCATTCATAATACCATAGTCTTTAATTACTGGTGACTTGTGACAAGTGGGCAAGGGTTTGTAAATAAAGAAAATATGATCAGGGCCCATATCTATAATGCATCTCACAGTATGAGTGCTGATGTGGATTCAGCTCTTCCATGTCCATATCCTAATTCATCACATTAGGAACTTAAGCGCAAGACTGATTCTTTATCAGCACTCCTTATCAGATATGCTTATGGAATAAGAGGCCATATTTGACTGTAAGATGTATATGGTGGGAAGAACAGAAGAATATTCTTGTCCACAATACATAAGAACTCAACTGATCTCTATATCTTTAAAAAATTAACCTTATGCTGGTCGCTGGAACATTCAGTCGAGAAAATGTGTTTGGCAGGGCACAGACTTGATAAAGCCTTCTGATTTAATAAGAGTTGCTTTGAAAATTGATTGGGCGTGTTTGTGTTCACAAATACATATCCAAGCTCCATTTACCCCACCATCCAATGTTTGGTTGTGATTGATTCTCTAATATCTGACTTTTTTCCAGGAAATCATTCAAGCTATCATAGCCCTTTAAGGGAGTTTGCAATTTGCAAGCTTCCTGATATCATTTCAGATACCAATTAAAGCTGCCCTTAAAAGATTAGTTGGTATGGTGTCCAAAAATCCTGTGTTCTGGCAGGCCTTTATGTCTTCAAACCTTCAATCCACATGTGCAAACAGTCTGTGTGAAGTCAATGCTTCAAAGCAACATTGACTCAGATATAATCAGTAGGGTGTTCCATTAGCATGCTGAAAAAAATCGAAATAGAATAATATGCTATTGAAAATTAATGGCACTGAGGACCAAGACTGGCAACCCCAGGCCTGAGGCATTACATGCTTACAACACGTTCTTAAAACTTTCTTGCAACATTGCATTGTAGCCTCATTAGCCTTGCCTCCTCACGGTGTTCCACTGCTGTTTCCATGCGCTGACTAGTTGGTACTGCTGAGTGTCCACGTGAGCATGAGAAACAAATGGTATCGCGCAAGCAAACCTGGCTCGTGTTGCTTTGACTTGGAAGATTACTTCCTGGGTTTCACATTATGTTCAGAGTTCATAATGTTCATATGTCAGAGTTTTAAATAATGTGATAGTAGTAAAGCTAACCAACAAATTGAGACTTGCAAATTAAAAATTAATTCCGAGATATATTTGCGGCATGATGCGACTGGCCTCGGAGCATCCTGGTCCCACGGGTGACCTCCAACCTTCTGTACAGTTCCCTTTTTGGCTGTAGCCTGTACAGTCTGCAGCATTGTTAAATATGGTTCGTTACATTTGGGCTCGACTCATCGTGTTATTCACGTTCACAGGGATATTACTGAGCTTAGGCTGAGAAGTTGTTCTGCTACAATGAGATTGTCTCCGCAGCACTTAAGCCGTGCCAAGGTTAAACATGCTAGCTTGCTACGACTTTCTTGAGCGCCATCCTGTGCCAATTTATTTGATATAGCGAGCTTCCTTGGTTTGAGAAGAAATCATGAGAGGCTGAAATATCCTTTAGTTGCCGAGAAACATATAAATTATGGACAGTTACAGAGAACGGTGTGTTTTATCTGTGATAACATTCGCAACAAAACCACCGCTCCCTGTTCTTTTTTTCCTGTTCATTTTTCAGTTTACAGGCTCAACGATTTGGACAAGGTCAGTTAGATAGCTGCGAATAGGCTATGCGTCCATTGTTTCTTTCAATTTCAGAATGTTAGGTCTCGTGCAGCTAGCTATGTATGATAAAATATACACCTTACTGGTTATAGTAACCTTCCTTCTTATTATAGTCTGTATTCAGTATGATACCGATGCGGTATTATCTCGGTTGCATAATAGTTGTCAAGCTACCAGTAAGTGGATGGGTAGCTAATGTTAGCTATATGACACTTTACCTGAATGGGCGGTCAACTAGCTAGCTAAATATCGTGATCAATATGTAGAAAAACGGTTTTTATTTATGGTTTTGCCAACCAGCTAAATAGTCAGTTCAATGTCCAAACCATTAGTTAAAGAGAGATAGATGGGGTAGTGACTTACATAGATAGATAGATTGAAAGGTAAATGTCACTGTCAGTGTCATTGTAACATTAGGCTGACACACTGAAGGCAGATTACACTGATCAGGTTCATCGCAAGTGACGAGAAAAAAATATCTGCATGGCTTTCAAGACGCTGTAATAACACTTCTTAGTTCTTTATTTTCATGCATGTTGAAATGTCGTTGATGGAGGTTGCTAAAATAAGGCTGCCAGGTCAGCGCGCAGCTACTCTGCATGGGCTCGCTCAGAGGTTTGAATGAGATGCATCTCCTTACGGCGATACTGCGTTTACCAAGCAAGCTAACGGTATCGTCAGGACTCTCCCCCTAACCAGCCAACTCACCATCCATGTTCTGGAAGACTATGAGGTTGTTGATGATGGAAAAAAATAATAGATGTCCCTGTGTAAATGAATGATAAAATAAAACTCACCCGGGCCGCCATCTTCCTGTTTGTTGTTGGTGAGATGCAGCTCAGAATGAAAAGTCAAATAGCCGCACTGACAGCCTAAGCTACAGACCAGAACTGCGCATGTGCGTACACACATACGTACTGAGGAATGGCGTGTTTTTTACTCATCAACCTCAACGAATCCAATTTAATTGATATAATTGCTTGATGGAAGACATCTCGGTCTGACTTAACAATTATTGGAATTAAAAATGCAAAAGGTGGTAAAATGCTTAGATGCTAAATATATATATAGAGTCAAAAATGTACATGTTAAATGTCTTTATTTCTGCACCTTCTTTCACCTTTGCCTAAAGCCAAATTTTTCAGAGCCCTACCTGTTAAAACACGATCGTTACTCTGCAATGTATTCTGCTCTCTGCTGTCAGTACTTGGCTTGTGTGCATGCTAAATTATTCTAAAAAAATACTTTAATCCTCCAGCTCCTCAGGTGCTGATGTGGATGCTATCAGGAATCTCCTCTCCCAAAAGGGACAATTTAGTCTTAAGCCTGAGCTTCCTGATCTTAATGCAAACAATGCATAGGGCATTGCTTAATATAACAGCTTCTGCACAATCACTGTCCTCTTGAGCCTTTTCACATAATTTTAGACCTTTGGTTTGAACTCAGCCAGTCTATCCTCACCTCTGCTTCATGTCATGGGTGTGTTACATGTTCCTGTGCATTTTGCACTGGATGTTCACTGTGCATTTTGCATCTGGATTGCCATGTCAACCAACAAGACAAAGGCCTCACTCTGGTTCAGGGAACCCCATGGAGGGTCTTCATTTTTTTTCCGTCTCCTGAGCCTGGATTTTGTCTCCTGTTTGTATTTCAGCACTTAAATGTTTATGCAATCAGAGTTTATCTGAAGGGTCCACATATCTTGTTTCCAAAGCATAAATTAACTTCTGATTGAAAGAGAAAAAACTAAAACTTACAATCATTGCCACACTCCAGGACTGGACCTTTATGCCCCTGGGAATGAGGACAGGTCTTCCAAAGGGCCATCAACCCAAAAAAGATTCCAGCTAGTTTTGAGTTCTAGCACTCAAACTCCCTCAGAGAATGTGTCTGAACTGGATGCTGACATCTTTTCCATTGAGACTCACCTGAGCACGGCTGCTCTCCCTGCACCTCACACTCCTGGCAGATCATACGCCTTTCCGCTGTTTCCTCCTCTCCCAGCCACTTTTCTGAGGTTCAATCTGAGTCACGCTAAAGGCCTGTCTGGCCTCCCCTCAGATGTAGCTAATTTAGAACTCAAATAATTCAGATAAACTCAAATGAACTCAGAAAGTTATTTGCATACTTGTGACCTCTGAAAGCCTGTAAAACTTATTAAGAATCCTTATTTTGAAAATATCTTAAACCTTTTATTTTCAAAGTATTTTGAAGGTTATTTTAAGACCAGCTTAGGTGTGCCATAGAGTAGTTAATCTATATGATTAGCTATTAAGTAAACATGGTATTACATTATGTATTATATATATATCATCAGCTAACAATGATGAGAGGCCTGTAGCGACAGGACACGGTTGGCCTTGTCTCACCAGGAACAGAGTGGGCATCAGCAGGGACTCCCAGCTTACTACCACAGGCTATTAGTTGTCATTGTTGAGAGATGTGCCTCTATTCAAACTCATTTTTCCTCAGCAAACCAGCTCAATTGTGATCATTTGTCCACATCAAAATATGGGCTTTTTTTAGCAGTACACTAGGTGCGTGAGCACCATCATGTGGTCAGATAGTAAAACTACTGTCAGGTTGCAACAAAAGACTTCCATTAAGGAAAATAAAAATGTACAGCCATATTCACTTAATAAAGGTATAACTCCTATAGGAGGCTTGTGGCAATTTCAGTTTCATTGGTTTAACCAAACATGCTTTAGGCAAATATATGATAAAGACATCCTTTTTCTCAAATAGCTGGTTTCTAATTGTTTATGTATCTTCATTAAAGACCCTACTGAAAAGTATCTTTAAATGAATAATAGTAATTGTAATATTAGTAACCGTTGGCCATTCACGGACTGTAAAAGAGCAGTAATATTTGCTTACCTTAAATAAGGACAGATGACAATCTTACTTTACATATGACAAGGGAATACTGTGGCTAATTCATTTCGTTATAGCTATACTTATTTCATCAGAGCTATTATTGGACCTTAACATTGTTAAGTTGTTCAAAAGAACACATTTGAATGTCATTGTTGATTAAAGATAATCAATAAATGGTTTATAACCCTGTGCACCCTAAGTCTACACAAGGCAAGAGAATAATATATTAATCAAAAGTGGATTTGAAAATCCTGGACTATGCATTATGGGAAATTCTATAGTCAATTGTATTAGAAAAGACAAGAATTCTGAAAAATGTTTTTTATTTGAACTCATCTGAACATCAGATATACACCGTAATTGTTGGTCAGCAAGAACCGTTTGAACATTTGATATTGAATTAGAAATCAAAAAACGAGCTCATTTTTTCTTCTTACTTTTGTTTGGTTTTTCAGGGGGGAAGTTGGGACTTTCCATCAAGGAGAACCAGGCGATATAATACAAACCTTGCATTGCGAAATCCTGAAATGAATTGCAGGAGTGATAGATACAAGGCCGAAGGTTGTAATGACCAGATCACCGAATGGAGGTAAACTATTTGGCCATGAATGAAACAAAGGAAATTAGGCTGGTGAATTGTTATGGGAATAAGCAGTATTAAACAAAGGCAAATGTGGAAACTGATGCTTACACTGCCCAAAAGTTAACCAACCAGGCTATGAAAAAGCACTGAAATTATGTGTCCAAGGAGACCTAGTGGTTAGCCAAGGGGTCAAAAAACACAAATGACCAAAGTCATGACGTTACAAGCAAAACACTTTTCAGACAGGGGGTCTGGAATCAGTCTACATGGATGTCAGAAAATGTCTCACAAAAGTAGTAAAGGGGAAATTGAAAAAAAAAATGTGTCTCACAGTAATTCTTAGCTTTAAATAACATCAGCTGGATTTGATTATATTATGGCAACCTTACATTTGAAACTATAAGTAGATTCACATATTATGCAACTTGCAAGACAAGGTGAAAATATGTACTGCAATAAACAGCATTAAAAAATATGATTAACTTGGAGACAAAATGGCACAGTCCAAAAGAATCTATTGGTCTGATATTGGAAAAAAAGTATTAATAGTAAAATGGACCTTTATGTTTACTGGCCTGCTTCTCAAGTTTTGAAATACACCTAAACCTGTGTTTGCCTACTAACAAACCAAACCAATGCATGCAGATTCCTGCTAAACACTTTGCCAGATGAAATTTCATTTGAATTCATTTAAAAATAGGAGCAAGCCAACAAAAATAATGCTTCACATTCAAATGTCATTCACATGGGATACAAAACTAAATTTAATCTGACATCTAAAAACACCATTAACAGCTTTGTGTTGTTAAATCTTTCTGTAAAATGAATTTGGAAGGTAATTTGCAGGCAATATTTTTGATATTGTCATTTCTTGATAGTGTTATTTCTTATCTTGATGTTAATACTAAAAACAGCGAGAAGAGACACTGAGGAACCCCTTTGAGTAAGCTTTGCTTCCAGTATGAAGTTTATCAATGGTCAAAGAAGTCTCCATGGCCTTCACCAGCATAGGATGCTATTGTGGTGGTTTTACACTGATCAAAACCAAAGTGTTTTACAGCTGCATTTTCAGCATTGGTGAAAGCTCCCACGTTGTGCCCTGTCACTGATGTGCCTCATCTCTGCACATATTCCAGAGTCAGGATACCAGGCTGTTTAAAAAAAAAAATGAATGACAGGCAACACAGACACGCTCTGTAAAAATCACCTGTATAATCAATCTAAACATAAATTTCAAAATTGTAACATTCTTTAAATGTCTTTCCAAAAAGAGAAATAAACTGCTTGCCCATGACATTAGCTGCACTTACACATTACCACAATGTAGATCAGTCAAGGCACGAAACATTGTTAGAACAGTGTACCTTTGAGTGTAAGGACTTTCATTTGTTTCAGCAAGGAGCCCTCAAACTCAAAAATTCATAAAATATTCCAGTACAGGTAGGCTAAACAATGCTTGTTCTTCCATTGACATTCAAATCATTCAACTTTCCAACTCTGGCCAGCCACATATGCAAGTGTTCGCACAACAAGCTGTCATTCTAAGACAGTATCCAGACAACTCATATCACTATCAATACTATATACACCCAGGATTTGTGACAGCATTGGCAATTCAATCTTACAAATGTGGTGTGGCATGAACTGAAGCCATAACAAACCATCAACAAAATCACACATTCAAGGGCCACAATAACTTCATACACCATCTTTCATCTGAACTCCCCACTTAAAATACTCAATCTCAATGACAGCTCCAATTACTATATATTCCCCATGACCTCCAATCAACATAGGTTATCATCTGCAGCCAGGATGCCAAGTTCTTTCAGAAAACACTATTCAGAGTGGTTATCAGTATCTGACAAACACCATTACCTAACCCCAATATGACTCTGGTAGTACATTACCAAAACTGAGGAGAGCCTGCTGAAATTTCTCCTTAAAACTCTAGTGTCATACTGGATTTTGGGAGAGACTGAAAAACAGGTACAGGCATAAGAGAATGCTCTGTATATTTTCATACTTCCTACACACACAAAATTGACCCCTTGCAATAACAGCAAGACAAACACAGGATCATCAGGGGTGCTAAGAGTGAACATATTAGGACTTATTTTATTGTTCTGAGAAAGGGGAAAAATACTTTTGTAAATTCAATTTATCCCAGTTTGGCATCCATTACAAAAGCACTCATTTTCTGACAGGGCTTTCTGTTACTTTATTCTGTTTATCGTTATAAAAAAAGACAGCATGAGGGATAGACAAAAGATGCTTGGCAATGGTATGTACAAACAGGAAATGATATGACGGGAAGGAACAGCGCACAATGTGACCACACTGACCAACCAGGTTTTTCCTTAAATACCTTCTGATCTCCTCAATCAACCCTGAACAAATGGAGCAGTCAGTGTGCTTTAGTTGGGAATTTAACAAAAATTGTGGGGGATGAAGGAGGAGGTATAATCTCAGTTGAGGAATCTTCTGGAACAAACTTTGTTCCCTCTGTTGAGTTGAATTTTCAGGGCAAATAGACCACAATGCACCAAGGGCTGGAAAACTGTAGACTCTTTGGGCAGTGTAAGCCTACCTGTCGCTTTATTCTGCAAGAAATGTATATATTCATATGTATATTATATATATATATATTTATAATGCATTTTTTGTTATTTTACAATATTCCCTGATGGCCGGCTGAGGCCGCTGAGTGTTACACAGAAACCTGCAAGAGAAACAAAACAAAACAAAAAAAACCGTGATGATAATGTAATGAAGTTTTGTCCATTGAGGGAGACGTTAAAAACTTTCCGGGTGAAAGCAGAAGGGGACCGAGGAATCCCGTTGCAGTTTATGGGGTATTATTTGTCTTTGTTTCATATTCTTTTTGGTCCCCCCCTCCCCTTCCCCCAAATGTTCCACACGCCGGTCACACACATTCTCCACTGTGCTGCGGTCTTGAAGTCTGTGGACGAGACACCAGGGGTCAGTGTGGAAAGACCAATAAAACTGAACAAGTGTCTCTAGGTGCAGATTAGTATTTCAAATAAGTACCAAACTGCCATAGTGGCAGAGGTACAGCGCATAAAACATTTGTCTGAAAGCTGTGTAAAACGGTTGTATTCACTCTTTCCCCACAGGGTATGCTAGTTATTGTTGTTAGGTTTTTTTTTTTGTTGAATAAGCTCTGTGATTAAATGGTTTAGTAGTAGTAACAACAAAATCAGGTACACCCTGTAGCTATCCAATGGCAAAAGTGAATACCAGTGACAGCAAGCAACCAAGAAACGTTATACAATATTTCTAGCATGGTGCAAATCATACAACACAATGTATGGTATTTTAACTTTTAACCAAACTGGAGTTTGATTTATTAAAACATGAACACAGGAATGTCTATAGCAAAAGGTTGGCTAGCTAGTTAACCAGTGCCCTCTTGTGGTGAAAAGTAACACAGGAATCAACACAAGGTAGAAAATGTGTAAATAATATTATCCTGAAATAGTAATTCAATCAATTCCATTAAATCCTGCAAATAGAGAGCAATGTCAAAATCCAAATTCTTATTTTACTTATTAAACAGTTAATACTTCTCATTTGATTTTTGACTTTTTAAAATGAAAAATAAAAACTGATGAACAAAAAAAAAAAAAAACACAACCCAAAATGGTGAGCCATGGACATACTTGAGTATATGATCAGCATCCAGTAAGCACCAGAGTAGGAAAGGATTCCAAGCAGCTCACCTATGTTAGCTTCTTTGCTTTGTTGTAGAGTGAATCCACAACTTTGCTCATATTCTGAATGGTTTCAAGGGCTGCCTCATAGGTCTTATCTACTGGGGGCTCATCGAAAATGATCAGGACACCTTCCCCTTGGTCCAGTATTCCTATAATAAGCAAAGAGGGTCTGGGTTTCAGGACAAACTGCCATGTTCAACTTCATGCTTATAAAAAGACTAACAAATGACACCAGTGCACAATGGGGTGGGAAAGTTATGACAGGTTATTTGAGATGGAGTGTAGACTGGACATTTTTAGTTGTTGATGAGAAGGGTAGAATTTCAGGGGTTGAATACACACAGGGGAACAACTAAACGATCAAATGAACACAAAAAATCTCATGTATTGGTTCTCCAATTTACCATGAAACTTCTTATCCAGAATCATCTGTGACAATTTCCTCTCCACATCTCCCTGCCAAAGAACGAACACACAGTTCGGTCATTATGCAAACCTTTCATCAGAATGCATTTACAAATGAATTACCACAAAATCCGTTTCCCCAATCTGAACAGAAGTTGAAATAGAGCATACCTTTGACAGTTTGATGAGTGTTGATATGTGTTCTATCTGGGAAAACACAAGATCAGCGAGGGATCAAGGTTAGAAGAATATCATTCATATCAAAATAAAGGCAACCTAAAATTTATCCATACAAATGGATGTTGTAATTATGTTACGTGTTTGACGTAAGGGTGACAGTGAGTCACCAACCTGCACCCTGGAGAAGGGCTCGATGACGCGGATGAGGTTCTGCTCCAGCAGGTTGTCGTAGAGCTTAGCCAGATGGGTGCTGATGATGGGGTCGTCCCTTAGCTCCCCTCTGTATTCTGTCAGGGCCTGTGAACATTGAGCGCGACTGAGGCATTGCTACTGCATGATGAAAACCAGCACTCATACAGGTATACAGGCACAGGTCCACTGATAACCTTGCAGCAGTTTTATTTCCCATATCTGTGCAACATGTCAAGCACTAGGTGACAAGCACATTTCCCTACAGAATCAATACTACATATCTTAACCAAAGTTGGTATTCAGTTATAAATAAGTAGAGCCCTGAGGAGGAAAATCATTTCTTTTCTAAGGAAAAGTCATTTCTTTGATGGTGAGGGTGTCTGTGCATTAGTATTTGCAAGGGGATACGACTCACCTTTTCAAAGTCTGCCAACGACCTGTTCTTACTGGCCTGTGCAACACATTTCAGTGCATCTGTCTGCAGAGGAGAGAGAAAAACCTCTAAATGCACTTAAACTGCACTCTCTGCAGGGTGCAGTCCCTTTTTTTCAACCATATGACAAGTCCAGAATTTTTTCGAAACCCAACAGATTGTGGCCCGGTCACCAACCAACATTGTTGAATCTTGCAAAACAAGGAAAAACTATTTTTCTACTGATGTCTTCAGCCCAGCAACAATCTATCCTTATGATCTACTTATTATCCAAGTTCCAAGAGAAGTCATGTCAGCCAGCTGTTCACATGGGTCCCTCAGCGCGACTGAGAAAACAGCTTGTACTATCAAGCTCATAAGTTTAGTGTCAGAGAGTGGCCTCACACTATCCAACTGTTTCATTCAGTTTCAGAGCCCCCTCATTGGCTAGGGTATGTATGATGCAAGAGGATGGCATTAAATGCATTGGTTAGGGTGATTATGACAATGCTGGCGAGGGATAATATGGACCGTTTCAGTGGCACAACAGTCAAGATGAAAACAGCTGGAAGTGGAGTGATGTGACGAAGGGGCCCTACTCACAGGGCTGCTCTATGTAAAAGCCAGTCTGGGAGATGCTTAGAACAACGTAGTTGGCGGTTAACATACCTGCCGCCCCGCATACCGCAGAGCTAGTTTCCCGCTTATCAGGGCCTGTACATCCTCTGGCCTGTATAGAAGAGAGAGCAGAGTCAGTGCACTTTAAGTTTCTGAGCTGATGAAAAGTGGGTTCTAATGTAATGCCTCCACTGGGTCTCATACATTACAGTGGGAATTAACCACAGTAATTGAGTGCTTTGTGAAGCTCCAGTGTGCCCCATTTATATGGTTGAAATAGTATCTTCTGCCAGTTTTGTAGAGCAGGGGTAGATATAAATGGAGTGGAAATGAATAAATTATGCACTAATAATTAAGCTGCATATGATTAGGTTTAACAGCCTTCCTGAAAAACAAAATAAGCAGGGGGCCCACGGATTTGCCAATCCCAAAGGCCACAATAAAAGAATGGTGAGTGTCTCTAATATGACAGGAGGTTATTGAGACAAAGGTTGAAGTGATCCAAACCGTTGCCATATGTCAAAGGCTTTCGCTCAACTGCGGCTGGGTTCTTTGGTTGAATAATGGCTTTTACAGTTCAGGTGGTTTTAAAAGCACTTCAAAGATTTTGCCGCAGTACTTATTCAAATTAGAGGCAAAAATGTCATGTTGAAATACACCTTTCCAAACCTACTACCATCTTTACAACAGTGTCATTATTGTAATCACAGATTTTCAGTTATTCCTTATTCTGAATTGGAGGATGCAGAGGCTGTACTCACGAGTTGAGCATAATCTTGCACAGGAGCATGTACTTGAGTGCTGTGATGGCTCGAGGGCTGTCGATAGAGTCGTAGCCCTCGAATGCCTCATAGAAGTAGGAGTACGCCGTCTTCCAGTCCTTCTCCTCTGCCGCGTGAATGATGCCTGCCGAAACAGACATAGGTTTTACCTTGTCACACTTTGAAACTGAGCGACCATGTCTGAGGGCTAAATGCTGTGATTTTCATGCCTACAGTGGTCCAAGAATATCACTGGTATTTCTGACCAGTCGGATGGTTATGGCTATGTGGCTTATAGAAAATGGAACGCTGCTGTGCCTGTCATCCAGCAATCACCACAAAACAGTTACCGCTGGCAATATTAAGGCAGCACCCTACATTTGTAACTATTAGTTGATATCTTTTTATCGCATAGGGCTTTAAAATGGAGTTGGTGGCACAATATAATTCAGCCACAGCCTGGAGACTCACCTGACTGCATGTCCAGGGCGGCCTGCAGTTTGGGTGGGCAGTAGATGGCATTAGCTGTGGTCCTGGCTGATGTAAGGGCTGCGCGGGCCTTAGGAAGGTTGCTGAGTGCATGATAGGTCTTACTCTCCAGCAGCTGAACCTCCACCAGCAGTGCCTTGTCATCCATCTTCTTCAGTTCCTGCAGTAGCTGAGAGCCTATGCAAATGGGCGGGACAAACGACGACACACTGTGTTATCATTCATTTTATGACTCATTATCTGAATGATTTTGTTTCTTGCACAATTCCTCTGCCAAAACCAAATTTCATACATTTTTTCATTACAGACAGCTTTAACACCCAACCTCAGCATCTCGATCCTAAATCCACACCACTGCATACAGGTGCAGTCATCTCAAGTGATATAGTACATTCATAAATTAAGGGTAATGGAAAAAGTATTCAGGGGCCTGAAGACATACAGAAACTTCAGAGGAACGCCATATGCCATTCCTGTATTAATGAGTGGGAACATCTTGTGAGCAATACACAAAACTGAAATTAAGTGTCAGGATGGGAAGAAAATGCATCATGAAATATTTTATAATCAAATGGGACAATTTATGACCCTCAGTGGAAATTTGCATCACCCTGATTCTGACAGTAAATGCAATACTCTCAGTGCTACCAGGGGATTGCAGTGGAATCTGAAAACAGAACTCCTCACAAATATTAAGGGTATAAAGGGTTTATGGTTGCATTAACAATTATTTTACTCAGTGCACATTGGCATACTCTATTTCTGTAATTACCACTAGTCAACAACCACTTCTCAAGCTGAAACAGTTGTCTGATATTAGAAAGTAGCTTTTCAGCAAAGCTTATATAAATGCAAGTCTAGCCATCCAAAAACACCAGTGCCAAAAAAATCTCATTTCCTCCCTTGCTTTGGGGTTCTTCCAACCTTCCTGTATTACTTGTATTAATCAGACAAATTAGGGCCCTGCAGAAGATGATTAACAATAATGCCTTTTCCTCATTAAAACAGGCTAAACCTTGATAATCTCTTTATGTAAGCATAGCATGTTTAAGCTATAACAGCATAAGTATTCGGATATGAAGTTGCCGATTATGGGAGATCTGACACCTCTGGTCCTCATGCTGGTGCCAGGAGCACAGACCGAACAGATTACTGTGAGTGAAGGGGGGCAAGAAGAGCTGTTCATTCATCACTCTAGCTACCCCTAATCTCTGAAGATCCATTTAAGCTTGATTAAAAAAATCTATAGCAGTTTGATTGCTTTCTCCTGTCGGTCCTAAATCGGACAGAATATCCTCAGTTGGGTCGTGACTCACCAAGCAGCAACGCCTCCTGATATCTCTTGGTGTCAAAATACAGAGAAACCAAACGGGCCTGTGAAAAACGAGGATAGAAATTTCAGGGTCAATCCAACAACTAGTGACGCCATCTCTGACATTCGTGTATTTACAGTCCAAGTTATGCAACTTTGTTTAAATGGTTCACCATACCATGTACGTATGGCAATGATGAACATTTCTAATCTTGTTCACAGTTTACACAAAATAGTAAGACTAGTCTTAGGTCGCCATAACTGCATTCAAGTTCTTGCTGTTCTTGTATCAAAATACAAATTATGTTATTCTATATAGTTTGTCCCAATGAGTGAGCTTGAAAGCCAACTGGAAAGATCAATTAAAAAAAATTAGGTCTGAAAACCAATCCTGGAAAAAAAGAGCAATACACAATCAAACACCATCAGTGGAATATCTCATGCAAAATTGTAACAAGCTAAAACCAAAGGAAAAAAAGTGCAGACCAAGCAACTGGCCCTTAAAAAAGCTCTGGAATAATGATTGCTGAATCTGAAAACATGCATGGCATAGGTGTGTTGCACCTGCATGGCATATACATCGCAATTTTGTCAAACAATTTTTATTTATATTAACAGCTGTCTTGAGGAGACCATATTAATGAATCTAAACCACACTGCAGAGTCAGCATCTAAGCGCTGAAGAACAGGCCGACAGCTGGGGACGTGCTAGATTTTCTGTTCATTGAATAAACTACCACTTTGGAATCATTCACAACATATATACATTACAACCCATACATTCCCTGCCACAAACCCTGTACAGAAAAAAAGCTCTCTGGAACAGAAGTCTTGTTTAATTAAAATTATTTCTTAGACATTCAATTATTTTTAAAAAAGTAGGTTTCCTTTAAAAAACAAACCACCTAAAGGAACCGATGAAAAGGTACATATAACACCATTGCTTTTCTACAGCTATTTTTCTGTGTGCGAATGATATTCCTCAACAGAAATACTAGCCACTGGCTCCCTATATGTACTTTGCTTTAGACTGGTTCATGGATTCCCAATTAGTCAAGAATTTATATGCAGAAGCATGAATATTCAGGAAAATGATTGCAGGATCAATAACATTCATCACTCAAGTCTGAAAACCCAGTTGGCAGAAGTTTTTTGACATGGAGCGTCTCAGGACCCAAATGTATAAAGTCTCTCAGAAAATGAGTGTTGATTTGGGGCTACTTTTGGCTCATAGTGGAGTAGCATAGGAGACAGACGGGAAATGCTGTACCAGGATGGGGCCGATGTCAGGATTTACTGCTAGCAAACAGAATACAAACTTACACCAGAGTAAATCTCACCACAACACCCTTACCATTATTTTTTATTACACCCTCAAATCACCCAGCCTGACATTAAACTACAAAACTTGCAAATGCAACATAAGGCATGATCATGACACCGTGCAATTGTTTACAAGAGACTTTTAGCCTGATATCACCCAGAGGGGTGAAGACAATGTTTTTCTATAGCAGGCCTACAACTAGAAGAAACTGACAACTACAGGGAAAATGTAGCCAACACAAAAGTAAACACAAAGCAAAGAGTTTTCATGTAAAATGTATAGCACGCCCTGATTGTAGTTGGTCTAGTCAAATGTTTTTTTCCTTTAATGAAAGTATCACAGGTGCAGATGGGATTTTGGAGGGAAAACGCACCACTTTGTAAATTCTAACATTGGCCCAAGCCTAAATAGTACTAGATCTAGTACTCTAGATCAGAGATTTTTTTTTTTTTTTAATCTTAAGCCCTAGGTCTAAAAGACAGCATGAAAACCACTCCACATCAGCTCTGAAAAGCCAGGAATGGGCCACCCTTAAGGCAGGACTGAGATTCCACAGTGATCTACCCTACTACTCCAAACTGAGATGACAGAGGAGACCACCAAGCTGCAGACATGGCTACCTCCAAGGCCTGGCGTAAAAAGGTCCTCTTCTCGGACTTGGCCCACTCGATACATTCCAGGCACAGCTCCACCTCCTGGCCAGTGGCTGCCTCCATGTCCAGGAATAAGTCCAGCAGTGAGCGCACCAGCCGCGCCGCCTTGGCCTTGCTGATGGAGTTAAGGAACGGCCGCACATACTTCAAGAGGCCCCCCAGCTCTGAGGAAAAGGCATGGTATCCATTAACAAGATTTCAACACTGCATTCACCTACCTTCTCAATTACAAATCTGTCTTGATAGTTGTACAAAAGCCAATAAATCAATCAAAAGCTGGGTAGGTTGTTTGAACCCAAAAGAAATACATCAGTCTTCACAACCTTTTGGTCTTACACTTCTCTAGAACATGCACCATAGAGAAAAGGCCAGCTGGGAAATGCCAGTGTTTAGCCCACGGAATCTTTATTCCTCCAGGTTTCAAGCAGATATTTAGTCTCTCATTATAAAACCTATGGCAAATAACGTAACTAAGGTATCAATTCAAAGTCAATGACACAAAGGAAAAATCAAACTTATTACTGATCAGCAGGGATGTGTGGTCAGCTGGGAGGAGACAGCTGTACAAGTTCCTCATGCATCCATATCCCATTTGTTTCTATTGATTCCCACGCTTTCCCCTTGAACATAGTTCACAGCGCTATGAAGGACAAGCCGCAGGGTCTCACCTGCTGCTTGTCCGGTCTTAGCAAGCAGACCCCCCAGCTCCAGTATGCTCTGTTCTTTGACACGCACCGCCTCCTCATCGCTCTCCTGGACATCCCGCTTCACTGTGGGGACAAGAGGCCAGTTCAGGTCAAAATGCAAACAGGAGACCTACCAAACCCCAATCCAAGAAACACACACATTAACACAGATAAATGTACAAATGGACAGTCAGGGCCCCTGATGCACAATCTCTAATAATGTCTGGATACCTCTGGTAACTTTCCTGGCCTAGACTTCATGCAAACTGTCTTGTAGAAGCCCCAATAAACATTCACAGGAAAAAAATCTGAATAATGTCTGTCATTACAGTACTGAGGTTATTAATGTCTCAGTGTACTCCATTCAAATTGGCATCCAGAATCTGTACAATGTACAAAATCTTTTTTTTTTTTTTTTTTTTTTTTTTAAGCTAAGGCAGAAAGAAAATCCTTCATCATTCAAAGTATTTGCAAAACACCAAGGTGCTGGCAATTGCGTCTAATTGACACTGGACTTTGAGGGAAATACTAGAAATACCATTACAATGGTGCCTGTTGCATTGGTTCTCAAATATGATTTCTGATAACTGGCAAACAGGACAACACAAAATCATAGCATTTAAATAAAAACGAAGTTGTGGTCTTGTCAGTTCACCTAACTACTCTGAAGGTTCCATGTGTTCCCTGGTACCACCGAACTCTAGTATGGTTTGGCCCATGGTATGGTTACCATGGGATGTCTTCAAAAGCCCTGGCCATTAGTGTTTCAACTACATATCCAAACTGGATCTGGGCTCAGCAGCAGCACTTCCAAAAGTCTATAATTCATGTACCAGCATACCATTATACACAGTCATGTCTAAAATGGTCGGATGTGGTAAGGAAGCAGTTCAGCTAAAGAACCATTTTGAATCTTTAGTGTGTGTCATAATTGTGTTGAGCATCAAAACTACTTCTTTGCTGCACAAGTACACCAGTAAAAATCTTAAATGTCATGTTGCTAAGGCACCCCCACAGTTATTTCTAATATATGACTCACATTTTCATTCTTGGTGGAATGATGTGTCACTTACTTGCTTCAGCTTTCAAGAACGCTGTCTCATCATTAGTTGATTTCACTAACAAACACACAGAACAACTACCCAGCCAAGCTGTTTATATATTTTTGGTTAAGCTTATGTTAAATTAAAAAAATTAATTAAAAAAACAGCAACCTGAAATATTTAATTCGAGCTTGCCAAGTGAATGCACTTGACAGCTAGCTTTGATTTCTGTCAACACAACGAGAATGGTTGTTTTCGAACATTTACGCACCAATTATTCTCCTGAAAAAAAGGACAGGCCACCACATATGTTACTGACAGTACGATCTGTCATTTGATGAAAAGTATCGAGCTTGCAAGCAACCAGCAATTGAAATGAAGCTAAATTAGCATGTTGCAGCCTCAAATATTTTGCTGGATGCCTTCTTGCAAACTTAACCTGTTAAGTTCGGTGCTTTAAATAATTGCCTGAAAGGCGTTAAATCTCACCAAATCCAGGGTAGTCAGCAAAAACGAAATAAGCAACTATATTCACAGCATGTTTGCTAACTATGCTACCACTACATGTTGAAATACCGACGGATACCGGTAATTGAGAGTCAAGCAAGGACATCGCCTGCTGTCGATACTGCTAATTTAGCAAACTTGCTACACAGCTAACGTTACAGTTAATTAAGACTAAGCTAACAGATAATTAGCTGAACAAAACAGCAACGCTAACATGCTATTTTCCGAATTCAATCCGTTGGTTCTATGGTTTGCCTAATAATTTGACGGAGGTATTAGGTAGCAAGTTTCTCGCGTGAGGCATGCAGCTAGCTCATTAGACAACTTGCTGGGTATGAACCTTTTGCAGAACTTTTCGCTGGGCATCTTACCAACCAATCTAAATTGTATCGACTTAGTGTTATATCTGCTAGCTCTCGACTCAGCAAAAAAAGTAGACATTCTTCCACATACTGTCCATTGTTGTACACATTGCTCTGGCAGTTGCTTGGCTAACCGCTAGTTAACCTTTGGTAAATTGGAATGGTTAGCTGTACATGTAACATAACTAACATTATCTAGCTCACTAACGGCTAGCTTGTCACTCGTGTTAGTTGAACAGAATTACTTAATTTTGGAAGTGTCTCGTGTTTTTAACACACAACAGTACAGTGTCACAAGTCAATATTAGATTGTATTGTAAAAAATGTCTTACACGAGACAAAGACAACTTTATACACTAGGGTAGCCAATGCCCGGCCTACCACACGTCTCTCACGGTGAGTCAGCAGCAACCAAACCGGCTCATGCAAACGAACAGCTCTGCCCTGGAAACTACAGGGCCCTAAAAGAAGCGAGCTCAATAAGCCCGTGAATCCAACTCACCTGATACCAGACTAGACCATAGACACTTACCTATTGAATGTAAAATATCGATGGACGCGTTGCGGTCCGTGCTGAGGAGAGACTGCGCTCTCTGAAACTCGACCACTGCCGCGGCCGCCATCTTACCTATTCACAGACTGCCAGACTCACATAACAATCCCGACAGCAGTACAGGAAACACCGCCGCAATGGCATTCTGGGACATTGAGTTATATTATTCACGTTTTGTGTCAATGTAATTGGGGTGTTGAGAATGCAGCGCTGTTTTCTAAACAGTGACTCCATTAATTCACTTAGACACAAGCATGGTCGCAGATAGATATTAAAAAAGCATCCTACTACATTGCATTACCTGCTTAAGCACTACTTAAACTCAACAAAAGTCCTAACAATTTATCATACATAGCTGCTAGATTATGATTCAATTTGCCATTAATCCCACAATTTAACGACATCACATTCCTTTTTAGTATAGTGCAGAATAAATCAGAAGTGGGTTTGATCTCCCCAGTGGACTTCAAATTCTGGTAAAGTCAACAAAGATTCTGATTCCCATTGTGAAAACAACTGGCCATTTCAAAATGGGAGAACAGGGGAAAGCAAAACAAATCCTCTTTTTTTGGTTGTCCTGCACTACCACAGTGGAGCTTTGCATGTTCAGTATAATTGCTTGCAATCCTAATGTGATATATTACAAAACTGTGGGATAAAGTGACAGGCTTTGAATTTTCAACCCTAATCTGAAATTTTGTGGGACTACATTCAGGTACAACAAATTGACCACTCCAGAGTAAATAATGTTTAGACCTGTTCAGCATCTGCTAAAAGAAAGGGGCAGAAAGAATAGTTTACAGTAGTAAACAGATGACAGATTAATGCTTTTCACAATATCCATGAGATAATTATAAAATGACCTATTTGTCAAGCTCTTCTCAGTTATCAAAGTAGAACTAGACCACCTCCCTAATGTCTGATGTCAAATGTGAGTTTCCCAGTAATTATATAGGTTGCAGTTAATAAATTATTAGATTGATATGATCCCTATCTGGGTTTGTTCAGTGAGAAGTAATGAGCATGATTAACCCATGCAAAGCAAGATTAACTGCAACAATTTAACAACACACCTAAACATTCGGTGTAAGTAAGCTTATAAAACTAACATAGCAGCATCTCTGTCTGGAAATCTGTGTATGTTGCAAGTTATGTATTTCCAGAAACTATAACAATCTAAACATTCAATTGCATTCAGCAGGCTATTCTTTATAGGTATTTAGAAACTTCTAATACAAAAGCATGATGTATTTAAATAAAGTATATCTAATTCCATTTATTACTGCTAACTGCTGATAAACCCTGCGCTTGGGCACTTTTGTTTCCATGTGTTAGATTTTTTCAATCAATTTTATGTTGATGAAAATGGCGGGTCATATCAGTAAGGAACAAAATGGCTGGTGTTAATTTAACACTAACAGTGTACATATGAGAACACCTAGACTCATATGTACACTGTTAGTATTAAATTAACACTGGACATTTTGCTGTGTACACATGATGATAAGCATGGTGATTTACTACAAACAAAAAAAGACATAATTTTAAAATGTTTTCAATAAAATTAACACCGGCCCCTTAAATAAAGCAAATCAAAGCAAAGCAGCACCAACAAAATATCAGTTCTGGTGCAAAAACATGGCTCTTCATGATTCAGTGTTTGATGACAATGACAATAACACATAACACATGATTCAGTTTCCACTGAGTCATCTCACTTTGTGAGCTTGCCATGTTAGGAGTTGTGTCAGCCTGTTTTCTCCTGATTTGGGAACATTGACAAATTCAGTGCAAAGTAATATTATTCATGCATATTATGGAAAGGACGGAAAGGAGGTCTTGCGGCTTGTGAATTAAATTCCGCAAGCATGACAACCTATTGCCTCCAAGTTCACCTCGGCCTTGCTAGTGTCAACCACTTACTTTCCTTGTAAAACAAAAACACAACAAATATTCCTAAAATAATAATGTGATGGCACAAAATGCTCTTACTGCAGTTTCACATTCTTCCCTTTTGATAATCCGTGTGAATCAGTGTTTATGGGGGCCCATACATTTGGGTCCATACTTATGGCAACTCTTTGATATCACATAGTGATTATTTCACCTTTCTACGGACCATTGATCATCTTTCAGATTGTCTTTATCTCCTTCCGTGTGGTGAAGTTTGAATTGTATCTCATGTAAGACAAATTTTGTGTCATCTAAAGAATAAAAAAAAGGAATTTTGTTTTGTTCAGAATTGTTGTATTCTTTTAATACTGAATTACATTAGAAATTAAATAAGTGTTTATGTAGCACCAAAACAAAACAGTTCTTGCAGATTTATTGTTAACATAAAGTACCTGTAAAAATTAGAATGTTTTAGACATAAGCTATTTGGTGTAACGAAAATAATCATTTGGTGCAACAGTCGATGGGTTTTATCGTCTATTTTGATACTCAGAAAGATCCGCATATGTGCTTTCTGATCGGTAAAACAAACACATACCAAGCCGATAATTTTCTTTTAGTCTGACCTCTCAGTTCCAACATTGTTGCTCTATTTGCTCAGAAATGGCAGATAAAGCCTCCCCAGTGGCAAAGAAGGCGGGGCGTGGCTGTGATAGTCCGGCCCCCTTTCATGGCTCTGTGATTGTTGTTGTTGGTTTGTAGAATGGAGAGGCGGTTACAGCACCACGGACAGAGCACACAGCGGCGCCCGACCACTGTTGAGCACTCTACTATCGCCAAACAGCGATCCAGCCCGAGACGAAACTGTGTCTCTCGTGGCCAATAGCGCAGCATCACATCCCCTCTCAGTCTGACTGTTATTGCCGGAGTTGCAGATGCCTGCGCCGAGGCGTGGAGATTTTTCACTTGTTTGTGCAAGAACTGGTGTCCCTTTCTTTTGGGATGTCTGAATGTTTCGTTTTTTAGCTTTTTCCAGTGAAATGGTCGATCCGCACCATATTAAGGAAAATCACCGACAGAGACATTAGCTGTCTCGTTCATGTGCTTTTCTTGAGCGAAACACATTGTATCATTGATATTTTTTTAGTTCACCACTACTTAAATTTCAAGAATATCAGTAATGCCGAGAACGTTTTCTTTGAAGTGCAAGCGTTTTACATGAAAGGAAACTGAAAAAAGAAAGAAGCTGGCTGCTCATCTTTCTTCCAGAATTTTTTCCAATTTAATTCTTTACGATGGAGGAATGACCAATTGTAACGAATGGTGATAGCAACAAGACTTATTGGCAACGACAGTCCACTCTTTGTGAACTCTAACGTTTGATTCCAGGACCTTGGACAGTAGCTAGCTGAATTCGCCTGGGTTGGCGGCTACGAACACACAATCACCACAGCTGGATTGAAAAGTTGGTGACAGAGGAATAAAAATAGCCAAAGCATACGAGAAGAAATCTCAGCCCTCCGGAATCAAGTGAGCATAACTTCATCAACTGAAATTTGCTGTCTTTAATTCTAATTTGTAAGCTACTATAGCTGCCTGCCTCTACCCAACGGATTAACGTGCAGCAAACATTGCTTTTCAGCTACAAGCTTGCATGTGTCTTATTCACTTCAGTTATTCTATTATTATTTTTTTTTTTTTTACAATCCATAGTTTCGTATGGGTTTGCTTTATCCCATATCGTTCGATGCCTATCCTACACCATTAGCCTAGCCTATGTCTACCATATTTTTAAATAGTACAGTAACCATTTATATAGGTGAAATTTAATGTTAATTTGTTTTGTGTGTTAACGTAGGGTTGATTGTATGTAGATATTTTATATAAGTTAAATGTTTAATTGTTAAACGAGCGAACACCATTGACATTGATCACTTTGTCAGCCGCATCTCTAAGATTTATACGACTGTAAAGCAGACGCGACCCGAACTCATGGTGTTTACATTTATGGCTTCCATTTTATAGCTAAGATGGATGCTTGCGCTTACTTCTTTGCTGCGTATAAATGCGATTCTTGAGCTGAAAGACAATATTGGAATTTAGAGAGAAAAATATACTTTTGTAAATCCACTCATCTCTCTAAATATCGCCGGTAGGTTCAAGTATCGCCAATATCTCTTATTACAACAAACTTAGAAGATCGAATAGTATGCCTCGTGTCTGCAGGTATTCATGGACCGTGGACGCCAAAGTAAAGGCCAAAGGCGAATGTGAATTTGCATATCGGCCAATATACAGACTTATTAGTTGTCAAACGATAGTGTTTAATGAATGCCCAGGCAATATACATTTCCAAAACATATAGCCTATCGACCAAACGGGTGACGCTAAAGGGATCTATTTTATAATTTTGCATGTATTGTTTGTATATTGCGAATTTTTATCCCTATAGATAGCCTTCTTTTTCCTCCCCAGCTAGGCTACATTCATTCTAGTGAAAATTCAATATATAAGCCTTGAAATACCGAATTTATTCGTTAGATGAAATTGTTGGCTAGTAGTTTGTTCAAGATCAGATAATCTTGTCCTTGACTGCGTGGAGGTATGCTAAACAAAGCTCATAGGGACGGATGCTATGAGATGGGGAGAGAAACTATTGTCCTGCTTTCAATTATTATTTATATGTGTGGCCAGATAAGTTAATGATGTTAAAATTGGGCCAATATAACGAAAAAGTTAAGAGAGCATGTTTTTATTTATTGTTGTACAAAATGTTTTTTAGCCTAATGAAAACAAGCTAGATTGATGCCTCGACAGGATATGTAACGCATTTACAGTACAGATCAATAGATCAATGGGAAAATTACTGAAACAGGAAAATTACCGTCAATTCATGCTAGAATACATTTCTTTTATAGACAGCCACCCTTGTAGATATTTCCATCTAGGGTATATTTTGTAGTCCTTTATGTCATGTTTAATACTATGTATGTATGTATGTATGTATGTATGTATGTATGTATGTATGTATGTATGTATGTATGTATGTATTTATTTATTTATTTATTTATTTATTTATTTATTTATTTATTTTTGCTGTTAAGCCATGTCTGTATTTCATCTGATTTTTGCTCTTTTTTTCTCTACAGGTGGAGTTTCCTCACCACACAAAGACAGCAAGCTGACTGCTCTATCTCCCACAATTTATTTGGCAGACTAACTGTTTAGGGTTGGATGCATGAGAAACACTAGCCCTTGGAACCAAGGTCTGCCAACTTTGACGCGGTGAGAAAGACTCTCACCCCACCTTAAAAACACCTTCTTAGCCTCCCTGAATCCATCAGCAATAGTACAACCCTCCTCTTCCTGGCATCATGGGCACCGTGCTGTCTATATCTCCAAGCTACCGAAAGGCTGCCCTCTTTGAGGATGGGCCTGCCACAGTGGGCCACTACACAGCTGTGCAGAACAGCAAGAATGCCAAGGACAAGAACCTGAAGCGCCACTCACTCATCAATGTGCTGCCATGGAAACGAATCGTGGCTGTCTCGGCCAAAAAGAAAGGCTCGAAGAAGGTGCAGCCCAACTGTGCCTACCAGAGCAATGTCACCCACCTCAACAACGAGAACCTAAAGAAGTCACAGTCCTGTGCCAACCTCTCCACCTTTGCCCAGGACTCCTCCACTACTGCCACCCTCCCAGGGTCCAAGACCTCTGGTAATGTGGCCTCCTCAGTCAAGAAGGCCCCCCTGGGCACGTCCAATGGCACAGCTGGAACTCCCAAGCGTGTGATTGTGCAGGCCTCCACCAGCGAGCTCCTCCGCTGCCTAGGAGAGTTCCTCTGCAGGCGATGCTACCGGCTGAAGAACCTGGCCCCCACAGATCCGGTGCTGTGGCTCCGCAGTGTGGACCGCTCCCTGCTCCTCCAGGGCTGGCAGGACCAGGGCTTCATCACCCCAGCCAACGTGGTCTTCGTCTACATGCTGTGCCGGGACGTGGTCTCCTCAGAGGTGGCCACTGAGCATGAGCTGCAGGCATCCCTGCTCACCTGTCTGTATCTGTCCTACTCGTACATGGGCAACGAGATCTCCTACCCACTCAAGCCCTTCCTGGTGGAGAGCTCCAAGGAGGCCTTCTGGGATCGCTGCCTGTCCATCATCAACCTGATGAGTGCCAAGATGCTCCAGATCAACTCTGACCCACACTACTTCACCCAGGTCTTTGCTGACCTCAAGAATGAGAGCCAGAAAGAGGAGGAGAGGAGCCGCCTGCTCATTGGACTGGACCGATGAGGGACAGGGGGATGGGCTGCAGCAGGATGGGGTGGGGTGGGGGAGCAGGGGGGTCTGAGGAGAGCAGTGGTGCACTCTCGTCCGGCATTTCTCCTTGTGTAGGGATCGAATTTTAGCCGTTGCACTAAATTGAGGGCATTGCATTGCTGTTCTGAAAATCTGAACCAGATCACAAACATGAGCTTTGTCTTAAAGACTTTGGGAAGGAAGTTATAGAAGCAAACTGATAATTATTATTAACAATAATTATTGCAATAATGATGTTCCCAGTTATAATTAAAAGCTTTATTCCAATTTTTAGTGCATTCAAGAGAGGTCAAAGTGAATTCAGGTAGGTAAGTTATGTAAGAAAGTATGGTAGGTGAGTGATTTTTGCAAAAGTACTGTGACTGTTCTCAACATATCAAAATGTATGGTGGCTCAAGTCCAGTCAGTGTAAAAGTTCTATAGCCATTTGATTAACATGATAAAATGTGGGTGATTCCATGACGATCTTTGAATCTGAGAATCAGTGCTCAGTGGGAAAGGGATTATTCCTTAGGATGATACTGTTTATTCACAACATATTTCTTATTGACACATTATTTGGTGTCAACTGGAGCAAAGAAATCTTAGCAACAAAACAAAAGACACATTGAAAAACATTTTAAACTCATATCAAAAATCTGAGGAGCAAAACACAATGCTTTTGTGGTGGTGTTGTGTGAGTGGGAGATGGGGATGAAAAAAAGAGGTTTGAACAGAAATGCCAGACCAGAGTTTATTTTCTGCTTTTATATATGTATATAAATAGAAAAAAGAGAAGAAAAAGAATAGGAAGAAAAATAAAGACAAATACAACATCAACAACAAAGTACAGTAGGGGCAGGCAATCCTTGTTCTGGAGTTCCAGAGCTGTGTGTTTTCATATTAATCTGAACCACTAAATACATAAATGGATTAATTATTAGGTCTAATGAACACATTAACAGTTGACTATGTATTGGTGGTACTCAGTGTTTCACCATTTACACTCAGAATTTAGGCTCAGAATTTTCATAATCTGTCAAATAGTTTGATCAAAAGACATCTATGAGACTCCGGGACCAAGGTTGCCTGTCTTTGGTACACAACCTCTGCTGAATCGAATGGAGATGCTAGAGTTTTAGTAACCATTTATAGTATGGACAGTTTTATACTGCGGTGTCCATGCATATAACTGTGGCTGGATGGCCACCATATTGGCATGGCCTCTCTAGCACCCCAAATGGGAAGACTTCAAGAGGCAGACCTGACGAAGCTGCTGCTTATGGCGGAATGGCCGGGCTTGGCTGTTGGGCACAGCTTGTCTACCAGCTGTGACTGTCTCTGGTAGTGTGGGAGACTGCCAGCCTTGAAATGGAAGAGGATTACACATGTGCATTAAGCCTCTTCAAGCGGCCCGGATCGCCAAAAGGGAATTCAGAAGAGCCAGACGGGGGTGGGGGTGGGGGTGATTGGCGAGGAACAAGACGAGGAAAGGGATGAGTTCATGTGTTCGGGGACGACCGGCTTTGCTTTTCTTCTGAAAAAAATGACAAATAAAATAATAGACAAACAAATGGATTTTTAAGAACCTTAACAGGTTTAATGCCACCGACAGAGGTTTATTTATTTATTTATCTATTTATTTATTTATTTTTTGGACTCTTTTATTGATGTCTTTTTAGAATAATATGCTACTGCATGTGTGCCATTGCAATCACTTTGGATGTTTTGGAGGGTGACGGTCACCACGCATGCTTTTTTCTGTTACGTTGGAATGCCACGCCTGTCTCATTGCTGAGAGGACACTGTCAGCCCACACAAATCACAGTGCGTTGAGCTATGCCTGATGAGCTATGAATTTATTTCCTTTTTTTGGTTCATCGCAGTCTGGTTTGAGCAGATTTTTCTCTCTTTACCCTCTGAGAAGTGCCATATTTGGATGAAAACCCCCACCTGTTTAAGAAAAAAACCAACAGCAAAATGGTCATTTCGCATTTGTGAAAAATGCCCTTTATCACCAGAAATTAGATATTGTGGACCAATGAAATAACTGAGTAGACAGTACACATCAGAACTTGTCAAAACCTAATCAAGCAGATGTAAAAGGAAAATCTTTCAGTGGGAACTGGTTAGAGTGTTTGACAGGAATGAGGATAGTGGCTGATGCAATGTATGTGAGCAGGATTAAGCAAAGGATTGAGGGGAAAACCAATAAGGGATCTGAATGTCACCACAATAGAGGACAAAAATCTGCTGTTAGATATGGGAGCCAGTCACAGGCAAATCACTAAGAGGCACTCTGCCAATCGACACTCATTGAGCAAAGCAAACAGCATATCAATAGGTATGGTCTGACCAAGAGGCCACAGGTTCTGTGTAGTGTTGGGACAAGCTTGAGTCATTGCCAAGCAAAAGCCAATATTTAATGAAGCAAACAGTTCCACTGCTGTTTGGGAATCCTGGGCTGGAGGAGGTTAGGTTCAGGGAGGATTTTTTTACAGTTCCACATAGACAGGAAAGCTCAAAATCCAATTAATTTGCCAGATTAATTGATTATTGTAGCATATATAAAAGCAAAAGGTATTCAGGGTTTATCTTCACAGGGGGATTTCAATGAAGCAGGCTCTCTCCAGTGGAAATCCTCATTCCATTCTAAAAATGTTTCAAAAGTTGAGCAATTATGTAAAATGAGCCATTGCTGTCACAAAATTCTGTTTTGACTGGCAATTAATCTGTGATAATGAAAGTTCCAAAGTATGAATGAGTTACTAAGGTGCACTCGCTTCTCAAAGTTTAGACTTCAAAAGAAAATCAGCTGTGATCAACTGCATGCTTTCCAGAGAGACGCCTTTTTCACCTCTCTTCCCCAAACAAATAAAACATGAAGACAGATACACACACTCTTGATTAGATTTTTTTCTTTGCTGCTTCACCATTTTAAAGAAGAGTTCTCCCAAGATGCACTGCATGTGGTTTTTTCGCACCAAATGGAAGGTTGAACGAGAGGTGGAGTTGTGCCCTGCAAAGACAGGACTCTAAGATAAGAAATCGCCCTGCACAGTGACTTGTAAAGAAAGACTGTCAATGCCACAGATGACATATGTTATGTTGTGTGGTGCTATATGGAAATAAGCCTTACCTAAGGCATGGGCGCCATGGAGACAGCAGAGCCTACAGCAGGCATTGGGGTGGTCAGAGAGGTCCTGAGTTCCTCCCAGCCTTCTCTGTGGTATGGTTGGTATGGTTACCCTGATTCACTATAATGTGCCATTTTTCACCTACAACACTGAGTAGTTGTTTAAAAAATAATTTCAAAAAAAGCTTAAAAATGAAAGATAAACTTGCAAATTTTCTTTCTTCTTTTGTGTATCCTGTTGTATACATCTCTGTTGAACAAAAAAAAAAGAATTAAAGACAGTGTTACTACAACTTAAAAAGGAGAAGCACTCTCCATGACCGCATGAGTGTGTGACAGAGGAGAGAGCGTGAGTCTGTACACAAGGAAAGTGTGAGTGTGCAATCTCTCTGCGGGGTTTTTGGAATTGAATGTTGAGATGTGGAGGGAGATTGGGGGAGTATGACTGATGAGAGGTGTCTGTATAAAACATGTTGTAAAATGCTGTAATTCAACTTTTTCTGGTTTGTTTGTTTCTGCTTATTTTTATTTATTTTTGTACTGTGATTTAAAATAAATTGCACTGATTGTTCATGACGCACAAACGAGTGTTGGCCTCTATCCATTTCTCCTTGCCAATCTTTTTGGCTCCATGAGCTTAATTCCTCTGAAAAGCCACTATGGCACAGCCTTCACAAATCGACTGAATTTAATGCTTTAATTTTAATACATGAAACACAGTATAAGTGTTATTGAAATGTAGTCCATGAGGCTATAATTCACCTCCTCTGATGCTGTAAAATGTAATTCTTGAAAGTGGCCAAAACAAATTCAGTATTTTTTTTTTACGTATTACTTATTACTTTTTCCCTTTTCAATAACAAGTCAATTTTAACAATGTATATTAGTAAGACATCTACAAATTGTGTGCTACAAATTAAATTGAAATTTTGAAAAAAAATCAAGACAGTGAGTTAGAGTGTACCATGAGCTAATGGCAATTCTAAATGTCTTTTTAATGCATCCTGTAAGATCTGTGGGAAAATTGAACATATTCTCCTATCAATATTAATGTCTGCACTTGACTGGAAACATAAAAGCATCTTTCTGAGGGATGGTGTGAGAATGCTCAAAACCAAAACGGTCAAAGTTTCCTTACATTTCAGAGACTGGCTTTGAAGTATCAAGGCTTGACATATTTACATACTCAGCTATATTCAGCTATTTAACTGTCAGCACCTTCAGTGGGCATTATGCCATCATAAAGAGTGTAAGACCTGAGGGAGGAGTGGGGCTCCATGGAGGTGAGAAGCTCCCTCCATGATGCATACACTCTTACCATTAGAAGCATGTAACTGTACATGTTCTTGCAGAAAAGCATATATATTTTTTGGGGCATGGTATTACATGAATTCCTCTGTAAAGTATAACAACTAAAGATTATTGATTATTTTAAATAATTATTTTAAAATTGAAATATCTCCATGTACTCTGCACCAGGAAATAAGGCTGTATTACTGCAGTGTTGATATTCCCCTAAATGTGTGCTTTTAATTGCCACTCACAGATAAAGTCAATACGACACACATCATTTGTATCACAATGTAACTGGTTGCACCTATCTACACCTTTAAAATGCTTAATGCTTTGTTGATTGTATTGTCATTGCATTGGCTTTATTGTATCAGTGAATGTTCATTGTTTAAACCACCGTACAGATGTCTGCTGGTCTAGCTTCTGCATTTTAGAGGGGCTTCAGTTTATTTCATAGGCTCTTCTTCATTCTCAAAAACTACTGGTCTTTAGGGGGAACCAATGTGTGTTGGGAATGCAAGGGCCATGTAGCCAATTAGATGTAAGAAATGATTAAGTGGTAATTCACAATCAGGACTGATTGATCATGGTGAGTTAGGATCTCATCCAAATGACAGCACCCTCTGCAGTACAATACGGCCTTTGCTGCACTGAGGCATTGGATTTCTAGTTGGTGCTGATGGAAGAGTGCCCCCTACTGGCCAATCAGCACCTCATTCAGCAAAAACTGAGATTTCCCCAGGGGCCTCTCATCCTAGCCCTAACCAAGCACACACCCTTTTAGTGTCAGAATCTAGGCATGGGTTAGGTACGGGTTGGTATGCTGGTACAGTAAAATCGTTAGATATACAGTGAGCTTTCAGCACACCCACTTAAGCCTGTACTGTCCATGTTAGGAGACAGTCATTGCTAAGGACAGGATATTGCTTGTGTGGCTCTGTGTTTATGACCACCACTTGGGCTGACATAGCATGAGCCCACCTCCCACCGCATCCATTTGGAAGGCACTGGAAAATGGGGGCCAGAGCTTATTGACTGCCTCTCTCACCAAGGTTCGACTCACAGCATGGGGGGAACTGTGTCAGCAGGCCACGCGTAATCAATGCGTCATCTTTGATTATTGGGTTTAATGGAACTTACAGGAGTTCTGAGGAACCCCTCTGTGTAATGCGGGATTTTTAGAATCCATTCTCTCATCAGAGCAGCGGTCACAAACACTGGCTCTGAAGAGCCACAGTCTGTTGGTTTTTGCTGATTACATAGCAATTAATTGATCAATTAAACAGCAGATAGTTCATCATTCTTTACAATGCAGTTATAATGATGTTCACATCCATGCTACACTGTACAAATGAACAATAATATGTGTTTGGAAGGTTATAAAAACCGGAGGTAATCTTCTTCAAATATCTTAAAAAAGGACTAAAATAGCATAAACAAAAAAAATCTGCTTTGAATGGGAATGGGGAAAAATCCAGGGTTTTCCAGGAGAAACTGCTGTCGTCATTCTGACTTAGAGGATTAAACAGTTTAAGGTCAAACGTCACCCAGAGGGATGATGGGGTTGGGTACCAGCTGTAGAGCTGAGTGGATTTAATTTTTATTTACATCAAAATCAAAACAACAACAAACCCCTAAATCGCAGGGGGCCAAAAGCCAAAAGCCATGTGCTCAGGCCAGCTGCTGTAGACCTTGAGGAGTGCTCGAATAACTAAAACATTTAAAGATGTTAAAGACATTTACCATGAAAAAAACAAGATGCAAGTGTAAAAAAAAGCATCAAAATAAATTAAATAAATCTTTATCAGTACTTTTCATTTTGATTTAAACATTAAAATAGCAAAACAAAGAATTAAAATTCTATCATCAAAGCTTTGCAGAGCGACAATACCTTTTTTTTTTTTTTACTACATCCACCCCTTCAGGATAAACATCTTCTCCTCAAAATAAGCAGTTTCATCTGTTCCAAAGCATTACATAAGTCCATGATTCATTCCTAAGGCCTTTGAATGAGTCAGGAAAACAGGAAGTGGAATGATATGTAGACAGAGAAAAAAGGTTTTTCGACTCTACCCGCAAAAACGATATCACAGACAACCGTGAGAGGTGGCCAGCTCCCTGGGTCAGGGATCGATGAGAATGGGGTTCCAAATGGCGCCTTCATTCCTGATTTCCTCATTAGGGAAACAGGCATGGCTCCTCTCCGATATCGATGTGGGCGAAAATCTAATATGACCCTGCTTTTGCTCACAGCAGGCATGTGTGAACTTTAGCTCTGATTTCATTAAACTGTGATCAATGAAAACACTGCTTCTGTCATTTATCAGTCTCTTATATGGTGGGTGGTTGCTGGGTGGGTGAGAAAAATGTTGCAGCAGGAAACTCAGGAAATTGCATCTTTTTAATATATGTACTCTGTAAAGTAGTGATTGGAAGAGCTACCACATAGTATCAGTGACCCAATTACTTTGACCAATGACTGCACTGGCTGCAGAAAGGAAAAAATCTTTATGGGTTCAAACAAGTCAATGATTGTCAGCGGACTATAGCTTTACCCTAATGGAGTGAGATGGTTGAAACCTCATTTCAACCATCACTACCGTAATGGAAACAAACCCCTCTGAAATCAACCATTGAGACAAATTTCTAAGTAATCACAAATTCTATTTTATTTTGGAGGAAAAATATCAATGTATTATATAGGTATATTAATTCTGTATTCCAGGTCTGTTCTAAAAAATAAGGACATAAAATAATATTCCCATTCATTGCATCATTTATATTTCCAGTTAAACCCAAAGCTCTGTGTTTTTCCCTTTAATATTTATTTACTCCGTACTGCGAGCATCATAGCCTCATATGCTAGCTAACCTCACTCGAGGCTGATTAATTTGCTTTTTAAGCTTGTTTGTGCAATAAGCAGGCTTAGAGATGCAATAACTGGCACATAATTAGACTGGAACATTTCATTGGATATCGTAGGTTCAGTTAGGATGTGTTGGATGAATAGGGCTTGCTTTAGGGATATGCTCTCAGCTACACCCGTGAAAAATCTCAGGCTTATGACTCATCCTATCTGCAGATAGGATTTTCTTCTGTAAAACTGCACCATCTATTCTGGTGATCCATTCTTAAGATTTATTTGGGCAATGATGCAACAAGAGGATATTTCGATAATGCAGCTGCCTAACACATATGGGCATGTGCCATTTATAGGGCATCGGCTGTCTGAGGCAAGATTATGGTTTTCTCCCTCTTTTCACATGACAGACGAAAGAAAGAAGAAGAGGAAGAAAAAAGAGTGAACCTTATATTTATTGAATGACACTTGTGATATTGAGTGATATCAAATGAAGAATAGTATAAACCTCATCGAGTCTTGTGCTCCCGGTTAACTTGTTAGGTCTTTGGAGGAAATAAGCACCTCATATTACAGCACTCTCATTAGTTTCTGTTGGGGGTTTTTGTTTTGTTTCATAGACTACTACATTAAGCATAACTTCAGGAACGGAAGGTTTGGTCATGATTCTCTTTCCCTTTTTAATATATTTCATGCTGCTCTGTGAGACTAGAGTGTATAACCGACCTTTGTACCTCCCTCACTTTGTAGTAGACGTCAGACAGTGACAAATTTAAGCCAGCCCCTCATCTGGCCCTCTCTCTTCGATGTCAGTTCCTTCTCCCCACTTGAGGCCCCTGGGGTCATGGGACTGGTGTCCGCCTTGCTGGACGGCACAATTCCCAGACCGGGCAGAGGGCCATGGGATGCTGGAGGAGCAGAAAGAGAAAGGGCTCTGTTTTGTCTGTGGACAATAGTATCCCTCCCTACAGACAGGCATCCCCAGAGAGCAACCTGCTGAACAAGGACATCCCAGCCCCTGGGCTTAACAACCTTTCACAGGGGCTGAGACACCCTGGCGGAAACAGTGCAGAAACTGAGGAAACTCTTTGGCTTGGAGTCAATCTACATTTAACACTGACTAAAAGATAAATTCAGCTGTTTTTTATTTCTCACAAACCCAGTTTGGCAAGTTCAGCAAGCATGAAGATTGATTGCTTGGCAGTGAAATAAAAATCTAACAATTGCAATTATTTGAAGAGTTGATGTTCACTGGCATGCCTGGGAGATCTTTTCAATGACAAAATGGCAAAGTAAAACATGATTGACCTAATGTTGTCAGTTGTCACAAAAATGTTATTGCCTTAATTGGGCATGAGTGACTGGTCTTGAACGGAAAGTTATTTGGGTTCAGAGGCCAGGAGTCTGTCTCCTCTAATCTAAACCCTTTCATTTGTAATTGGTTGAATGCCATTCTGATGCCTGCCAAGATGGTGTTTTTATGATAAGCACCTTGCATATGATGACAAAATGAAGGCCATCTTTTGTGTGCATTTAAGCCACCAGCAATTACAAGGATCTAAAGCGGCCAGTCCACCCGACGGAGACAAATTACAGTTCAGCTACAATTACAGCTTGATTTGAAACCACTTGACTTGGCACTTTCTTCCTACCCCCCCCAACCTCCTCCCCTCGCACCCCCAAAACACCCGCTCATCAGCTGGAACTTTCCAAACTAGGCCACGCACTGTGGGAGCTCCTTTTCAAAGCTGCCTCAGTCAGCCCAAGTTAGTGCTAGGGACACATACAAGCTTGCTTGCAGCGGTGCAGAAGCCCGCGATGATCAAACAGACAGGACATTTCAAAACCAGACAGAGGTCCGGGGCTCAAAACAACCTCACAAATATAAAGGAAGAGACAGCACAGGAAGAAAAAATATTTATATAAATCAGGTTATAAAAAAAGATGAGATCACCTCGCGATGACCCTTTGAGCTTCAAGCTTGACTTTACTTATACGGTTAGCCTAGTGCTGTTAATGTATGAGAATAAGACCATGCTGAAATAATTAGGATATGAACAAAGGTTTTTGGATTTTTTTTAAAAAAACAACTTTGTTTCTCAAGGTACAGGCTTTTCAGTGGAGATTCACATTGTATCTGATGTAGGGTATAATAAGGTTTCACTGATAGCGGGCTGTGATAGGCATTGGAAAAAACACCTATAGCATATATGAATGAATACAGTCAGACTGAGCATGACAATTTCACTAAGATTTTCAAAACCAGACAACATGCAACACACTGAAAATTTTATATGACTTGTTTTAAGGTCGTGTTTTATTTTTAATGTTGCCCTCTGTATTCTTGTGTTTGTGATGACATGTCTTCTAGGCAGGTCTCCTTTGTAAAAGTGGTATCAGTTGTTATTGTTCACAAAGTGTTGATTCTTTAGGCTTTGGATCACGAACAATGTTCGCTGTTGTCATATTCCCTTACTATCATGGAGAGGAAGATGAGTTGTGAGCTGTCTGTCAGAGTCAGATCCCAGTCCCTGAGAGACACTAAGCCACGGTTAGGAAAAGAGGAATCTCTGTCTACAGTATCTTCTAGATGTCATGCCAGCTTCGCTGCTTATGTAATTATCTCAATAATACGTTCATTGACATTTTAGCTACATCTCCAAAGAAGGTGATGATTGACAGCTGATGACTGTCCTTGTGTGACGCATGACACGTGTTCTGATACAGGAGCGTACAGCGCTGATGTGTACAGCTAATAAAGCCAGACTAATGGCGGGGGGGGACAACAGAGAGGCGCATTATCGCGTATCCCTGCGCTCAGCAATGGTCCTTCATGGGCCATGTGACCACCCAGCACTCACAGACAGAAACAGTGGAGAGGGGCTCTCATGGGCGATAAACATCTGTGCACGCGGCCCTGGCTTTGTCCCTCTGAAGGGACGGATGCGGTCCTCAAGCACCGCTGACATTACCAGCCATGGCTGCTGATGAGACTCAATCAGTGGTGTCTGAAGAAGGCCATTATCCCCCGAGCCCGGACGCACGTTTTCCCCCGAGCCCGGACGCGTGTTATCCCCCGGGCCCCCAGACCCAGACGCATGTTGGTGCCAGGTGCCACCAGCCACAGCTCACACAAATAAACTCTGCTGCCCAACCCAAAACAGGGCTGAGAGATGTACAACACACCTGTTTGGGTTATACTCATTAATATTTGTTTCTACCTGTCTGTCTGCCTATGTATCTATCTGTCTGTGTGCCTGTCTATATTTTTAACTATATATATTTTTTTCCAGCTAAATTGTTTTGTTATTTCCTCTTCAACATGATTTTCCTAGATTTTTGTGTCCCTTCTGTTACAGAATTTCTTTGGAATTTGTTGATCTGGAAACTTTATGTGTTAACTGGATTCTCTGTCTGAAATGTTTCAAGACAGACGGATTTCAAAACTGCCTTCTTAGAAGAGGTTTATTCGTTGGAGGCCATTTGTCAGCAGATCCTTGCTGATGTATAAACCCTCAGTCTGTTTATCTGACATCATGGCGACTGGATTTGTTGCTGGTCAGCAGGGGCAGATGGCGTATCGTTCCTCACAAAGGCACCTTGGCTTTGTCCCATTGTGGTGGAGGCTGGGTTACAGTGCCATTCCACCTCCACTTTCCTTCATTGTTAAGGTTAATGGAGCATCACTAAAAACCGCAAGCAACTCTTTTTTCTAAATACACGTCCAAACGGAAAAAATAAGAAAGAAAGAAAAGCCCAGGTATTATCCCATAACTCTGGAGAACACTATTCCAAACTGATAAATAGGCAGCAAAAAAAACATTCCCTGTGAGATCTGCAAGCTGTGTTCATCGCTCTGATGTATTTCTGTATATGGAGCTCAATCCTCTGTGATTCTTGTCACGCTGTGGCCCAAAACAGAAGCGTATCAAATAATAAGAAAGCCTTGAGACTTGAATGTGACTGCATAATTGCGCGTCCCATTTTCCATTAATGCACCGTGACCGTCTGTCTTTGATCTAGGACGCCCGTTGAATTAAGCGCGACTTCTAATTTTGGATGACGCGATGGGGCGCGATTCTTCACTGTTAACTCCAGAGATGCTCCAGCATGTGAAGCGGATTGTTCCTCGTCATCACTTCCTGTGGAACATGTTCCTTCCATTTCAGGCTCCTCTGCTCTCCCTTCAATCACTTTGCGCTGAATCACATTGGCATTCCCATACGATTATGCAGTCATGTATGTGTGTTTGTGTTTCTGTAAGGGGTGTATTACAGTTACTCCATTCAGGGATATTACAGAGTACTTTGCTTCTATAAATGTGCTGATCCCCATGCAGCATTTTAAGTAAAGATAAGGTTGCCGATCCAACTGTTCCAGCATGCTGCTTTCATTAGTGAAACTGTACTATTCTTCTGGCAACTCTTAAAACATCACCATGGGTGTACAAGGTAATTAGATGAGAATTGTCAATCAGTGCCTCCATATTCATTGAGGTTTATTCATTAATATCATTAATAGAGAATTGCCAACATTTATTTTCATCTATTGCTCCATTTAGCCTGGCAAAATATGGGGTGATTCAAGAGTAGGATTCATACTGCCCAAGGGCAGACCCAGCCCCAAAATCTGCTAATCCTGTGAGCGTTCTGCCCTCATTGCCCTGGCAACAGACACCCTGACTCCACCCCTTCTCAGCTGCCAGGCGTGGCCAGGCTGTAGCCAGACTGGCTTTGGATAATTCTTGAGTGATTTAGCATCCATTTGGAAAACAGTACTAAGATGATGCTGAGACGCTAAGCGCCCCATATATAAAAATCAGCATTATCACAATAGCTAGGACAAACAAAGAATCCATTACAACATCTTTACCTTGTAATAATGTGCACACAATGCTTTGAGTGAGTGGGAATGGCAGTGTGACCACTAAGCAGTTGTATTTTAATGTGAATAAGCGTTCTAGTTACGTTTCAGCGATTGTGCCGTACCCCTCAATACCCGCTTTGCTGGGGCCAGCGTTTGTGCGGGTGCTGAGGCGTGAATGGGAATGTCGCCGTGGTGGTCGGTGTCCCCTTGGGGCGGCACTGACCCACAAACACATTGCCTGGCAAGGGCCACGGGCCCTCGGAGAGTTCCTGCCCCATTTAGCACTTAAGTGCTCGGTTGTAAAAACAGAGACATTAATCAAGTGTGCCGGTTTGAGAAACTTGTTGTTATGTAAAATGAGCCAGATGGCAGATTTCTTTATTGTGCGTGTGTGTGTGTGTGTGTGTGTGTGTGTGTTTGCACGTGTACAGATTACCAAACACACCAGGACCATGCTGGATGCCTAATTAATAGGCCCTAGTGGTGCTCCCAGTCCCTTAATTAGCTCTCCCCAGAGAGAAGGCTACAGTAACTGCATACCACAGGATGTCTTGCATTGGTTTGCTGGCTGGGAGGGCTCTGGGGAAGTCCAGAAACACATTGCTGTATAAGGACAATTTACACCACCCCATATGTACCCATAATCCAACATAGCCTGGGATTGGTGCTGCTTTCTCCCACAATTCATGCTTACCTGGGCCAGGGGCCAGTGAAGACAGGTTTATTGTGACATTGTAGGATGATGATTCAGCATGTTTTCATTCACACCTACCTTGCCTGCACAGCAGTAAAGGAAAGTCTTTGTTCCTTGTTTTAATGCAGCAGAACAGAGCCCATCACCCAGGATTTTCTAAGGCCTGACAAAAAAACACAGTGCTCAGCTGAGGATACCCTTACATCCAGCAAGGATGACAGGCAAACTGTTACCTTAACCTTGTCTTTTCTAAAACTTCATGAAATATTACTGGACTGAGTTTTATTTTATAGCTGGAGTGGGGGGGTTGGTCCTGAGGGAGGGATCGTAAGTGAGCTGGGGTGTATGTGAGAGGATGAGAAAGTTGGGCTGTAGTTTTTGCATACAGATCACCCTGATGAGTCTCTTTTAAAATATTCATTGAGATCACTATCATTTTTTTGCAGGATTTAACCTCAAAAAGCATTTATTACATAATAACAGTATTAACTAGATTTTCTAAAATCTAAATCCAGCATAATTGTGTTCCATCCTGTCCTACTCCAGTGTTTCGGTCATTCTCTTTCCAAAACATAATTGCTACTGGACCAGCCAGATTTCAGTTACAGTCCAGATCAAGGCTTGGTTATGTATGCCCAGCATTGCAGCAGTGATCTCTGATACTCTGACAGAGACACCAGGGAGTGCCAACTGAGAACCCAAATGCAAGGAATCAGAGGCAAGTGTACCAATGGAGTTAAATAAACCTGCATACAAACATAAAATAGATACATAGATCAGAAACATATTCACACATCCATGCAAACACATTTAAACATACCATACATACACATGTGCTGACAAACACAGACATACACAGACATACACCTATACATACATTATACATTGTGTATTTATGCATGTATGGTGATAAATAGATGTGCAGATATATGCTCGGAGGCACACAAATGAACACATATTTATCAAAGCAATGTCACAAGCAGTGGTGTGTGTGAGATCTTGATTTGTAAGAAACGTATGGGACAGCTTGCTGAAGACAAATGTCTGAAGCTCGTGCTGCTGTGCTGTTCCTTACATCTGCACTTATCTCACAGCAGGACTGACTGAGAAAGTTTCTGTTTTTGTTTTTGTTGGTTTTGAGGTTTATGTTGGAAAGGGATCCTCTTGAGACCATCTGTGATAT
This sequence comes from Albula goreensis, assembly GCA_022829145.1. Taxonomy (NCBI): domain Eukaryota; kingdom Metazoa; phylum Chordata; class Actinopteri; order Albuliformes; family Albulidae; genus Albula; species Albula goreensis. The sequence continues at coordinate 9,997,273 of CM040762.1, forward strand.
CTGTGTAAAGGCAGAGAGGAGGCAATGTGAAAACAAGGCTAATATCCTGTCACAGAAGCACTAAAACTGGGATGCAGGGTAATTACCTTGACACAGCTTGATTTAGAAACAGTCCAAAAGAGGAGAAAGCAACAAAGCACTTAAAGCAAATACAGCTGGGCAACCACACACACACACACACATATACACTCATACAGTGTGCAAGACTATATGCATCGCGCACAAACCCATGGCACCCTGCTCCTGGTTACCACGGCAACCCCTCCTGAACCATTCCATCTGTCACAGCCGCCTCTGCCAGCCAGTCAGGCTGTGGAATTGATTTGTGCCAACCTGCCAAACAACTCCTCGCATTTCTCTCTGAGTTTCTCACATCTCCGAGCAATTCAACTGATATAAACACAAACAGAGAAACAGTCGAAGGCAAAGGGTGTTGCATGGAATTAGCCAGAATTACATCATTCATCCACAGGCACAAATGATGTATGCCTAAGTTGCCCACAATCCCATAATTTTTATGCAGTGTTCTCATCTGAATCCTAAGCATAGATTGGACACATTTGTGAATATTCCCTTGGATTTCTGTTTGGCATTGTGGTATAGTATTGTATTTTAGGGTGATTGATAAAGTAAGGTACATACTTGAAGAGCATGTCCATTTGATACAGTGTTTTGGTGATAATTTCATTAATGACCTTGAACATGAGCTAACGTAAACAGAGGAGCACCCTCATGGATGAGTGTGCGGGCTTTGAGTGCGCTATCCCTCTGCAACTCCGATAGCTTGAATGAAGAAATATGCCCAGTCAGCCGGACTGGGTTTGTGAGCTCTCTCTCAGTCCTGCGTCCGTTTCATCAGGTCAGGCTCTCTCTGTGGCAGCTGGCCCAGAGGCTTCAGCAGTGGCGGCACGTTCCACTCGCCCCCCCCCCCCTCCCCGTCACATCGCCTCCCACCTCCCCAACAGAAAATCGATTCTTTCCAGCACTCCTACCCTGGCTGCTGTTGCCCTTCACGCTCCGTGACTCGACATTTCCTCTCTGCCCTACTTTGCATTTCCTCCAGGATGGGATATGTGGTTAGGGTGCGGGTTGAGCGGGGGGCGCTCTGCACAACCTGTCTCCTCCCCTTCCTCTGTCCCATCCTCCCTCTGCAGTCTCTCATCTCCCAACCTCCTAATCCCCCTAAGACAAACCCTGGCCCGATAGCAATGCTTCACATCTTGAGTGCACAGAAAAATGAATGCAAAGCTTGTGGAATCTGAAGCACCACATATTCTGTTGGAGAAAGTTCAAAACTCCCATTTAAAAATGTACATTGCATGAGCTTTGGATAACATTTAACTGTGAGGTTCACATAGCTGAGGACAGCTATTTCCATACATGACCCAGAACCAAGGTAATATCAGAATAACAGCCAGGGTGCAGCTGCAGCTTGTAGTGAACCCCTCCCACTCCCAAAGACCCTGTGCCATTCATAGAAATGTGCATGTGTCAAAGAAGAACTCTCTGGGAAGTTGTGACAGCACATGGCTGAGTTTGTGATGATAATGATCAAAGATAAATGCAGTAAGTAATGGTGTTTACGCCATGACTGTCCTCTTGTGAAACTGTACAGTGTGTTGCTGAGAAGATGATGGTTTGTGACACGCTCACAGATGGGTGCCCCCTCTCTGTGCATGAGAGTCACAGTTACACAGAAAAGTACTGCCACCATTTCAGCAAGGGAATCGTGGTATCATTATTCAGGCTGTGGACCAAACAGCATGCTGATTTCAGTTTTTGATTTCAATCCAAGCAGGCAGGTTGGAACCTACCAGAGCAACCAGAGAAACCATTTCACAATTCCTGCAGGATGGGCACATGGTTTAGCTACATGAGTGTGTAGGATTTGGCACTAATTATTTATGAATAGAGGTCCAGATGACATGACTGTAGCCTCCAGCCCTGCTGTCTTCCATATCAGGGACAAGAATTGATAAAAAAAAACGATAAATGCGACCAAGGAGATGATCAGCCTGAAAGCCGTGACAATGGAATCTTTTCAAAAGGGGAATCACAATTTCTGTCCTACTCCTGCTGAAGGAGCCCAACCAATGGAGGACATAAAACGGGGTGACTGAAACGCTCCATGCCTTTGTTTGAAGGTGTGGCATGTGGTGCTTGAGTGTGAAGAAACAGTGGGATGCAGGTTTAATGTAATGGGCCCAGAAATGATCCCCCCGTCTTTCAGCTCCTCAAACAGAGCTGAGCTCTTCGCTTCCTCTTCACTGTGAGTGCACCAGCTGCTTCTCCCCGGGCCTCACAGAGTGATGAAGAGTCCAGCCTGTTACGATCGATACTCACTGTGTGTTACCCAGTGCCCCGTGGGCATGTTTTGTTGAATGCCATACAGGGGGGAGTGGGTTTGGAGGAGGGCGGTGGGTTAACAAGGAGAAAATGCCTTTAGGGCTACCCCAACACACACACACACACACACACACACACACACACATACACAGACATGAACACTCATACACATATGAGCTCCCACACACACATGCACGCACACACATACGTGTGCGAACACGCTCACACAGAAAACCTCTCACGCCTCCTGCTACAGATCAGGGCTCCAATTGATTAAAAAAGCCAGTGAATTTAATTGCATTTTCATGCAAATTTGATTTTTAGCACCCCTCTCTCTTCATGTGCCAGTACCTTCCAAACAGCTAGAAATATATGTTTTTATAAACAGGAGTCAGGTTGGGTGGTTGCTCATGGTAATGCTGTTGTTATTATTATATAATGCACTGTATTTTCTGGAACCAAATCCTGCATTAAAATAGACACAGTGCACTTATTCACCTTGCTTTATTATATCTGATGAAAGGTACTGTAGTAACACACTCTCATTTTGTACAGTCTCCTCTTCTTGAGCATAACCTCTTGATGTGCATGTACAGTAGATCCAGGTGCTCCAAGCTATTCCGCATGTTTGATTTCTGTTTTAGAGTATGGTTTCATTAAAACGGTTTGTTCAGATTATTGCTTTTCCTCTGGCAACAAAATGTTTGCTCTTACTCTTACAAAGATATTACTTTTCTGTCATTTCATTTTTTTTACCTTAGTCTGACAAAGAATGCTTCTATTTCATCCTTGGATAAATCGCTGCCTGAATAGAATTGCAAAACATCTCAAGTTCATCTTCTCTCTCTGGCACAAGTAAAAAAAAATGCTTGTGCATTGTTCCAGAGTGAAACTACCCTCAAAAGACTTTTTTTGTGCTTCTGCTGTCTGAGGATAACTCCTGTACTGTTCAGAGCCTGATGTTTCACCCAGGAGAAATTTTCAGTCTGAGAATAATATAGAAGCACTGTTGTAAGCCTATCCAGCACTGTTATTGAAGTCACTGCGGGCAAGAGCCCTATCACAACTCCCACACATTGTATCTCATTAGTAACACTTACATAACTCCTTTTCCCTCCTTTCTTTAAACACTGCATAGGAGCATGCAATTTTCATCAGAGGGGGAGCACCTCCAAATTTCTTGACCTCCACACCTGAACCTCCAGATTTATCAACACGTCCAATTTCTACACATTAAACCCAATAAAGTAAAAAGCTTAATGTGTTGCTTGTGAACAGGTTTCTCTTTTAGGTCAAAAATATATCTCAGGATCCACTTCAAATTTGTTGTCAACAAAGACTCAGTGGTAAGCTTTAAAAAAGAAGCAATGCAGATCTGCTATTCCCCAAACATTGCAGAAACAGCCTTCACATTCAATATTTACTAAGCCATAGGAGTGCGGCAAATCCGGTGCATTGCTTCTATTTCTCCCTTATCTTGTTTTTTTTTTTAATGAATAGAGCGATATTCTCAAGAAGAAGATTAAGTGGATCATAAGAGAAAGGAAAAGGAGGGAAAAGCACTGCAGCAAAAAAAGTATTGATCAAAGCAAGCCAAGGCCTTGTTTACTGAGATGGGTGGAGGTAGGAGGGAGCTTGACAGCTTCCAGTCAGAACAGGAAGCCTGCCACATCTGTCATTTCCTGTGTCCGTGTGATCGCCAGGCTTTGACAGCTTAAAAGAAAGGTGGGCTCTGGGCTCTCTGCCTGGTATGTGATCAGTGCATGACAGATCTTCATTGCTCTATATCAGCTGCAGTGGAAGGTACAGTGTGTAATATAGGATTTTAGGATCTGTGGTTCCTGGAATGTTTGGAAATTCCAGAACTGCTCTGTGAATTTGGAATCAATGAGAACAGAAGGTCATTCCTGACTCTGTCCAGGTCAGTATGTGAACTTAATTGCTGATATGTTCACTCAGGATGCCTGCTGAGGGATTCACAACCCAGAGATATAAAGTCTAAGATATGTCTGTGTATTGAGCCTTTTAGCTCAGCACAGGAGCAGAGTCTAGCAGTGGAAGAAGGTTACTGAGTTTCCTTGTTTAAACCCCAATCAAGTTGTTCCCATCCCCATTGCTTCACCACAGAAGGAGGTGATTTTGATGTGAAGTCTTTTATTTCTTTATTTTTCATTACTGGAATTACTGTCAAAACAAAACCCATGGAGAGCAGAGTGTGGTTTGGGGATGGAGCGCCTGATTAGGTGTTCCTGTAGGGAGATGGCGTCACACCAAGTTTTCCTGTTTCAGATGATTGCAAGTGTTCAATACATGCAGTGACCTTATAATTGGCAGTGCAGTGCCTCAGCTATCGATTAATGGCTTACAGCACTCTGATTGTGAAACAGGAGGGGAGCTGAGAGTGGGGTTGCATTGCACAAAACAAGGTTGGTGGTGATTATTGTCACTGAAAATTTTACATTGCAAAATAGCTGTCAAACAACTCCTGCTGTACACTCTAAATTGATAGATGAACTAAGCAGAAGGCCAAAGAGTATGGAGAATATATGGTCCTCAAGATTCTCATAACTGTACATCCAGCAAGCTAGCAGCCACCCAAGATTTTAGCATGCTATCTAGACTGATGGGGTGAATACAAAGTATGAACACATTTTCTAGAGAATCCCTATTGTTAAAGAATTCCTTCAGAGGTGCTTCCTCAAAGCCATTTTTCAAAGCTTTCTTTTCACAGTGATTTTTTTTACCTATTTTCCTTCTTCAACACTTTTTTAATTGTTATACTTTGCATATTTGTCCTCTTCTGATCACCATTTGTGAAGGCAGACTTTGGGCATCAGATTGACCAATGGGGTAGAGAAACTGCCATCCCTGTCGCCTTCGTCCCTCTTTCCCTGGGTGATACAGCAATTATTTTTTGCTGTATAGTGCTGTCAGCACTGGCCTGGAGCCACATTCAATGTCAGACTGTGTAGCCTATCAAAATACTGGAAAGTTACTTACTAGGATGAGCCACGCAGCAGTCCACCTATCAACAAATTATATTTTCCAATGTAATAAATACATTGCATAAATATCCCTTTGTGCTTCTATCATAGTTTAATGATTGTTGGAACACCATAAACAAATCCCTCAAGAGAAACCTTGTCCATTCATTTGAACCCCAGCGTCATTACTGTTGTCATTTTCTTTGATGTTAGCATGTTAGCAATAGTGTTATTATTATCCTTCCATGTGTGCCCGGAGTGTGGGTTGGACTGTGACAGTGGACCACACTCTTATGAGCAGCATGGAGGTATGCGGATAGTAAGGTGTGTTCATTAGGGGCGCTGCGCTCGAGAGGCCCAGCCCCACTGCAGCTGCACATGCAGCATGGCGCAGGGCCACAGGAGGAAAGTAGGTCAGAAACGAGGGGAGAGGCAGATACGCCTGCGTGCACAGCTGCACCACCCCCTCCACCCGCCCTCGTCTCCATCACACTACCTCTCCGCCCCCTGCACCACCACCACTCCCCCATCTCCATCACACCACCTCTCCCGCCACCCTGCCCCTCCACGGCCCCGCCCCACCTCCCAAGCTGCAGAGAACCGCCCGCGGAATGGCAATGAGGTGAGCCACGAAGGAGTGAGGGAATCCAACAGCACGCTTGACGTGGGGGGTGGGGGATGGGGGATGGGGGCGCCACGGCGGAAGAACGATGGCAGCAGCTGTGTGGACACGTGTGTGACGGCGTGGAACACATGCTAGCATCAGAAAGAGATGTTTTTATACAGCAAAGCCAGGATTACAGGTTCATCTGCAGTTATCCTGATTAAAGCAGGTAAAAATATAGGTCTGTTTTGTACAGATGACCTTGAGGATTCTGGACAGAGTGGTTAAGTTGCATGTGGATTTACCTCAGTGATCCTCAAATGACAAATGAAAATATCTGTATTATACATGCAGCAATAAAAGAAATATTATTGGATAAGGAACAAAATAAGAACCATGCCTGAAAAACAATTGCGATTGCTCTTTGAGCTGCAATTACAAAACATTCACATGCATGACTGGCCAGAGGTGTGGGTGCAATTGGAACTAATGGTCTAATAGCTGGGCCTTTTTTGAACAAAAACAGGACTGAAAATAGATGTAGCCACTGCAATGAAGTGGCATATTGGCACAAGGGGCGAATGAACACGCACACACACACACATACACACACACACTGTATTTTCCACTGATGGGCAGCCTGTCAGATCCTCCATCCAGAGTGGGTAATAACAGGCTGAATATCAGACAAGCATGGACTGGCTGGTTGCTATGGGAACTGCCTCTGCAGCGGGTGTGGGGAGGAAGAGAGATGAAGAGGGGAGAGAAGTGAGCAAGACAGAGCGGTGCATTGGAGGATTGAAAAACGGGGAGGGATGGAGGACCACCAGACAAAGAGGGAGGGGCTGAGAGTGAAGGAGAGGAACTGAGACAGATAAAAATAGAGGGGGAGAGAGAAGGGGGGAGCGATGGGGGGAATATAGGGGTGTCTGGAATCGTGACTCCTTCAAGATTGAAATTCCGATTCAGCATAAAGAATGACCTTGGAGGAAGAAACAAAGGCACCAGGCTGTGGAGAGATGCACTCACACATACAAACACACGCAGATAATGCATGCAGGCACACACACACATTGTCACAAAAGCATACACACACATGCACACACATTCATACACACAAATTCAGAGCTACATATACTCATACTCAAATTCAGAGGGGCACATTCACACATGTATGCACAGACACACACACACACTCTCACACACACACATATGCTTTGTGTCTCACTGTTAATTCTCATTCTGACAGGGCAGAAACATCAGGATGGGTTTATTTTCAGTGCTGGGTTTTAGCTCTGTGCTCCCATGGCACTGTGACTGAAAAAAAGACTGTGTGCTAGTATATGAGACCCAGCAGCCGTGCTTCACAGAAAAGCACAAATACACAGCACACAAATGGTATCCCAGCATGCTGAGTGCTCGGCACTCAGTGCTGCTTAGATTCCAGGGGAGATGACAGGCCTAATCTCATGTTCAGAAGTGGGACTCGAATAAGCAGGGAGGTGAAGTGGCTGACAGTATGTGGGACAGGCTTGGCTGATAAACATGAAAAAGGGGTCGCTCTAACATCCCAGAACACTTGTGTGGCAAGAGGACCCAGCAGCAGCTAAGCAAACCTTCCCAGCACCCCTGTCCCACACCCTCCAGCAAATGAAGGCTAACAAAGGCCAACTGATGACTGAATCACCATGGATACAGCATTAAGGAGGGGGTGAATCGGAGGTGTTGGTGTGAGGGAGGAAGGGCATGCACACTATTAATCACTCTCTCCATGATCACATGTGGGATTTCCCTACCTTGCGCCGCCAGGTGACACCCACGGCATTGGAGAACTCCACCTCTCCGTCTTCTGTCTTCGGAGATCGTCCACCCGCACTGTGAATGTGCTGATGTCTTCATAAATGAGTTGGCTGGGGACCACCTCCTCATCAGCTAACCAGATCATTAACCTGCGCTGTCAGGTTATACAGCGGCCGGTCCTCTGTCACTGCCGTCTGGGCCTGCCTCCTGAGCGACACGCATCAGAACCCTCAGCAACATTTGTGTGCAAAATCCTACACTGGCCAAAAAGGTCCAATTTAGAGAACTAACTTTATATTAATATTTCTGAATTGTGAATGTTTTAGAGGATCCCAGAGTGCATATGCTCTGAACCTGTCTGCAATTATTGTAATGTATTGAGCTGACCTGGGGCAAGAGTGGGAACAATTGTTCAAGAATTCAAGACTTTTATAATTAGGCTGCCGTATGTCACAGAGAATCCCAGGCACAGGAAGTGACTATGAATTATATCTAGAGGAATCTAGAGCTATTGCATGCCTAGATTAAGTCATTTCCAGGTTGTGGTGCATATTGACAAAACTTCAGAAATGCTTTAGTAATGAATAGTAGTTTTTAGTGTATGAAAAACATATCAAATTAAGACCAGTGAATATTGAATATTTGCACACAGTGACTGGCAGCTTTATCTGAACCAGGGCAGGACACATTATAGACAGGCACCAGAGCAAAGCTCAATGCAGATCCGGCCTGAGTATGAGCAGGATCAATACTGATGTCAGCACAGAGGGATTTCACTAGTTCATTCAACCTGGAAAGGGAAGAAAAAATAATGGGGTGGAGAGAGAGAAAGTGAGCCAAAAAAAGAAAGTCAGGAGAAGCAGAGAGGAAAATAGAGGGAATAAAGCAAGCACCATATCCAATTATGATAAAACAATCCCACCCTCCCCTGAGCTCCTGTATTAGATGCGTTTCCTCTCATTAGGGGCAGAAGGCCTAGAATAGTCCATTCTTCCCCTCAGAGGAAAGACAGAAAAGAACCGATCTAATGAATCCCAACAAAACACACACACACACACACACACACACACACACACACACACACACATTGCCTCCATTTGCTTTTCAGTGCATATTTTTAACAGGGCTCTATTGCAGGCACTGCTTTCCATTCAGACGGATTTTACTGTCTGTTCGGTAGAGGACTTTAAGTCCATTAGAAGCCCCATCGGCACACTTAACTGACTGTCACACGATGAGGGGAAGTAGCACAGCTACTGCAAAAGGTTTCATAAACATTGCCGTAATGTTGTGGCAATGTTGCAAATGTTGTTTGTGATTAAGAGGATAAAGCCCAAATCGAATTATGAGAAGAGGAAAAGGATGTAGGGCGCAGACATCCACTGTCATTTTGTAGGCCATGTTATATAGCACAAATTTACTAGAAGGGTGAGGGAGGGGAGAGAAAGTAGGGCTAGGCATGTGTATACGTGTGTGTGTGTGTGTGTGTGTGTGTGTGTGTGTGTGTGTGTGTGTGTGTGTGTGTGTGTGTGTGTGTGTGTGTGTGTGTGTGTGTGTGTGTGTGCGCCCGTGTTGAGGGTGGGGTTATCCTACTTGTCCATCTCTGGTACAGTTACATTTTTTCTGGGTTGACATGAATCAGTCAATGCAGTGAGCCTGAAGGTCAACCTCTTTAGAGGAAGTGGAAAAAAAAAACTCTATCCAGGAGGTAGATGGTGGATTTGTATGGAAAGAGAGAGAGAGAGAGAGAGCTACACATGGTTAAAAAGTGAGAAAGGTGAGGTCTTTAAAAAGCTAATGGTTGTACAAAGTGAAACAGTTTTAAGGTAATGTAGGACATACAGAAAATAAAAAATGCACATACAATATGAAATACACAAATAAACATCTCGCAACCAAACCCAATATCCTCAGGAACTGGTTTGCCAGACAAGCTGACTTCCTACAGAGGACTGGCAGACTGTTAGCGGAGCAGCCAGGTCTGTGTTGGCCACCCACTCTGAGAGACAGCGGGGAGACACCCAGCCACAGCTCTGCCACTGTCACAGACCATTGTTTGTTTGTTCCACCTCAATTTCTTCATAAATCCTCATTTTCTCTACTCATAATAAAAAAGTATTTCTGTTGTACGGTATATGGTAAAATTAATGTTCTATTAACTTTATATAACAGCCAAATATCTTTATTTCATGCTGATAATAACACATTTAAAATGCAAATTTAAGAGATGGAGGCAGGAAAACAAGAGGGAAAAACAGCATTGCAGCAAATTATACCCATGCATAAAGTGCATGTTAAAAACTGCAGCACATTGCTAAATATAGAATGGGCCAAAACTGAAGTCAGCATTCTTTGAGAAATAAGAACTCTTATGATATTTCGGGAGAATATCATTCACATCCCAAAATCCCAAAGCACGTTACTCTGGTATATATTAGATTGACTGAAAAAAATCATTGCAGTGTTTTATAATGATCAAATTTAAAGTATGGTGATGTTCATGTTCCTCATTAGCTTCAGTTGAACTGGGGCCAAGTGTGTCCAGCGGGCTGTTCTAAGCTCTGGGACAGAGAGCGTGGTCTTGTCCTGGCTTGTGGCAAGATTCACACTTCTGATGTGAGAAGAACATCATGTTCATAAAATCTTCCTCCCCCAAAACCAAAAGCAGCTTGTTTGGACTCAATGAAGAGGGGAAACAGCACATTATTTTGCTGATTCCCTAGCAGTATCTACTGTATAACTTTGTGCCATGATACATATATGCTATATACTGTGTATGTGCATGCATATATGTGTATATATATGATACATTTTTACACACATTGTATGTTGAAATATATGCTTTCATCCAGAGTTTGAGCTGGTACAATAACTCAAGACAGAAAATGGAAAAGTTAATTTAAATCATTGACTGGCTTACGGGCCCAAATACCATGTTCACAGGATTTAAACTGGCTGTTGATTGGAAGGACACTACAAAAACTTGTAGATACTGTTGCCGTCCAGGGCTGGAGTTGTGCAGTTATGGTTTAGACTGATGGACTTACCTTGCATACCTACCTCTTTGGCACTGTAGTCCTCCGATCATGGTGTTGGATTGTGGTGATCCACTAGCCAGGGTGTGTTCTGCTATGTTTTTGCACCTACTGCACTGGGAAAAAGTTGACTGAAGTAAAAAGTACCCTGGCTGTCTATTCCTATTGCTCTCGGGTTTACCAGATAGTAAATTCAGGCCTCATAATTTTCCATTACTTGAAGTAACATTTATAATATGCCGCTTTGAGAAAATATGCTAAAAGCATGGTCGGATTTATCGCTCCCCTGTTCTGTAATTAGCATGGAGCATGGAAAATCATGTTTTTGACTGTATGAGGACTTTAATCTCCAGTGCAGCAAAAGAGGTGGGGAGGAGGGGAGGAAAAGGGATGGGGTGTGAAGGGGGGGCCAGACACCAAAAAAGGAAGAAGAGAGATAAGGAGAAAGTGAGAGAGGGATGATGAGACTGACAAAAGAGGGAATTGGTGAGAAAAAAGAGGGGGGAAAGGGAGAGAGGGAGAGGATATGGCAGTAATCTCCACATTTTATGCAGAACAGGGCTGACTGTTTCAGAGACGACGGGCATGCCGAGGAAATGTGAAACGTGTCATCGCTGATAAGAGGTTTATGCTCTTACGGTTTGCACGGAAACCAAGGGGAGGCCGTCATTGATTACCGCCCTCACGTTCCCGTACATGCCGTCTGGCAATCGGTGGGGATGAAAAAATACATGGCCGTTGAAAAAAAAAAGAAGCGCTGCAAGGCTCGTTGGCCTAAAAATAGACTCCTTTTACATAACTCCAACTTTTCATTTCATACAGATCAGCCGCAGTCCTTTGCACAGACTAACCCAGCCTTACAGCTTAAACTGTGCAAGGGCATTGCTCTTTCATCTTTGTCCTCACAAAATGCTAGAGATAAAGGATAAGTCAAACCGAATGGAGCAAAGCTGATCAATATAGGAATATGTATAGCATTATATTTCTGGATAGGGAATGTGTGAGGATATCCAGAGGGTACCTGTTGTTCATTTCATATGGAAAGGTATCTGGAATGGCATCATTTCTCCATCCTGTGAAAACCACTTTATTACCTTAATTACCTTAATTACCCACTGTGAGACAGACAGGCATGGGATGGCCATGTCTCAGAATTGGGGATGATGTGTCTGAAAGCTAAATCTGTATTCAATATGTGTCAGGCTATGGTAAATTTGACAAAACTGGACATATGCTGGTCTGTATTTTATATTGAATACAATATGTGGGTAGTCAGACTACTCCTGGGTTTTGACTGTTTTCACCCAGTGTTGCAGAGTGAAATTCCTATTGGTTGTCCATCTGGTGTTTAATATTCATTGTGAATGTTTCATACAGTATGGTGTGGGTGGTACTTGCCTTATGACAGGATAATTACAATGGCTCCTGGTACCTGAGAGCTGCCTATTGTCCTGCTTGTGTTAAAACCTACACATAACCATGACAGATTGTGCAAATCACCTTAAAAAGGCCCTTTCATGAATATTAATTAATCTCATGCCTATAAAATGACAGCTCTCTTCAGGATCAAATAAGGACAAACAGGGCATTGCAGAATTTTTTTTATTATGTTATTATTTTTTCTGGGGAATCAGTAACCGCCTTTAAATTTTCTCTTTTGTGTAAATCTTCACAGAGAATTTGTGCATATCAACATGAAACTGAGAAAATAAAAAAAATGGCTGAAACATTGCTGCCACCTACTTCACTGTAACACCTCCATGTTGTAGCTTTCATCTTCAGTGTGAGTCACAGTGCAACGATCATCTCGTGATCTTTTTTACTCGATCAAAGTTTTAAAACATTCCTTTCGGTCTCTTATTTCTTTATGATAATTCACAGTTGACTAAACAACCTCCATAATCACTTCTGCTCCTGCCCCCAAGTTTATGTAAAAATGTGTGCTGATCAAGAAGAACTAGTCTGTGAGATAAGATTAATTCAAGTCATGTGCTAGTCTTGTGTGTGTGGGCCCCACAGAATGGTATCGACTCATAATGTGCCAGAGCCGACTGTGGCCCTGTAGGGAGGTGCAAGTTTGACCCTATATGATTGTCTGCGGTGCCACCCAATAGGGAGGAAGGATGGTGCCTCAGTTAGAGGAACATCGACATATCATCACGCACCAGCCTCCCCCCGTCAATCAAGCAGCCCAGCTCTGCCTGCACAAGCTGCATATGAAGGTTGAATGGACTCTTTCTAACTGACAGTGGACTTTGCAGCAAGTAGAATGAACACACATAAATTTTACAATCCAAGCTAGAGGAAGATATAGATACATGTAAAAAGGCAGATTATTTTATTTATGATCTGATGCACTGAGAGGATACATCAATAATTGAGCATCAGATTTTAAGATACCCATTCCAGGCTTCACAGAGAGCATGTTTTGTTTATAATTCTATCTGGCCTTTTGCTGGGCTTTTTCAAGCGCTTGGAACAGAGGCATAACTGCTGTTAAAAGGTATTATCCTGAAGCTGAGATGATCAACAGCAAAGGAAAATGCATACGACCACACAGCCTACGCCACAGAGTGATGGTAACCTAATGTGACATTATCCTCTCCCAAGCAATAGTGTTGAATTAGAGTGAGGTGAGAGCTTACATGAATACAGGAGGGTGGTGGTGATCGTTCGTCCTTGGTATGGCCTCAGCTGTGCACACACACACTTACACTCAGCCAACCTCTGTAACCTCTGCGCTATGCTTTTCCCAGAACCCATTATCAGCTTGTTCATCTTTGACGCATCGACTGCTTCTTGATGGAGCTATAGCAGTAGCAGTGGTTTGTGTCGGAAGAGTGTGTGTGTGTGTGTGTGTGTGTGTGTGTGTGTGTGTGTGTGTGTGTGTGTGTGAGTGTGTGTGTGTGTGTGTGTGTGATGCTGAGATGCTGTTGCCATAGATGTTAAAGGGTCCATTATATAAAGCAACCTTTAATGCTAACAATTGAATCTGTTAGATTTATGCTCTGTAGCCAAGGCATACTCAACCATCTGGAATTATGGTCCCCATTTAACATATGGATCTTTATCACAGTGCTGTCCCTCAAAACTAGGAGACTGACCCTCTGCCCAAAAGGACTAAATTATGTCAATCACGTGTTTGAGAATGAGCAACAGCTCTGGCTGTAGACCGATGACCTCTTTGTCTGTATAAAACTTTCCACTGAAATAAAACTGCTGATCTTAAAATGTACAGCCATTGACATTCTCCCAGCCCCAAAATCCTGCTCTTTTCTCAAATCAATTGCCATCACTTTGAATTGTACATGTAATGTCATGCAATAGTTCCAACTGAGTAGGTGATCATGATTCCTGGAAATCTGCAGGCAGTTTTCACAGGTCTGTGGAAATAGCTCTTCACTAATGTGACCCTTGCACAAAGATCCTGGTCAAGTAAAATTTAATTCAATTTATGTTCAAACTCAATATTCGAGGGTACTGTCTGTTCAAACGTGTCTGTTCATTTCTTGTTTTTCTCAGAAAAGAAAAAACAAAGCAGGGTTGTCTTGTTAGTGGCTGATAATTGGTAGATAGGGCTGAAGTGCTCCCAGTGCTTTAGCTGATGGTAGTGTGATGGTGAGGGTTCTCTTGGGTACATTATCCCTTCAAATAGCTGATTAAGAAGCCCCCAACTCCCAATGTGAGTCCTACTGACAGGAAACATACTGTGCAGGACTGTAATAAGGCCTCAGTTGTCTAAGCTATCCTTTCCCCATGTGCATTGCACTGTTACATAACCAATATGCTTGCAATATGTAAAAATTATGCAGCAACATGACTGGCAAACTCCCCTGTGGTCCCTTATAGAAAGGGAATTAAGCGCAATATGCTGTGTGTGTGTGTGTGTGTGTGTGTGTGTGTGTGTGTGTGTGTGTGTGTGTGTGTGTGTGTGTGTGTGTGTGTGTGTGTGTGTGTGTGTGTGTGTGTGTGTGTAATGTCTTGTATTTTATACTGAAATATATTTCCATTTCCATAAGAATGATTATCTTAACAAATGCACAGCATGAAACAATGCAACTTCAGAGTGCCAATTAATTCAGACATATAGTTATGTGAAATAGACTACCTTCTCCTTACAAAGGAGTAATTATGTTAGCATGTGTTTTGTACAGAATCCATTAACAGTGCAATGCAATTTACATGTGCAAGTATTATGCTAAACAAAGCAGTCTTAATCCATCTTTGTGCCATAGAGAGAAAATGGTCAATCTTTCAAAGGCTCTGCATAAATTCAAAATGTAGCAAAGTCCCAGAATATCAAACATCAAACATCTGTAGAGGTGAGGGAGATAAATTAAGCACCTTTCCAGAAGCATGTTCCAACCAGTCACAGCACAGCAGCTCACAGCTGGCAACTAGCATAAAATCTCCCATTTGAATACTTTAATTGTGCATGTGAATGTATACCTTTAATAACATCATTATAACCTCTAGAGGAACATGAGCCAAAACCTACTAAGACCAGTGAACAGCTGCAAAATATGGAACCATCCAAATCACATTCATTCTGCAGTTAGATGGTAATCTAATCACATTACAGAAATAAATAAAATAGTTGCTATAACAACCTAAAATATTTGTTTCTCTGTGGTGGGTACATTAAAAAGAAACAACAGAAATGTTCTGATTTTTCATCTACATTTCCATTGCACATTTGCCGTGAATTTTATATTGTTTTGTATTGAGAATGAATGAATTACTACACTTATCCAAATATTTAAATAATCTGTGGACTCAGGAAAATAAATCAATATAGTTATTTAGAAGATGAATGCTATCAAAAAAATAAAATTAGGCATAATTAGCTGTACCTACTGGTATTGATTGTTCAGTTGATTAATTGTTTGATCATTAATCAAGGACTGCAGAAAGGCTGAAAGCACAATAATAATGATGAGTAATGATTGGCTGGAGAGTTTCTAGACTTCCAGTCACCACTGGCTTTATCCTCCCACCCTTAGGGGGTGGGGTAAGCTAGTTGCCACCGGTGACCTCACTGTTGCCTTGAAACGTGTGAGTGAGGTGATTTGGGAAGAGGTAAATCAATAGCCTGTTCCGAGCCATTGATCTCCATCCTCAGGGACTCAGCAATACCAATTAATAAACACATTCCACGGGCCCTGAAAAACTGCAGAGTCGACACTGAGGAGGCTGTAATTCCACCCGGCCCAAATGGCATTCACCACCTCAACAAAAAGCCCATTTCGCGCTTTGTTACATCCGCCACATGTTATGAATTGTTTTTTCCATTTGTTTAACTTTTTCATAGAACAGTCACATGAATTCATTCTTCAGTACCCTTGAACTCAATATGGGTCAATAAGCAACTTTTGGCTGAGACAGAGGGCTCAACCCATGTGGTAAAATGTGGACTGGGTTTCTTTATGCCTATTTGGTTTCCAATTCCAAATGGCAAACAGCCGATGTATCTTCAGGCAGTTAAACCAGTGGTAAAAATGAATCCTTTGACTGGAGCTCAAAGCTCACTTCTTCTTTATCCTTGTGAAATTTGGTGTAAAAATGTTTGGATTAAAAAATCATAACTCTTTGATTTGCTTGGAGAGAATGTTAAGCCTTTGCCTCAGAGCTCCCATCATGCCACACAAGCACAGGGGAAACTGGGGAAAAATGGCCCAGAGTGTTTAAGTTGCACCAGCGCACAATTGTTTTAATCATTATGGGTCATGATGGAGGCAAGCATATTCCATATCTCTCTTTGGCAAGGTTTTGTCCATAGTCCTTATGGCCTCCGAGGCTTTTGGACACTGTAGAAAACTGGCTGAGGAGACACAGCAAGAACAGATGGATATCAGATGGACTATATGCAATCAGTACCTGACTGAGGTGGATCAACCACTGTATTATCCAGAGGAGAACCTACCCATTATGGGGTTCAAGACATCTCATTCTACCATTTCTACAAACAGCTGTAAAAGAAGAGGTGCAACATTCTCTGTTCATGTCCTCCTCCTGGCTTACATTACAAAAACTCAGCAAAGTTTACATGATTCTTACAGTCAGAAATCAGAACTGGTGAAGCATAAGTACATCGCTCGTGGGCTAATTTAAAAACACTGAGCTGTCAGTCATGCGGACCATTTGCTTAGGCAAGAATAGGTCATGTATGAGTTTGTGATGGCATTTTCCCTTTGCTAGATACTGTTACAGGTAAATGCATAGTGGCTGCACGGCTATGGTCAGAAATTGTTATGCTCACCCTGACACAATGCGCATTAATGGTTGATTGACTATATCTGTGCAACAGTGGAAATCGACCATGAAGCATGGCAGCTAGCCAGTGTGAGGTGTTCCGGGAAACAAAAATAAATAAATGGGGGAAAATTCATGCTGCAAATACATCAATGAAACCATCTTTCCTTCCAACCCTGGGGTTCAGAGTTTTGCCAGGAAAGAACAGGGAGGCCCACAATGGGAATGTACTTTCCCTGGCATAAAGGTTTGTGCTGTCTGCATATTCATGTAGAAAGCTAATTAAAACTGTGCTTTGGAAATTTTAGTCTGTGTTTTGGTTAGCTGACCTGGTTAATACTCAGTTCAATCACTCCATAGTAGAAGCAGGAAACTGTAAGCAGAAATCTTAGTTTGACTTGATTCAATAAAAAATTATACATAACTGCTGTAAATCTTGCAGAGTTGGTACTAATGTCTAAAAAGGGCAATGCCTCTCCAACGGATGTCTCAAAAGCAGGGATTTTGTAAGAGATTTAATTTAATTTTACAGCCCTTTCTCACTTACAGCAAGGGTGCACAACTATTCAGCAAAATACTGTCTAGATCTGGAGTCTCAGATTCTCACTCCTCTCAAATTGAACTTCCTTTGAACGCAGCCAATAGGATCACATGGGATTTAGGGTATTTTAAGACCATGAACAAAACCCCTGTGATTCTAGCATCCCAAAGGCACATCCGTACTCCACATTCAGATTTACACTGTCACCAAAATGTAGCCTGAGGATACTCCTGGGGAGCTTTGGCTTGGAGCTGGCTTTTGCTATAGGGAACTAGGAGGAGCTTGTAAAAATACTATCTCGGATGTGAATGTCAAAATGTTAGCAATAATGGCTGCAACCTGTGAAGTACTAGTTTACCAAATGACAAGATGTCAAATTCCAAGAAAAATTCTCTTTGCACTGAAGTCATAGACCACCCACGAAGTGTGAAAACGTTGCAAACCCCTCATATTCCGCCTCCAAATCTGGCATGGAAATGGCTTGTGTACTGCACATTTGATACAAGTTTTTTTTTTTCGCTTTAGAGTAGCAACAATATATTTTACACCTTGTGCTTTTAGCCAGGGGTGTCAGTCTGATCCAGGCTCAGCTCCAATAACGGGGCCAGATGTTTCCAAGATCTCATCTTGTGCCCTCCAGTGTGAATGTTCAGCATATTGAACAGCATGTGCATATGTCCTCCCACTCCTCTCCAGCTGATGTTTGGTGAGATTCTATCTTAAAATGGCTGCAATGCATTATCATGGTGGGAGGCTCACATTTGTTGTAGTTGAGATGAGTTTCTACCCCTTCACTGTATTATTGTTGTTGTTTGTTGTCGTTGTTGTCGCTGCTGCTGCTGTTTCACGCCTCAGCACCCAAGAACTCTTGGCTCTGTGCCTGTTCAGATCTCTCCTCTCAGAGGCCCATGGATGGAGTGCGAGCGAGGGCACAGCCCCCAGACCTTGCACAGTAAGGGGTTGAGGTGACACTGTGGTGTGGCTCCACGGGCTCCACGCGGTTTCAGCTGGCGCTGCGGCGAGGCTCCGCACGGAAGCTGCCAGGCCCTGGGCGGCGAGACAGACCACGGGAGCCAGAGAAGCCAGTGTGTCAGAGCCATGGGGGCCCACGGTGCGCTCTCGGTCACAGGACCTGCATTGATCCGGACCACCTCCGCCAGCTCATTCCTGTCGGACGGCCATGTGTCCACTGTTACATCACAGAGGTCTGATTCAGCCTGGGCGCCCACAGCATGGAGAGAGAGGGATGGAACTTTAATCTGACATCATCAACAGTCACCCAAGTTCTGGATGTCTTCACTCTTATGAGGAGCTTTGTGTATAATTCCCTGTACAGGTTCCGACACACTGAAAAACTCTTTTTAACTATTCTCATCACTGAAGTTACACACCCTCTGTGAAATACAAAAAAAAATCACTCATAACATAATAACCATTATTTCCTAAAAATCCAGCAACAGATGACATCACAGTGACAGCAAACAGTCACATTATACACCACATTTCCAAATGAGCCAAAAGCCTAACCTCATATTCGGTATAAAAGCATGATTTCTAAGGGCAGGGATGCAACTGCTTCTGCTCAAGGACCATTCTGGGACTGTGACTGTTAACTACCAGCTTTAAAACAGATCAAAACTGAGCACAATAAAATAGGATAGTGGTCAAGTTTCACAGGAACATAAAGTCTCTTGAAAGTAGCTAGCCAGCAGAAGATAGTGTCGCTTTAAAATGATATGGCTTTTAGAAATTTTCAAGCATCAAATTAAATTGCAAAGTAATTTGAAATCCCTTGAGAAATTTACATTTCCTATTCAAAGATAATCTAATGCGAGCAGTAGAATATTTTATCTTAAAACAGGAGAAAGTAGGAAGTGGTTAAGAGACTGGTGTTGAAACCAGAAGGTTGAAAGATTGAATCCCAGGTTGAACAACTCAGTAAAATGTAGCTGTAATTCACAAAAAAAAAATAAACAGAGAACTGTCTTCTTCTCCATTAAGAAAATAAAGCATAAGTACATAGGTTTATTATTATAGATAATTACATTATACATATAAACATTGTCACCATCATCATCATAAAACCACAATAACCATAGTAATAAGGCAGTGGGAAAGACTATTGTGAAAAGGGAAGGGGAATAAGAGAGAGGGTTATGCTTCGTAGTACTACTGAGAGCACACAGAGAAGACAGATCCGTGCACACATGCCTAAACAGTAACAGACATCAGCTGATCTTCCCTGCTGTGCTGTCACCATGACAACCCTGTCTCCTGGGAGGTTGTCATGACAACAGCAGGGAGAGAGAGAGGGAGGGAGAGATGGAGAGAGAGGCAGAGGTGTTTGTGAAATGGGGTGGGGGTGAGGGAGACTAACAGGGGCTCTGACACTGAGAGGCCCTGACAGGCAGATGAGCCCAGTGCAGGCAGCTCTCCCCTGGTGTGGGTTAACCTGGCCATCCATCTCACTCTACCACTGCACCAAACACTGCGCCGGACAGAGACACAACACAGGAGGGCAATTCACTGAGCAAATAAGTCACCAGTAAAGACATTCCATCCAATTGTTATGTATCGATTGGCGCAAACTGTGATTCTATGTCTTTTCCCTTCTCTACCTCTGTTTGCCTGTCTAAAATAGGACCAGTCTGCTGAGCCATTTTGTCTCTTTCCTTCCTTCTCTCTCATCCATATTTTTCTGCCTCTTTGCATTCATTCCTCAATGCATTCCCCTGTGCTCCTGTGATCTTTCGCTCAGATTCCAATATCACGATCCAGTGAGTCTCTGTGAATATCTTATAACTGCATTGTCTAAACACTGTCAGTCTCCCTCGTATTCACATTCCTTCAATGCCTTCTCTCCCTCGCTCCCACTTCAGCTCAGTTCTGAATGGCATTGTGCTAGCAAACAGCGGACATGCTCTTTGCCTGGTCAAACAAAAGGAGAGCCCACACAGCAGACCTGGCATCCTCTCGCTGCTGTCTCTCCTATACTTAGTACCTGAGAGAGATAAGGCGAGTGCCAGTCACGTGCTTGGTGACATTTCCTCAATGTTTTTTTTTTTGTACTTGTCACATTGCAGCTAATGAGTACATGGCAGTCACAGAGGTGTGAGCGTGACCTGTCAGATAGAGCAACATAAAACTGAGATGGTGAGAGACATTTCTGCCCAGGATTAAAATTCACAGTTCCACATTTAAAGGGAAAAATTCCTTTGTCCCAGGGTTAACTCACCAGCTATATGATAATCTCTCTGTAATCTCACAGGAAGGTAAAGGTGCTAGTACTTGCTAAAAATAATATAAGAAAATATTTGCATAATAGAGCTTTGGATTTTATATAATGGTGAACATGACCTTGATTATATAAACTCAGTTTGCAGAATATATAGACAAATGATGGCTGGTCTTTTGTCAAGCCCATGTACTTAAAAAGAAAACAAAGCAAAAGTATTGTAAACTGAAAGTAAAACTGTTCTACTAATTTACATTTGGTCTAGGATCGAGGATGAGGCTTTGAGGAACACCTCCATGTGTGTCTTAGACTAACAATATGGTTAGCAAGAGCCTGGAGAGTGACAAACCTTAGCTATTAATCCCAGCAGCACAGAAGAGATTTTTGAAGTGGGGGGACCAAACTGTGAGCAAAAGGTCTCAGCTTGTTATACAACAATTTATACAATATACTTTTTTATTTATTTTTTTTTCTCAAAAGTGCGGGGGGCAGATCGGGGTCCCTATGAAACTGGAAGGGACGGATCCCCCCATCCCCCCACCATCTGCACCCCTGATTAATCCACATCTTGTGACAATGTCAGACCTGCGATTGGTGGGTCATGTATTTTAAAGAAGGGGTTATGACAGCTTGAAAAGAGAGAGGCAAGCTATACAACTCCAAAGTGCAAAGTAAATGCTATTTATGCTGCTTTCTTCAAATACACACAGAGTTCCATTCAAAAAATTCATCTCAGTGACTAGAAACAGTCACATAGATGTATAATACATTACACAGATAACTGGCTCCTTTTATATGCGCTAACAGCATGGAAATATTATGGATGATGATACATTCATGGGATTTTAACATTAAACATTTAAATCCTGGAAATTAATGTTTAAAACTGTAATAAATAAGTATTTAAAAATGCTGCAAAACTATTGCCTGCACTCTTATGCCATGAAAAAAACCAGGATTTAATCCAAAAATGAGAATGTTCGGTAATAACTGTTTGTTGTGTTGTGAGTTCCTTTGTGAATATCCAGAGGACGCAGCAAATTGGAATGTTTCAGCGTCAACAATAAGGAGGCAGCTTTTAATGTCAACAAAGCGGCAGGTCTGTAGGATCTGAGATGTAGAGCAGTGCAGCAGAGATAAGCCCAGGATTCTGGGACACAGAAGGAACATTGCGTCATAACACCAACACAACCTAGCGATGGACTCCTTCACCGTTCCCTTGCACACCTGACTGGGCTCATTACAGCACAGCACCCCATAAATAATGGATCAGGAAGCAGAGTGGCCAGCTGGCTGAAAGAACACACTGATGATCCCAGCCTATTCCATTTCATAAACAAGGGGAAAAAAACAGAAGCCACTGTCTTCTGCCTGTTCAGGCGTGGTTCAATTACAGCAGTGTGATTTTTCGATTATCGCTGTGGATTTAACCTGTCCCCAGAAAAAAAAAAAAAAACATAAGCAAGGCATCTCCCAAGAGCACATTTCAAATGTCCCAGTATAAAATTAAATCGGAAGCTGATATTACGTGTACTAGCTCAAAGTGAGTAGGCATGTAACTGATATGGACAGGAGCTGTATGTTTATCAATGACCAGGATGAACACGTACACTCGACTGAGTAACCGGTTATGGTCCCATCTGAGATTGTGTTATGTTACAGAACTCTACATTTTAATGTCTTATCTTGTCCGATATGAACCTGCTGCTCACAGAAAGTGCAGTGAAAGGAAAGAATGAATTGAAGTGACAGAGAAGATGAATGGAAAAGAATGTCTCAGAGGCACGACAGAGATTGACGTAATTGCAATTCCACTTTCAGGGTAAGTTTCAGCAAATCACACCCTCAACCGAAATTATGTTCACAGCTCAAGATTGACATGTACTGTAGGGGACATTTTGTCTTTTCACGAGTGTGCAATGACCTGAAAAGCCACTCTCAGCCACTCCCACGCCACAAATATACCATATCCACAGAGACACTAATGAGTCACCAGCAAGCTGTTGATGCTTATCTTCTCTGCACAACAGGAATCAATAGAACATTAGAAACAACAGGGGAAATCTTGTTAGAGGCATATGCGTTGGGCAGGTGTACTGTTGCACCATCATTCTGAATTGTTAGCACGTACATAGAAAATGCAGCATAAGCAAGTTCTGTATTGGCTCAGATGCTAAGATGCTCAGATAAAGAGGTTCACTGAAGGCGGTGAGGCAGATGCAGTCTTCCAGCATGCCCTGAACACTGCTATAAGCAGAGAAGACATAAAGGCAGGTGAATGTACCAGAATCATATGAATTTAAAACTGAGATGACAAACAGGTCCAGAGGGGGGTGCTGTTTCTGTGGGTGTGGTTGGCAGGTGGGGGGCTGGTGTTGTTATGTGGAAAATATGGAAATTCAATTCAATAGTTTCCTATCCTCACACCAACTGAACCTAGTGCTCAATTCAGTCATGTGTGGGAGCACAAAAACTGGTGACCAGTTGTTGTGTTCACACAGAGGAGCAATGCTAATTTGATGTGATCCAATCTGTATGCGCAATGAAAATATTAACTCAGTTTCAGCATGTCTGTCATTGCAAGCTGCAACGTGTACTCTTTGTCATCGTAATATTTTCAGTGTCATACTGTTTGTTATTGTTTATGTGCTGTACAAGGAATTAAGCACATACATAAATATGCACATTGTTCAGTCTGGGAATTAATATAGGAGTCATAACACATTCAAGAGACGTTGACTCTAATTAATGTCCAAAACAATCACAACAATTTATATTAGAACAGCTGTAAATGCTCAAGTTGAAGTGACTGAATATAGACGTCAGTAACATGGAATAAAGGCTCGAAGTACAATTTCAGTTCAACTCCAATGCTATTGAAGCTGAATTATGAAGCAGTGTACAAACTACTGTATTTGTGCCTTATAACCTCATATGTTCATAATATGTCAGTAATATTAGTAATAGGCATGAGGCTTTTCCATTTAATGTATTGTTGCAATGTGTGAATGGTTTTTCCTGGGCTAGTATTGAATCTGGTCAATGTCAGTGCTTCCAGGCAGGCAGCCAGCTGGTTGAGTCACTGCTCACTGGTGACTCCTGCTGGCACAGTCTGTCTGCACAATTTGCAGCTGAAGTGTCCTGTTCCATGTCATATCTGTGTAAGTTTAACTTGTGAACTGCGGTGTGACAAGAGGTTGTGAGAGACTACACAAGCTTCAGAGTATAGCTGGAGGGCTTGCCTTACTCAAATACTCAAACGGCTGTTCTGTACCAAAGATTAAAACCTACAACCTTCTAGTTACAAGTCCATTTCATTAAATACCATTTTATGCATTCCTGCATGTTACAGCAGTTTTTTGATAGTCAGTTATAGGCAAAATCATTTGCAACTTATGAAATTCCAGTTATAACTTCTCTGAGTTTCTCAAGATTACATAAGGGGTGATTCAACATGTCTGTTTTCATAAAGTATCTCAGAGCAAGAGGTCTGATCCTGGAGGCTGTTTCCCATGTAACATGCTAACCCTATCCCTTACAATCTAAAGGGGAAAAGATGGTTTCTAAACCAGGCTATTATATTTAAACATAAGTTTAAATTCCTGATGGAAAGTTGACATTGTAAATCCCTAAAGAAAGAAACTGCTTAGCCTTTAAAATGCTGGATAAGTCTGAAATATTTTTGCAGTGTAAACAGATGTCAAACTTGTCACTTACTACAATGGGTAAACAGATTTGCTCATTCACATTTGTTGCTAAATAGTTGACTGATGGCTTTCATTTGTTCACATATAAAAAAAGCGAAGCCTGTCAAAGCAGAAAGTGACAGTATGAAGTAGAAGTTATATTACATATAACTATGGCTATCAATAAGGCAGCAGTGGCAGGAGGCATAATTCATAAAGCATGGGCAGGACTGTGTGTGACGGGTGAGGGCACCTGAATGTGAGGTGAGTGAGTAGATGCTGTCAAAGTGCATCGATGTGTGAAACATGCATATGGCAGCCAAAACGGACAGAGCCAGGGACCAAGAGTCACGACAAGCAGTTCGTACGCATATGTAATTCTCATAAAACTTGATAAATCTGTCAAATTAGCTGTGGATAATTGAATGCTGACATGTGCGAAAATACATTTGGCTGACATATTTAATGCGTCCTTTGAAAGACAAAAGAGGGAATTACATATATGATGTCCAAAAAGTGTCTAAAACTTGAGGAAAATATGCCGACGTGGACAGTAAAAAACACTAGTATAATGACAGGATCTAGGCTGCTTCGTTGCATTTTATTCATGGTTCAAAGACATAAAATGACACTGGTGATGAATGATTTTGTCTCAATCCAGGACAAACAAGCAAGTGAAATGTTGGTTGTAATTGCGCTCAGTGGTTCACATTGCTGCACAATTTTTGGGGTACTAGGTTTACATGTAGTAAGTGTAAAATTAGGATGCATCCTTTTATTGCTTGATGTGGCAAAAAGTTACATTTGCTGCCCTACTGGCCTAGAATAACAGTGTGGCACAGAGTCTTGTGAAATTTCTCGCTCCTGCATTTAATATGGAAGCAGAGGCTTAGAGGCTATCTGATGCTAAACGAAGTGGAAATGCCCAGGTGTGTGTACTCCAGCAGGACTCACTGACACGGTTAATATGCAGGTCTGACAGGACACGCTTGGGGAACATCCAGCATTAAAGCAACAGGCTTTTGGGGTTTTTTCGTGCAGATTTGAGAAATGAGTTTCCATAGTACCTAGTGTCACCCTGATGTCTCCAGCTCTGTGGTCCTGGCATGTACTTCGAATGCAGAGCAGTCTCTCTCCCAGGAAACCATGGCCTCACACATATATATGTGCACTGACATATGTTCATGTTCACACACATGCACATAGCCATAGGATCCAACCATTTGGCTTGCTAGCTGAGTTGCTGCCTGCAGTTTCTCATTTTATCACAGCAGAATGGGTGGAAAAGATAACAAAGAGACACTAAGGTGGTTGTCCTCCACCATATCCTTGTGCAACTGTCAACAGTGATTTAAAATGTCATATCTTATATCTCATTTGCCATTAGAATAGCTTTCCTATTTGCATCAGAAATACTTTAACCTTATTTTGAACATCATCTAAACCTGCAGCTGTGCACTGAAACAACCTTGTCTGAGACAGTTACATAGAACAGCACCGCAGAACTCCATGCTCATAGTCGGCGGGGTCACAGATGTGTGCCTCTGAAAATATTACTCTGATTACATAGCGATTGCATCTTGATGGAACACATTCAAATGAGAGGGGCTTGGGATGCCCTGTGGGAGGTTCCCCTCTCCACTGCTGATGAGCAGGGATAACCTGTCCTCATCAAGCAAGGAAGAAACACCTGGAAATCTGGATGCCTTTATCTCCACTGTCAGACTATCGCCCCTCTTGACAATACAGAGAGATGAAGAGGGTTTATAATGCAAGCTCAGAGATGTTTTGACAAGCAGTGATTTCCCCATAGTGGTTTAAAAATAGCTAAATGAATGGGTAACTCCCTGATAGAGTGTTTGTGTTTCCATTTGTATAATCAGTGAGGACATATGAAATTAATGAAGTCTTGTGAAGGACACAAGGATATAGTGACTAGGACTGCATCCCAACAAGAAGTGAGACTGGTAATGTCAGCTTGACAGTTTCTGCAAATTTTATTAGACTTTAACAACAATTTAATTAATATTTTAAAAAGTCTTGTTGCACATTTAGTTAACTGATGACAGGATTCTGTGCTGTCTAGGTGACTGCATATGGACTGAATTATCTGATTGTGTCTTTCAAACCCACAAAAAAACAATAGCTCTACTCTGAAATTGAATTTAACCATAAAATAATTCCAAATGCAGCAAAAAATGCTTGAAGTGATTGTGCAATGATTTGCATGAATTCCATGATGGTTCTGCAGCAATTATTTGTGCTTGCAAAGTACTCAATTCAATTACTGTAGTCCTGTTTATGAAATGGCAGCATTCAATAAAATGCAATGAACAGGTTCTGTTAATCTGGGGTTTCTTAGGTCATTGTAGAATAGAGTAAAAAAATATTAAAAAGCAGAGATTGTCTGAGATGCATCTGAGCTGGGTTATACCAGGCTGATGGGTGCGTGTCTGAGTGGGCTCACATTTCAGAAAAAGAGGATGTTGTGTTGCTCCCAGTGGTCCACTTATTGGTCTTTCCATTGGCCTCAACCCAGGTATACACCTTCCTGTTTCTTAAGGGAAGGTGATATGACTCACTCCTGCATCTCTAACCAAACTTCACCAGTGCCAAAAATAATTTGTGCTCCATGTGTAATTTATACTAGATGCCTGAAGACACCTTAGGATACCATATATACAATCTTGACTTCCAACTGCACTATTACATGAACACATCAAGTCCCAATGGCCCAATATCAGGATTCAACCTGATGCCAACTTGATGTGCTATCTAACTGCCTTCAGTGATCTCTGACGAGTCTTCAAGATTCTACATTTACAGTCTTGGCAGGATTTCCAGCTACCATATTACATTGACCACTCAGGTCCCAGTGACCCAACATCAGATATCAGCGTGATGTGCCAGGGGCTTTAAACACATAGGGAGTGTTATGTAACTGCCCTCAGTGTTCTCTCATGAGTCTTCAAGATTCTACATGTACAGTCTTGCCAAAACTTCCAACTGCCCAATTACATCGACACCGCAGGTCCCAGTGACCTCTACATGAGGCCTCAGCCTGACGTAACCATCGGCCAGAGGCTTGTAAAAAGTATGCAGTGTTATCTAACCAGCTTCATCAGGGCATGACGCGGTGGAAGAGGATCTGAGGTAGGGTCAGGAGGTTAGCATACCGGGGCCAATTTGGGATGGTGCCTGTGTCTGTTTGGTCCATTTCAGCAGATTAGTTCACTCATGGAGGAAATCCTTTTCAGGGCGATGTATGAACAGCCAAGCCCCACCACGACTCCTCCCTCAAAGCAAACTCACTTTTTAAGAAGTAAATGTTATAAAATGACTGATATATGCAAAGGGTGTGCAGTGCAGACTCTGATTAAGTAATCTGTTCTTTAGCCTAATGTATGTTACATCTGGGCAATCTGGGTTGACATCTCCATTCATATCACGCAAAGGGCCTCTGCGCAAATTTTAAAAACGCTTATCAGATCTGTCAGAGTCAGATGGGGCAGGCTACAACTGTGGCCTCTATAAGGGACAGCTGAATTTTCAGGAGTTGTGTCTTAGAGACCATAATCTGTAATGCCTGAGATTTCATGTTGTCAGGTTTGAAAGACAGGAAATAGTAAGGTCCATGAGGGCAGGGAACCACAAGAGGGCGATAGTGAGAAGTTAGTTCCTTGCTAGGATATTAACAACACAGTGGAGGGGTGTGAAACTCTTCTGAAGAGTTGTTGGGTTTTCAAGTTTTTCATTCCACCAATTACAAAGCCTCAAGTAACTAATTAACTGCATACACCAAACCACACATAAATCGTTCCGCAGTAAAATGTTTCATAGACAATTGCAGTCTTGGGATGTCATTCATTAGCTTAACAAGAAATTTAACCACAAAATCAAGTCACAAAAATGCCTGGTCTGATTAAATAATTCAGAGCAGATGGAACAAAAATCCAGACACAGACAGAGCCCTTCTTGTTCACTACTGTAAAATAATTTGTACTTATTTCTGTCCTTAGATTATTAACACAGTTCAGTCATTTTTACATTTTTACACATTTGGTTATGTTCATTACATATGCATTTTTAATTAAGCCAAGGTTATCAAATATTCAGCCTCTATCAGCTTGTAAATGTAACTTCACACATAAATTCAAGACTCATTGATTTGCAGAAATGAAAAACCAGAATGGAATCGCTGTCTATAACTGAGGTCTGATTCAAGGAGCAGAGCTGTGAGGATTAGAGCAGTGCTGTATCCCACCTGCTATGTAAAAGATGCTTAAGGTCTAAGAACAAAGACTCAATCATTCTTGTGAAATAAGCCCATTACAGAGTGCCCACAAACACACACACACACACACACACACACACACACACACACACACACACACACACAAACACACACACACACACACACACACACACACACACACACACACACACAACACACACACACACACACAAACATGCATCTCCTTGATTCCTCAGAAGGGAAAGATAAGGGACTTCAAAAAATCCCAAAAGTTCAAATCCTAAACTGAAGTGACAGATTACTATAACTAAAACAAACTAACTGAAGCCCATTGTGCGAGACCAATTCTGTATGGGTTAAGTGCCCACATTACCAGGACTTTGAGTGTTTCAGACCCTCAGGGAAACTACAGAATCTCTCCAGTGTGTTTGATGAGCATGGCAGGGACCTGAAACTACTATTCTTTTACTTTCAACTTCCTTCTACATTTTCTCTGGTGATCACATCCCTCTGCTAATATAACTTTAAAGGTATCCCCTCTGCCTTAAAATCCACATGCTGATGTACTTCTGCTCATAACCTATTTGGTATTTATCTCTAATATACTAATATACTAATACTGTAAATGTGTCTCAGTGATGGGGCTTAAAATCTGGGGGCTGGGGGAAGGGGGGCGGTCACAGTTTTTACATGGGCAGGTTGGGGCCCCAATAGTGACTCTTTCTCCCAAGCCCATCGTTAACCTGTTACACCAGTGTCTCAGTGCAAATACGCACCTGAATACCATGCTGAGGTAATGACAGCTGTGCTGGGCATTTGTCTTCTACGGGCAATTTTCCCATCCAGGCAACGAAAATCAGTAATCCCAATAACAGACATCAGGGTTATAACTTGACAGGCATTCTTTGAGAATGGCTAATTGTCTTAGCTCTTACCTTTTTCTTTTTGTAGGGAGGAACTGGTGAATGGAAGGATAGGTGGAAACCATGGAAACAGTACAAAAGAAAATCTAATCTTTTGGTAAAGATTGCCCTTGGAAGACACTGTGAAAAAAGACAAACAACTGAAAGTCCTGTACAGGGCATGGACTTTAGATAACCCAAATGTTACACAATATAATGTGTAAGAAGCAACACCGAAGGCCCCTGGAAGTTTGGATGCTGTAATAATGGAGGTGCATGGCAGGAGCAGGGACTCTATGCATAATGCAGGAAGAAGGGAAGTTCATTCTGGAGCACAACGCTGTCTGACTGTGGCACAGAGGCACAGAACATACAGCATGAGGTTCAGAGCCAGGAGCATGCCGTGTGCAGTGGGGCCCCAGCTGTGAAATGTGTATAAAGTGTACTGTTTGGAATGTTCTGGAGAGCATCTGCAGTAGGAGATGTCCTCTTCAATAAAATGTGTGCTAGGGTGTGTGTTCGCTGTTAAATGTGTGTGTTCTCAATTGTGTGGTGTGTGCTGTTGTGTGTGTCCTTTTTTAGAAGTGAGTGTGCTAGACCAAGAGTTTTGAAAAAATAAACCTTACATTTTGTATTCCATATTATTATAGGTCGTTATGTTAAATTGTTGCAAATGTGTTGATTCAAAAAAAATCTAGGCACACGATTTCCTGTGCACCATCAAACTCAGAAATAAAAAACTGTAAAAAATGCCAGCATCCATGTTTCAAATTGAAGCAGTGAGGATAAACGCCTCAAAATCATTTTAATGATGTTTTCTTGGTCTTTTGACTTACGTACTATTACAGATTGAGATCGATCATTGAAGAACTGCATTTGAAATTAATGTCTTTTTTAAGTTTAAAACTGCCTGCTGCAAAGTAAGTGACTGAGTGCTCTCACGCACTCTTGAAATAGCCTTCTGTACAACCATACGTACCGTGTCATTGTTTCTTTATAAGACAGACATATTTGATCTTTTTTTTTTCATTTCACCAGTCACGGCATTCACGCTCCCTGTGAACTCATAACAAGCTTGTAGCTAAAAATGTCAGTTGCTCAGAACAGCTCCCTCTTCCTATGCAGCACCTTCCGTGTGTTTAAAAAACGGAGGCATGGAAGTTTCATGTTCCAAAAAAATCAATCTTTTATTGGCTGACCTATTTAATTTGCATATTCTGAGCTGCCTTCTATTTTGGGGACTTGAATGCTTGAGTGCTCAAGCCCCAGTCTTGGCACGCACAGGAGAAGCAGTCAGCGGAATCCTGCGCATAGCGTTTCACAAGGATAACGAGGGAAGGCAAACTTTCTTTAGCCTTTGATAAGTTTTGCTGAAAAGCACAGCTTACTTTCAAGAAACGGGCCAGCCGAGCAAGATCTGTGAGACAGAACGTTGAGCCCGCCAGGATGGGAGTGCGGAAAAGAGAATATTTGATAGTTCCTCTAACTTCAGAGGGTCGGTGTGAATGAAGGGCGCACTTGGCGCGTTAAAAATACATGAGAATTGCGCGTGGCACTGCAGAGGAGCCGCCGACGGCTGGATGTAGGCCGTGGCGTTGCAGCGGGTGCGGGCTTGGATGTTTTTTTTTTTTTTTTTGGTTTGCTTTGTTTTTTTTTCTTCTTCTTCTTTTTTTTTGTTTGTCCAGCACATATATCTGCGTGTGTTTGACAGACTAAAACGGGTTTGGGGGAATCAACAGGGGTGTGTGTGAGCTGGTGAGCTCGCACCACCTCAGGCACATGCTTGCACTTGTTAGCTTGTTTGCGCCCGAAACCATTAGTGTGAATGCACCAGCTTGTGTTAGAGGGCAAACCTTCATGCATCATGTGTATTTTCCTGTCAGTGTGCTTATGCACAATGAATGAAAGAAAGAGGCATTATGCCACTAAAAACAGATAGAGCTAACATATGTTCCTATATTCATATGTGAGCTGTTTATTACAAATCACAATAAACTAACAAAATTGTGTTTTGTTGTAAAGAGCAAAGTCTTTGATTTGTTGGAAGAAGTCAGTGATTGACTGCTAATTGGAGCATGTGCATGTGTAGGTGTTGCATGTGTATCTGTGTGCTTGCATGCATACATATGATCCAGCATTATCCGGAACAATAAAACATCAACAAAGCAATGCTATTGCCATTCATGAAATATCACCGACATTAAATAAATGTATCTTCTCTTATTCAAGAGAAAGAGATGCCCACACAAAGAGACAGGAAATTAGAGGTAGAAAGAACTGTGCCACTAAAATGTTCCCTGCCACAGAGGACAGGTGGTTCCACAGTACCCTAAGGTGTCAGGCTGAATTAGTGGGGTACATAGGGCACTTTGAATGCATTTTATCTTTAATCAGGGGCCTGGTACGCCTCTGAGAGTCCACTTTGATACGAGGTTGGATTTTTCCCAGTGTGACGGAGCATCCATCACTGCTTTGTTTCCCCCCTGTTGCTCAGGAGGTGAGCGACTGATAGCCTTTTCCTGCCAGAGGAAAGACTCCAGGTCCCTGTGGACAGACATGGAAGCTGTCAATAGAGAGACAGTGTTTGAGGGCACAGCTGCGCAGCATGTAGCTGCATCCAGACCCTCAAGCAACCCTCATCCGCACAGCTGTGAAAACGGCCTCTTGGTGCTACACTCTCTTCACTGTTTTTCTTGGTGCTGGACGGGGCTTGCAGTAACTAGCCCCACCCTGCAATGCAGTGGCAATAAACAACACATTTTAGAATTGAGATTTTCTTTTTGCCAGGAGTTTTTTTAGGTTATATATTTTGATTTAGTTCTGAAAAATTAAAGTCAAGCACACAACAGAAAAAATTCAACACATAGGACAGCCTAGCTCCCAAAAGCCAGCAAAGACTAAATAACACACAATTTATCTATATTTTATCATTAACATTGATGCAGTACTACACTTCTGAATCCTTGTGGTTGACTTTTCCTCCATGATCCACCTATATTTCTTACGTTTATCAATTAGCAAACACCACATTCCAGATTTCAGCTAAAACAAGTGAAATCTATGTTGGAGCAATTGGGTGCATTTTGAGATGCATACAGCTGTGCATTCATAAATATTCATGTGGGCAAATGCTTTCTGTCATTATAGCAAAATGAATCTGGCTGCTTGTGCTCTCAGAGTTCACTTTATCCCCCATGTCAGCCTCAGGATTTGTAGTAATTATGCTGGAGTAAGAAGTCCTTTGGTACCTCTGCCAGTTTGCCTCACTGCACTCTGGGTTGAGACCCGTCTGGGGCCAGGTTCTAGGCAGAGCCAAAGGTAAGATATTTCAAACTGGCCACCTGCAGTCAGTCACTCATCTCATCACCTGGCCAGCTTTGGCTCACCGCATGCCCTGCCTTGGCTACAGTGCCCCACCTGACCTTGATCACATGACTGCCACCTGTACCCGCCTGCAGGGATTAGCCAGCCTGGCTAAGGTGCTCCAAATCTGCCACTCCCAATAATGGCAACCAGGGCTAAAAGAGAGAGCCTGCATTTCAAACCTGACTCTGTGAAGCTGTCTCTGGTGTCATTCTCATGCAATCATGCACCTTTACAGATATGAACTTCCACTCAAATATAATCTTGTCCCCCAAAAACTATAACATTTGCAAAGCACTATTTTTTTTTTTTTGCTTTATATGCAATAAGAATGAAAAATGACATGGCTAATGTTAGTGAACATGGTTTCCTGTCCATACACAGATTCCCTGCACCCACCTTCATATCCTCACTGGGTGCGGGGGGTATGGCTTTAGTCAGCCGGCACTGTGAGTGTTTTCTCCATCTTTTAGTGCTATGGCTCTAAGTGATGACTGGAGCCAGCCCACACATCTTGATATTTGTTGATCTGGGTAATGGCCTCCCCCCCTCCCTCCACTTCCTGCTTTTTCTATCCTGGCAGAGTGATGGAGCACCCGCTGAACAGGCAGCTAATGATAGCATCTTCATTCCTTCTACTCCACCACCGACAGCTGGACCACGTAATGAGTTTGGACCCACAGGACGGGGAGGGGAGGGGGGGTGTTTGGATTCCCATTCAAATGGTGCGGCTGCTTCCTTTCACAGTTTGTCACCCGCATCAGGCACGTGAGGAGAGATGGCATAATGATATTTCACCAGGTTTTAAAGTAGGAGCACTTTGGTCTTAAAAGCATACCGGATAAGACATTCAATATTTACTCTGGACTCTGCACAAAAGCACCGATCTCACAATGGGGTTGGATGAAAATGAGAGTAAGGGGCTTCAAATTGAATGGAAATTGCATTCACAAATTATATCCAGTCCTGGACACGTGTGGATCAGAAAGTAGTCAGACAGAGAAAGGGAAGGAGGGGGAAAAAGGCGGAGGGAGGAGAGGAAAGGGCGGAGGGGGTTAAAAAAAAATCCAGCCTTGACGTTTGCTCCTAGCTTAAAACTCAATGTCAGCAAATAATTAAAAGCTCACCATGCAAGAGTGAGATTAGTGGGGGAGATGAAAGGGGCTGGAGGAGGCTTGCGATGGCTCCGGTGTCGGGGTAGATCACATCAGACGGCTGTACCCAGCGTGAGGATAATGATGTGGGCCTTTGATCAGAACGCCTTCACGGCGCCGCTCTGCTCCAGCATCTCAGCTCTGGGAGATAGGGGGAAGACTCAGGCAGGGAAACGCACCCGTCAGTCTCCCTCTGCCTGAGATACGCACTGGGAGGCAGCGCTGGTGTGTTATGAGCACCATCAAGTACATGAGTGAACACCATAATACAGCCACGAGGATGAAAAGCCCAGCTATACCTGGATCTGAATGGAAGGAAGTGATCTTTCATTGTTAAATCTGCGCATGGGGTGCAGAATACGCCATAGAATTGATTTATTCTACCAAGCTTTCATTTACACAAAATATAATTTTTAACTGATTCAGAAAAAATAAAACACTTATTATTTATGAGGTTTTAAATGAAAGGTCCATATAAGAAGTGTTAAATACACAACAAGGTTTTTTTATGAGAAAAAAAAATGAAAATGTAAGCTATCATTTTCAAAAGATAGTACATTTATCAAACATTTACATTAATGTTTCATACAATTAGTAAATGACTCATTTCTTATTTTTTGTCAATTTAATTTCCTATTATTTTTTTAAATATAATTTCTTGGATAATGTTTAAGTTTTGTAAAAGTGTTTACTATATTTCAGGCTTTTTCTCATTTTTCTCAATTTTTCTACAGCATTGTGTGCGGTGGATTATTATGGTCCCCTCTGCTGGAGGCTAGCATTTGATTCTAAACTACTTCTTTTATTTTTGCTGCAGTGTTGAACATCTTCTTAGCATTATTTTTCATGACCAGCTGAACACACTGTGAATCTTATGTTTTTGCTACTGATGGATGATGCATTGCTTCTCCCAACAAATGTACACTGTATCTGGCAGTGGTGTTGTTACTGCGTCTGCGCATAGTCAGACACCTACGAGCAATTTACCTGATGACATCTGCATTATGCACTCCTCATTTCGGAACAAAATGGCCTTATTAATGTTGTTGATAGCACGGCAAAACCTCCCTCCACACAGCAAGTGAGTCACCATTTGCAGCTGAATAGAAAAAAAATACATTATCCAACAACATTTGAGTCTTTGATTCTCTGTATGTGAGGTAGTTGATTTCTAGGATGTAACATTATACCATAAAATGTCCATACATGAAATACTTAGCTTATGGTTTTCAGCGTCATTCATTTTAAATTTCTTAATATTATACATGATATATTTGGCCCATTGTATACAATATTTAGGTATTGCATTAAAGAAATTAAACATTTAGAAAAATAGCAATAGACACAAAATACAATAAACTGCAAAAGTACATAAAATGTGTGCAAATACTTTGAACATTTACTGAATGCTGAAAACTACCAAATGATAAAACATTTGCATCAACTATTTGTTTTTGTTTTTGCTCATTTAATGTTTACACCTGGCAATTCAAGCCTAATAAACAAAGGAAAAAGCAATGATTATGTGGAAAATACAAACTGATAATTTGAAAAAAATGCATGATAAAATTAATGTATTCACTACAACATTCCAAAATGCATTTTGTTTTTTTTTCAGTAAATGATTGTCTTCCTTTCCGTTCCAATTGGAAGTGAGAATGCATTTTTGGCATCAGCTCATGGATACGAAGCCTGAATGTACTCTAATCATGGAATAGCTATTCTAGAATTATCCAACGTATGTCAAACGTTCATGTTAATCAGATCAAGCCTTTGGTAAAATTGAATATCTTTGATCCAGAAAGGGTCTGCTATCAGAGCAGCCCATACCTTATAATAACGTGGTACATTTTCAATAGCATTTCCTCATGATGGTATAGCTCTCATAGCATAGCAAAGAAATGATGACCGGCCTCAGACAGGAGGTGACATCGAGGGCATTCATCAGGACAAATACGGAAGGTATTTTGGGTTGTTGTGGGAGGAGGGAGGATCTCCAGTCTCCTGCGTCTGTGTCAGGTTCAAAAAACAACTACCCTGGCTCAAAAACAGAGGGGGGAGAGGAAAGCTCGCATCTTCCAAAAACAGCAGCATGACGAATCTGCCCCCAGCCTTCACGCCCACAAAGCAGTTATGTGCTTTGATTTTGATTTTTCTCTGAGTCAGGCACAGAAAAAATATCATTCTGAACGGAATTGCGGATACAATGAACTTAAATGAACTTCATCAATGGGAAAAAGAGTCCAGGAAGAAAAACTGCTTTGCTTTTTTGATCAGTAGTACTATTTAGTAGTGCTTAATTATGCTGGAGATAAAATATGATGTTCAAATTTGATGAATGCAGATTAATTGTTTATAGACTGCTTCATCCAGCTAGAATCAGTAGAGCTTTAGAGCTATCATAAAATGGAGTTTTCAACAGAAAAAGGAATCAAGGAGAGACTTGCTACAAAGAGTACTGATGTTAAATGACACTTTGAGGCAGAAAGATGAATAATATCAATGAATCTTCCTAATTTCAGAATCTTAAGATTTTCTCTCATCAGTTATGACTAGACAGAATACCATATCTAAATTCTGTACTTGTGAACTTTAAAACCTGGCGAAAAACAAATCTGATGGATTAGAAATGACATGATTGAATATTATAATAAGATATATCAGAGGAGTAAAAGGCAGAAAGGGACCATGGGGTTACCATGGAGGGCCAGCAGTTTTGGACTACTGTTCCTTAAAACAACAAAGATTCTGCCATGCTTCTATTCTACCATTCTACCATTCTACTTCTGCATTCTACCACAGCGCAGGCAGACTGTGGGTCCCCACCTGAGCGGTGCAGGCTGCTGGAGAGCAGAGTGGTGCTGACATGCTCACTGAGAAAATCACCCCCTTCCTGGGTCAGGCTGTGGGAGCTTAGGAGCCCCTTTGCAGGGCTGTCAGCTGTAACTGGCAGAGGTGCTGTCAACACCTCAGAAACTGTGATGGTGCATCCACACATGGGAACATATCAACTCATTTTTAAATGTCTGACATTGCCGTAGTGTACGGCTGTGTCTTTCTCTGGTCGCTGGTTGAAGACAAATGATAATATTGGTAATACCAGTAAAGATTATAGCATGTTGCACCTTTCAGAAGATTTTATGCTATCAAAGCAATTCAGGCCAGGTCTGCAGTAATTTCTATACTGTCAAATCAACTCTGACAGAGTACTTTTGTTTCTGATAGAGCTCATTGGATTCTTCTCTGACTCATATAAACTCTGTTGGAGTTATATTAACCTAGAAAATGTTACTGTGTGGGCTGAATGTGTGGCAGTCCCCTGGGTGATGTATGGCAGTAATTTTCAGCCAGAGTGCTCGCTGAACATTACAGAAACACTCCACTGGGTCGGGCATACAGTGGGCCCACCAGCACAGTGACAGAGCCTGTTCTTTGAAGAGATGGGTGGGCTCACCTAATGGAGGCTTGACCTGTTCAGTCTGAAAAGTTTGGTTGAATTTCATGAGTCATGCTAATGCATTAACTGAGCCTATTGAAGTCTGGGCCCCCTGGTTAGAAGAGGAAAGCTGGAGAGAAGGGGAAAAATGGATCAGCAATTATGTCTGATGGACTTCTCTCCATCTCTGTCTCATTCTCTGTCTCTTATCTCTAACCTGCCATGAGTCAAAGCGGCACATCTGCTTCTTGTTCCCATTGGTTGTCAGTGACATCACTGCAGGACCAGAGGAGAAAATGCCATTATTGGAAATGTTTTGCTGAAGATTGCTGCCCCCTTCTGCTCAAGAGAGGGACTTACAGTAGCCGGGACAGGCTGGATCACTTGAGCTGGACAGAACACACTAAGTCCTGTAATGGTTAGCGAACTGTGGAGTTGTAATTCAGAGGTCACCAGGTTGAATCCAGCTGAAATTTTATTTTTAAAAACATAAAACTTACTAGTATGTCATGGAAGAATTTTATTAAAATGACAAGAGAAATGAGCAAATTAGAAGTTCAATAAAATGAAAAATGTGAATTGAAGAGAATAAAAATACCTAAGGACAATACATTTCAGAGGTTGAAAAAAAAAGCAAGATAAATGAAATGTCTTGTAAAAAGACGCCCTTGCTACACAGAAAACAATACAGCACACATCAAGCATAGGCAAGGCACAAGCATTTGCACAAACATTTTGCTGATGCCAGCTGAACAAAATAAAAACATCTGCAACCGAATCATGATGTGCAGATCCTTGGTTTAAATATGTTTAAATTCAAGCATATTTTGGTTTCAGCTTTGGCATTACTCTTCTAAACTCCTCATATGATAGTTTGTTGTCTTTGTTGGTGTCTGCATCCTGGAACAGGTCATCTTGTTGCAGCTCCTCTGGGGTGATGTAGCCTTTCTTACCCTTGTCATAATGCTGGAAAGCTTTCCTCGCCTCAGCTTCTGTTTTGCTGCTGTGAAACCCGAGACCTAGAAGAGGCCTCTCGACATTTTCTTTCCCTTTTCTTGAAGATTCTTGTCACCGGTGTGGGAAAAAGAGAACTGTGGTGAGCCCAGGTGATGAGTCTTGGTGTGTATTTAGAGTAAGGTACACCGAATCTATGGCCCCCAGCACTAGATTAGCCTCAGTCTGCTTCATTTTATGGGCCCCTTCAGGGTGACTTCTGCAAGACCAGCCCACATCCTACCATTTTGCAGTTCAAGGATTTAGTTTGGCTGTATTATTTCATTAGTGCCCATTGCCCATTTTACTTTTCAACATCAGAGAAGTTATTGTTTTGGTAAGTTCATTGATTTTATATTTAAAGCAATTTACAGCAGGTGCAGAGAAAATCCTTGCAACGTATTTGCTTACTGTTCCACTGCCTACTTCTAGCCCATGGCTATGATTTGTTCAACTAAAATGTACCAAATCATTTTCAGTTTTGTACTTAATTTCCAATGCTGAAAAGCAAGATATTGTTTATTGCCCATACAAATGTTATGTAATTGTGCTTATAACGCCTTACAGTGTACTTTCCATAATTTTTCCCACTATTTGTTTTCAATGGCAGCATGTAAACTGCCATGTGAAAGACAGCACGTAACATTCCAGGGCAGCACAGACAGTAAGTATGTGTATGTATTAAATTATGTATTAATGCAAGAAACAGGCTGCAGTACTTTACAGCAGTATCACACAGAGAGGAGCTCCAGATCCATGCTCATTATTAGTACCATAAATGGTAAGTATTAACATGTTTATCATTCATACTCAAATGAAGACTGTACCGCATGTCTCACTGCTACCTATGACCTCACTGCACACCGCTGATTATGTGTATCTAATTAATTATTGTCATATAAAATATGATAACTTGAAAAGCCTTTGGCAGCCCACTGACCTTTTCCCTTTTTGGAGGGTTTTTTCTTTTTTGTGGTATCATCTGTCTGTAAACACACACATACATGTATTAAGGTTTTTTTGTTTTGTTTTGTTTTGTTTTCTATATATAAGTCATTCTTATTTTGCTGCAACTGAAAGGAAAATGATTAAGTTTCACAGGTTATTTGTCTAATGGGACAGAAAGACCTGGGGAAAATGGCCTGAAATTGCATATTAGTATTATAATATTATAAATATTAGTTATATTTAATGTACAGCAATAAAAAGTAAAAAAAAAAAGTCTTTCCAGAAAGCAAAAACCTATGACCTGGGGTAGGTCTAATAGGGGCTTATGCGAAGAGGACTCACCTGGGCACAAAAAGCATCAATCAACAGCAGAATCACCAGAACTACAGCATAGACCTGGACAGAACATGACCAAAACACATGCAAACACACTGTCATCACCCTGTCAGATATTTGTCCTCTGTGTTTGTTTTGGGTAACAGATTAGAACTTCCTTCCTCATCTCAATACGTCTCATCTCAAACTTACAAAGAGTCTCGAGAAGTTATATCATAATAATATTAACAATCAACCCAGCTGCTGCCAAAGTAGATATACAGATTCACCACACATGTAATATGTACTGCTGTGTGGCTTGCACTATAAAAGAATCTAATCAAATGCTCTCACTAACATAAGGGCATCCATCTGCAGTGTTACAGTATCAGTGTAGGCATCTGTAAAAAGTGGGGTTTTTGATGCACTCATACCATATTTACAACAGGACTCAGTTCTTACCCTCATCTTGAACAGACTGCAGGAAGCTTGGAGGTCACAGCAGATTTAGCAATAGAGGATCTGTATGAGAGCAGCAGACAGTGAACTTTAAGTGGTGAACGCATTGGTATCCTTCCAGCAAGTTCTCAAACAATAACTTCAAGTGAGATGTTAACGTGTCATTTCAGAATAAGAGAAAATGAAAGAATCAAATAAACTGAGTTTGTGTTCAAAATATTCAAATATAATGTTCATTTTCAGCATAATGCAACATAATATACAGGAAATCACTGTTATCCTAAACAGCTATAACAATTCAATACATTTAGGACATTGAAATTCAAATCCTACCCAGACACAAATAATGAATTATTGTATGTACAGTGAACTGAGAGATATCTCACCTTACAGTATCTGCCAGGGTCAGAAGGCAATATGCACCTTGACTGATGGGTTAGCATGTGGAAACAATTAGCTTGAACCTCTGTCTTTATAAGGGTACTTGATGATGAGATGAAATGTAGATATGTTAGTGCTGAATAATAAGGTTGCCTAACAGTTTTTCAGCCCGAGTGTCAAGTCATAACCACAGTTGCACCACAGGGCTTTAGGACATAAAGAAGAGATCAGTTTTATAACAGCATAATATGCTTATCACCTGCAAACATGTAAATACTCACTACTGCATTACCATGAGTGCTTTTTCTTCATGAGCGCTGTGTGTCTGTTTCTTAGCTATTTGTTCAGTGTTTATGGTACTGTAAATATTATTCACACTCATCTGATTATTTTGCACATTTTTCACACATAATGTTGTTAGCTGTTTTGTGAGCGGTGCTTATATAAAATATGATAAAAGGAGATAAGATGACGCAAAATCTTGGATGATTATTTCATCATTTGTGAGGTGTGTAAGGTAATCAAACATACTTCAGACGTGGTATTGCTGTCATAGTATTTCAATTTGATTGTTTACATTCACATGCTTCTGACATGTATTGCATTTTTTTTTTTGGTTAAATGACTTTCAATCTTGATTAAATGTTTTAAGAAATGACCACTCAGTCAGCGGAGTCCTATCAAATGCAAGTGTGTGTTCTCACGGTATTTCCCAAGAGTCACCTCTCTGGGTGTAGATTTCAGTTAAAATGTCGTTACTAAACCAGCATTTTCGAGAAGAGCTGATTCATTGGGTGGTGGACAGGGAAGAAATGGAAACTGACTTTTCTAAGAAAGCATAAAAAACAACAAACAAGGCAGTATACACTACAAATTAGGACCCATTGTACAGGGTCCTTTGAGGTTTGAATGTTTTCATGATCATACACTTAGAATGAGGTGTTAATTGTACCTAAAAATGCTAGGTTGCTCACTAATTCATCAATGTGCTTGTTGATATCAGGAAAATACATTCTAGGGAGAATATACTGTAATTGTAGTATTGTATTGCAGGAGTTGGCTCAAGGGATCACAGAGGAATCAAACAGAAACCTAAGAATTCCACAGCATTACACCATACATACTGAAAACTGGTCTACACTGGTCCATACTGGTCTACACTGGTCATCTGGCCTAAAGCCACTCCATCCTGTAGCCTTCTTATCTCCTGTGCTTTGTTAAGTTTTGAAACAGCTTGGAGCTGCTACTGGAAGAGGTGCTGGAGTACCACTCCAGACTAACTGCAACTCAATGCCCCTACACAGTGATGGCACACACAGTGATGTAGGGTTTTGTCTTTTGAATATGATTTAAAAGAAAGGTTTGAATGCCTTAAAATGCCCAAAAAAAGGTCTTAGCCTCCTAAGCATCTCCTTCAACACTCGCTCACACACACACACACACACACACACACACACACACACACACACACACACACACACACACACACACACACACACCTTGCTCAAAGACAAAGGACAAAGAAAACTGCAGTTGCCATGTTCATCAGAACAAGCTTTATTTAGGGTGTAGTGTCAGAGGCTAGGATCAGAGGCTTGACCACACAGAACGACCTGCAGCGCCATCCTCAAGCTGCATTTAATTCATCTGAGTTTCAACAGAGGTGACTGTAAACACTGACTTCTGTACAAAAAAAATACAGGACTGGACCCTCCTGAAGCGAGAGAGTTATGCTCTACTGTACATTTTCTTACCACTGAGAGGCTCCACTATATGACCATTATTCTGTCTTTACCAAATTTACAAAACAAAGAACAAAGTCTCTTTAGCTTTATATGACCATCTTTCATCTCATACTTAAAATAGGGCCTTTCTAATTATTTACATGTATTTACAGACATATCATACAGGCAGCATGGGGCAGCCTTCCTTTGGGTCCTGACCCAGAAAGCATTAAGTGCACATCACACTCAAACAGGTGTGGTGAGTTCCAAAATCCTTCCCCTAGACCTCACTGTGTAGACTGGTGCATGCTTGCTCAACCCCACCAAAATCAATGATGCCCCAAGCCTATAGATTTGATTTTCAGTAATTGGTTAGGGCAGGATATTTCAATTCCACTCCTGGAGAGCTGCAGTGCCAACATGTGTTTGCTCCAAACACACACTAACAACACCTGATCACTTAGCTCTGGAGTAAGCAGGTAAAACTATAGAGAGTGTAGTGTTTGGATGGAGTGAGTACCTGCAGACTCTGTGCTACTCCAGACCTGGACTTGAACAGCCCTGAAGCTAGCTAAATAACTCAAGTACCCACTTCCACCGAGAATGCAGCTCGATAGACCCGAGAGGGAGGCAATATCCCAACATCCTTTGCTTCAACTATGGCACCTGTACGTCAGTCATGTGAGTGAGAACAAGGGTGCTGCCAAAAGGATCCTGCGACAGCAACGG
This sequence comes from Albula goreensis, assembly GCA_022829145.1. Taxonomy (NCBI): domain Eukaryota; kingdom Metazoa; phylum Chordata; class Actinopteri; order Albuliformes; family Albulidae; genus Albula; species Albula goreensis. The sequence continues at coordinate 10,040,415 of CM040762.1, forward strand.
CTGCATCTGTGTCCGTGCTCACATGCTGCGACAGGGAGTAAAGCTGAATGGAACTGAGAGTCTCTGGGAATGCACAGACAGCCCTGAGCTTTCCCTCTTTTCCGTCTGTCGCGACAGCATGACGAGCAAGCAGCAGCCAAGTGAGAGGACACCGGGCATGTTATAATCATATGAAACACATTTTGCTTTGATGTTTTATCTTATCAAAGGTAAGTGCTTTACATTACTTGGTTCCATTTATTGTGTTTCATAACCACTTCTCTACTTAACACGTCTTTGTGAGTGCCCCTCGCTCTTATGTCAGAAAAACGATATGGCGAGTGCCACTCTCACGAGTGGTTTAGACGTAGAGGAGGGTTTATTGGCCGGGTCGGACCTTGGCAGCGGCGTCAGCTTCACATGACGCCCTTCCAGGGCTGCGATGCAGCTGTCTGTGGCGACTGCCTGAGTAAGGAGGCAGGGCTATAAGGAGGAGGTGACAGGGAATAGGACTGGGTAAGATTGTCTCGCCTGAGGCAGTTCCCTCTCCATCACACAGTTGTTTTGAGAGAATGGGTAAATAAGCTTACAGAGAAAGAATCTTTTCATACAGTTTATATATATATAAACATGGCTTGGAGTCTGTCCAGTTTAACTGAGCTCACGTCAGTTCATTTCTGTGATGGCAGTGCAACATTAGGCTTCATCCAGGCATGAGCAGAAAAGTCAGAAATGGCTCATGAAAATAAAAAAACAGACCGGTGCTTGCTGTAATTTTGTGGGTCCCCACCTTGCTTCGGCAGCCAGCCTCTCAGTCTGTCATTCGCTGTCCCTGACTCGCACACCTCTGTGTGGTCTGCCAAGGGTGTACCACGATGGGCGCCTCAGCTGTCCAATGGTCTACAGACCAGAAGGTGGAGGCGGGGTTAGCTTCAGCGGGGACTGGGAGTTGGATGGGGTTAGGGAGTGGAGAGCAGCTGCAGTAGGACACATGATTTGCAGGGATTGCTTTTGCTGGAGGGGTGGGGGGTTTGGGGGTGGGGGCAGTTGGGTGGTGTGATTTCTCTCTCTCACACGTCTTTGGGCTCCAGCTTGCAGGACATGTTGAAAAGCAGGTTCTGATTGTCGATGACTTGCAGCTGGCGCACATAGGCCCTGGTCTGAAGGTGAGATGGGGATGGCTCCATATCCAGGGCTGCACAAAAACAAGAAGGGAGATGAGAATTATGTAGAGGTCATGGACACTAAGTATTTTCAATTTCAAATAATATATCATACACAATGCACTGCTTTTTATGAACAATTATTTTGTGCAACTACACTACATACTTTTAATGTATTGATTTGTATAGGTAACATTAGAAACCAAAGCTATTTATAAATACTTAATATATAATCTGGATATCGCATGGTAGATTCACCAGGGTGTACATTTTTCTCAAGGGTATAAACAATACTCCTGGCCTGGTATCCACAGTGCAATAATTATTACTGTGCCCAAAAGACCTGAAAAAAGGCTATCCTCATCCATTTCTCACTACTTACTGCAAGACTAATGCAGTAACCAGCTTTGACCACAAGGTGGTGGTGACATCTTAGGGTTATAAGTGTGGTACACAGACGGGTGTTATAGCATCAGTCTGGCCACCAGGTTGAGCTATACACTTGCATTTCGAATTGACCCAGCAATATTGTCGTGCGCAGATTTCTCTGCATTCAGTATACTGAGGCAGAACTGGTTTGATTCAGTTCTAACGATAGCACAACACTTTTAAGCTATTAATAGCCACTGACTGACTTCCCCCATCTTAGAGCAGTAATTTCAGTGTGTCACTGCTTTTCCTGTCATTCAGATTGTAACATTTTAGCTTCAACAGCTTAGCCTCTTCTGTGGATTTACGCTTGACAGCAGAGCTATGGCAGTGGTTGCTGGTAGAATGGTAGAACAACAGTGTATTAATAGGAAGTTTATTTCTGAAATCCACACAAAGGATCGCAATTAATAATTTTATATGCCATACCTCTTATTTACAAAATAAAAACAGATGACACTGATTCCATTACTATAGCTCCTATTGGAGAGCATAAACTAGTTAGTTTCATCACCATGCCTTTTTTCAATTTTCAAAACGATTCCATTATTATAAACCTTACTGAATTGTATAAAATGATTTCATAACTACATGGTTCATGTGAATGATTGAGCTGATTCTATTATAATATGCCTTGGATTACTTTAATGCATACTATTTAATGGGATTTTTCAACATACAATAAGACTGCATTATTATATCTCTTATATAAATGGACAAAGTGATTCCATAATTACCTGGTTCATATATATGTGTGAAATGATTCCATTTGTAATACATCATGGTTTAATGAACCAGCTGGTCGCGGCCCAATGATTCTGGTTTCAAAGTGGCTTTGTGCAGCAACACTTCACACTAATCACAATATTGACCTGAAAACATTAACGGCCATAAAAAAAAAAAAAAACTAAACTGCTCTGCAGATTAGGAGTGTGTGAGGAAACTTTATCATCTTGGACCTTTCCAAAAAAGTTTTAATAATTTTATGAATGTGGGTCTGAAGGACATTAAAGAGTGGTGTTAAATTGCCCCCTTCCTGTCCCCCTTTGCTGCAGAGGCCCTTTTTTAGTAATCCGCTTGATTGAAATGAATGGCTGTAATCCACTCAGGCAAATTGGAAAAGCTTTGGTAATTAAAATGAAAGACCCTTGGTGATTCATTGAGATCTTTTATGGTGCTTTATAGTCCATTAGGGGAATTTTGCAGTGATAACCAAAAGGTACCAAGGTAATCTCACGTTCACACAAATGGAGCTGAAACTCTGCAGAGTGGTACAAAATTAACATGCAGTCTCTCAAAGGGCTTAAGATCATCGATTTTCCCAGTTTGTAGGATTTTTCGATAAATTTCATGCCCCCTTTCAAGAAAAAAAAAAACATTTTAAAAGCCTCTAAATGCACTGCAGCTGATGGGGGTATGGTATCATTAAATGTGTCAGCTGGATTAAGATCCATTGGACCGAACTGATCAGGATAAATACTCTCGCAGTGCCTTTGTGTTAATTACAGGGTTTACAGGGTCTCTCAGGTGCTGTACTTGTCAGTAATGTGTTTTGTGATGTTCTGCATTTTGAGCTAATTCTTGGTGACTGAATGGCCTGAGGATTGTTCTGTACAGACAGGTTAGACAGGTGGGTGTGTATTGATCTGTCTGCGAAGAGGGGTGTGGGTGTGTGTGTGTGCGTGTGTGTGTATGCTTATCTATGAGTCTAAGTGTGAGTCTATTTATGTGCAAGTGTATGTATACATGACATGTGCGTGTCCCATTATGACAGCATTCCAGCATGCATAGGGGTGTGTGTGTGTATTCATCAACTTCACTTACACGTCCAAGCATGAGTCGGTGAGCAAAGAACACAGGAAGCTTGGAGATAAAATCATTTTCTTCAGGTATAATGAGATGGATTAGGCTGGCCTCAGGTCTTTCACATAGGCATTAGATGGTGTGAATGAGGTGAGCTGAGCGGATCTTACCGAACTGGGCGCTCCGACACCTCCTGATGGTCCTCACCATCTCTGCCACTTTGTGCTGGAGGAGGAGGAGGACAGAGGAAAGAATGAGGGAGGAATGAGAGGGAGACCTCTCAAACAAAAAAACTTTGCTTTTTTAAATTTTTAAAAGAAAAAATTCTTTTGGGGGGGGGGGTGTGTGTTGAAGAAAGCTGGGTGGGTCTTATCCCAAAAGTCAATCGTCAATAGTCAATCAAGCATTTTCCAACACAAAAACAGTATGAATGTCATAAACCATTCATACTATAAATCTAAAATTGCGTGTAGTGGACATGTGATTTATCTCAGGTGGGACTGTAGGTCATCATGGGTGGAGGGGCTCACCATCTTCTCAAAATTCACCAGCTCCCCGTGGAACGTCTTGCAGCTTTCATGTAGGAAGGTCAGGTCTGGAGAAAGATTAAAAAGCCAGAGAATGAGAGGAGTGTGAGGGCATGCGTGCATGTGTGAGAAAAAGACAGAGAGAGAGGGAGAGGAATAAACACGCCGAGAACAGTTATGTAATGGCAGTTTGTAACGCTCGCAGGAGTCCAGGCCAGCATTGTGTCCCGTGCGCGTGCAGACACAGCACAGATACCGGGGGCCATGGAGCAGCATGACCTCCGACCTTTCACAGCCCGCCAGGCTATTTTGAAGGGGAAGTGGAATGTCTGGCCAGAGAGAAGGGGAGGAGGGGAGGAACGCTACGTTCGAGCCGAGAGGAATGTCCCGAATGTTGTTGACGTCTCCTAGCGCTCAAACCGGTCTGGAGCGTAGCACAGCAGGCGGGTGGGCAGCGAAGCGGCAGCTCATCGCCCCGAGGGCCTGGAGAACTCGTTCCGCGAGACGGTGAGGACCGTCCCTCATGCAGTGCTAGGTGGTATGGCCGCCCCTCCCGCCCCTGGTTCACTCGCTCCCTCCGGTGCACTGTGGCCTGCATCGCCATGCGTGGTTGTGTAACCGTAGAAACAAAGCGCCAAAGGCTGCTGTCTTTTTGGCTCCAGGGTGCCTCCGCATACGTGTTAACTTTCCCTTTGCATTTCTGTTGTGTTAGTTCCACGCCACAAATACGTCAAAGCACAGCGATAATGTGCTCATAAGTAGAACGCCCAACAGGTTCATTAACTGTATTCATGCTATTGCTCCTCCCTGAGCAGGACAAATGAATCATATTACTTATAAACAGGTTGGGCAAGTGAACTGTGCATTTCCACCACATCTGCATGCGTAAGAGTGAAATAACTGTTGGCAGTGTAATAATTATCGTATAATTTCATTGCGCAGGCAGCTTTAGAGGAGAGATCTGATGTAACTTTAGCGAGGATAACTGTGGAGCTGATCATAAGAGGAGGCCGGAGGTGCGCACAGGGAGAGCCAAAATGCTAAAAATGAATGCCACCTGGTTCGCCCGAAGGTCCGAGGCTTGCACTGTGCTCGATCATGCATAAGCCAAATGGCAGTTCCAGTATGTGAGCAAGTACAGCTTTTACTTTCTCCATGTTTCCGTCTTTACTATGTACCAAAATCAATATTATGTCTGTTATGCAATATGTACAGAAAATTTGAATTGTCTTACTTGCATTGAATAATACTCTTGCTGAATATAGTTGAGCTGTGTCCAGACATTTTCAGCTCACTGCTTTGACAGAACAGATTTGAGCGTGTGCTTTGATGCTAAGCCCTCGTAATGAGGCAGCACATCCAGTGCACACATACGCATTAGCGTAGCAGCACGGAGCTCTCTGTGCCTGCCGTTTCTGTGAGCATTAGCAGGGGCGCTAGCGTTAAGCCTGGGGCCTAGGGCCGCGCGGGGGCATGTGGAAAGTCTGCACAGCCCAGTGGGAGTGTGCTGCTCTGCTCTAAAGCAGGTAGAAGTACAGGGGGGCTCTGTAGCGGAGGTAAAGAGGGAGGGTGTTAATTGCTGTGAGGGGGAATTAGGGGGGGATTTAAGACTGCTCTGTAATAAGGTTGTGCCTGCAGAAGCTTCCCCAGCGGATTTTCCGCAGGCAGGCGGGCGTTTTATGGGAACACATCTGGAAAACAGCTGGGGGAGAGTGTGAGGGAGGGGAATTGGTGCTGGGGGGATTGGACTGGAATTGAAGAGTTTGGCCCAGGCCTAGATGCCCCTGTTTCATGCTAAAGCAGTGCTGGGATTTATGGGTCGTGTGGACTTCTTGTACGGTGCAGCTGTTCTGCACATGATCAGGTATCCATGCTCCTGATCCTTCTCCCTACAGATGGCAGCAGTCCAGCACTTTGTGTGTGTGTGATTGTGTGTGTGTGTGTGTATGCGCACATGCATGTGCGTGTATATTTGTACACATATATATGTGTGTGTATGCACGCATGCATGTGCGTGTATATTTATACACATATATATGTGTGTGTGTTCTTATACTCTACTCACCTTTCAGCAGCAGTGGGGTGAAGGGAATAAGAGGTGGCCGCAGGCTGCCCATCAGGTCCCTGTAGGACTTGTGGTTCCTGGAGGGGTCCTGAAGGCAGAGACAGACTCACAGTCACTGTCACGCCCCCATCAGAGCCATCTATGTCCCCATTCCTCAGTACGGAGCACTGATACTCACCGCAATGCTTTCAAACTGCTGAAACTGCTTTTTAAACCTTCCGGGCAGACCCTGTAAGACACGTTCCCGTAAGTCACAAACATACACTTCCCCACAAGTCACACATACATAAATAGCCCCTGTTTGCAAAGTACCATCAATGTGCCGCCATGTCCGAAAATATCTACTGCAAACCCCCTCTCCACTCACTGAGCCCATTGACATTACTATACTATTTATTTGCTTACAGACTCAAACAAAGTGACTTCAGTGCAATTTACAACCTGCTTTTCTTATGGTGCTATCCTTTCATATAGCTGGATATTTTACTCAAGCAATTCGGGTTAAGTGCCTTACTAATGGATACAATGGCAGTGCCCACCTGGGATTTGAGCATGTAAGCTCATTTTAACAAGCTCTGTTCATTTACCACTACAATACAATAGTCTGCCCCCTGAAATATGTCACAGACTTCCTCTCATTTGAACTCAAATGAAAATGAAAGAGATGGTAAATGGTAAATGGAAAGGCTAATTTGTAGAATCATATTAGCATATATTTCTTTAGGGGAGTTTGAAATATGTGTTGACCACAAAGACATGAAACAAGGCCTTCATCTGTCCAAGCAATCATTTTCTGGATTGTGTTGCTCTGTCTCTTCCTCACTTTGGTCATTTGAAAGAGGTGACGAAATAAGTGATGTGCTCTTCTGGGCTTGGAACCCCATTTGAAGTTTCTTTGTGCAGTGCACTTAATCTATTTTTCAACTGCACTGCTTCCCCTCAGTAGTGCTGATCTCAGATCAGCACTCAGCAGGACAGGACAGCCTCTGGCAATGTTTGGATGAGGGGAGGGCAGCAGGGAGAGAAGGAGCACTGTGGAACGTGAAGCCCGTGCCAGTCTGCCAGAGAGTTGGCTCAGAGCATGGCAGGATCAGGTGTCAGGTCTGAGCTGCATACCTCCCACGTGAGGCGAAGACGGCTGACCGCTGGGTTGTCCAGTCCCAAGACCACTGCCAGGAAGGACAGCAGGTCCTGCTGCTGCTTACACCTGGAACAAACGCACAACACACACACACATATGTGAACAAACAGACCAACACCGGTGTACATGCACACACATCCACAGACACACACAAGCATACAAAAACACACAGTTAATTAAATATGCTAAAGACAGAATGATGTAGATGTAAGGTGTGCCAGGCAGTGACAGAGCAAGGCCTTGTGATACACAAAATGGGAGAAGCTTTCATATGCCAGATATGAAACAGTCACTGCTTTGTTGCAGAAACAGATTTGTTTTTTATTGCTTTAAACTTCAACAACATGGTGTTGTAGCTCAATAATGTATGGGGTTTATGACCACTCAATCTGTCACCACGAGTGCAAGGTCATGTTCTAGACAACGATACCCCTCATACAGACAAAACTCAGCACTGCTGCAGAAAATACTTGTGCCAGACAAAACATCAGCAAATACTCTCCACCCCATAAAACAATTCTCCCTGTGTTTCCAAAAACTAATCACATTTCCCAGGTATAGTAAGGTGACAATTCACACATTTCAGCAATTATTCAAATCAATTGACATAAACAACTGTGATCTCAATACAAGTTAAGTTCCCATTAACACAAAGTGAACTAGGGAAACAACGGCCTGCAGGAACTTTACAGGAAGCAAAAGTTTAAATATAGCCACACCCATTAGCACCCCCTGGCACATCGGTCACTGCTCCCCACTCACAGTGCAGCGATCTTGATGAACTTGCGCAGTAGCTGCACTCTCTTGGGCAGAGACTGACACTGCAGGATCTCCGTGGCAACCCAGTGCTGCACCTCGCTGCAGCGCTGCAGTACCAGCTCTAGGTTGAGGGGGCGCCAGCGAGCCTGCTCCCCGTGGAACACGTAGCACACAAACTCCACCTGTCCAAACAAATGCCAAGAGTCTCATTCGATATCTATTCAACATTACCTGATGCAGCTGTGAGGATGTTGAGATTAAATGATATTAAATTTATATCAATATGCAGAAACAAACCTGTACAGACACATTACACACAGGCAATGAGGACTTAACCTTAACCATAGGCATACCAGCCAAACACAAATTGATTTGTGTAGATGTATCTAGTAAGATCAGTGGTCTCAGACCTAGATCCTCTCACTCAAACGATTTAGTGACAGTGCAATGGCATTAAAATGAGATTAAAACCCCCACACCAACCTTATTAAGCCAGTCTCTCAATACAAACTCAATCCAATCCACACCAGACACAGTCATAAAAGACATCGCCCACTCAATAGTGCAATTAGCACATGCCCCTATCCAAGCAAACATCTCCTAATCAATGCCCAGACCCCAACCAATCCAAACCTCATGCACGCAGCTGAAGAGCTCCCAGTCAAACGTCACCAGCTGATTGGCCACCTCCTCTGCACTCATGTCATGGAGCTTACTGTCACCGGGAGACCAGTGGATTTCCTCAGGCAAAGGCAACTGTGAGACAAAACCAGGGGAGGGGAAGGGGGACAGGTAAGGGGATGGGCATTAGAATCCGAACTTTGTCCACATCACCATCACTTCTATCCCACCCATCTGGTGAGCAATCAGAGAAAGGTTTGCATTCCACAACACTCCACAGCTTGCACCCACTTCCATGAGCTGTCTCTTCATTTCACCACTGTTTTACTGCATACTAAAAACCATTAAAATACATAATAAATAATAACCATGCGAGTGATAATCGTCACCCTAAATTTTGTTGATATAGCTATTTTTACGAAGCAAAGTGTAAGATATCATTAAGTATGAAATGAAGTTCTAGAATGTGGCAGACATCCAAATTAGGATTGTTGCTTTTTGGAGGAGATGAAGGTGCTCAGTGCCACCCCCACCTGTGTGCCCCTTCCCCCCCCCCCTCCCGCATGTATGCTCCTCCCTTGCCTGTGTACCCCACCACCACCCACCCCCCTTTCCTGGCAACCCCACCACTAGGGCCTCACCAAGGTCTCCAGCTCAGCCGGCTCACAGGCGAACAGGTGGGTGTTGACGCCCAGCGTGGTGAAGACCGCCTCATCGCTAGGACGGAACACTGCCTTCTCTGGAGGTGAGAACAAAAACACACCATCTGTATTAATTTAATTTCATATCAGGTATGGTGTCCTCACATGTGCACTCAGTTTTGTGCTTTATCCTTTAGTGCCAACCTGAGGCACAAGCTTAAGTCTGAATTTGAATCTATGAACAGCCATTTTTATTAATCTAGTGTGTCTGATAATACAAGCATTTGCTCGCACCCCTTGTTTGGTCACCCCACGCCCGAGGGCCTGAGCGATAGGCCCTCATCCTGCACAGGCAGCAGGGAGACAGCTCTTACCCCCTGCCGAGGTGACGGCCACCAGCACCAGGGCCCCGGGCGGACGAGGCTGCTCCTCACTGTACTGCAGCTTCTCCCGCACCAGCGCCAGGATTTCACCCACACGGCACGACAGTCGGCTGCGGATGGTCACGTACGAGTGGTCCGGAGTGTACACCCTACAAAAGACTGCGCATGCAAACAGGGTCACCAGGACTGCTCAGTTACACTCATACACAAACACACACACACAAGGGTATGCTGCCTTGCGAGTTCCCAAACCACTGCAATAACTTTTGGAGACCTTGAAATCTGAATGGTGAAGCATTAAAATTTAACACCATCTCATACTGACCTTTTGTCGGTTTTTTTAAGAATGGAAAAGACTTTCAGTCTGTTCTAGTTTGGATTTGTCTTTTGTCCATACATAAATATACAAATATAAATATAAATCATTTAAAAAGCAGAGGTCTTGGCTTACATTTTAGTGGTAGCATACATTAGCAGTGTGTCACAGTAACTAAACAGTATTGTGTCATTATTCACTTCTGCAACTCCACCCTCCCCAGTATCATAGCATTATGTCAATGCTACCCTGGACTAACAGAACTAACAACGCATGCCTCTAAAGTACAGCGGCAGTAAAAACCCAACCCCTCACAGTCACAGGCTTCAGCGCAGCAGCCACAATGCACACCTGCACCACTCTGGGCATACACACCATCAAAAAGAGAGAAATGCAAGTGGCAGATTTAAACCTGGAGCAACAGACTATCTGTAGCCTTGGCAGACTGGCTGCACCCCCCCTCCCCATATAGCCCCACAACCCTACTCCTGCCCGTCACTCACTCTCGTCAGAGCCCCGGAAGGCCTCGCGAGGCTGCAGGCAGGCGTCAATGCGCCGGAAGTGCCGGAAAAGGGGCCGGACCTGCTTCCTCTTGGTGTCCTTGTCCTCCTCCGTCCTGCAGGGGGCAGAAGTAGAAGGCTGTGGCTCAGCTGAGACACTCAACACTCTAGAGGATGTGCGTGGATACACCCCTCTCACACCCCTGATCAAAGAGATCTCAGGTCCCAATGCAGTCCATTTTTACAATGGACTTGCAAAGTTACCAAGCCTATGCCACACAGCTATTATATAATTCTATGGATAAAATAAGGAATAGATTAAATCTGAAGTGCATTACATTTACTTTTAAGCATTTAGCAGATGACCTTATCCAGAGTGGCTTACATGGCTGACACATGCCAGCAGCTCTCTAAACCATTATACCACACTGCAGCAGTATAACTAAACAAAGGCTTGATTAGGGTGGATAAACTCATTAATATAAAGCTAGTGGCCAGTACCATAGTCTGGTATGACCTCTCATAAAGCAGATGTGGCGTGGAATAAGTCGAAAGACTTTTGTTGAGAGAATCCTTAAAGCTTGCATCAATATCTCTATGCATGCACAATTATACAAACGCACAGTGGTAATGTGAGGACCTACTAAAGATCCAAACACAGCTGTGGTGTGTAAGAACAGACTTACACGGACTAGACAAAATGATGAGACAGGATTAATGGCTGGGTCTCACAAAACACTTTAGTTTAATTCTTATGTTGAATCAGTACCCATTATAATATAATTAAAATATGAAATGGATACTGATATACTTGACTGCAAAGGGGACAAGTCTTCTTTGGGTGCTCAATCAATGACTACTGGTAACTTATTAAGTATAGATACAAGCAGTTATGAACCACAATGTACATAAAGAATCTGTACTAAGCAAGCCAATAAGATTTTAATGCTGTTTATTGGGAGCATGTAATGTTTTATAGAGGGTCCTCTTGCAAAGCAGTAGACTGTGCTCAAGGACATGAGAAATGGCTTATCTCTGGTTGCTAACGCAGTGTTGCTACGGTGCAGAATTCCTGGTGCAGTGTGGGTGGCACCCACAGCCGTGCGGCTGTGAGGCTGGGGTGACAGTGTGGGAGGGGATCGAACTTTCTGCAGGCCGTGGACATGGAGACAAAGTGGCAGACAGACTAGCTGACATATCAGGAAATGAAATAAATCAATGAAAAGGCAAACTCAGTAGCTATATGTTGTATAGGAGATGTTATCAGGAGCTGCTGGGTGCTGCATCCAGTTAAGATGCCCAATCCCAAAGTAGTGGCATGTCCCATAACTTCACATTGAATCCTAAACATGCAATCCCCCTGTGTGTAGTGTTACATGGTAACATATAATCCCAGGGAGGGAGGGTTTGATTCAGCAGGATTTGATTTGCCTCACAGTCAATCAGATATCTACTAACTGCCTGTATTAGCAGAGATGCAAATATTTTGAAAAATGGGAAATTCAACATTCCACAACACTGAAATTCCAGAACATGCCAGTCGGGTTTGGGCAGTTTGACAATAACACCTGTCTGAGACATAGTCAAGACAGAAAAATACAGATAGGTCTGTAAACCTCTCTCAACCACTTTACAAAGCATGTCGCCCCTGCTATAGGCCACAGGGAGCCAAGAGACGGAGTCCACACAGCTCCTAAAAAGCAGAGCGGTCTTTTCATCATTCCCTTTTCAGTAGTGAAACATACTTTGTCTGTGACAATTACCCTCTGACAGTTTTTTGCGTTACAGCAGAAAACAATTGTGTGGATGTTCGGGTGATGGCATATCTTCTGCCCAACTAATCCGATCAATACATTCACTACACACTTGATGATTCTATTGTAGATGCAGCAAAAATGATTAATGGGCATATTTTCAAATAAAAAGAAAAAGTGGAAAATGCAAGCTGAGCAAAGCTTACTGCTGTCAAAAAGTAGATGTGCACAGCTAGATATTGCCAAGTGAAAAACATTTAACGCCCCTCAAAGGGACCAGACTTACAAAAATGGCCATGCAGTGTTGCAAAGCAAATAAGGAGACCATGAAAAAAATGGCTTTAGGCCCAACTCATAGTTGCACACTTGTATATATATTACACAAGTATGCATGTTAAATGTCATACGACATCCAGACTGGAACTGAAATGTTCATATGTTTCTGCCGCTTGTATGTTCCTTGCCTGGTGGTTCATGCATTCACTCGTTAATGTTTGACATTTGAGAGCAATTTCACAGCCAGCACCGATTTCCACGGTATTATGACTTGGTTTGTACCCATAAGGCAGGGATAATCAAATAAACTGATCAGCATCACTTAAGCTGTTATCAGATATGACAACCCCACAGCAGCAGATTGGCAAAAGGGGCCACTGTGATGGGGGCAGTTATGATAGAGGGGTAGTTACAGAGGGGCATGTTGATGGGGGCAGTTATGATAGAGGGCAGAGGGCTAGTATGATAGAGGGGTAGTTACAGAGGGGCATGTTGATGGGGGGCAGTTATGATAGAGGGCAGAGGGCTAGTATGATAGAGGGGTAGTTACAGAGGGGCATGTTGATGGGGGCAGTTAAAAAAGGGTAGTAACAGACAGAGGTAAAAGTGCAGTATGTGGCAGTTGTGTTGGGCTTCTCAAACAGGAGCAGAGTGATAGAAGAGCAGTAAGACAGACGGGCATGTCTGCAGATACAGCGTGCGACAGAGGGATGGTGTCACTCACGAGCTTTGCAGTATCTCAGTCCAGCGCTGCAGTTTGAGAACCTCCTCCACCAGCTCTGGGTGTCTGCTCAGCTCCCGAGCTGCACACAGGTACAGCTCCTGAGAGGGACAGCAGTCTACAGGTTACGCACTGCATTTACACAATATCAAATACAGAGCAAACAGCCTTTTGTACATATGAAAACAGATTTCCAAAATAGAGATCTGTCTTTTCCCATCTGCAATTCTCTCATAACTGTGGCAAAAATGCTTAAGCAAACTGATCATGTGTATAAGGAGCCCATGAGGATGAATGTTTGTGTTTGTGTGTGTATGTCTGTGTATGTGTGTGGCTCCTTGGTGTGTATGTATGCATGAGGGCATGCACCCATGTATGTGTGTGTGTGTGCATGTGTATGCATGTGCATGTATGTATGGAGTACCTTGGGGAAGCTGTTAGCCCGCTCGCCCTCCTCAAGCAGCAGCTCTCTGTAGGTGTCCAGGTAGCGGAAGGCCACACTCAGCACCGCCTGCTTCCGGTCCCCCCTGTCCCCATCCCAGCCCTGCCAGCCTTCCTCCTGCTTCCCATCCGCCCCAAATCTTATCCCCGAGTCAAGAACCAATCCAAGAGTTTCTCCTCCCACCCTCACACAAACACACGCGACTGGCCCAGACACCCCACAACAAGTCTACATTCAGAACAGACACAGCTTCCAGACACCGGCCATAATTACAGGTTTGTGCAAGTGGAGCACACACACAGCCACGCCCAATACACCCACACACTTTACGCTCCCTAAACAACATCCTGCACTCCAAATTCCACATAATCAGGCTGCTAGCCCGCGTACAGCATTGTCCTCAAATGTTTCCAACTAAATTTGGCGGGAACGGGAGGGGAAGTAATTGTTTCCTTCTCTTGCTTTTAGTTCCAGGCCAATGAGGAAAGTGCTCAACAGTGCCAAATAGCTGTTTGTTTCTTTCTTTTTTTCAGGTAAATCAAGTCACTCACAAGAACAGTACATGTAAAACTCCCTGCATTCTACAACCTAAACTCCAAATATGAAATTTGGGTTGAGCTAAAATTATGTGACAGCTGTCCAAGGCAATAAACACTGAGGAACATGGATCAGGGGTTGAGGTCACATTGCTGCTCCCGAGTAGAACAAGGATCTGGCAAAACACAGACAGGAGATCAGCAGCTACTGTAGAAGGGCGACTCAGCCCAAAATATCCTTTATCAAACTTGTCATATGATATTGTTCACAAAATGCACCATGGAAATGCATTTCACGTTTCCCTGTTGCTGGTTCGCTGGATCGTTTCATTAATTCCATCCTAGGCTTGAACTCCCTCAAAAGATAAAGGATTACAAGATTGGGTGAGATTTTAGATCTGATGTGACAGGACCTGGGTTGCCACATTCCACTAGTTTTCCCCCAAACTTTGATTTTTTTAGAAGCACAGACTACAATTTTGTGTAGGTTTTCTTTATAACATTAGTTTTATATATATATAAAAAAAGGCTTCAAATCATGGATATAGAGGGATCTTCCTGTCTGAGGCCACCCAGGCTGCTTGTGTTCATCTTGTTTCCGTCGCGGTGTCAGCTCTAGTTACTCTAAGACTACGACTCCCGCCTTTCTGGGCCTCCTTTAAATCCCCAGGCAGCTGCAAAGCCAACGGCGCTGGCAGAGAGAGATTTCTTCAGGCTCTGCAGCGGCACGATGGAGCTGGCCTTCCGCAGCTCTGATCACCGGACCGTGCAGTGTCCATCTTGACGGCATCTGTCATTCCAAGATGGAAGAAAGAGGAGGTTTGGGATTGGGGTTTTGGGGAGAGAGCAGGGCAGAGGCCAGCTTTGTTTTCATTCCCGGCAGGAAGCCGATGTGTTTCCACAACAAAAAGCTTTGATTAGGCTGGATTAGATCCTGACAAGAGAGACTTGGTGGGTGGGGGAGAGATGAAGATTGAGGGACGGAGGGAAGACCATTGAAGGAAGGAGAGATGAAGAGAGGGAGGAAGGGACAGAGAGGCAGAGCTGTTCCTCGGCAAGCGGTGATTCCCCATGGACGATATGCAGAGGCAGTGAGGCGTGGGCACAGGGCCCACCCAAGCATGTCTTAGCACTTCTCTCTTAGGGGAGACTTCCCCAAAGACACCTCTGCACATTGTAGCCTCATTTGCTACCCCCAGCCCCAAAGTGAACCCCGCTCAGAGCAAATATAGGTCAGTGCAAGAAAAACTGGGGCTCAGAAAGAAATGCGGGGCGGTCTCCACAACAAATTTCCGACTAACACTGTACTCTTGCAGGCATTCGGTCAAATGTACTGAATGAAAACCGGCTCATTTATGAGGCCGCAAAGCAAACAGCGGAGCAGCTAGCACAGCATTTCAAAAGGATTTCCTCATTTAGTCAGTAAATAAGTTAAGGACATGTAGGATGAGGTATTGGGGGTCTCTGACATACACATGCACACACACACACACACGCAGAAACACAAGGGTATACACACAAACCCAGGGTATGATGGGAAGGATACTGTTGGAGGAGGACCTGCTGGAACCTGTCAGGGGCCAGGAAAATGGGGTGTGTCAACATGAAGTCATCCAGGAGTGTTTCTGGAACAAAGCAGAGAGAAACAGAAAGACAGAAAAAGAGAGAGAGAGAGAAAGAGAGAGAGAGAATATTAATGTTATTATGACAGTTATTATGTCAATAATGGTCACAGGTATCGTCATTTCCATTGTATCATGCACTATCTCATTACTAACCAAGCTCGGCCAGCACTGAACATTGTGAGGCTGCGCCATTAAAGCGTGACTCGAATCAATGTGATCCGAGAGAGGGAGAGAGTGAGAGAGAGAGGGAGAGAGCGTGATAGAGAGAGAGAGGGGGAGAGAGAGAGAGAGAGAGAGAGAGAGAGAGAGAGAGAGAAATGTAATTACAGCTTTTGTATTTCACCTTGTTAAACCAGTTATGCCGATACAGCTGATTTCATAAAATCATATCATAAAATGTCCTTGGCGTGTACTGTGTAAATAAGTGGGGGAAATGCATGTCAGCCAAACAAAGCCAAACCAGGAGTGTCTGGTGAATACATTATCACCAAGCTGGAGCCTGCCCATGGCCTTCACTGTGTGTCAGGTCTAGTCATGGCGCCCAGACAATGATAAGAGTCGCACTGACTTTATTTGGTCAACATTTGAGCTCAGCGCTATTGGACGACAACAACAAAATATAAAATTGTTTTTTTTTGTGGACCAACATATTCAAACAGTGCTTGGAAACACTAACTTTCAAACATAAATCCAAAAAGCAAATGTTCAAGGCCTTACTTTCATTCAACTGCTGATACGGATGCAGACAAAATACTTGGTCCAGATATGAATGACAATATTAGTTTCCAGCTTGACAAAGTTTAATTCTTTATTTTATTATTTATTTAGACATTCTAAATAATAATGCTTAAACTACCCTGAAATACCTGTAGGTTTCCATCTTATACATTTGGATCCGGTTTAAGAGTTAAAGAAGCAGTAGGTGGACCAAATGTAAACAAAAGGAAAAGAAGTGCAGAGGAAGTGAGAGTAGAACGTACAAAGTGGGACAGGTAGACACATGCACAACCAGGAGAAAAGAGAGAGGGAGAGATTCCAAAAAACCAGTCTGTACACATGATAAGGAAGTTCTTCAGAATCCAATAACCTGCAAACAGAAAAAAAGGCCTTCCTACTCTAATCAAATTGACCTACAACTGTCACTGTGTCTCCATCTAGATTTGAGCTGACAGAACATCCGTGAGGAATAAAAATTTTGGAGGGAAACATTTTGGCTCTGAGGTGAAACAATAACCGCTTTGTCAAGGGACCCTCCAGCCAGCCATGCAGTTCTCATGCGATCGCAGGGAGATAAAAATACTAGTTTAGACACGCCTTCCCCCTCCCTTCCCCCGAAAAACACCTATCCACCCCCACCCCATTCACAAAAATTTCAAAACTTTGCAGAAAGAGAAAGCGAAGGTGAAGAAATGTGGCAAAACTTTTCTTATTTGTGATGGACAGCACTGAAGGAAGGGGGCCAGGGAGTTTTACACCCCCATTCAAACGGACTAAATCAGGAAAGCACTGTAATTACGGAGAGTGGGATGTGCTGTTCAACGGGTGGAAGGAGTCTCAGCCCAATCATTCATGGACAGCTTACTGTCCAGCTCCACTGAAGAAAGGCAAACAGAAAGAGCACTGAACCCACACACACACACACACACACACACCCACACACACACACACACCCACACACACACACACACACACACACACAAACACACACACACACAAAAATCACACCAACAATCATCAATCAGAGGAAATACCTTCACATGCAAAGTGTGGTTTACTATGATTTACTATACATTGTAAATCACAATTGTGGTTCTCAAGTCTCTTGAGCTCATGACCTACTTCATGATCAAATACTCATGACCACACCCCTTGGAAAAAGTAGCTTACCTACCACTCATTACGTAGCTCAGTGCATGCAACTGGTGCAGTAGGGCTGGGTAATAAAAAGATACTATGGTTTATATTGGATTTCATTTTGAACATATTGTGATATTAATTTTGCTACCTAAAAATGGGTTAACAAGCAAAACTTGTCCTATTCTTCTCTCGACATGAGTTCTGAAACATTGCTGGCAGCTTATCAAGTGAAACTTGCTGGTTGAAAATTCCAGGTTGATTGGACTCCTTATCATCATGGAAAATGTGTCACATCTATAGTTTAAATTTGCCACTTGAAAAATTAATTCTCACTTATATAGAGATATCTTTACATTTACCAATATGGAAAAAACTCCAGATTATTTTCACAACATATCATTCTGCCATATTCTCTAGTGTTTGGAATGTAAATGGAAAGTGCACTACATACATGATGTGGTGCTTTTTCTCATGTGTATCTCACACCACACCTCAGCCAATCAGTGGGCCTGAACCCACAGTCTGCGAACCACTGTAATACAATATGAACTTGGTTTCAGAGTTATTTTAGAGGGCAGTTTATTTGGATAGCCAGTGCTTTGCCCTAAACAGGGGAAGTCAAATTCAGGTCCTGAAGGCTGGAGTGCTTGCAGCTGTTTGTGGGTTCCTTTAAATCAGCAGTCACTTCAGGCCTTGGAATCCAAGTGCGGCGGATGCTTTAGCAAATCAGTGATGCAAATTAATCACACAAGTGCTGAAACGCACTGAATCCAACTCACACTGCAGCTCTCCACGACTGGAGAGTGTGTGACCCCAGTGCTAAATGCATGCGAAATGGATCACATCTAGCAATGGATGGAAAAGCATGCTGGAAAGCAGTCGAACCGTGATTTTCCCACACGGTCACAGAGAATTCGCAGCACCTTGCGGTCACATATAAGCATGAGTATAGATTTTCAATCTCAGTGCAGTCACGAGCTGAGTGTTGCCTGGGAGACACCCAGCCGAGCAACTGCGGAAGGAGGGGGACTGGGAAAAAAGCAAGACAGAGAGAGGCAGCAGTGGAGAGGAACTCACAGGATGCAAATGGGATGCAAAGCAGAAGAGGAGCATGGAGGGGACACCAGGGTGAGAATCCCTCGCCAGGGCGTGTCTGACCACAGCGCTGGGTTCCCCTGGACGCCGCTGTTGAACTGGGCGTGTCCCTTCAGCATGTTGTGCACAGTAGGCCTCCCAGGGTTAAAAAGCAGATGGCCTCATATGGATGGCCAGGCACAGGCAGGCCACCTGACGCTGCGGATGTTCTGGAGATTGTGGGGAAAAGCAAATGGGCGCTCATTCTGTCGACGCGTGGGCAGGGATAATGCAGATTGTCTCTGGAGAGGCCGGTCAAACGCCCACCACTACTCTTACTCCCTTTTACTTTTCAACTTATTCACCAGTCCTTCGCTCCATCTCTTTCTCGCTTTCTTTCCACCCTTTTGACAACATGAGGTGGGGGGAGGGGAGCGGGCTGAGGTGGCTACACTTTGCAGATCAACCCCGGGGTCAAACACAATCGCACATCATCAACAAAGCGGATGTCTTCCCACACAAACATGCGCACATGTACACACACACACACACACCACTTGGGGAGACAGAAGGACATCTTTGTTTTGAGCTTGCAGTGCAGGCAGCCTTGACATATCTCATCTCTCCCAACCTGAGATCGCCCAAGGCCAAAGAGGTGAACACACAATCTCCCGAATTAGTGGACAACAGTTACTGGTGCAGCCACGAGCTGCAGGGCCATGAAGCCTGCGTCTAAAGGGGGGGGTCACCCCCTGAGCAGGACCCCACAGATCCCGCCAGACAGGGCAATGGAGGCCTTGTTTTAAATCAGGCAACCTACAATCAGTCACACAAGCGCAGGGCCCGGGAAGGCAGCGCAGGGAAACACTGCTAGCACAGTTAAGTAGGCCATCTCGCTGCGGCAGATTTTGAAGACGGTGAGTGACACAGAAAACCCGCAGTGAATGACAGAGCCTTCTGACACGAGTCTCGCTTGCACATTTCCTGAGCTGAAGGCAGGGGAGGGTGGGAGACAGGAGAGGAGAGGGGAGAGGCTGGAGGCTGTGCGGCGACGTGCCACTGTGTAAACTGTCATACGCATCCCCCCCAATGGGGACTGTGTTTTATCTCATCTGCTGCTCCCCTCCCACTCTCTCCTTGCTTGTATTTTTCTGGTTTAAATCGCTCTGCTTTCTGAGCGTGGAAATTGAAGAGGGAATGTGTGTGCGTGTGAGAGTGTGGGTGTGTGTGTGTGTGTCTGCATGCATTTGTGTGCTCATGTGTGAGTGCGTTTATGGGCACTTGAGAGTTTGTGTCTTTGTGTGTGTGTGTGTGTGTGTGTGTGTGTGTGTGTGTGTGTGTGTGTGTGTGTGTGTGTGTGTGTGTGCATGCACAAGTATGCGCATATGTATGAATGTCAGCAGCAGCATATCATTTCCTCTGATATTAATTTGCTGGCTCGTGTGCTCCATGTCTAGTCCATTGAAACCCACCCTGCCCCCACCTCCTGCCCTCCAAAACCAGACACAGGCATACAGACCCAGACGCATGCAAATGCATGTATGCAAACATGAGGGAAGAGTAATGCGTGCACTTTTAACCATCCTCCGCACAGCATGTACACTGAGGAAAACCAATAAACACACAAGCAAGCTCACTGATACCATCTCCACAATCAAACCCTGAAATGCACAGACACACATATCTATGTTAACACACACATGCATATTCACACACATGCACACACACACACACACACACACACACACACACACACACATGCGGTTCAGGCTTACATGAGCTAAGCCCAAGGTTGCGGAAACTGCATATGGATCAATAATCCAAAAGTAATCACCAAACTTCCCCTCATCACTTGCTTTCGGATCAATGCCGCAAGCGTTTAGAGTTAATTTTGCAAAGATCCTACAATTGAGTCGGACACAGAGCTGAACAATGCTCTACGCTGGTTTCTCCCTCAGAGCAAGTACTGGATGAAATACAGACACACTCAACTGCCAGGCTCTTTGATTAAATCAATGTCTTGTATTCGATAGAACGTGGATGAAAATGTCCTGCCCAGTGAAGTTAAGGAGACGTGATCACCCTCCCTAGTGCCGCCCGTTCGATTGGTGGATATTCCTAGGTCATTTGGGTGCACTGAATGTTCCCGTTCCCCATGCCAATTTAACTTTTTACAGGCTGCAGCCCCATGCTGTCAACAGCGCACGCAGAATTTCAGTAGCTAGATATTTAAGTCCTTGTATCGATAGCTGAAACACAGCCAGTTTATTTTTGTTTGACTAAGCTTCAGCCGCAGCCGAAACTGGACTCCTTTCAAAATCAATTTTAAGGAGCAGCAGAGCCTCATAAGAAACCTGCTTTGTTATAGTAACGAAATGACTTTTCTCTGTAAGTAACAGCAGGGGGAACATTTAATACAGGGAGTCTGGCATAAATCATTTAATGCATTTATGAGAAAATTCTTCAAAGCATTAATCATTACCATGGCCCCACTGGACAACTGTGGTAACAACCCAGAATTTCATTTTATATGTATTTTTTTTAATACACGTCTGAGCACAAATGAAAACAGACCATCAGCTCTGAATTGCGCAAGAAGGACATTCGCATCGAAAGGTTTGCCAAAGACGTTTTGTTTGGAGATTTTGTTTCTTCTCCATAATGAGGAATAGGGAAATTGTGTTATTTAATTGCAGTAATAAAACATGTTGAGCACAGTTTGTGTTCTTGTTATTTTGGGTATGAATTCAATTTTCTGTTATGCCTCGAGACATCCTTTTAATAGACCTTGTGAGGTGAAAGAGACGCATATTCTACAAGGTTATGTGGCTCCAATCATTTTAAGTTGTGAGCTCAAATGAATACTTTGGATTAAGTGATTCAACCATTGACATTTGAAACAGGTTCAGAGATTGTGATTTTAAATTGTTTTTACAAGACGGGAACACTGGCATGCACACACACCCACACACACCCACACAACATCACACACACACATCCACCCACAATAACACAAAAGCTCTCATATACAAACACACATACACTGACATACTCAAGCACGCATACACCCACACACTCATACACACATTAATACACAAACACAGAGACACACACAGACAAATTATTACACACATATATTCACATACAAGCATGTGCAAACACTCCCACAGTGATAAAAAGTAATACAGATAATCTGGGACAGACTTGAACACACACAGGCACAAAAAGACAAACACACACACATGCATGCGCTCTCCCAAATCGGTGTCACCCAACATCTCCTCTTCCCTAATCCAATCAGATTACACCCTGGAAAGCCACTCTAAGGCAAAACCTCTTCCTCTCAAGGTCTGACTGCCCAGCATATGCACCCACAAGGGAGCCAGGTGTGTGTGTGTGTGTGTGTGTGTTCTGGGGCAGGAGTTTGCAGTCTGCAGCAAAGCTCTTAGAGTCAACCAATATTCAAGTTAAAATCTGGGCTAAACTGAGATTCACCTGCTTTTGTCAAATCATTCCACAGCAGACACTCCACAACGTATTCCTAGGAAACGGGAACAGCATTGCCTGTTAACTTCGTAGTCAACACTACCTGATTCCATGTAAATCCAGAAAAGGGGGTTTGAATTTGAATGAGTTCATCATTGAGGCAGGTTTGTTAGTTATTAAAAATAATAAGCCGCATTACAGCATGCCAGTTCGTTAGATCTGGTTCTAAAATTGGGCATGTAATTAGTAACTGCAAAGTTTTGATTTAAATCCACCCCAGTCATCAAAGCTAGTTATCAGACAAGTCAAATCTGATTGTCATTACGCAGCCCAAGTTCTGTGTTTTTTAGTGCGCGCTGTAAAAGCACATTGGTGATCTGGCAGCCAGCAGTGGGGCAGCTCACACAGCCTACGCCGACTGTGGCGGAGGAAAAACAAAAGCTCACACGAGCTTCACAACTCTGACCAACCTACTTCAAACACACTAAACAAACACAGAGCGCAGCAGCCTGGGTAAGTGCAGGGTGTGCACACCACAGACTGCTGTTCCTGGGCCGAGGGAGGGAGGTTCCACCAGGCCTGCTTATTATTTCACTGAATGGAGTGGCTCAGGGCACGCATGTTTTGTCTGTAACACCTAATGCAGCCAGGGACTATGGCATGACCAAGGGTGAGTTATGCAATTGCCTGGGCAAGTTTCAGCACCCTCAGTCTGTATTGAGGGTTTTGCTCACAATGAAGAAGGTTGGGAAATGACGAACGGAACCCTGATCCTAGGTCAGCACTCTTACTCTGAGTATGGGCCCAGATATTTCTCTCAGTTCCTTTGGTGACTGGTTCCCTGTCCTCTTCTCATCCCTTCATTCTCCATCTTCTCCCAACCTTTGCAACAGCCTCCAATGTTCCCTCTTGGCTTCCAAACTTCACACTTTGCCTCAGTCTCCCTGCGGGCTTCCATCATCTGCTCTACTCTGCTCCCTCTTTCCCTCTCTCTCTCTCACTCACTCTCTCCCTCCCTCCTCTTCCTCCTCCTCTGGTCTCTGATAATGCTGGTTGCCATGTGAACAGGTGCTGGATAGACTCTTAACACACACAAACACAACACAGTCACACACATACACACACACAAAAAACACATGCACGCTGTAAAAGCTCTCCCCAGGACCCAGTGCTCTGCTCTGTGCACTGCGTGGCCCAGGTGCGTGGGCTACAGAGGAGAGGGCCGTTACATGTGAGGCTGCAGCCATTTCTCCTCTTGTTATGTAATCCCATCCAAATGGAATCAAGTGAGGGGGCAATTTCTCTTTTCTGTTCTGTCATTTTTCTTCTCTTCCATGAACAACAACGGGCCTCCCACACAGATTCAAAGCCCTATAATCGCTATGCACTTCTGCACTCTGTGCTTCTTTACTGCTCTTCTACTGGGGTTTTCATTTTTCAGCTCTACCACTGAGTTTGCCACAGCGTCCCCTCGAAAAACTTGAGAAGAGAGAGCTGCGTAGGCTGTGGAGAGTCTGGATTCACCTGAGGGACCCCGAACGCTCAGCGTGGCTGGGGGATGGTGCAAAATCACTGCCAGGCTGGAAAAGCCCAAAACCATCACTGTCAAAGACAATGAAACAGGACAAGAATCAGCTCGTTAGCATAACGGCTGTGCTGAGAGGGAGAAAGAACTCCCTTCGCAAGCAGATGGATGCATCTCAGGTTTTTATGGGGCTCTGGTCATACAAATTGCCTCAATAAAGCAAAACTACAGTGATATAATGCAGTGTAATGAATCACCCTCCACCCATGCTGTTGGAATAGTCATAATCTATGGGAAATCTCTGCTTTTGGCCCATGTGGTGATTCCCTCCACCCGAGGAAACTGCAGCCAATACTTTCATTCAGACCCATTTCATTTCATGCCATAAGTGATCAGAACTGCCAACAATGATCAAGAATACGGTGTTTTTCTACCCCAAGCATTTCATTGTAAATACTCCATTCACAACGCATCACATATTCCTGTCCCATTAGGCTTCATACATGTGACAGCTCCTGCAGTAACCCCTTTCCCACCATTTGGTTGAAAGTGACATAAATGGTACTCCACAACTCAATGTAGGCAAACAAGTTATTCTTTTCAAGCAGTGGATCCTAATTCCATTGAGTGCAATCCAACCACAACACTTTACTTCCACCAACACTAATGGCCAGTAACATCATCCAAACCTGAATGTTTTATTACATACATGTTTTTGCCTCTGATGCACAATTCGGAGGCAATAATTTGCATTAAAATAATAATAACCTTGCACTCACAAGAAAGCAGATATTGTCTTTTTGTTCCACCCCTCGACCAGGATAATAGTAAACAGTTCTGTTGTTTATAGCCAACATTGTGGTCAGTAGATTGTTCGGGGGAGTAATGTTATTATAGGTGAGATTACTGCAGCCAAAAGCTGAATATCTATCAAAGTGAGCTGAGAGCATAGAGTGTTTGGGTCCTGATCGTGCGTGGGAATTGCTGTTCCACCCTTGAACGTTAGCAGCACATGCAGAGCCTGTATAAATGGGTTAGAGAATGTGTAAAATTTCAAACCGCACATGTTGTGAAGAGCCATTAACAGGGGCACTCATTAGGCTCGTAAACAGAACCACCATTGTATCGACTGACAAGAAAACACTGTTTTCTTGCTATTGAGAGATTTATTTGCTTAGCTAACCCTACTGTCCGGTACAAATCACAACACCTTCTGTGTTTCACACTACACATTCGGCATGTCCATCTCGAATGCTACCTTTCTAGAAGAGCTGCAATGAAAGGAGACCCTGTCTTAGCTTACACCATCCATTTTAACAGCACTTAGAACCGTTGTAAGAACATTGCCAAGACATTATTAGGATAATGCTTTTCAACTTGGAGAACACCCTGTACTAGAGACTAGAGAGTTTGCACACATATTAGAACTGAGAGTGAAATGAGAGACTGTGAAAGCCCAGTCTGCACTGCTCTGGAAGGCGTGTTCCATGGAATTGCCCACACAGAAAGTTAAATACAATCCATCCAAAGTCTTGATCAGCTGTCTCTGTAATGCCAACCCCTGATCAAAGATGGAAATTCCCCCCAAAACTGTTGCATTTTCATTCTGTTCTCTCCCCTGAGAGCTGAAATAGGACTAGGGTAAACACAGTTACATAATACTTTGGCAGACAACTTTGACAAGCTGTCCGTGCTGTATATAATCAAACGTCCTGGGCGTCTTCTCGTAAAAACACCTCTCTTTTTATCTTACCAGAAGAGCACCTGCAAATGCAAGCTGTGTCATGAAAACAGGGAGCCCTATCAGAGCAGAGGAGGAGCAGTATGCTACAGGTTCAGTTAAGTTCAATGTTTTCTGGTTATGCTGCATCTAGATCATTTCTTCAGCTTCAGTTCTGAGGTCAAAGGTCATAGGTCAAAAGGTTAGTCAAGAGGAGCTGAGAACTCCACCCTGAGAATTGCACATTACAGCATAGTACTGTTGTGCTCTGTCTCACAAGCCAAGGAAAACCTGCCATTTCTCCCTGTTCTCCTGGCGCTGCTCTGTCTGGCACTGGCTTGGCTCAGGTTTTTCAGCCAAACTGGTTGACCTTTCTCTGATTTAGCAACTGATTCATGAGATGGAAAGACAACGGCCACTTTGACGAGATTTTGGCTTTTATTATGTTATCAAGCTGACTGAAGGTCATTGTTGTCTCTTATTGTACATCTTGCACAGGAGCACAGTTGTGAGGTTTCTCAAGCATTTATGACAAAGCTCTGGCTTTAAAATTGGCAATGTCATCAGGCAAGCTTGGATATGCCACTATGTATCTAGTGTATCTATTCAAATGGGAGATCTGTTGACAGCAAGCATGAAATCACGTTAAAAATTGTACTTGGAAGGTTTGTAGGAGAAAATGAACACAAGTAGGACCAAGGTTTGGAATCACTTATATGCCAGGAACACAATGGATGCCACCTGCCCCTGCTCAATGTTTCAAATGTCCTCCCACATTTAGCAGTGCTTGATCACATCCTGTTTGTACCATCTCCAATGGTTCTACTGCTCACTTCTGAGGTTCTTCCAACTGGCAAAGTGAAACGTTTTGTAACATGCTGCCTTTCAAACACACCCCTGTTGCGTTTCAGTGAGGCTGAAACTGCCACGCAAGCTGCACTATTGTCACACTGACAATTCTGCCTTTGGGCAGTTCAGGGTGGACAAAAATCCACAGTAAGTGCAGTAGCTGCAGGCACCCTACCACAGTGAAACCCTGACCAGCACAGCCTTTGTTCAAGGGCTACTCTTTGAGTCTGCCACTCCTGACTGGTAGGACATATCAAACAGCCATGCATACAGTTTTCATATTTTTAAGGAAACCGAATGACCCTCAGAGCTGTGGGTTTCATGCATTACTATCATGTGAAAGGCATGGATATCCCAAAATGCAGCAAGGGCGTTCGGATGGGCTGGGCCGGCTACGTGAACAGTAAGTAGGCATCATCTGTGATGTCCAGATGTAAATCCTGTTTGTAGCAGATGCTAATTTAGAGAAATGTCAGGTGCAACTCTGAGCTCATTTAGGTTCTGTGTCTACAATGGGGTTTATTTATTTTAAAACATGACCATAAACAGAAATGCCTGCTTTCAGCCAGAGGCTTTTGGACATGAATTCACATATTGGAACGCATCACCCAAGGGAGTACAATGTCAATAAGAACACTGTTTCATATCGATATCAGATATGAACTATGCACCCCAAGAGAATAGGGAAAGGCATAATTTTGAGGGACTGAGTGCACTGAACCTAGATCAAGGCCAGAAAAGCGATGCAACTTGATTAAGTGCCCACTGGGACAGTGATTATGCATGATCTAACCATCTTTATACTTCTTGCATGATGTCAGCTTTCATTAAACATACTTACATTCAGACACATTCCAAACCGAAAATGACCTAGATGCGCACTTGAACTATCTATTTCGCCACTCATTTGTTGTGCTTGAATTTGCTATTCACGCAAGGATAAAGTTAATCAGTACACTTCTGTGGATACAATTTGCGTGATTTTATATCTAAAAACCAGCCACTCGTGGTGCTTATCCATTATTCTTGAACATTTTAAGTGTGTTGCCATTCTACATGGCACGCACTCCGTTATATTTAGTAAAACTCAAACTGGGAGCGAAATGTGTGTTAGTGATAGTACGAAAATGTGGGCTACGTCTATAGCATTTGTTACAAACAGGTGCATCATTGATACTAAATATTTTATATGTCTTAGAATACACATATTCACTTCAGTTTTCCTGACAACAGTAAGCCTGACATACTGCTACACGCTTACCTGTGCAGTTGCAATGTCGCTTCCCTGCTACGCTGTCCAGGACCGCCAGTGCAATATTTTCAGGCGTGTCTGGGGGCAACGGAGTCCAAGTCGTCTCCAGACTTGCCTCTGAGCTCTGTTCATCGCTCGACAAAGACGGACTCCTGATGTCCGCAGCGGCAGGAGGCCAGCACGGTGGCTCCTCGGTGTCCGGGCTGAACACCTCACGTGCAGGGCCGCTCTCTGGTGAGGTCTCCCTAAAGAATGGCACAACCCTAGAGAGGCTGGCTCTTCGCCTAGAAGCACCCGTGCCAGTCGCCTTTTCCCCAAAACCCCCGGCCCGACTGAGGGCTGTCGTCTGTTTCTTCAGAAACTTTTCCAGAGGCTTCATTCCAGCCGGCATTTTGGTAAGAGGACCACAAAAAGGACCGTGATGATAATAACAATTATGGTACCACGTTTAGTTCTACATCATATTTAGACATAAAGCGTTATCCAGTTGCTTTCGTGTTATGCAGAAAATTGAGTACAATATGATTTACGAACCCATCTGTCCAGAAATGAGTGAAGAATCAAAATCCAGTAAGCAAAAGAAACTACAGTCCTCCTTATACAGATGTACGTTCTGATTAAGGAGAAAACAGCTCTGTTTCTCAGTAAGAGTGATCATTGACGTCTTCTCACACTTGTTTTCCGCGTCTACAGCCGCATCAGACGCACCGCCGAACTGTGGGAGCGGTGTACTTAAAAATATTACAAAAATGCCCAGGTCCTCTGTTGAGCCAGCGACGCGTTGAATTAACACTTTCCTCCACAACAGGGGGAAAAGATAAGGAATATGGAAATTGACCGATTGATTTAACTGCAGGGGGCGGTTAACACGGCGCCCAGTGATTCCTTCCCACTGGCTGCTGCGAAATGTCTCTTTCGAAGTACTCTACAGTTGCCACAAATATATATGGCTCTGTGATATACAGGCGCCAGTGTAATCCACTTAACTAGTAATGGTTATGTCTTCAGTTCCTCTTTCATGGAAGCGTGTTTATTACGGCGGTTCAGTCCTTCCCCCTGCTGTAGGTGAAGTGAACACTGTGGCGGCAGCGCTGCAGATAGACACACTCCCTCTCTCGCCCCTGGTGGGTGTGTGTGTGTACCCGGGATTGCTGTACCGAATTTGTCCCCGCTCCCTCCCCTCTGCAGCTTCGCGAGAGCAGCTGCTGGCTCCCACAGCTACCGAAAAAAACACACGTGCGCGTTTGGCAAATTAACCCCTGGGTTACGGAAGAAAATTAACTAGTGCACAGGACATTGCCCGGCAAAGAACCTAGTATAAACGGGGACTCATTTAATTTGCGTATTATTCCTCAAATAAGTACTATTCACCCGTTGCCAATGTTTTTACTACTACACGCAGGAAAAATATCGCTAATTTCAAATGACATATTCCTTCGGGTAAATGATTATAAATAGGTTGTTGTTGTTGATTGGAATGGTTTAAGAAGGAGGATTATAAGCCAACCAAACAATGAATTTGAAAACAGGAATAGTTACTACACAGAAAGACACGTAGCTCTATTATTTCCTCATAGTTCCTCGAAGCATAATTTTGTTGATTAAGTGGATGCCAAAGCAAATAATGATGAGGAGATAAAAAAACTGAAAGGAAGAAAACAGTATGCCACCTTAAACGCCTCATTTCTCTCTGAAAAGGCCGGACAGACTGAGGAGTCTGTAGAAATGAAGCATCCTTGAAAAACCTATATATGTTCAAATTTTCAAGGATATCTTACTTTCATAGAATCCTTTATCTAAGGACACTTTCAGACAGGCATAATGCTTTAGAAAAAAAACTCATCTGAACCAATGACTTTCGATGAGACAGACACATTCATACAGTCCACAATCCACACAATAGGGTCAGTTTTTGCTCTCTTGTCCATTCAAAGCAGTTAAAAAGACTTGAACTCTTGTTGGATAGCATTCTGACGTAATGCATTAGTGGGAGCTGTCAACCAAACAGATACAGAGCAGACATACACAGAGCTATATAATACCACCAAATGCCATACCCACATCTGCAGTGAGCACTGACATGGGGCTTAAACTGGATGGGATCAAATGGAGCTGTGATTTTTACTAATACTTTCTGCTGAATTTCAAATCAAAAAAAGCACACTTGCCTCCTGTCATTTAGTCACACCTCCACAACACAATCTGTGATGGTCCCCGACAGCTCATTGTAGGAAGACCGCCACATTTCTGTCTTATAGAGCTGTCGAAATAGTGTAGAAAAACTCAACAAAGTCTTTTCAGTTCAGACAGACATCAACATTCAATTCAATGTGACATCATATTGCATCTGCAACCACTCTGGTTGAGAGTAATTCAACTGAAAAGCTACTTTGCTGTACCATGACTAATGGATCTCATAAGATGGCCGCCCTTTTTCTGACAAGGAATGTGTGTAAATGACGGAGTGCTTACAGACACAGCCCTGCTCATGGTTTATCCCACTCATCCTAATATACAGTCATCTTGGGGGTGTATTTGTTTTGGTAATTTCTCAATGAGCTGAGACCAGAAGCTGCCCAATGGTCCATCCTGCTGCAGTTCTCAGTTGAGTTGTGCCTTCACCATGGACTCTGCTCCTCTGACACTATCACAGCACAGCTCAGAATGTGGACTATAGCTCCAGTAGTTTCTCACCTCCATATGGTATGACCTCACCATGTTTTTGGGTGGATGTGTTTTTTCAGGAAACTAACAGCCACTCACAATTTCTGACAAATCACACAATCTAGTGGGTGCGTGGATCACCCTTGACAACCGAATCCACAATCAAAAATATGCTGGCACCATTCAAGTTTTCAAATTTATCCAGGGGCTCTGTCAGAGGCTGAGCATGTGGAGTTGAGAAGTTGTCTATGGAGCAAATATAAGCGGAGGATGACCAAACACTCTGTGCTCTGTGAATCAACAGAAACCATTACAGCTATAAGAAAATATTGCTGCAAATATGAATGGACATGTCAGATTGTGAAAACAATTGTGGCAAATATGTGGTCTTGGCTAAAAACTAATTGGCAGAGACGCAACAGAGATTCATTTGTGAGTATGTATGGTGAGTGCATGTGTAACATGTGTGCATTGACCTGCTGCAGGTGCAGGGGGATAGCAGTGATGTGAGAGCATTGTGTAAATGGCCATTCTAAAAACAGGATGAGCAGGGGGAAACACTTTGAATGATCACCATCCTGCCTTTTAGTGTCAGTGGTTCTCCTCAGCGCTGCCTCACTTGTCACTGTTTAGATTCACAACATCGATTCTCACTGCAATATGGTATATGTCTCCTCAGCTTCCAGGACTGAATTTGCAGACAGATTATGATTCTGAGGAAATGATGAACCAAAGTCACCCTCAGAAATTTGCAGGCACCAGTGATGAATCTGAGGTTCAGACTATCGTCAGCCCAGCATTTCATCACAACCTGAAGACATGTTAAAACTGTCGTGGTTGATGGACTGTCTGGTGGTCTAACCTGTCCACCTTGGAACATCATAACCTCACTGCATGGACTCCATTTCCTGTCTCTTTGCACAGTATACCTATCTGGAAATAAAAATATGAAAGGAGGGTGACTGAGAACAAACGTGAAACACTGCAGTGGTCTAATCTGCAGTAATTATGGGTATGCTCCTGATGACAGAGGAACTGTTCCACAGAATAGCATGTAGGTGTGTGTTTTGCGGTAATGGAAGGGCATGTTTCCTCATGATTTAAATGGATTTAATTATTTTGATCATTCTGAATTCAGCATCCAAATTGTTTCCCCTACCTTTTGTACAGCATGGCTTATGACTCAAAGTGCTCCAAAAAGCAACCCTGTCTACTGAGGATGATTAAGTCACAGGAGCAGGTATTACACTCAGCTGTTGATAAAATTAACTGGTAACTAAGCAAGAAGTCAGAGTATTCTTTTTCAATTCAGTTATGGTGCCATAAGATACACATGACTCAGGCTGTTTTGGGAAACCTTCCCTTCTCTCACAATGTGCTCCACAGAGACTGTTCTATAGCTGTGACATAAATCCAATACTTCTCATATCACAGATTGACTTTTCATTTCTGTTACAAGGCATCCATCACTTGCGACATCATGGAAACCAGTTATGTAAGTTGGTTCTCCATTTCCTCTTCCATGTTGGGTTCCTTTGTGCAAGTGTCTTCAACAACACAGAGTTCTACAAGTTCAACAGATGACTTTGGTAAAGGATAGTTATGTAATGACAGCAACAACCTACAGCTGGAATCTATGTCAACTTTCTATTTTGAGATTTTGGGGAGGTTAAGTTTTGAAGATGAATGTTTCTGTCCATGAGAGACTTGAAGTACCCTGACACAAAAAAAACATAAGAAAGTGTTTGGGGTGTATATACCTAATAGACTTCACTTTTGTTGATAAACATTGACTGAAATAAAAGGAAATTAGTTTTATTTCAGAATCTGAGCCTTTCCTGAGATGGCTCCATTTTGTATGAATTCAGGTTCCATGAGAAATGAGAAACAATGAGTGTCATGTTGCCTTGGAAACAGATCAAAGGGGGAACACCATGATACAGAGATAACATAGGTCAGGGCTGTTTTGGAGTCATGCGTCAGCCACGGTGCTAAAAATGGGGAAGTCAGAGGGGCCTGGCAGTTATGATTGCAACACCTCTTCCACTCTCTCTCTCCCTATCTCTCCCATCTCTCTCTCTCTTCTATATGATCAACTTTCCATTGCTATTTATTCTGCTTCTATTTCTGACAGTGTTCAGTCGAAAACTCCCCAAGGAATCTCCCCACCTCTACCACAAAATTTACCACAACAGCCACCCACTCCACATCGGGCCATTAGCTTTTAGGTAGGTGGGGCCACAAACCAGCCGTTCAATCACAAGAACACTGGTCACATCCTGCGGTCACAATTTCCATGCACTAGTGGAAATGTGACAAAGTTTAACAGCTGTGTTAGAATTTCTAATATTAGAGTGAGTCCCTACCCCACCTCTAAACAGTCATCTGAACAGAGGGTCTTGACGTCAAAGGAGGTGTGATAACATTGGAGACCAGTTACTATTTTGAATTGTAATTTTCATGTTTATCCAGGCAACAGGATTTTCAGATGCTTCAATGTGCCATGCTGGCCAAAAATCCACATCTTCACATTTACAACAAAGGGAGAGATCTCATGTGGAGGATTTTCTATCCCACCAAAAACCAAGTCAATTAAATCAGATCAAAACCTTCATTGCGTTGTGTTTGAAAATGTCATTAAAAAAACATGCCACAATCTTTGAACATGAAGCAATTAGTGCCTGAAATTCAGCCAGTCCTCAAAAAAGAAGCCAATGCAGAAAGTATTTGAAGTCCAAGCCCAATATCAGATGAACCACAGTGGCCAACACTGAGAGCAGATAAAGGCAAATAGGGAAGGTTTATGGGGTTTAGACCTATTTTGTAAGTTTTGGGATTGGGGGTGTTTAGTGGAGCTTCTTACATGTTTCCCAAGCTTCGCAGGACGCAGTGCGTCAGTCAGCAGCCACAGATGAGCTGGCAACCTGCCAACTGTGACAAATCCACACCTTCTTTACTCCTACCCAGCATCCGGGAAGAGCAGCCACACAACGCTGAAGGGTCAGTGTAAGGACCCAGATCAAAGCAAACAGACTGGAACTGTGAAAGCCAGAGAGGAGGTAAGAATTGGCCGGGGGGGGGGGGGTTTCGCTGAGATGAGTCACCCTGTATAAGGGCCTTCAGCGCGCTGACAGGCAATCATGCAAGTGCAGCCATGGCAGAGAGACAGCAAAGAGCGGCACAAGGCTGGAAGGGTCGTTTTGCTCCGCGTTCCCAGCCGCACAACTCCCACGGTGTGATGCTTCACTTCATTTCAGCAACTTCACCGCAGTCACCAAATTCCAATATATTCTTTTTCCAGAATTATGAAGAACATAATGAGCCAACATGTGTATGCTGCTCTGTCAATGTAAAGAGACTGTTATGTGACAGTGGTACCACTACAGACCACTATCCTTCTTGAATTTTCATATAAGGATCATCTGTAAAGTGTTGAATGCCTAGATCATTGAATTGTAGTTACAACAATCAATCCACACCAGGCTGGCTTTATCAAGGGAGAACACTCATATGAAATGTCTTTATTGAACATATTTTTGATTGATGCAGGGACACACTCATTTGTTGTGCTGCTGAGAGCAGGCTGAGAGAGGGCTGATAGAGAAACTGGCCTTCTTTTCCCCAGTATTACAGCTCCATGAGTCTGTCAAAAAACGTAATGAGCCAAATTAAAAAGCATCCTTTACCTTCAGCCCCAGTCATTTCCAGCAAGCTATAAAATCACTTTTTCATGCATCCTGTTACAGTATATTTATATCCCTATATCCTTACGCAGCTCTTCCAAAGACACCCCAAATTAATCAACAGCTTGGAAACAATTTCTGGCTGTAAAATTAATTGGCTTGAAATTGTATATTTTGTCCTTAAATAAATTCAACTGGGAAGCCGTTGCCCTGGATTTCCCTCTAAAATTGGGCTGCCAGATCAGATACAAAGTAAATATGAATTTCAGCAAACCCCAGTGTCACACATCAACTGAATTTCACCCTTTTGTTAAGCAGAAAGGCACTGCAACATCTGTCTATTTACAGTAAGTGCGTGGTATGTAAATGTGATTCTGTGTCCCACTACTGAATGGATTCCTCTGTGTTGGTCGTCTCACTCTGTGTGTCATCCCAAGGCTAACAATAACCCCGGCCCAAAGATCTTGTTGCACTGAAGAGTTCTGCACGAACATCTGTGGTGACTCACAAGTCTTTCGCTGTCACAGTCCAGCCTGTCTGCCGTGTGCAGGCCTCTGTACCAACCACCCCCGGCTGGGACTCTCACAAACATCACAAACATGGGCGTGGACATGGGCGCAGGGCATGGCACCTGCAGAGTGTAAACACAGACAGTGTTGTTTACACAATACGCTGACCGCAGCGGCCATAAGGAGTCAAGAGTCTGGAGTTATTTGAGTCATTATAACTTGCATTGCAATAACTCAATGGCAGACCACTCCCTCAGCAAGGCAATTTATTCAACATGCTTCTTTCTTCTCCTTCCCCCTTCTACAGTTGCTGAAAGCCATTTACCAATTTTGATGAGATTGCATGTAGGCTGCACAGGATGTTTTTTTTGTAGGAGCGATGCATCTGAGGTAGGTTGCTGACAGGTTCAACAGGCGGCATCCCGTGTTATATTTGAATCAGGATGAGTCAGTCCAGATGAGTCAGTCGCAGAAAAACACAACTGCTTTTCTCCACCTTATACAGGGAACAGTGTTATATAACTACAAGCCATATGACAACCATCTCTCTCATACTACATACATACACACAAGCATACTGTGCATGAATATATACTTATATGCATCCACACACATATATGCACATATATAATGTGAATATTCCATGATGATCTGATGGCAAAATTTGCATTATGAAAAAGTGAGCATGGATCTGAATCAGTTGTGTGTGGAATGTTGGTGGTGGAGGGGGCGGCGGGGTGTATTTTGGTTCGGTGTAGTAAACGATCTGTTCCCACATGCAGTGCTTTTTAAACAGGACTATAGACATGGCCTGGGGAGATTATGCATGGCCACACATCCCGTCCATCAAACTAAGCACAGGGATTGAGATGGAGTGCAAGTAGCTGGAGTTGGGAGACAAACAGTAAGGAGGGAGAGGGGAAAGAGCAGTGTGTGTGTGTGTGTGTGTGTGTGTGTGTGTGTGTGTGTGTGTGTGTGTGTGTGTGTGTGTGTGTGTGTGCAAAAACAGATAATAAGACCCAAGCTATTAATTTACACATGCATGCATTGTGAGCCACGTGCTTTGGCGGTTGTGTGCAGTGTAACACTCATTAGTCAAACGTACCCGGCTGTAATTTATATATTAATGCGTGCTCTGAAGCAGGAACTATCATGAATTATGCCCAGGATAATGACTATGGCACACGTTCACAGAGAGAGTGGGTGGGGGAGGGGGGGGGGGGGGGGACATGACATCATCAGTACAGGCAGGACAGCATTGTTTGGTGACTGTCAGGCCATGACAGCGGCTGGAGACGCCCCTCATCTGAGATGCACATCCTCAGCATGGAGGAGAGAGGGACACCATTAAATATGCAACGGTTTAAACGCAGGACATGAAAAATGAATGCGCACGGCCCCATGCTCAAAGAGCGTCCCGCGCCTCTGCGTCCCGCGTCTCTGTAGGAGTGCGTGGGTTTGGGTCGTGCAGGGGGGAAGGCTGGCGGTTTGAGGGGTTCATTCAGTTGTGGAGGCATGCCCTCCAACCCTCACTGAGCTTAAAAGGTTAAATATACGGAGGTTTCTTGGTCTAAATCTCTGGGATAAGACTTTAGGGCATATCTAGTACATATCTGTAGTAGTGTTTTAGTCTAATCTTCACAAACCAATATTCAACTTTAAGTGCCAGAAAGACATCCAGCCACAGTAAATAGTTATGTATGATATCCAGAAGAATCTCAGTATTCAATCTCGATTAAATATTTGTTGGGTTATGGTGCATAATGAATACAAATATGCCTCAAAATGGTCTATGTTTTCTGGCCAATTAAGGACGTATCAAGTCAAATTACTCTTGGATATTGACCCTTGCACCCAGTGTCTCCATGTATGAATGTTTTCCAAAGCTCAGGGAGGCCAATGAGACCAATGGCACATGTGTGAATGCAGTGACCAGGGTCCTGCAGTATGCATCGCTGTGAGCCGCGGCCCCAGGCTTTTCAGTGTCAGTGGTGCACAGACACCCACTAAGACCGACAACAAACAGAGCAGGCATGTACTTCAGCCCTCTGCACACAAAAAGGGCTGGAGACAAAAGAGGAAAGGGGGGAGGCATGGAGGGAATTCCATCCATCACAGAAACACAGGGGAAAACAGGGGGAAGGGGGGCTAGATACTCACATAGCCAGACAGAGGGTGGTGCAAGGGGGCTGAGGCAAGTGCAAGGGGGCTGAAAAGGGGATAAAAAGGGTCGTTTTGATACACAAAATTAAGGAGGATTAGACTGAAGCAAAAATAATTAGAGAATGTTCCACTGAAAAAGAAATAGAAGCTTATGTGCAAGTGTGAATAAGTGAGAAAATATGAAGGAACTTGAGCAGGTTGTGTCAAAAAGGATATGAAAATTAAAAAAGAGGGTGTTACAAGCACTGTTGGACAAAGTTGGACATAGTCAGACCTGTCAATCACAACCCCTCTATGTCTAGTTGTAACCACAGAGACAGACTCACCACAGTGGCTAACCTAAGCAACCATCAGCTGTACACAAGAGCTGTAATATCATAAAAGAAGTTTTTTTTTTTTTTTTTCAAATAGAGCTCTGATCCATCTCCATGTCTGTAATAAATATATGCTTTTATTCTAGAATGTCAGGTAGCTATACTGTAGAAAGTTAATAATGAGTGTGATCAAGCACTCTGCATTCATTCTTGCTTGCCTCTGCAAAAGCATTCAATTCACTGTTAAAGATTTCCTGCGAACACCATCCTCTGTCACTGCGCTCATGAATATTCATGAGCAGGCAGGCTTGGAATGCATTTTGATTCTGAATGATTGGGGGTTGAAACCGTTCTAAAAAGACTGTGGTTGGAATTGGAACCAAACAAGTGATAGATTCAATGCTAATACATATTCATAAACACCTGCCCTCGCCATAATTCATTATGCTAAAAATGGATGGACAGAAGTTATTTGGAAAGTACTGAGAGATAGACAACTAAGCTCTAACTCTTGATGTATGCAAGCCAAGTAGTTTGTACCAAAAGTCATATATCTCGTACATATATGTGTGTGTGTGTGTGCAGCTGGAACAATATGTGCAGTGAATATTGTTATCTTTCAGCATGTATAAACCTTTTTCCTTCAGCGTTTATAAACCTCAACAGAAGATGCCATACTGATTATTTAAAACTCAAAACCTTAAGCAGCAGATACTGTGGACCCTGTTTGGGTTAAATACAATGCTAAAGAAAGGATTTTTCATCTGCACAAAGATTATAGTCTCTAAGGTTTCATCCATATTTCTCCTAAGTATGAGCTTGTAGTACTCACACAAAACAGGTACTTCACAGCTACATTGTTCCAGAAAACCTTTTTATTCCCCACTCTTCCATAATAATTGTAGTACAGCCTCCTTATGTACATTGATTATTATTATATATATATATTATCTTACATAATCCTAACATGTGCTCCAAACCAAAGGCTTTCATTGGCCATAGGGGAGCTCACTGCCTTTTCTAATTCAGCCCTGACTGTAAACTAACTCTAAACAACTGTGTGCAAACAGGCTCGGTGTCTAAAATAAATCAAAATAAAACTATATTTTCTTGGAAGACCTCATAGCTCAGTATGCTGAGCAGCTGTCTTGTCCACATGTTGATCCCTGGGAGACTGGGGCTCAGGTCCCAGCTCCAGCCCTTCTACCTATGCCACCTCTTCTCTGTAACCCTCTCAGCTTACCTACTGCCTGAATAAAGAAAAAACACATGGGGAGGGTGGCTTGGCCACTCTCCTTATAAAAACCTATGTTTTGCATATTTCTTGGGCTGTTCCAGTATACAAGAATACTATTTGGGTTTTGTAATTTACCCTGCACCCTCTGTCAATAAATGAAATGCATGTTCTTCTAGATTTTTAAATAATGTTTCTTATACCTTGACAGTGTTATTGTTCTCAGGTGAGGTGTAATTCCACCTCCAGATAAAGGTTGTGATACATATTTGGAAAAAGCTTAAGGTGAGGTGGGAAAAGGCCCAGTTATTCCATGGGAATGATAATGTATTTGCTGTGAATCTTCTCTTGGTTGCAGCTTGGAAGTGATAAAGACATTTCTGTGTCAATTAAAATATTTAAGAAAGGTTTTTAGAGGAGGTTGCACACTAGTAGTGCCTGAAAACTAGATTTAGAGAAGACAAGTGAAACCCACACTGTAAATCTGGAGGGTCATTTTCTTTGACAGTACAGAATACTGTGTCAAGCCTGCTGGTTTGTAATTTTTTGGAAACTTTCTTGAGTCGTCTTCTTCTTGTCTCAAACTGTGCCTTTTCCACCAAAACACGGGGTTTTATGGAATTTTGTTAAAATGGTACAACTGAAATGAATGGTTGTACTGCTTCTCCTGTTTGATAAAGATAAAAGATATAGATAAACCATTTCCACATTCTTGTAAGTGATGGTGTTAAGACATGGTTTTGAACGTAATATTCTCAGAAAAGTTTTTTTTTAATCTATTCGCTGTCATAGGGGGGTTACTTGAAGGCTAAACTGCAGGTATTATTTGGGCTGCCATGGAAACCGGTAATTTCAAAGAATTTCCCCCTGTGGAGGGCGTGCCTCAACAAGCATAGAACGATGCTAAAGAAAGATATCTTTCATTTTGGAATTTTTTTCTTGGTAATGAAATGCACAAATCTTTTCCCTCCTACAGTCACTGTAAAAAGACTCAGGGACTTTTGCCCATGGGAACTACATTACACAATATTAAAATTCACCTTCATGATTGGCAGTTCTTACCAATCACAACCTTCTTTCACCTCCACCCATTAGTTACGTAACTAGAGAGACAGTGAACGCACGGTCAAAACCATTAGCTCACCCTGAAGTCTCCTGAAATTTTGATATACTGTATATTCAACAATATTCAGCTATATAAATGAGTCTTCCCAGCAGACCCTCTGCTGAGGTTGACATTGTTTCATGAAAATAGAATTATCATCAGTTTTAGCAATTTGACACTTTTAAACAATTACATCTTCATATTTAAGATATCACATTTCTTTGTATTAGTTTGGCAATAGCAAAGAGGGATTAAGGATTTTTAGTGACATAAGATTTGAGAAACGATAAAAATGTCATATTAAAGACACATTGGGAAGATCTACACTGTTTGACTCGTGTGGGTTTACAATATTGTGAAAAATATTTCTCCCAGTCTGAATTAACAGTATATTTGCATAGATTTGACATCTTTGATCAGATCTTTTGAAAACCTAATATTAGATAAGATGGAGTCTGAGTGGACAAATAACAACATTTTGATCCTTGTTTATGTATTAAAGAAAGTTATGCAAAAACATATGCACCAATGTGAAAAAGTAACCTCCCCCATACTCGATATAATTCAACTATCAGAAATTATTGCAACCAAATAATTAATGGAGTTATTGGTCAGTACCGCACTGGCCTACTCCCTCAAGCAGAATTACATAAACTCAGTGACATCAGTAGGTTTTTAAAAATGACATACTCATTTCAGGTCCTGCCACAACATCCCAGCGGTTGATGTGACATACCTCAGGAATGTGTTTGCAGACTATTTCACCCTGATTATAAGGGCCAGTCAGATTTCTGCTGGGCAGGGCTGGCCAAAATTAGGTCTGATTGTTCATGAAAGTATTCAAACAGCTGACACTAATAACCCTCTAATTGAAATAATAGTTATCTCAGTAATCCCAATAAACTATTATCCCAGTTACCCTCTAACTGGGATAATGTTTTTTCACACCTGAAGGTTGTGTGTTTTATTACTTTGCTCACCAGGCCAAACTCTGATGTTTTTTATCA
The DNA here is from genome assembly GCA_022829145.1 of Albula goreensis. Taxonomy (NCBI): domain Eukaryota; kingdom Metazoa; phylum Chordata; class Actinopteri; order Albuliformes; family Albulidae; genus Albula; species Albula goreensis. The sequence goes on from CM040762.1 coordinate 10,080,538, forward strand.
GACTCAATGTTTGTAATACTGAAACCCACAAAAAGATCTGACCAAATTCTACATGAAAAATGGCATAAATACAGAAAAACACACAGGATGAATGGCACTGTGGAATCTTTCATCAGGGTTGTATTAGATATGTGAAATTCCCAGAAGACCTAAACATAAATATGTTTACTTTTTATGTTTATTATGGTGTTTTCTCCCTTTTTTATCCCCAGTGTGGAATCATCAGATTCCCCTTTCAAATCCCCAGTGCTCCAGTTTGCATGTGAGGTTTTCTGTCGCTAAAGGAGAGACGCCCTTTCTCCAATGGGCCAAACAGTCCCTACACGAAGACAACCTATTAAACAAAGAAACCTGGTAGCCTGTATCTAGCCTAGCAGATGTTAATGGAAGTTATTGAAGTGGCGCCCCATGGAACCCTGACTGACTCAAACACACTCAACCCATGCTGAGATGAAGGTAGCTGCATTTCACTGCTGTGGACTCCTGGGGCTAACGACAAAGACAAGGGTCAAAGCTGTGATGTCTACACCCTGCCCTGGTGGCCATTCACCCACTAATCCATTTTTGAAGCCCGTATTTTTTATATTTCTCAGAGAGAAAATGTGATTAGTCATTCTTATGTGCAGACTACTGTTTTCTTGGTATATCAGTGAAGTATTAGTGTTTCCAAAATGTTACAATAAATCTTACAAGGAGTTATTGTATGACAATTGAAAGTGAAAACCATTTAATATGATGTAATTGCTTTTGGGCGTAACTTCATGTGGGACATGCCTAATAGATTTCCTGATTTCAAAGAAACAGAAGGGTTAGGGTTTGTGCTCTAAAACAGCAATGCTCAGCCCTACTTATAGAACAGCAGAATTCCCCTATGGGAGATTCCCCTGTTGTAAAACAGCAGTTTTCTTTTTTATAACAGATCTGCAGAGGATAGGAGATTTATTATTAAATATTTATGTATGTTTGAAAACAAATATAGATGTCATTAATATAGTACGGTTGTTGTGAGTTTGACATTTACCACACATAGAACTTGAGGTTTTAAAGACATGATTTTGAATCAGGTGTATGTCTGTGGTGGTGTATTGCACTGCCTCCTGTAACTACAATGCAACTCGAACCCAGGTGAAGGTTCCCTCAGGGTTTGCACCATGTTATGAGAAACATTCTTGACAAATTGAGCCCATTTCCATGTGTGGGGAAGCAGGTGAGAAATAGAATATGGGTAAATATCAATTTGCAATAACTGAACAATTCTGCCACCCAGTGGCAAAATTTTAAAATCCTATAATACACCCACAGCTTCATTGTCCACAAACATGCCCAGGCCATTGTCTTTTATTTCCACAGGCAAGGCAGCCATCCAGTTCTGAGTGATTGACTTTACTGATTAGACTGTCTCTCAGCTAGCGAACTAGATAATTAGAAAACTGTGTAGCTATTATTGAACCTGTCCATATCATTGTTAGTCCTGTGTCCAAAAACACACCCAGTATTTGTCAATTTTCCATTATGACATGTTATGCCCCCTGTGCCCTTTGCGCTGAATGTTACCCACACAATTACATGCACTCTGACCTCTCTGTCTGTGTTCAGAGGAGATTCATTGTGACACAGGGTACGGCCAGTGACGCGATGGGAAAATTAGGGAAGGGGATCTGTGTGGGCACACAGAGAAAAGGGAGATGACAACCAATGTGGGCAAACAGTGACTTTCAAGACTGTACATTTCAAAATGAGCCTTGAAAATCCCGATGCAGCTCCTTACAGGAAAGACCACCCAGATTAAGTGGCTGGTCAGGGTGTGATGATATAGCTAGACCAGCATGCACTGAGGGTGGCAGGGGTGCTGGGCTGCCACTGTGTTGGGGATGCACCACACGATTATTACACAGAAAGGAGCAGTGATGAACACTGTTGCATAAAAACTGCCTATAGCATTCACCCAGAGCCAAAAGGCAGGATATTTCCCACTCTTCCCCACCTAATGCTTTATAGATGTAAGGTATCACATATGGTCTACGGTGCAGTTCAGTTTCATCTTTTGTTTCATTTTGCTCTCAAAATTGTGGAGTTACACAGACAATGCCGCCATTCAAGACTGCTCAGCCTGGGCTGTTTGCCAGAGAAATTAGTCTCACTTCTATCAACTCAGCTGGGGTTTTATTTTCATGAGGAGGGGATGTCTTTTACTGTATTTTTCTTCCCCTGTCTGAATCTCCACAGGAAGGTCCTCCTGATCCCCTGCCAAGGTCTGGCCACAGAAACACAGCCACGATCAGCGGGTGAGTGCGTGAGAACCAGAGCATGAGGGTGAGTTTGCGTAAAAGTGTTGCACCCTAGTGGCCCCCTTTGGTATTGCATGAAAGTATCCTTATAATTGTGGCTCTCCTGGAGTTTGCATGATGTTCAGTGATGGCCCTCTGCCTCTAGGGGGAGTCACATATCTCTTAGCACCATCAGACACAAGAGAGGGGGAATGAGAGAAATATCTTTGTGATAATAAGCAACAACAGTGTTGACATAATACATTCTTGACACTTCTGCAGAAATTGAGCTGTTGTGCCATTTTATGAGATGACTGTTGTATTACTCCAGGGCAATATTTCTTAAAAATAAGGCATAAAATAATGCTATTTACTGTGCATGTTTATTGTACTGACATTGTAGCTGTACATCAATATCAGTGTGTTCAATGCAGTGAGACAATTTTATATGGGAAAGCATAGGACAGTTGTAGGATCTGCTGGTTTCATTCGTAGCTCAGCAGTTAATTGATTGAGTTAGCAATTTTCATTCAATTAAATTTCATTCAAATTTCCTGGTTTGTTTATTATATTGTTGATTGCTTATTTCATGATGAAAACAAAAACCGGTGCATTCCATGAACCACCAGGAGCAGAATTCAGGAGCCTGGAGAAGAAAATAGTGTCATCTCTGGAGACAGCACATGACCAACCAAAAACAGCTCTCATCTGTTCCTTCTCCTGACAACGACTGTCACCTTGCAGGCTGGCTGTGCTCTGGTGTGACACGTGTCTGCAGGGGCTCAGGTGTGTGCTCTCCCACTTTGTCCACAAATGTTGTCTATAAATGTCTAGTCCACAGGGTGAGGATTTTAGCTCAGGATGTGTTGCTTTCAATGACCTAAAAGCAAACCTTTTCACATGCAACATTTCTCTTCCAAGCCCAGTTAACTTAAATCCCAAAACAAATTCAAGCCAATAACATAGATTAGAAGGCACATGTCAAGTGCTCACTATGATACTTCATGGCGCAGCCAAAGTAGGAAGTAACATCACATGAAGCAAAAGGAGCAGCTTTCTGGACTTGACTTCAATGTATTATTACATTCTGTTATAATGTCTCCCTGCCACAGAAAGACAAACTGCCTGATGAGTAACAACCATTGACATAACATAGTGTTTACTAAAGCAGTTTATGATTAATGTCAACATATGTAAACCATAAATTGTGATCCAGAAATTTTATGTCACTTTCACTCAATGAAGCATTGAAGGAAATGTTTAATGTATTCTCAAGACTCTAAAAGCAATAGTTCTGTCTGGCTTTAAACATGCTTAATTATATGCTCTTTTATACAGACTTAAGTAACGACTTAATACAGAAATTAAGCCATAAATATGTGACCTGTTGGAGATCAGGTTCTGTTTGATATAATGAATGAAGCAGGCTGTCATAGAACAGAAAGAGCGATCACATACATGTTTGATGCTGTTATTTACTGTCTACTCATTTGGGTCAAAAACATGTTTGCTCTTTCCTTGTGTGGTTAATTAATTAACCATCTGTACTCAACTGTGTATACCATTAATTCACATATGCATACACAAGAGGGTGCCTGGTTTCTGAGTTGCATGGTGTAAACAATTGTTTGTGTAATGAGTCAACTTACATCATATGACTTTAATTAAAAAGACATTGACATCAGCTTCCCGTAAAAACATTAACCAATGACTTAACAGTACACTTTTTTTATTCTGTCAATCTAACAGAAAGTAAAGATATGTGGAAATTCTCAAATAACGTTGGTGGCATGTGACAGTAGAGCTAGCTCATGTCAATCTCATGACAATATGTTGAGGATGTCACATGACATACTGAACACAACATAACCTCAAATATGCTCACATGGTTTAAAAGATAGTAAAAAAAAAAAAAAAAAAAAAACTTGAAATCATGATTGACTTTAAAAACTATGACTGAGTTGTATGGGTGTAATGTGCCTTAGAGTATTCAAAGCTGGACTGGATGGATTAAAAAAGCATTAGGGTGCTGGAGCCAACTCTGAGAACAACAAACTTGTGTTAAAAAGGTGTCAAGTTTCTGTTTTCATCTCAAGTGCACATTCAATTCTACCTAAAACGATCCTGAAAGCCTTTCTGAGCATCAGCCTGGAGGCTGCATATTGGGTGAAGGATGACGGGAAACTGGCTTATTGTGTGAGGGCGTGTGGCCTCGAGGCCTCACTGACAGGAACACCAGCCATGTAAGGGCCTGTGCAGCGTCTCAGAGAACGTCTCAGAAATGACGCCCTGGCTGGCGTGACACAGTTTCTGTCTGCGACTGATATGCACAGGACAATGCAGCAGGCCTGAACATGGTGGTGACTGTGTGCTTACTGTTGAGTCACCATTGGCAGCAGCGCGTCACATGCCAACGCTGGCACGGAAGGAGTGCTGATCAGGGGAGGGGGCTGGAGGTGGAATGGAGGTCATACAGGAAAGGTAAAACTACTGTCTAAGTGCACTGCTCAGATTCTAAAGAGAACCATTCTGTTAAAATGGTGCACATTCCTGCACCTTTCAATTTTAATCCATACCAGTGACCAACAGCTAGTAGAAAGTGGGAGAGCTGCCCACGCTGGCCTACTTTAGTGAATACACACCACATTTTCATGGCAAATTATATGTAATTAGAATGTCAACTTTCAAGAGAAGTTTTGATAGTTTAAAGGCGAAGCTTGAGGGAAGCATGGAAAGAATGACATTTATAAATTTGCATCAACTCTTAACTGAAGAAGAGCAAATTCTTGTCTGAATGTAAGCCATTTTTCTTTTGGATTGGTGTTTCTGTAGTATGTCATATTATGATCCCATTTGTTTTAAATGTATTATATTATTGATAGATACATTTAAATTGTGTATATTATTTGTTGTAATTATTTTCTGTAATTTGATGCTTGGAGAATGCCACTTGTTAAGCCCCTCTGGGATTTTTTTGGCAATTCTCCTTCACATTCTCTTACAAGCTAATGTATATTTTTTTAAAACACATTTCATATGTGAAAATTTAGAAACAAACAAACAAACAAACATTTTTTGGGAAATGGCATCCTTGTTCAATGAAATGAACTCAAAAAAGTATTTCATTGTGGCTTGACTATTTTAGGAAGTCTGTCTGAAAGGATTCAGTGGAAACTATTTAAAATCAGCGCGGGCGTCACTGAGTGTGGTACCCGAATGGAGCAGTTTTTCTTGTGTGCTTCACATATGACATAATTTTACAAGGCTATTTCATGTAGAACTGACATAGGCAAAATACTAGTGACCAATCATCCAGAGGACTCCCTCTCGATCATTGACCTGAAGTAAACCCTGCCAACAGTCAGTCTGATATTTGTTGATGGACTCCAATTTCCTAGAATGTAAAGTAAAATTCACACGAAGTACCCTTTGCACTCAACTGATAGGATTAAAACCAAAAACAAACCTCTCAAAGGACAGTAAATAAATAGACATCCACACTCTCATTAAAGTTGATTGAATAGCAGAGAAAGAATTTACCTCTTTTGACACTACTAAATGTAATTTGTTCACTTACATCAGCACATGCTTTTCAAGCTTCTTAGAATCACATCAGCTGCTGTCTGTATTGTTTTGGGCCTGTTATTCACAGAAGCCAGATCTGACTGTAAAGTATTCTGAGCAATGGAGCTTCGCATACATTATGTGGTTAAACTATCAAAGACATTGCTACCAAGATCAAAAGTACAACATTAACATCCATTCAGAAGCGTCCAATTTAATACATATTTGCTGGAATTTCAGTTGACCAGTGCCCAGATGTCAGCTCTTTCACATGGGTTTTAGCAGAAATATCTGACTGATATGTTCAGGTTTAGGCACACCATTTTGAAGCACCAGCGTAAGGTGGGTGTAATAACATCATGGTGTCAAGTCTGCCTCTTATCTTTTACAGGCCTACAAGTCCAGGCACTAGCACAGAGACCTCAGGGTGTGGACCTGAGCAAACTGGAAGGATGGACACAGAAAGTATACTTATATAATATAAGTAAAAAAATACATACTCTTTTCCTCCTCATGCAATTCATCTTTTTAATGAGATAATAAGGATCAATGCTAAGTACAGCAATGATGAAATATGACTGAATTTAGCAGTTCTTTTATGTCAAACCTTATACAGAGTAAAAGGAACTGAATGCTGTTTTCATGAGAACAGATAAGATACAATTGATGACACCTTTGTCACACTCACCAATGTAAATAACCGAAAACAAAAGGGGTCATCTCATATTTAATGGCAAGTGTAATATACATTATGAAATAAGTTTGAGCTAAAGGGTGTATTGCTATGTCCACAAGATCATTAAAGACCTGTGTTTCAGAGTTGCATTTAGCAATCTGTAATAAGGTACGCAGCCCTTGCATCTAGCTTGGTTTCATTCTCTATTTTGTGGTCTTGATTTCTCCAAGGCATTCACGAGTTATATATGGCCAAACATGACATCATACCATGAGGCTGGATGGTATTACAGTTATAATGTAAACTTAAAAGTGTTTTTAACAAGCCTGAATGTATGATCAAATACAGAATCATAATATAAAACATATCATCCATGTAATATCCAGCTGCAGAACGTGATAATATGTAATTTGTGCTATGAACGTATGTGTATTATTAAGCTACTTCAGTTGCTTTATAATATAGATATTACAGTGGAATTTAATCAAAGCAAATGATTTGTGCCGTCATGCACAGGCTTATGTCAGGATAACTGTAATTGTACTCTTTCGTCACTAGGAGGCAGTAAAGGTTTGCAAAAGCTAACAACACATCCGCTCAAGCAAAGAACAAATGGACAGGTGGTATGAGGCTCAGATTTACGCTCACATATTTTTTTCTTTTTTTTTTTGTTACGAATTATAAAAAAGAATGATATGTTTACATTTAAATTCTTCCTTTTTCTGTCTTACATTCTCCTTACTCCTCACACAACATTCTGATTTATGACACTGAGATGCGTCGAGGTTTCGCGCAGTCTTTCCAAGATAAGTCTTTACCGCAGACCTTGGTCATTCCGATTCGTAATTTAAGGAAAATGTGTGTGTATTGCCAAAAAGATAAGCGGGTGCCGGAAATGATGAATGTAAACCACTCTAGATATAACTTACGCTTGCATTTAACGAACGAGGACATTGGGTCAATATGTATTTTTACTTATGGACAGTATGTTTATATTTGCTGCTCATGTATACATCACAGAACCAACTAACTTACACGGAAATCATTTCCTTACTCTTCATATTTGGGCAGGTAAGGAATAAGAATTAGCCCACGCCAGCTTGAGCACTCTGTTCCCATGTACCAGCCGCGCCTAAGTGATGTTTTCGGTAGTTAGCTGATGCTGCCTGCTGACTTGTCTTTTTTCCCACCAAAATAGAGCATTGGAACGGCGCCCACTCAAGTGTTCCACATAGAAAGGTGCAGCCGTTCTCTCTGCGCTTAACAGCGCCCTCTCACGTGGACCGGCCTGGTGACCGAGCACATAAACCGCAGTATTCAGTGACGACACCAGTCTCTCACGCTCCCAGGCCAGCAGAGCAGGCTTTGAGAGCTATAGCGCTCACATGGCTTACAGGATTCTGCGGCAGCTGCATTTTCTGTTCAACATAATAGTAAACTGGACCAAACAGGGCGTGATGTTATTTTTAGATGTTCCACAAAAATCCTATTTCCCTCTCCATAGTCAACTTGTTTATACTTGTGACTGTGAGAAACATTACTCGATGTTTTACTATTCTATTTCAATTTATTTTAATTTGCTGCACGCTTCTTGTGGGTCGGCATATGACAATACATATCATGAGTAACATATCAAGGGGAGTGAACAGTCGGCAGATTTACTCATAATTTATTTTTCCCAGAACAGAAAGACAATGCAGTTTTTGCACCAAATATCTACCAGAGCTTGAAAATAAACATTTAATAAAAGAAATAATCAGTATTGCCTATTGGAAACACTGATATCCGTTCTTCACTAAAAATAGACAAGTGAACTCTTTATCTAAATAAACTTTAAAACTTCCAAAAGTCTATTGGAAGACATTCATTTTCAAAGTTTGACCGATATGTCTGTAACGTGCGCGTGTGCCCGCCCCTTCCCTGTCGGTGTACTGAGTCACGCGGACAGTAGGTTAGCAGGCGGCTCAGCCTCACGACTTGACCTACTTTCACACAGTAATGCGCTCCCATTGCTATAGATTTTACAGCTGCAAAAGAACAAAAATCAAATATAGACTGTGAAAAGTGAACGCTTTAAATTATCTGTCTCCAATCAGATTTGATAAATCCTTCAGTTTCAGTGGTACATGTTGCCTTCTTAGGGAAGATACGTACAGAAAAATACAGCTGAAAAGGTGTGGCCAGTAACAAGACACTGGAATGTGGTCCCTCCCCAAGTTCGTCCCGGTAGATCCTATAGGCTGTATGATATTAGCGGTTGAAAACATGCACTGACAGATTTAAATGCACGTTCTAATACAAACATTTACTCTGATTTGTCAACGTATCACCTTTGTTGAAAACACTTCATTTTGCTGTCGAACTAATAGGATATGTGTGCTAAATAATTAATTTAATTTAGAGTAACAGGTTATTGATGTTAGGAAATGTTTTCAAAATGGGTATAAAATTTGTACAAATGTTCAGCGTTTTTGGGGATTTACAAAAAAAGTATTTACAAATTATTGCAAAATGTATTTACATTACACTTTTGACAAGTCATCCATTTAAAAACAAACAAGGAGGAAATGCCAAAGCATTGTGTTGCTTTTAACATATAGTGGTGCCGGTCATACCAAATAATTCTAATTTTGGTGTGAACTGACTTGATTGAAAGACACCGCAGTGTCTTTATCAGGTGTTGCTGTAAACCAAATCAGTCTGGCCCGAGTCTGGAAACACGAGTGTATAATGCGCGATCTCTGCTCAAGAATTTCCTCACGAGGACGGACACGGGCACCAGTCCTGCGCCTGACAACCACAGCGGACAAACAAAGGGGGAGGGACTCCACACCGTTCACAACAAACCACGACAGTACTGCCAGACACGAGATACTGTACGTTTATGCTTTCGTTCATTTAAATGTGATGCAGTTCTCCAGATTAAAATGTATTGATAAAAATAACAGCATAAACATTTTTTTTCAAGCAAGCATCATATCATACAGCATTTTTTTTCTGAGGAGTGGGTGCAAATCTTAAAGATGTACAATATTACCACAAACTCTATCACAGAATTGCACGTTATTGTTGACAGACCTCGAAATAAAACAAATGCATGTAAATAAAAAACCGAAAAAGGGGACAAGTCCAGAACATTAGCCTAGAATCAATCCCATTGCTGACTATTTAGAAGCAGTCCAAGAATCAAGGTTAATTTGCATATAGCCTACAATACTATAAGCATTGCTCTATTTTCGAGATAACGTTCCTTTAAGAATACGGTCAGATTTAATTGGGAAGCCAAAACTGTATGAATCACATTTTCGGAATCTTTACGGATAGGCTGAGTATGCACACCACCCCGCCCATACTGTTCAGCTTTCTTCTCTCTGCTGTCTCGTGGTAGCTAGCCAGGTAACGTGATGTTTAAACGTGACGAAAACTTAACACGATTCTCTTATCCCAATGAACTTCTCCCCTTCGTCATACTTGATCTGTCCGTTGACCCCCTTGCGCGTTCAGATTTAAATTAATCTGCAACACAGACAACGTGCCAGCAAATAATAATATCTAATAGGGAAATTCGAAAATAGAAGCAAGTCTAAGTCTGATATATTATTCTGCAATTTAGAATATCACGGTGATAACTATTCATTGACTTGTCTAGATTAAAAACATGTTGTAAAACAACAGCATAGAATTTAAAGCAAACACCATAAACGTTATCTGTATCAAAGAATAACCCAGGAAACAATAATAAATATCTTTAACCTGTGAGTCACGTGCACCATGCACGCGCTGGTAACTGTGTAGTCAGGTGCCAGCACTGTATTTCAGGCACTAAGTGGCGAATTCAACGCCAGCGTGTGTGTATTTTTGTTTTTACTGCAGTACACGGTTAGCATTGTCATTCACGTGCCTCCGTTGTCCAAGAACCTGATTCAGAAAAAAACATCTCAAAAAAGATGGCCATAAGTATGAATCATTCACGAACTGTCTTTTTTTAAATTACCTTAAATATATACCTCATGGTGAGTATAAATCTCTCACCCTACCCAAATATGCAGGAATTCTTTTAAATAAGTACAGCATGAGCAATTCTGTACTTCACCATTTCACCCCCCGTGGGAATAAAATTCTGCATTAGTTGGCTTGCTGATCCTTGTGTCCATGTTTCAGTTGACTTTCACCGTTGGCCTATATAGAGTAGCCTAATTTTGTACTCATAGATTGGAGGGGATAAATTATGGGTCAGACTGTGGCTGAAAGTGGAGACAGCTTTCAGGTGTACCCTACAGTTGCCGCAAACTGCGACAGCTCCTGCTATGAGCTTATGTTCAGGGAAGGTAAGGTGAAACTTGGCAGAATCGGGACAGCCTCACAAAAAAGAAAGATTGCTGCAAAGTGGAAAGATTCTTCCTTCCCTGCTGGAGTATCTTAAAACGTAGGGAAGAACAGTTAACTCTTTAACAGCTGTCAGTGTTAGAGGGACTAACTGAAAAATGTAATTTTATTACACATTATTTTAGCATTTTGTTAAATTGTTAAACGAGCACCTTGACCTAGAAGCAAACCTACTGATGCCAGTTTAGTTTCTGAAATGCTAACCACATCAAGACAATATGAATGCTTTAAAAAAAATAACACTGTTCTGAAAGGATTGAGACCCGGTTAAATTATCTCTCTTTTGAAAAAGTGTATGTGCTTTATTTATTTCCCTTTTTGTCCACAGTGTACAAGCTTTGTGCCAACAGAGATAATCTGAAGTTCACACCCTCACTTGAAAAATAATACAATGCTGGCAGACTTCATTTTTGATATAGTATTGTCCTCCAACATAATGTCTTAGGATAAAATTACTTTGATTTGTGATCTCCTTCCTGTTGATATAAAAGGTGTCAATAGAAGATGCATGAAGGTAGAGCAAAAGATCATGAGAAAAAAGCCCATGAAAATATATAATGAAATACATGTAATGCAATATTTTATGAGCCATGATAGGCTACATCAAAAAAATCTTGTTCATGTGTGTTTATCAAGGGAGTCCTACACATTGTGAGATACATGCAAATAAACTGCAAGTTTAATTGCAAGTATTGCTCAGAATGCCAATTCCCCTTCAGTTTTTTAATTATCTTGTATACATATGTCAGAGATTTCATGTGTGTGAAATTTTTCCTCTATGGTTATTCCAATATAATGGTCTTACTTTTGTGAAACTTTTCCATAGGTTTCTGAGGAGGTGCTTTGTAAGGGATGAGTATTTGTTTGTGTGTGAGGGAGTAAATGTGCCTGTGAGGGTTCACTTGAATCAAGACATCCCTTTCAGAATGATTCTGTTTACTTGTGAATACCAAATACAGTCTTTAACAAGCATGCAATACCTGCATGCACATAATAGATGATGAACTGGCCAGCAACACCTGCAAATCAATCAGTGGCCAAGGAATTAATGAGAGCATTCAGATTATTCACCCCAATAAGGTCTTTGAGTTAATCCATGTTTAACTGAAGCACATTTGCTTGGGAAAAACCCAGCTATGTTTGGATAGGAGAGATAGGGTAGGGAATAGAGGGATATGGAAGGGAAAGGTAGGAAAGAAAGATAATAACTGCCCTATGGTGAGGTACTGCAATCCCAATGTCTGCAATGTCAATTGTAAACATCACTGAAACACAGAGAGCTGCAACCATTTCATGCAATGCATTTCACCTGAAGATTTCAGTCACCACCAAAGCACCAAAACACTGGAAACAGTGGGACGACCTCCATCAGTACTTTGCTGCACTGATAGTCTTATCTGACAAGGGAAGACAACTCAGTGCACAGAATACTGCACATCTAAATGCAATGCATGCCTTTATTTGTCCAGTTGTCCCACTGAGATAAAATAGTTTGTGTAAGGGAGACCTCGTCTGAGATAGCAGCAGAGTTGGTAGGAAATTAGCCTCACTCATCAGTCTCATTGTCAGGCTGGCATGCTTTTAACTCTGAAGTGGTAAAACTCGACCCAGCTTTTGGGGATGTACTTTGCTAATGAACCAGCAGCCACTACTCCTGATGAATCACATTTAAAAGTGTCCTCAGCCAATGAAATACAGCATCAAAACTCTGCTGATCACCACAAAAACTGCAAGAAATCCAGGCCAAAAATGTTAACAAAGTCACATAGATACTCTAAAAATAAATAGTTAATTAAATGTCAGCTGCTATTCAACATAATACAGATAATAGATCAAAAACAATAGGTAAAATGGGTAAAAAGTTTCCCCAGTTTATCCATTCCTACACTAAGCATCATATAAATTTCAAAGCCACTAACTTACTTTGTGGTATATGACTTAGTTGTGGGATAATGTTTCATGAACCTCATATTGGCTGGTGACACAACAAGCTGTTAATGACTGGCTTATTCAACCAATCAAAACGTTTTGCTCTTCACAGCAAAACATAGTCAGATGCTGATTGAATGTGGTAGCTCAGCCCATTAGGAGTGTCGTGACTCCTGTGTCTTCTATCGCTTGTAAGAGCTTGTAATTTCATATATTTAAGAGAAATCTATCGCCAGAGAGTATGATCTCTGAAAAATCCTATTCCAGTCAGTAGCTGGGAATATCCAAAATGTTCAACCTATATTCATCATTCTGAATGTGTTCATTCTGTTTGATATAGTGAGTAATTTACCTCATTAATGCAAAGAAAATTAAAAGTACAACATAAACTAATATTTTTCAGTACAGATGATCATCCAGGTTGATGAAGGCTTACACAATTTGAACAGAATGTGCTGGTTGCTTTGTGTGCTGTTTCATACATAATTTTCTTTTCAGTTTCACGTTATGGTAAAGTTAAATAACATTCTGGGCTAAGACACTCTGCATTTTAATAATATTGACCAAACGAAAGACAGGGTAAAATAATGTAATCCATTTGGAAATACAGGGAGGATTTCAGGATCCAAATGGAAAATGTACAATACCGTTGGTGCATAGCTTTATAACTATCAAAACGTTGCACATTTTCCTAATGTTGAAGACTGTAGCTACAGCTAAACCTGCAGCAGCAATTATGAACTGAACTCATTGATGCAAAAATGAACTACAAATCCCAAAGTCGTGCGCGCTAGATTCCTCCCCACGTGCACGGGTTTTTAAGAAATAAATAATAAAATATGTTTGAGAAAAAGTGTGTCACTGGGGCACGAGGCACTCCCCGGGGTCACATGTTCCCGTTTTTAGCCTCGTGCGGGAGGCCAGTGCTGTTCCTGCGCATGCGCTCTCCAGGCTACGTTTCATTCCTCGGGATGAAACAGCTCAAGCAAAACCTGGCCGGCTTGGAAACTGCGGCTCAGAGCGACATAGATAGAGCGAGGGACAGTACCTTCATTCACCTCGTGTTCTCCATCACTGGCATCTCTTAGAGAATGTGCTAGCCTATTTTATACTAACTTGCACAGCAACTGTGCGATATGAACAGTACACGTGTACAACTATAACAAATATAACGGCAGTATTTTTTTGCTAGACAGTTTGTCTTAAAGTCGTGCTGTTCCGCAAGAAAGCAATGCTATAAATATCTTGCAGATTCAGTATATTTCAGAAAATACAATATCTGAAACCAAAAAGGAGAGTGGAAGGTGAAAACGCATCTTTTACTGTCATAATTGTACATTAATTTCACCAATACCTGCATGACTCTTTTGGAGCTCAAGATGACAACTATGGACACGAACAACAATAATACAGGTAAATGACTATACCAGGGATTAGAATCTTGTGTTGTGTGATTTTTATTTAGTGGTGCATTCTCGTTTTGCTGTTTCCTCTAATTTTGGTAAATGTGCTGATATGATGCTGCTTTAAATGTGGATGTTCTGGCTTATGATAGATGTAGAACTTGAAGCACTGCTGCCGTTGTTCATTTTTGTATATTGTATTAAGTTTCAGCATGCTACTTTACTATAAACATGACATACTTCAGTGGAACTCGATACAGTAATCCTCTAGCCAACCCTCAGTTCCTATTGAATGAGTTCAGTGACAACCGTTTGTGTGATGTTTTATATAGCAAGTATTGTGTAAGACACATGTATACAGTTTTAAATAGAAATCCATGCATTTTGCACTTTAAAGTAGGCTTAGCCAACATGTAAAGATAATAGTTTTTTTATTTATATCATATAAAATGTCTTGTGTGTACGAGTGCTATTTGTTTATAATTGTAATTAAAAATGAATGAACTGCTCTCTATTTGGGTCCATTGTGTGTAGAATTGTAAAATGTACAACTAAATAGTGCAATTTTGTTGTTCTGGTAGTTTTCTATGCATAGATGAGCGTAAATATAATTTTTACATATAGGGGTTGCAATGTTAGCCTTATGTTTTCCTCTACTCTTTTCTGATGTTTAAATGTTTTTATACTTAGGGAAAGGTATCACGGGTTACGCACCCCATTCCCAGGAGTTTGTAGAAGTAGGTCAGAACAGGAAAGTCAGGTGTACGGACATCCTTCTGATGCAGACAAGACTCGTGTTGTCGTCCAATTCACATGGACTTTCGAGTCTAGCCATGTGCTTTTTGTTTTCATTCAGTTGCTCTGTCCCTTTCCATTGGTAGTGCTGTACCTCATTACATAATTTTTCGTCACATCGCCCGGCCCCCGTGTCCCAGCCCATGGGTGACGCGCACAAGGGTGCCATGTGCGCTCAATGATTGGATAGCTACCCAGGGAAATGTTGCGACGCCGAGAAGGACATAACCTATTCCCGTGTAAATTTCAAAAGTGGGGCATGGGTTTGATCGTAACACTGTAGATGGTGTGATGTACCTGCCGTGTACGTGTTAATGTAAATCAAGAGGTTACAGTAGAGCATTGTTTAAATTTGTTAATCGGTATAGCGCATTGCCTAAAATCTCTAAAATGTGTTTACATGTATATCTGTTTTAATAGATGTATCTGCAACGTAATTAGCGATGTTAGAAACACTCATATACTCCACTATAAGACCATATTTCTGAAATAATTTAAGTCCAAACTCGGATTCTTGGTCGACCAAGGATACGGTTTTTACACACTGTTTAAGTTCTGTGCAGGGGAGGCAGTAGGAAACGTGTGAATGTGAGAAGATGTGGGCGTGCGCAGTGGGTGTGTCTAGAACAAGCCAGTCTCGTTGAAAGACCTGAGGTCTGGGGCGCACGTGGAGCGGGGGCGTGATTCACGATGATCCACTTCATCCAGCCCACACAGGCGCCGCTGAGCTGACACGAGTTTATGGCTTGTTGTTTTCCTCTGCGAATACTCAACCAGCTCGGGTTTGATTGGTCCTGGCAAGAACATTAAATGATAAGGAAACTCGCCTGTCATTATCAAACGGAAAACAAATTAAATGATCCCTTTTCAATAATCATTAACCTTCCCCACAGGAAAAAAACATTGTACATAACAGTCACATGGCATTTACAGCTTTTTTATATCACTATTTTTCATGGGGCAAAAAATAGTTTTAGAAACGGAAAAGCATAAAGCTGGGCTATGGATTTGAAGAATTTAATAACAATTGTATTTCAGTTATGAGTATAGGTTGTAATACATTTGAAGAAATATGATACATCTGTGATTTTCATTACACATTGCATTCATTTAAATAACAGAACTACCCTGCTCACCCCCACTCTCATCACATGCACACATGTTAAGTGAAAAGAGATGCCACCTTTTGGCTTGTCAAATGAGCCAGTTACAGTTTATAGAACACAAAGTAAAGAGTGCTTCCTTGACTGCTGTGTCTTCTAATGCTTCCTCCAGTGGGGAGGGGAGATGGGAGGAGGGGAGAGGCGGGGGAGTGCCACATGGGTTGCTGCACGTGTAGCTGTTGTGGTTACACCTGACACAGTGACCTTTTGACTCTTTGTTCTAGTACAAAGTTATGTAATGTGCCAACATCTGAGTACTGGAATCTGCAGTGTCTGGGACACAATGGACAGAATTCTGCCTAATTCTTTTAATTTAGTTTCTGTCTCTACATGATTTTGAAGTTTTTTTTTTTTTTTTTACAAGGTCCATGTTTAAAAATATCACATGTAGATCAATATCCATTTGGGTGCATATAAAAGTTCAATGGTATCTTATGGAATTGAAAAAGGATTAAAAAATTTCAGGGATTTCTTTAGTGATGTTTCTTCATTGTTTTTGACCAAAAAAAACAGTTAGTTTACATTTAAGAAACTGATTCTGATGACACACCTGCAGGAGGAATATCCTCAGCTTTGGAGGAAGATATTCAATTTAAAATTAATGCAAGATTCTTGTGTTAGCAATCAAACAGAGTAGACTGGACTTTGGCCAAAACTGGTATTGGTGCCATCTACCTGCATCCTTGAGCTAGACAGAGGACAGGAGTTTGTGTAGTCACATTGGGGAAGCGCAACCTTGATAGTGACACATGCAGGGTAGAGCATGTGCCATTAAGAGGGGATTAGCTCCTTTTGCCCCATGTGTCCTTGTTGACGAGGCACAGAGTATGAGCCCGGCTCCTGTTGCTTGACCTCCAGAGTGAAGTGTAAAGTCTCAGTGGGAGAGACTCAGCCAGCACACTACTGGATTAGAGACAGAAAGGTCAGACACGTGGACACATTAGTGCCCAAGCACCCAGCTGGCTGCTACATTCCCTCTTCCAAAACCCACAGTAAGTCCATATTAGGGGTCTGTTGTCTGTTGAAGATAGCAGAATGCAGCTTATGCTTTCTCACATATGGGGCCCTTTTGAGGACAGGTCAAGCATGGGTGCAAACAACTCCTCAGCCATTACACTCCACTAGAACCATAGCTGTTTGTGTGGCCTAAAATGTAAAAAAGGAAGTGGATGCTGCCATGAGTGAAGTCCCAGAAGTGATGTTGGCCTATTTTCCTTTGGGTTTTTCAGCCAACTGTTTCTAGAAAGAGTCTGAATCAATTGCGCCAGCCATCCCCTATCTCCAAGACACACACACACACACACACATTTTATTTTACCACCAGCCCACTTGAGCTTTTTCCAGCAGTGCGGTTGTCAAGGCACCCTTGGCAGCAAAGAACTCAAAGTGTCTGGCATTTAGCGAGTCATGGAACATTTAGTGCTGCAGACACAGACGCAGCCACCTCCTGCGATTGGCTGCTCACAGCGATAGGGGAGTGCAGATCCATTCCCACAGGGGCAATTAGTCTTTCTCCTTATTTCATCTGAACACCTAAATCTCTTATTAAGTGTGTTATTCATGAAGATTGACTAACTCAGTTCCAGATCTTATACTACTTAGGCCGACTGGACCGTTGTCAATGAACTGTTTCTGTTACTGCATTTTAAAATTGAAAGAAAAATAATGTACGTTGTATCTAGTGCCAACTTGGCAAGTATGTATTCGGCAATAACACAAAATGTCTCTCTTCCCTCTCTCCCCCCAGGAGGCGTGATCTCCTACATTGGGTCGTGTGGAGGCTCCCCAAACCGCACCAGCCCTGTGTCCATGTACAGCGAAAACTCCAACAGCAGCTTCCAGTCTCTGGCATTCTCTCAGCCCTCCTTCGGGTCCTCATTCCCACCCTCTCCCAATGGCTCCCAGGACTCCTCTCGTATCTACCCCAGCAGCTCCAGCTCCAGCTCAGGATCTGGGGAAGATGGGAGCTCCTCCAGCTCCGGAGGTTCTCCACGGGGGCGGGATGAAGTTGCCAGCTCCCGCTCCTCTCCCAGCAAATCAGTTGCCAGCCTTACCAGTAAGCATATTACCCCCATTGACTGCCCCCTTAAACTAGGTATAACCCACAAACAAATAAGTCAATCAATCAAAGCTATTTAAATTTCAGTTGAAGCTGAAATGCCAGCTGAAAGGATCCTTGGATAATGATGATTAAATGCATCTTTAGTCAGGCACAGGTAGAAGATGACAGCTCCACCCATTTGTGGTGCCAGAAACCTCATTCTATCTTAACTAGTGGTGGATGCAGCTATATGAGATGAATGAGCTCTTGATGGAAGCATAAACAATTAGGAAGTGAATTGAACCTCTGATATTTGTGCTTCCTTCAGAACTGAATGGGATGGTGCTCCTGTGTAAGGTGTGTGGAGATGTGGCATCAGGGTTTCACTATGGAGTGCATGCCTGTGAGGGATGCAAGGTAAGCTGCAGCACCCACACCACACGTGCTTCAGCCTTGGTTTTTCTTACCCTGTGTGCTCTACTGTCACAGAAGTTTCTATCGAGGCTAATGAAATTATGCTCTGTCGTCTGTCTCGCAGGGGTTCTTCCGCCGCAGCATCCAGCAAAACATCCAGTACAAGAAGTGCCTCAAGAACGAGACCTGCACCATCATGAGGATCAACCGCAACCGCTGCCAGCAGTGCCGCTTCAAGAAATGTCTTTCCGTGGGCATGTCCCGTGATGGTGAGAGACATAGTGTCACACCACCTGCCAGCACCTCTATGACAAGTGCAATGCTTCTTTGGTTAACTTGGGAGACCGTAAGTTGACATGCCTGTCCTTCTGTGTGCTCTCTCTGTAGCTGTCCGCTTTGGCCGCATCCCAAAGCGTGAGAAGCAGCGGATG
Source organism: Albula goreensis (assembly GCA_022829145.1). Classification (NCBI taxonomy): domain Eukaryota; kingdom Metazoa; phylum Chordata; class Actinopteri; order Albuliformes; family Albulidae; genus Albula; species Albula goreensis. The sequence goes on from CM040762.1 coordinate 10,099,607, forward strand.
CTGGCGGAGATGCAGAGCGCCATGAACAACATGGTCAACAACCAGCTGCAGAGCGAGTTTCAGTTAGCAAGCCTCACATCGTCCTCCTCCCCCAACTTTGGCACTTGCCCCCCAGCCTTCCCAGCTACCCCCAGCCCAGCCCCTTGCCCCACCCCCATCTCCCCCTGTCCCTGTGGCAGTGTCACCACCTCCCCCATTGGCTCAGAGCCCACCCCCATCCGTTGCCTCCCCACCGCTGTGCCCTAGCCCTGGTGTGGACAACACCATTTCCGCCATTGCCAGAGCACACAGAGAAACCTTCGTCTATGCACATGACAAGCTTGGCATGGGCATACGGTTGAACAATGGTGGGGAACTAGATAATTGGGAGGCCAACCGTTGTGCAAATGGCTACCATGTAAATGGCCTCAACACCATCTTCCACCATGACAACAATATTCCCATGCACCATGTCCACGAGGCCCAGCCCCAGAATGGTTGCCACCCAACACAGTCCCCAATCAATGGCCACCATCACAGTTTCTCCCACCAAAACAAAGGCCACCGCATCTGCCAAAAGAACAGCAATCTGTTTGGGAGCCAGCACAGCCAGGAGAATGGTGGCACTCAACAGGGTCAAAACTGTCCCTGGAAGAACCACAAGGACATCCTGCTGGTGAGTGCACAACATTGTGTTTTATTGTACAATTCAATAAAGCAGAGTTTCCTCCAGCCAGTAAGCTCTGCCTTGGTAGCTGATTAGAGTAGCACATGCTGACACCCCTGCCTCTCTGTCCAGGCCTGCCCCATGAACATGCATCCCCAGACTGACCCCAAAAAATCACCCCAGGAGATTTGGGAGGACTTCTCCCTCAGCTTCACGCCAGCGGTGCGCGAGGTGGTGGAGTTTGCCAAGCACATCCCAGGATTCAGTGAGCTGTCCCAGCACGACCAGGTCACTCTGCTCAAGGCTGGCACTTTTGAGGTAGGCATCCTGTCCCTCTGAACCGACTTGCAGAACTTAACAACGTACAACCTCAAGGCACAAAAAACACACCAGATAAAATCCCTCACCTAGGACAAAGCAACACTGAATTAAAGAGGAGTATGCTGAGCAAAGAGGTCCAACACAAAGGAGAATGTGCCCTGAGTTCTTGCTCCCACCTCCCACAGGTGTTGATGGTCCGCTTCGCCTCCCTGTTTAACGTGAAGGAGAAGACTGTTACCTTCATCTCTGGTGCCACCTATAGCCTGGATGTGCTGCACAGTATGGGCATGGGAGACCTGCTGGGCACCATGTTTGACTTCAGTGAGAAGCTCAGTGTGCTGGACCTGTCTCCAGAGGAACTGGGTCTCTTCACTGCCGTGGTGCTGGTTTCTGCAGGTGAGGGGGAATTTTTTCTGGATGCATAAAGTTTTATCAGTTCATAATTACTGAAACTCTTAATAACCAAATACAATCAGCTCCTAGTTACAATCTATTACAAGGTCAAACGACCTTTTCAAAAATAATAGAATTTTAACATTATACACAGGTGATATGAAAGCATTTACCTGACATTCCTTTGCCCTGATTGAACAGATCGCTCTGGAATTGAGAATGTGAACTCAGTGGAGCTGCTGCAGGAGAGCCTTATCCGTGCCCTGCGCACTCTGGTCAGCAAGCGCGCCCCCACCGATGCCTCACGCTTCACAAAGCTGCTGCTCAAGTTGCCTGACCTGCGCACGCTTAACAACATGCACTCGGAGAAGCTGCTGTCCTTCCGCATCGATGCGTGAGCCTCCTGATGGTCATCGGCCGCCGCCGGCTACACCGTCCCTCCCATGGGGATGGAGGGGGTAACAGCATCATAGGGCTAGCTACCCCCTCCCCCTTCAAGAGGTCTGCCTCCTTCTTGACTGATGTAAAAACCATTGTATCACAGGGATAAGGCTATAATAGTCCATCTGTGCTTGCAGGGGGTGGGACTTATTGGTTGGAGGGAACAACATGGCTCAGCAGTGATACCGAAAGGTTACAGAGCAACTTACACAAACTAAGTGCTGCTTAACAAGCTCCCACCTAAATGGCAGTTGAGCTGAGGTTTTGCACCACTTACCAGGTCTTCTCAGGCCACGCTGAACAGGGAAGGTTCCCAGTGAAGGGATCTGAAAAACTACAAATAGTTCCAAGTCGAAGTGTGAAAATAAGTAGAGGTTCAGGGACTAATCTGAGTGGGCCAGCACTAGCAGAATGCATCAGCAGACCAGATGGAGTGCAAGAAACATGCTATTCCAGTATTTATGCTCATCCATCATCAGAACTCACACCCCACTTCCTTCCAGTTTAGATACAGAGAGCACTCCTAGGCGAGAAAAAAACCAGCACCAAGGTATACTGTATTAGTTTTGTGGGTTCTGTTCCTTCCCAGAGCCTGCTATATGCTTACAAACTTTATATGGTGTCCATTTTATGGACACTATTATTGTTAAGCTATGTTGAATATTGTACATACAGTACATGTATATTGATGTTGTACATTTGTAAATATCTATAAATATATAAATACTTGCAGTGTTTAAAAAATGTGTATTTTTTTGTTAAAATGAAAAGGTACAAAGTGTGTATGGGGATGAAAATATATATATATATATAAATTTTAAAAAGTGGCGTGCATACATATTAAAACGCTATATTTTAATGTGTTCTATGTTGTAAAGGCATTTTGAAAACCTATTTTGATTCTGTGTGTATAATCTCCTGCCATTTTAGTTTGGGGGGTTGTTGAGGGAGGGGGCTACGTTTTACCACTTAGACTTTGCTTCAGAGGGATATTGCCATATATCTAAAGTGTCTCCTGTTCATTCCCAGATGGGGCAGACTTCACATACAGTATATGTGGTCATGTCATATTGGGGAAATTCTCAAGATTGACATTTATGGGGTTTCCTGAGATGCACAAAACTATACATTTTCAACATGCACATGTCAATACTTGTCCATGTTGTTATGTCCCTCACAAGTTTAACAACCCCTAAAATACTGGGGTATATTTGTGGAATTGAGGGTATCATGGTGTCAGACACAGACGGCTCTCATGGGACTTACAGAAGACAGACCAGGTTATTGGTGACATCACTGTAATGCAGCTATTTCAGCTGGCTGAAACAAAGTCTAAGTTCTTGAAAAAATTGTCAGATGTGGCCTACATGGGAAAAGAAAGCACTTACTCAAAAACAACCAAAAACACAACCCCTGGCTAAGCTTTGTTCATTTGTTCAACTACAAACAGAATACCTGAAATAAAATTCTATGACATCCTTACAAATTGTGTGATGTGCGGTTTTCTTTCTGATTTAAAATTATTTTACACATTAACATTTTTCCAGAAGTGGAATATACATTTGCATTCCATGTGCATATATAGCAAATCTATCTACAGCCAATCTGTCTTTTCCATACGAAACTCAAGAGTAGTTACATTTCTGAATACCAAGGAAGTATAGGCCCGAAAACTTAAGTTCTGTAAAACAGTGCACACACCTTTGGCAAATCTCTTGCTATTTGGAGAACAGCAATAGGAGAAATTCAAATGAAAGGAGCCGGGGTGCCCCCAAAACTCTATCTATTCTTTTTAGCAGTGTACATCTTCTCCATATAAAGACAAATTTATGAAATTACCACACATACCATTCACACACACACACAAAAATTTCAGTTCACATCACAAAATAATCTTTAAATATACACTCCAGGTTTCTATCGTTCCAGTCGGAGAAAGGAAAAAAAACGTTCAATCAGTACCTGCGAGATCTTGCTTTTTTGAGCAAGTAAAACATATTTCAAATGCTGATGTATCAAGACAGGAAATGGAGTGTGGCTGAAACTGCCAGGGAAGGATATGATTGTATGATATCTTTTAGAATTGGATCAGCTATTTCCCGAATTATTTTCACCTCTATATACAAACCTTTAAAAAAAAAAAAACACATACAAATACAAATCCTCCAAAAAAGATTTTGGCAGATCAATTCAGAACGATTAAGATCTAATATATGATTCAGAATGTACACAGTGTAACATGAAATATAAAACATACCATAAAAACATTAAATATTTCTCTGTAACTACATAACATTTAATAGAAGTTGTACATAGTCTTCTATTTCAAGAACAAATGACAAAAGACAACCATTTTACACTTTTCTAACAGAAAACTGAAATCTTGCATCATTCTGCCCCTTTACGCACTTCTCACTGCACAGAATTAGATCCTTGGGAAGATAACACCAGGAAAACCTCAGAAAAGCACTGCGATAGAGTTTGTATCGAATAGAACAAACATGGAAATAAGTGGGTCAAACTGCTGTCATAACCAACTTCTTTAAGGTCCTATTGGTCCAACCAAACAAAGATGGTGTACCAAAAGGAGCCAATCAGACAGCAGCTCACGTCTGGAGTCCTGAAAAATGAGGAGCGTGTGTGACGTAAGCACTGCTTCTCCCTGTAGTGTCAAGTAGCACAACCTAAATCTATAACAGTTACACAGCAATTATCCGAGCACATGCTGTCTTGCTACTTAAGCTATAAAAATAAACATCAAAAAAGAGCTCCGGTACCTCTTGCACACAAGCAACATTTTCCTTGTACGAGACCAGCAACCTGTATTTAAGTCATCAAAGAACAGCTTGCGGGTCAAGTGCAAATGTCTGTTGCATTTCATGACCTTCCTGGGTATTTCATAAAGATTTATCATGTTGAACCACTAAAGATAATTACCTTTGGAACTATCATGGTCTGCAGGTCTCAAATATGAAAATGTAAAAAATATGTGATGATTGAAAGAGCAAGACAACTCGACCTAAGTTCAAAATAATCCAGGGCAATTTTATGTCAATGAGATGTCGTAAAATGCCAAAATAAGAGGAACAAAACTGCAGCAAGCAAACTGTAATTTAACAAAGCAATAAACACAACAAGGCTGCATAGTTTGTTGTCATGTTGCTGCGCCTATATTTGGTTTATTGCTGGGTCTTGTTCAGGAAAGTACCTTGGTTTGCTATACTTTTCACAAAGTCGTGTTATCAAGGAAGTAAAAACAATGTTGCAATGTTCGACTCCAGCAGTTCCTACAGATTTCCTTTCTTGTCATTACTTGTAAAGAAACAGAACTTAATATGAATGCCATAATTCAAATGACGTATAAGGGTAGGCAAAAATGACTACCCCAAACATGAAGTGAATATTTTTTAAGCAACAATCAGTTAAAAAGAAGTCTGCACATATATTAATGACAAAATAACTGCCAATGTTTCTGCTATAAAAGATTCAATTAAAACAGTCTTAATTACCACAGTACTGAATCAATACTTCTGTGACTCAGTGTCAACAAAAACTATGATGTTGCCTTGACACAGCTGGTATGGTGAGGCTGCCACTCAGAAACTGCTTGTAACCAAGACTAGCAGAACAACGCCTGACCCAGTGCACTGCACACAGAACGGGAACTTCAGGGCGGTGGAAGAAAGTAACATGGTCTGGGAAGTCATCTTTTACTCTTTTCCCTACATCCCTATATATTGTTTGGAGAAAACCACCCTGCCTGTTCCAAACTGTTAAATGGAGTAGTGAATCAGTTATGGTATGCAGAACCTTGTTGTGGGAATGTCTAGGTCAAATTATTACTGCGTGATTAAATTATGGCATACAAAGCCATTTCAGCTGACCAGGTGAACCCTACAGTGGAAACATTAATCCTGCAAGTTATTTCCATATTACATAACAACCACATACCAGATCGATCATTGAAGGTGCATGAGATGTTCTGGAATATAGAGTGCAGAGCAAAATTCCACCTCGAACTTTCAAAGAGCTATAGGATTTCCTTGGATACTGGTCCCAAAGTCCCCCCAGAAACAGTTCAAAATTTGTATGACAATATTCTTTGGGGGATTGAAGCAGTTCTGGAGAAAAGGGACAGCCTAGCCCCTTAGTTGATATGTTTGGTTTTTCCATTATTTTGTCTAACCCCTGTATGTCATTGCTTGTTCAAAACAGGTTTTTCCATTTTACAATCAAATCCATTTTATGAGCTTGCTTCACTGTACTGTATTTTCAACTGAGAAAGATAGATATTCCACTCAAACTATTACACCATCATATCCAACTAACAAACATTAGTTAATTTGTGCAGTGTCTTCCCTAAACTGATTTAGAGATACAAAACATCAAATCCCAGCTATATAGCCCATCACACAGAACAGAGTGTTTTCAAGTAAGTATTTTGAATAATTGCTGTATTTTCTGGCATGTTTGATTATGTCTACTGGTTTTGGATTTTAAACCCATTTGTTTTCCTGAAGCAGCAGCTGGATTAATTATAATAATTAGCCGGTTTGGGGAAAGCCATGCAAATGTTCAACATAAAGGACTTACACAGTGTGGACATGGTTCATACAGGATTTCAGCAAAACTAGTAACAGTAAAAAAATTCAGATTTTTTTGCTACTCCAACAAAGATTAATGGTCATTGAAATTAACTCAAAGCTCAAAATGACAAATGAGACTTTTCATAATCCATCATAAAAGTTTGCTTTAGAAATAAATTGGTTCAAAAACCTGATCAATAATGGCAAAACTTCTGTTTTGATTTCAGAATTTTTATATTAACAGTTCAAAGGGAATTAAACATGAAACACTGAAAAGTGCACCAAACACAGAAAAAAACAGATAGAAAAAAAGAACAGAAAAGCTCAGAATGTACATTTCTTTTCTTGCTATTGTTCTCTTGTTAACTATTCAGGGCAAGAAAAGGTAGGAAGTCAGCAACAGCCGTGAGTTTGAGGTGGCCCAAGCCAGAAAGGGGTGTGGGGGGGTCAAACGTCAGGGCAGCCAGTGAGGAACTCCAGCCACTCTGTCAGGGAGGGGTTTGTCTGGGGGGGCTGGAGACAAAAAGCACACCGTCACCATAACATGCATGGACAACCACACAAAGACATCCACTGACCTCTCTTTACGACCTCTCACTCATTAAGTTACAACACTCAGATGACAGCTTGGATGGTTTTTCCCGAGTAAATGCTTACCCATCTACCTTTTCCTCCCATATACTCACCTTTAAGGACATGACCCAGAATCGCTTTAGACATTACAACTGACACTGAAAACAGTCCGCTTTCACCTTGAATGCAGCATGGCAGGTGGCCCGCACTACTATTAGCCATGACATGCACAGAAAAAACCAACACAAATGTTTATACTTTAGGACTGCTTTTTTTATTATTTTGATAATATTTTATGATATTTTGATATTCCAGGCTGGGATTTTCATTAAACCATTTATGTTTGTGAAACTTCAAAATTTCCCTACATTTACAAAGTATGATTACAAAGCGAGTCATTGTACACTTTCACTATAATGAAAACATTAAATGTCTTATCTTTCATCTCGGTCTGTCTAAGTGGCAAAATGATTTGTGAACATTTGTAATAGTTCACTCAGATGTTTCCCCCCATCCAACACCCCCTCATTTTCACACCAGATGACATGATAGACACTACTAACATAAGTGAGTGACACGAGACATTGATGACAAGAACATGAGTGGATAACACCTAGGTCACATATGTGAAGGCCGCGTACATAAGGGGCAGCTACATTTGGTAAAAACCCATTTGACTCATCCTGACATTTTCAGTCATACATCACATCTTGTAGGTTGAACATGGTGTTGCACAATGTTCTGAGACTGAAAATGAACATTTAACAGAAGATATACATATTTTGACCTTGAGAGTTAATTTTCTGTCTTTCTCCTAAAATTATTTAACATGAACTATGATATATATTCTTTAGCATGTGACAGACTTGACATAGCTATCCTTTTCATAAACAGTTCTGACTCTAACTAGTTCTATGAACTGTAATCTCACCACTCTTCAGTTTCATAACTATTTCTTTGTGTGAAGTCAGGAAATAAGTTTAGCCGGAAAAGGCATTTGAAGATTTAAAGTCCTTTGACCTGTTCTTTTTTTTCTTTGTTAAGTTTAAAAGATACAGGTGCAACAACACACCGGCCTGCCTAGCATGCAATTATTTCTCAAATATATTCCATTATTGCAGATTAAGAAACTTGTTTGAATTTGTTCCATGGCTGGGGCTTTTGGATACTTGCCTGCAGGGCGGTGATGTTGAGGGGCTCCCTCTCCCCACGCACTGAAAGGAGAGTGGCATGACCCCTGGAGGGGTACCCTTCACCCACGTTCAGATGACACACCACAGAAGCGGACTTCAGGAAGACCAACAGCCGCTGAGCCGGACGCCAGTCAATAGCAAACCTACAGGCAAAGAATGGCAGAGAAATGAAACCTGAAAATAAGCAGGGGTACATAGATTTAGCCTAAAATGAAAGCGAAATGAATCCTGCAGACAAACAAGTCAGAGAAAATATACCTAAAACAGACAGAGATAAAACAAACAAAACAGAGATAGATGGACTGTGAAGACAAATGGGAGTGAAATACAGCCTACAGTTTGACGGAGCAGGGGAAATTGGTTTGGCTGGTTGTATGCAGACATTTTTGAGAAGCGGATTACCTGGAGTGCAGTTCCTGGATCTCAGCTAGCATCTCCCCCTGGCTAAGGTAGCGCTGTGTGATCTCGTGTAAGGTGGCACTCAGGTGAGCCAGCGGACCCTGCTGGTACTCATTCAGAATCTCTCCTGCACCCTGGGACTGGTGTAGACAGATGGGGGGCGGGGGGAGTTAGAAGGACATAAAGTCAATATTACCTTAATATCCTATTTAAAATTCATTAATAAAGTCAACTACAAAAGATTTTGAAGAGTTGTGACAGTAGAACAAAGAGGCAACGGTTAAACATTATAGTTAATTCCTGAATTGATATTAGGAAGTGTTTTATTAATTGTTTATTTACTATGAATTGTGGATTGACACCAGTGCCTTTGGACAGTGTGGGAGACTCTCTAAACTGTATCAAATAACAATCCCAGATGGCCTGTGTCATCCTCAATGTAAAACATTCCTGTGCCAACTCTGGATGCACTTGGAGTCAGGGCAAGGATAAAGCTGTTACCTGGATCCTGAAGAGGCCGTCGGATCCCCAGGTGAGGGAGAGAGACAGGGGCTTTAGGTTGACCAGGTCAGGACGGTGCACCTGGGGCAGCAGCTCCACAGAGAGCTGCTGTGGACCCACCCAGAGCAGCTTGTACCCTGTCAGACCCAGAGTGGCCTGCAGTGACTGCTGCAGCCTGCATGAGGAGAATGAAAACCAGCATGAATTAAAAAAAAAAATAAAAAAAAAAAAATAAAAAGGGATAGACAGTAGCAAATATACATTTCCTTTAAGGTGAAATGTCCTTTTAATCCACGGCCAAACGGACCCAATGCTATGAGACTATGACAAAAAATTAATTCTGCTGAAGGGACACCCATGCAAACCTAGTAGGATGGAGAAGTCAATTGTCCATTCCACTAAAATGAGCAGAACCTGGTTTCAGTGGGATCAAATGTCTTTGCGTAGCCTAGCTTGGCCTGGCATGGCAAGGCATGTCCCTTACCCATCCCGCAGCAGCGTCCAGCTGTCCAGACTGGCGAGGCAGGTGTCCGTCTCGGTCATGAGCTTGGAGATGCGCTGCTCACTCAGATGCAATGCCCTCTGCCCAGCCAGCAACGATTCCTCCAACTCCTGCAGCTTCGCACTGTTCAATTTCTGCTCCAGGGAGGAAGGATTTCAGTAAGGCATTTATCCAGACAGACCCACGCAGCTCATATTGATTTGTAGACATGAAATGAAACTAAGACAAGGACAGCACAAACAGTGTCTTCAGGTTAAACACCCCGCTCTGGGGCACAAAGGCAGTGCTACAAGCCCAGTTCTCAAACCATTACACTGCACTGCTGGATGAGAAGGGGAGAGAATGAAACCTGGAATTCACTTTCAGTTGTCCACAAAATATTTTGTGCTAAACATCACTAAAAACCACCTGATAAATCAAAATGTTCAAACCCTCAATAAAAAAATAGTTCAAGCAACAACACAATGCAACTCAAGTCCTCCTGAGTACTGCTTGAGACAGGTTCATATTATGGGTGTTTTGTGCAGTTCATGAAGGGCCACACATTGCTGCTCCAGCTACTACCCTTAACTAATAAATAAATGATCAGTACCACTGGTGCATTTCCCAAATTACAGTGCAGCAAAACACATTTCATTTTGAGTAAGGCATGTGTCACATATTTACTTAGTCCAGAGGTTGCTGAACGGATGGTGAACAGAATATACAAGACCTGGGTCCCCGTAGGAAAACAGTTGTGAAAATAGGAAAATGTCACGGAGTCATTAGATATTGCTGATCCATACCTCCTTCTTAATGTCCCTTTTCTCTTTTATTCTCTGCTTCTCCTTCAGCTCTTCTTTCTGAGAGAGAGAAGAGACTCATGAGAGATGACGACGATTGGTCACACAGCAGGATTCATGAGAACCCTGAATAAATGAATCATTACTCATTTAATCTCCCAGAGGAACTACATTAGACAATGATTGATACATAGACAACCCTGTATGATGCATTCAGGTATTGTTTGTGACCCCCCCCCCCCATCAAGTATAAAAATGACAATTTAAGTACCCTTAAAAATACATGTACCACATTTGATGACAACATGCCTTCACAAATGACCCATGTATGACAGCCTCCACATTTTGGGTCTTAATTCCATCAGCTAAAACTATCAAAATTTACATATGCTAATCAAAGACAGCACCTCTAACTCCATACAAATGTTTAGATGTAAAAGTTCACACATTTTCACCCTGCTGCTGCTCATGACACAGATTTCTTCACCATTGCTTTCTGACTCGGATTAGTAATTATCCATTTTAACTTTGGCTTGCTAGCTTGCAATGGTAACACACTGGTAACAACTGAGCAGCTAAGTAAAAACTGGAATGCATTGTGACTAGTTGGACTTTCCATTGTGAGAGAATATTCAATTTCAGATCAGACAAACTCAGTCAATTGTGAAACACTTCTGCTTGTAAACAGGTATACCTATCCATTCTGCATTGGTTTCATTATAAAACAAAAGTCAACTGAATGCATTTCTACAGTGCAGTCTCTACAATACCACTGCCAGAAAGCAGTTTTACATATAACACAAGCCTGAAGCCTCTACTGGGCAAGCCTAAGGCAAAAGTGTTGAGGGAAAACTCAACATGGCTAAAAGGAAGAAACCTTGAGCAGAACCCAGCTCAGAAGGGGAGCCCATCTCTTTCTTCCCTTACTTTATAGTAACATAAGGATTCACTTTAAAATAAAATGGTTATGGGTATTTTTAGGAACAACACTTTCCACTTGGTGTGTGTATCATCTACATTTCTAATGTCTGATGCATAATTTTCTTCAGGGAACAATGCAGCCACACACAGAACTTGTAGTGTAAGGCTGGGAGAGTCAAAGACCAAGCTGAAATTGAAATAACATATCAAGTCTCAAAACAACAGGGTTTTGGATATGGATTTTGCAGAAGCAAACATGTGAAAATTGTAGCCATTTCCCCTGCATCAATGACAGTGAAACACAACTTATGATTATGAGATATACAGTGTATCCTCAATAAAGCCTGGCATAATGGCTAACCTGAACGTATGTAATAGGGTAAAGACACTTTGAACAATTGATTTCACTGCAGGCAAAGAAAACACGCGCACACACACATGCACAAAGATGCATACGCATGCACACATCTTTGGTCGCCTAATTTCTCTCTCACAGCAGTGCTAGTTGTTTCCTTGGAAACTGACAGACCTGCCAGAAAATTCTTCTCTTCTGTTTCCAGGTACTAGAATAAGAATTACCAATATTATAATTAGGCTTTGATTTATCGGCACTTACTGTTGTAGGATAAATCACTCTGCTGGCCCAAATGTATTGAATTGCTGCAAAGCTGCTTCACAGTGCTTTAATAATCAATGTCCCATTTCATTTCCTGCATAATGTTTCATCGAGGAATTTGAGTGAAATGAACAATGTTTATAAACCTTGAGAGGGCAGGAAGGGAAAAACACAGAATAAAGACTGCTGAACCACATATTATAACATGAATATTTAACATTGCAGAACGCTATTTTTCATCTTATTATGGGAGTGCAGCCCAACCTTAACTCAAACATTACATGGTTCATACATGATTAAGGTGCTACATTTGAAACCATTTTTTAATATGGAAAAGAAAGGAAAGCCCTCCTCAATTTAATGTATTAATTAATACTGTAAATTCACTTTGTGAAGGCCTGCCACAGAGCAAAAGAGCACTTCATATTGTACTGATTTCCCCCTCGCCTAATTAACATTTACGCCAGTTAGAAGATCATTTATTAAGAATTCTGCTTCATGGTTCAAATCCCTTAGCCAAATTAATTCAAGCTTGTTCCAGTCATTAATATGCAACTCACTGAGTATTCCACAGAACATAGCTGCACCGTAAAATCTACAATGGATTTAACAAGTCCACCAAAAACACATATTCCATATGAAAATAATTGTGGTTGTGCTACAGTAAGGCTTAAAATGGTCCAGCAAAAGATCAACATGACAGATCTCTTCCCAATGTACACAAATGAGTACCTGTGCACACAGCCTGAAAACCCAGAACAGTATTCATTCTGCATTGATGAAGGCAAATTAGCAGGAATTTTTCACTAACTTTGTCAATTACGAATTGGGTTTGTGTGTGTAAAGCAGTGAGTCCACCGTCTTTTACACATGGGAGGAATGCACTGATGCTGCCAAGTAAGGTGATGATTTATGATGAAAATCAAATGTGTCAGCGAACAACGTTAACGTGATTATTAGCTTGGCTTAAGTGAGTGTTGCTTACACATATTGCATTGATACACCCCACAGCGCAGTGGAACATTTGGACCGTGAAATGTCAGCTGCTTCGTGAACTTTAATGAGCTGTAAA